>CM050422.1:22046224-22691074 GCA_027564155.1 Gymnocypris eckloni scoliostomus | reverse complement strand
GTAGATATGCCAATATGCATTTATTCGGCAATTAACCCATATAACATTAATATACAAATTTTACCAATAAGTGAATAATGTGCGAATCAAGAAAAAAAGTTATATTTAAAAAGAACATACGTTTTTTTTTTCAAATATAAAGAGTTATATTTCTGTTTAATGTGGAACATGTGAAATAAAGACATTAGCAATCACATATACCGGGTAAAGTGTCAGCTGCACGAGTTTAGCTCACGAGACCCTCCGCGCGCTGTGACGTAACGTTAACTATTAAACAACCGCCGAGATTTATCGTTCTAAAGCAGTCTTTAAAGATTTGCTTATATTTTATCTGTTTATATAAGAGGAACGCTGGTAATTTACTCACCCCCAAACACATAAACTAGCAGTGACTAACTAACATCACTCAAATTACTGTAATAGTTTAACGTACTTTTCAACCGACGCGGTTTAAAACTGCGCGAGCTGTAACTTAGCCATTCAAAAACGTTCAATGTTCTGGATTATATTAATGTTTTATTACTTTATCCATATTGTGTTTCTACAGGATGGATTCTGTGATTAAAGCTCTGGAGGAGGTCCTGCGCTCCGCATTGCCGCAGGGTTGTATTACAGTTGGGGTCTATGAGGCTGCAAAGTCACTCAATGTGTAAGTTTAGAGGCTTCCAGTGTTACTGGCTTTCAATGTCATTGCAACAGGTGCAGTGAAACTAGCTAAATCTCAACTTTTCTATCTAGGGACCCTGATAACGTGGTGCTGTGCATCCTGGCCACAGACGATGATGATGTGAAGGATGTGGCGCTTCAGATTCACTTCACTCTCATTCAGGCTTTCTGCTGCGAGAATGATGTCAACATTCTGCGCGTGAACAACACGCGTCGCCTCGCGCACATCCTCGGTGGCGCCGGCGTGCAAGGCAGCGATCAGATGGATCTGCACTGCATTCTGGTCACGGTAAGTGTCAACAATAATTGCATCTGTCATTGGAATCTAAATAGGAAGCAAATGCCAAAATAGGCTAGTACCATGCACGTGAGCCACTTCTTTTAGTAACTTGTCAGGACATGTCCAGGTGTAACTGCCAGTGCGTGATACCCACATGCACACCCTGCTCTGTTCTGTACTCATTCTTATGCAAATAGGAGTTTCTTCACTTGATGTTCCAGGCTCCTTTGCAATCATTTTTGGAATCAAATGAACAGGTGTCTCAGTATTCATCATTCTAATATTCTTTCAAAATATTTGATATACCCCATAGGATACATTTAGGAAGATCTGCATACTCTCAATATCCCTTCGGACATTTAAATTCATGGTTCTCTACAGCAGTTTGACTTCACTTTTATTCCTACTCACGTAGAATGACCATAGGTCCTCTTTTTCCTGGACATGTCCTGTCAATTTAGAAATCCCTTCCATGAAATAATGAATTTATGGTTTTTGTTGATGTATTCAGAATTCCCAAAAGTATTTGTAATCATAAGCGTGCAATCCAAAGACAAGGTCGACTGTAAAGGACTATGCTTAATGTTTAGAAGGACACTCGGTAGCAAACACAAACAGAATGTAATCCCATCTCTTCTTCTGATGTTCACAGGTTCCACATGCATCCACATGGAAGAACCCAGCTTTGGGAAAAGTGAACCGCTTCTGCAGAGAGAGTCGCTGTATGGATCAATGGGTGCCCATTATTAACCTTCCAGAACGATGAGGACAGCAAAACAAGGGAAAACATGGATCAAAATATCTAGTAAAAATGATAAAAGCGAAAAAAGGTGGTCACAAAAAGGACTGATAGTCCAGACTGGTGGAACTAGGGACTAACCTACAGAATGACCTGGAGGAGGAACAACCTTTTGCAATCGGAGATGATTCAGCAGTTTTTGGCTTTGTTTGTGGGACTTTTTGAGGACGTCACAGGAAGCTAATTGTGAATGGAAGTGAGCACCTGAGTGTCTTGTGAGATAGGTTATTAGTGGGGAGTCATAAAGCACTTCAGTTAATTACAGGATGAAATATTTCTCAGGCAACACAATATCAGAGATGATATTTTTCAAAGAGGCTGCCCTATTTGTATTTTTCCCATCATTTTTAATAGTATGCTGTTAGTACTCATTAATTTTGGAAAATCAATTATTTTAAAGGGACTTGCTTCTAAACCACTAAGATGAAAACTGCATTCACAGTATCCTGTAAGAACAGTTTTTTTTTTTTACATAAGTTAATTGTTCTTCAGTGGTCTTTAAATTATTAATATTAATTTAAAAAAGTATTTATGTAAAAACTTTTATACTATTTATACTATATACTATTATATTCAAATGCAAAATAAATTTTGTGTTGTAATAAAAGTATTTTTGAACACATCATGGTAGTCATGCGTGTTACTGTTAGAGGTTTCTGGAAAAGCAGAGTGCACTAGTAGAATTGACCTGACAACACCATACACCTCTCAGATCAGCAGGGTCACGCTGGACTCAGTGGCCTTCGTGACTCCCTATTGCAGACCAACAAAAGCCACCCGAGCCTTTCTTTTGTCCTGCTTTAGATAGCGTGACCATTGCACCTATTCATCAGATTCCTTTTCAGCTGAAATGAATTGCTCAGGTTCAGTTTACTGTACGCTTGCTTGCGTGCGTCAATGTCAAGCTTGCTGTCGTAAATCAAGTTGTTCTTAATTGTGCTGTGTTTGTCAAACTGATACTACTCTGTAGGTTAAAAGTCGATGTAGCAAGAATGTAACACATTATACAACTCCAGGTGGAGAACGGAAGTGTCTAGAGACATATTTGGAAGTATTCAGAAAGTGTGGCTGTGATCACATGACTGGCACATATTGGGTCAGGCTTCCAGAAAGTAAATCTGTTGTGTAACCCACCACTTCCTTATGCAAAGGTGATGAAGCAAGGTTTAAATATTAGGCTGATGCCCAGTGACGTGAACAAGAAAACAAAAATACTTGGTCAGGAAAAAAATAGCAACTCTCAAAGACAAGTTTAATGCAAAACATGGCAGTTAGGGGTTATTTAAAATGTTGTTTAGCTGTTTGTGTAAATGAACCATATGTAATCCTGATCAAAAGTCAGCTAGTCTAGTGTTAACTGCGTAGGCCGTTCTCTGACGTCTTTAAAACGATTATTTTTAGACAGCTGGTACAACCAGGTGATATAACTGCGGGTTTGTCATAACTTGCATCACATTGCACCACTCCTAGAGCTCAGAGTAACACAGCTAGAATGCCACATGAACTATCCTGTAATAACAAACGTTTGTCACATCTTTAATGGCTTAGAAGAATTTTAAGCAATTCAACCAGAGTATAGTATACTATATATATATATATATATATATATATATATATATTTCAGAAGCTGTTGCTATTATTGTGTATAAAATGTATAACTACATTTTTTTTTCATTCAGCAAGGATGCATTAAATTGATCATAAATGACAGTAAAGACATTTTTTTTTAAATAAACACAACCTTGGTGAGCATAAACTTTTCAAAATTTAAAATAGTGGGATATTGCAGATATCACGTTGCACTTTTACATAAAATGAAAAATTCAGCTTTTACATATAACACATTTTCATGAGATACACTAATATAGTACAAACAGTTTGACCGTAGATTTCGCAAGAACACATACATATGCTATGCACTTAGTTTTACTATTTCACAATTTTAATAAAATCTTTCTTTCAAGGTACAGTACATTATAGCACGTTATGAAGGCTTGCAAAAATACAGAAATTAGAATAGAAACAAACACCAAAAAGAACAAAATGAAACTTGTTTCTTCACAGAGAGACTGAGGTCACAGGGATTTGGTTGTGAATATCAAATAGTGCATAACTTCTCTGATATCTCCACAATAATACAGATCAATGTATGGATGCTTGACCCATCACACCAAATGTTTCACAACTGCCCTTTTGGGAAAAATTCATTCAATTCATAGACAAGATCAAACAACAGTGGTCTTTGTTTTACAAATGTCCTAGGCACTGGAAAAGACATTTAAATCTGAAGGAAAGGGCACTTTAAATCTAAACAGAACAGAAAAGTTACTCAGTGTCAACAGGTAAAACATGTCATCTTTTCATTTGTATATTTCTGTAATAAGTGAGGACTGCTTAGAACAATCTAAGGCACAAGGGTTTGAAAGTGCAGGGTAATCAGTTCTCTTTTCCTATAAACCACACTAGAAACTTGTCTCTAATGGTTTTGCTGCCTTCAATTGAAAACAAATATGTGTGTGATGTGAAATTAACTATATTGTTGTATTTACCCAGCATGCACTTAAACAGTGATGATTGCAGAAGTCACATTAGATTCATAATCCAAATCAAAACATGGATCTTTCAATTCCATTTATTTCAGTCAGTCCCTTTGCTATAACATTATTCATATGTACTGCTAGAGGAATATATAACAAACGTTAAGTGAGATTTTATCAGTTAATGTAGTTGCAAGCTCCTTATATCATAATGTGATGTGCTACTTCCCTATTTCAAACACAAAGTGTAACTAAAGTCACCATTCGGTGGAAAGAGGAACTTAAGGCCGCTTTAAAACATCTAAACGGCTTGATTTATAGGATAATTTCATGGAATGATATCAGTTTGGCCCAAACAACCAAACAGAAGACAAGTGATGCTGGTAAAGATAAGATTCAATTCTAATTATTACCAAAATGGCAATTAATTAGTACTGATTGGAGTTTATTTACAGTAATAAATACTGTATGAGCTAAATAAAGTTAAGACATGGCACAAAGTTATTCTAAGGAGCTAGAGCTGGACTTAAGGCAAAGTTGAGTAAAAGTAATTAAATAAGATTGATGCTTGTTACACTACAATATAGTGCAGGGCTTTTGTCCTTGAAGGGGTTTTCTGAGGCAGGGATGCCCATGAGCAGGGGTCGATTTTGGCGTTTTCTCCACAGTAACGCATGAGGTCAGCTGAGGCCTTGGATATCTGGATGAGACAAGCCAGAATGTGAAAAATGTTCTTGCATGTTTTGTTTGACTTGTTTAACCCTTTAATGCATGGGTTATTCAATCAGAAAGTTTATTTTATTTTTGGTTTCTTTTATTTCAAAACAACAATACACTGTTCAAAAGTTTGGGGTCAAAGTCTTTTAACCTTTTCGAAAGAAGTCTTTGAGCTCACTGAGGGCTGCATTTATTTAGAAATATTAAATAAATTTAAGTAAACAGAATATTTAAATATATATTTTAAAATGTAAACTTATTGCTGTGATGACAAAACTGAATTTTCAGCAGCCATTATGATGCTTCAGAAATCATTCGTAAATGCTGTAAACCTAATCATTTACTCGCCTCAGGTTTTTCGAATTGTTTCTTTCTTCTACTGAACATAAAGAAGAGTTCTTGAAGAGTTGCTGGTCCCCATGACTTGTCCCCATGACCATGTTGCTGGTCCCAAGTCAATGGGACCAGAAACTTTAATTACCCAAATTCTCAAAATTACCTTGTTTTGCATTCAGCAGAAGAAAGAAATTCACACAGGTTTGGAACACCTTTAAGGTGAGGAAATCATTACAGAACTATCAAATTACCAGTGATCAAACTTATTAAAGAATAAACCGTTGTGCTGCTCAATATTTTTATGGAAATCGTGATACATTTTTAAGAATAAATATAATTTGATAAATAGAAATTTCAAAAGAACAACATTTATTTAAAACTGAAATATTTTCACATTGTGATATGTCATTTTGATCAATTTAATGTATATATACAAATGCATAATATATTTAATAGGATAGTCGTTTTTGATTGAGAGGTATAATTATCTATTTATTTTGTTATAAATATAAAATACACAATCACATTTAAAGAGGAAAAAAAGAAAGTTCTTTTAAAGATGAAGGAAAAGAAAATGTACCTTTATCCTCTCAATACTGGCCTCGACCCTCAGTTGCTGTACCATCCTCCTAGCATGTGCCAGGTTGTTTGAGCCCACCGTTTTAGAGGACATTTTTGAAACCATATAACTGCAAAAACAAAAAAACACATAAAACCGTTATAAACCTACAGACATCATAAAACAATCACATTACAACAACATAGCATCACCTGTATATCACCAGTTTTCTTATTGTTTTCACAATAAAAACATACTGTAATTAACGCACAAGACAAAGGTATACTCAATAAGAGAGCATCTGATTGGGATGTTATCAGTTAAAAGGATGTTTACTATTCATAATATAACCCGAACTCTGGAAATGTTGGGATGTTTTGAAATCTGAATAAAATGAAAATGAAAAGAATTTCAAATCACATGAGCCAACATTTTCTTCACAATAGAACATGGATAACATAACAAATATTTTAAAAGTATATAAAAAAATGTATGCCCAAAATGAGCACATTTCAAATTTGATGCCTGCTACAGGTCTCAAAATAGTTGGGACGGGGCAAGTTTACCATGGTGTAGCATCTCCTCTTCTTTCAAAACAATTTGAAGACATCTGGGCATCGAGGTCATGAGTTTCTGGAGTTTTGGTGTTGGAATTTGGTCCCATTCTTACCTGATTTCCAGCTACTGAAGAGTTTGTGGTCATCTCTTTGGCGTATTTTAGTTTAATTATGTGCCAAATGTTCTCTATAGGTGAAAGATCAGGACTGCTCAAGACTCTTCTACTATGAAGCCATGCTGTTGTAATAGCTGTAGTATGTGGCATTGTCTCTATAGGTGAAATGGACTTCATCTTGAGGCAGTTGCTCTAAAACCTTTATAAACCTTTCAGCATTCTGTGCTATGCAAGCTGCCCATGCACTTATGTAATATGTAGATGCTGGCTTTTGAACTGAATGCTGATGCTGAAGGTCTCCTCTCTTTAGCCTGGAGGACACGGTTTTCCAACAAGAATGTCAAATTTGGACTTCATCTTGAGGGAAAACTTTGTCCTAAACAGTCAATTTTATAATGAGCCTGCCTACAGGACATGATGGTGCTTCTGGACCATGTTCACAAATGGCTTCCGCATTATAGAGCTTATTTTCTGCAGATGGCATGGTGAATGTGTTTACCGACAGTGTTTCTGGAAGTAATTCCCCATTTAGTAATGTCAATAACAGAATCATGCCACTGAGTGATGCAGTGTCATCTGAGAAGAAGACCACGGGAATCCAACAAAGGTCTTCAGCCTTGTCCCTTACGCACAGAGATTTCCCCGGTTTCTCTGAATGTTTTGATCATGTTATGCACTGTAGATGATGAGATCTGCAAAGTTTTTGCAAGTTGTTGTTGAGGAACGTTGTTTTTTTAATATTCCACAACCTTTTTATGCACACAGATTGAAGAGCCTCTGCCCATCTTTACTTCTGAGAGACTCTGCCTCTCTAAGACATCCTTTTTATAGCTAATCATGTTACAGACCTGATGTCAGTTAACTTATTTATTTGCTAGATGTTCTCCCAACTGAATCTTTTCAAAAGTTCTTACTTTTTCAGCCCTTTATTGCCCCCGTTCCAACTTTTTTTAGACCTGTAGCAGACATCAAATTTGAAATGAGCTCATTTAGTGGATATCTGTAAAATGTCTCCGTTTAAACATTTGTTATGTTCTCTATGTTCTAATGTGAATAAAATATTGGCTCGTGTGATTTGAAAATCTTTTAGTTTTCATTGTATTCAAAAAAATTAATAATGTCCCAACATTTTCAGAATTCAAGTTGAATGTACTGGCCTCTACAGTCCCACACCCCTGATATCCTTACTCACACAAACTGGAAGGTTATGTACAATAGTTACTGACATACACTCAAATTATTCTTAATTCTCCACAGATAAAATGCGAAACCTTCTCGGGAACTGAAGTAATGCTGAAAATTAAGTACTGTGAAGCTTGTACTGTGTCTTAAGCTACTAGTATCCACAATTGGATTCATTATTATAAATATGATATGACAGTACTGTTTAATATGCATCAGCCATGTCTTGCTTACATTTGATATGCATTTTATGCTTCTAATACAAATCTGAAGCCCTAAATCTACTTTTAGATTGTTGTTTGGTTTAATAAGCCAGTCTAACAGGATAAGGTAAATGAAAAGATCTCCGTTCAAAGCAGGAATGGGTCATGATGGTCAAAATGTTTAGTCCTATTTCATAAGAAAAATATCTCTAATCAGGGTCAGGTGAACCCAAACCAACGTAATTATACATAAATTCAAAAGTTTCTGTAATGTATTATCCATTTCCATGTTCCTGCATTCTCTGAACTGGAATACCTCATACCACAATGAGGTAGTAAACACCATCTATTGTGACTCAAAAATACTGTAACAAGAGACAAAAAGTTGATTTTAATGACTTATGGGAAAAGGAAGAGGAAATATTGCAGCATTGCATCCTCAGGTGGTGTTTTAGTTTACAAAACATTTTTTCACATGGGACATGTCCTACTTTACCTGGCTTAAGGAAGTTTGGCAGTGGCAATTTCAAAACCAGGACAGTGTTATAATGCTCTATGGGGAAAGGTTACATAAATCACAAATGTCCTTCCATAATATCCAGATGCCAGTCGACCGACAGTCTGCACTACAAATGTCATGTTATTATAGCTATTCAAAGAATAAAGGATGTAAGAAAGAAGTGCAATCGCAATTTAACCTGCAAATATTACAGTGATATTAGAATTTGAAAGCTGAACATTCTATGAATGTACACGGTTCAAAAGTTTAAGGTCAGTGAGACGACAATATTTTTGAAAGAAGTCTCTTATTTTCACCAAGGCTGCATGATCTTTTACATACAAAGCACACTGGATGCCATCATTTACAGTACACACTACTTATGACCATGTCCGATTTTTTTAAAGATAGGAAGACAGTCTTTAAAGATAAGAGTTAAGAGTCTGTGCCTCAATCAAAGAAAATGTGATGATGACTTTATGTTCTGCATACGCATGTGTAGATGTGTGTAGGGGACCTACACAAAACATGTCCCTGTCTCAGTGTTACCCTATTAGCCGTGAAGTCACCAACTGCTGCCCCTAGACATGTTCATTCAGCAGATGTTATCAGTTCCTGCCCAGTTCGCCTAGTCACATGAGCTCACAGTGACACCAGCACACCCTGACACCAGCACACGGCTGGTAATGTAGTAATGCAACTCATTCTCACTCAGCATGAACTACTGAGACTGCTCAGCACATTTGAACTTGCATCACCAGAAGGCAGCAAATCAATAGTGTTAAAGTGTTAGGTAAGCTCAGATTTTAAGCATTAAAAGGTGTTGGGGATAAAAGAGTTCAATATGCAAAAATTGTAAGAAAGTCAATAATAGTAATGAGATTTACTTAGGACCGTGCTTTTCAACTGAGGTTATATGATGCATTAGAGGAATAGTTCACCCAAACATTTTCTGACAATGTATTAACTCTCAGGCCTAATAAGTAAATGAGTTTTTTCTTCATCGGAACAGTTTTGGAGAAATGTAGCATTACATCACGCACAAACGGATCCTCTGCAGTGAATGCGTGCCGTCAGCACGAGAATTTAAACAACTGATAAAAACATCACAATAATCCACAAGTAACCCAAAGGACTCCAGTCCATCAACTAATGTCCTGTGAAGCAAAAAGCTGCTTGCTTGTAAGAAACAAATACATCATTAAGATGTTTTTAACTTCAAACGAGTCCTCTATCCATGCTTTCTCCAGTGAAAAAGTCATCTTGTCTCACTGAGGAGAGAAATATGCACATATCAAGCAAAATTTACAAGCAAAAAAAAGTTCAAAACAGTTCTCAACAAATATTCTGGTGGATTTTGATATGAGAGCACAACAAGGGATGGATTTTAAAATCACCTTGATGGATTTGATGGATTTACAAACATGCCGCTTTTTGCTTCACAAGACAATCGGTGGACTAAAGTGTGTGCACTTGTGGATTATTGTGATATTTTTATTAGCTGTTTGAACTCCCATTCTGATGATCACACTATGAAATGATCATTTCATGAATGAATGGCTGACAGGTTCAGAGGCGTAACTGGTCTAATATCTGATAACCAGCTTTCTTTCTCCAGGGTTTTTTAACAAATTTATGGAAATTTTATTAGGTCAGAAATGTTTTCTACAGAAAGTGGTCCGTTAACCCCAGGGTCCAGTTATATAGAAACAGCTCTCAAAACCACTTCACATTTTACAGTGCATGCAGCTCTCTGACAAACAGGTGTATTGCTCAACAGTTATTCTATGGAAAGCATCAGCCAAGACATTTTTATCATGAAAAGGATGCATCAAGAGCCATCAAAACTACTCCACAAAATGAACGATGCGCTCATATCTAATAAACATGCAGTACAGCAGAATTCAGTATGTCCAGAATGACACGGTCTTGTGCGGTTAGATAAAACATTGATGTTCTATGCAATCCTCCCTTTATTTAAGATATGGATACACAGAGTAAAATTCTGCCCAATAATAAGCTGAATTATTTTTAAGTTATGGCCAATAATTGATAAATGACTTAAGAATCTGTACTATTTTGTCTAAATATATTACCAAGTTTGGGTCAGTAAGATTTGTTAAATGTTTTTGAAAGAAGTCTCACACTCAGCAAAGCTGTATTTATTTGATATTTGTATATTTTAGAGGAAACCACAACATTTTTCAGAATTATTTGATGAATAGAAAGTAGAAAAGAAAAAAAATTGGAATAGAAATCTTTATATGATTTTACAGTCAGTTTTGCTACATTTAATGAGTCCCTTCTCAAAAGAAGTATTAATTTCTTTAAAAAAATACTTTTGAATTGAATCTGTCATTTTAAATGCTACAAGTGAATTTAGACATCAAAAGGAACTGTCTTTACAATTGATATTTATGATACTGGCAATTATTATATTCAAATATTAAATCATATTTTTAATTAGCAATTAAATATCCCATATTGACAAACCAATAAATTCATAATGTTGATATGATACCAATGTATTGTAAAAAAAAGCCATTTTAGCCAGTTTTATGAAACTCTTAAAACATTAAAAGCAGCACAATGAGGCAAGTTTGCTTTAGTATTTAACAACTGTAATCTGATTTGCAACCAACAGTGTGAAGTATAAAGGTGATATCATGCACTTGGCCAAGCATCATGCAGTATTAATGGCCAAGTTAAAAATAGCCACTGTGCAGTGACTCCCAGCAGATGGGAATATGTGAACAAGTCCACAAAAACGAGCAAATCCACACTGAACAACACAGGGCCAGGGCTACAATAATGGCCATTATCAGGTCAACGCCTGGGGCCTAAACAAACACCAGTTCTCTCAGATAATGTCTCATGCGTGGCCTGATAACCAAGAGCTTTGTGTCGAGGTTTCACCCCTGGAAAATAAATAACTTCATTGTTAGGGGATGAACCAGCGCAAAAGGTAGATCTCAAAGTCAGGAAAACCCTGGAAATATTCTAGGGCTGGGAACAGTCTAAAGCAAAATAATTGTATTTTTGTTCTTTGTTGTGGTTTAAGGGAGAATTAGCCTACAGAGGGGGAAAAAGTAAGTGAGAGAGGATTGCAGCTGTGAACGGGAGGTTGTGCGTATATATATGGGCAAGATGCCAGATATGCTGGTGCAACAGAGGTGCAATAAAACTCCAATCCATTGTGTTCTCTGCCTGCCACCCTCCTCTTAATGCCTCCATTCATCTCAGCAGCTGAGAAATGCACAACTATTCAACTTCGAACAACAAACTCACCCCAGCAAAGCTCTGCGTTTAGGCTACAACTCTAAAACAAAGCAGTCTTTATGAAGTTCCAGTCACTAGCAGCTCCACTGTGTATGAGTACATCAGATTATATATCGCTATCCAAGGCCAAAGGTCTGCGCTAGGCTCCTCCTAGTTAATATGCTGGATGGCTCAATAACAGTGAAAACACAGTAATGTCACACAGCAATGACTGGGTTTGGGCTTTTACAGGAAAAAAAAAATTTCAAGGGTCTTTGTGCCGAGGGGCTGGACTATGGGAAAAGCGAGACAAGAAAACAAGCAAATGTAGAATGAAAGAAAGATAACTTGCTATGAGTTTATGTAAAATAAATTATCCTTAAAAAGATCACCCAAAAAATGGTTAATGTACACACCTTCGTGTCTTTCCAAACCTGTATGACTTTCTGTCTTCTGTTGAACACAAAATAAGATATTTTGAATTGTGTGTGATGTTTCTTTTTTTCAGTTTTGTTGGGTTTCACATGAGAAATAAAGTCATACCGATTTGTAAAAACATGAAGGTGAGTAAATAATGCAAGAATTGTAAGTTTTGGATGACATGTCCCAATAATGAAAATAACTAAATGACAGTTTAAGAGATGGTTAAAATAACAAGAGGGCATAGATTCATTAATTGCTACAAGCTGCAAATAGATGCTTATATTTTTGGACCACCATGTTGGGCAGGCCCTTGTAATTAGTTGCCAGTCTGTTACTTTGCAGTTACTGAAGTTATTTTGTGGGGAGTTGCTACTGTATGCAGTTGCAATGGTTTCCTAGGGTTGACAGAGTATTGGTGGTGGTAGCAAAGTAGTTGTTTGCCCTCCCAAGATTTTAGGATATTCTGTTCATTATATATTATTCTATTTGAGGATTCCACTCTAACAAAATTACTAGACAGTCAATGGCTCCTACAAACAACTCCAGCCAACTTTTTAAGTGAACAAATTACAGAAAATTCACTTAAAAAAAAACATTTTTATTTACGCCGCTTTGAAAAGAAACTAACAAAAACCCATGAAATTGTGTTCATTATGGTTCCAAAAGGTCACCCAAATGCCAGTTTACTCCCACACGAGTTTGTCTTACTACTGATTCAACATTACAATTGGGCTTCACTTTGCTAAACAATTATCAATTACACTTTTTGTGAAATACATTTGTTACAACAAATCTCAGATGTGAATGTATCTTTAATAAAAAAACAAGAGTTTCTAGTTCATTTTGACAGACTTATTCAAAAGGAACTGGTTCGTAAGTGTAATTAATTCGCAAATTGGACATTATGGCTTGTGCTGTTTTCAATGAAGCATGCAGAAAAAAAAGAGAGTACACTTTAAAGACAATTAACACTACCTCAAAAGATGATATCAGAGTAAACTACATGTGAATGCACACACATTTTTCTCATCTACCACCAATTGAATTTAAACAGGATTGGTTTAAATTACTATTGCATGCATTTGGAGATCATTTTAATTACAGTCTGGAGTCCTTCTCTGGTCTCTCCTTCAGTGCAAGCATATGGGATTTTCTGCACATCTGAAGCATTATCATCATCTGAAGCATTATTGTGCTGAATGAGTTACAAAAAGTTTAACATTTTGGGTTGTGGTGTGCTCCAATCCCATCAAGCACCATTAATAAATAATGCTCCAGTCACAACAGTGTTCTCGTGACTCTGCAGATGGCTGAGCGGTGTCGTTTGCAGGACAGGGTTGTGTATGAAATTATACATATTATCATGAAGAACAAGAGAACACATGGCAATGAAGAGGAACATCAATGTACTGAAGCAAGATCAAGCAGATTAGGAACAAACCAAACAAGCTATGACTTGAGAACCTTGAGAATGAGACTTGAGAATGAGAAACAAACAAACCAAAAGAATCTGACGTGCAAGAAACGATTTGGATTTACAAGTATTTGCATAAACCATTCATATTCACTGAAGTATACTTGAACTTATAGCAATGGGTACATTCACCATTGTACAGCAATCTAATGATAATGTATTAGAAATACAAAATCTGTATGTCTCAAATGACTCTTATTCAGCAAACAATGCATGCTTTGGTTAAAAAAAAAACTGTCAATCTAGCCTCCCTTCACAAACTGGAAGGAATTCCACATGAACGCCTCCAGAGTTTCTGCATGTCACATGAACTGAAGTGTCATCATGGGATCAAAGATTCTTTCCATGAACTCATCAGCACATGATAACACCCATATGATATATTGGTCAACCGGCTCCACAGCATCAAGGGTTTTCATGGAATAAATCCGACAGGAGATTGTGTCAGGTTTGGGCATACAGCCACTCATAATATGGGGAAAAACCACTGCGTGACAGGATCTCATAAAGACTATTGTTCAACACACACACACACACACACACACACACACACACATACACAAAGCATTGCAAAGTACACATATTAACAACCCCACCCACAGAAATACTGAAGAATAAACTAGATATTCAAATTTCCATAAAAAAGTGAGTGGTGTTTGCATGCAAAACACGCAATACTAAAGTGTTGCTATGCAGTTTCTAAGATGTTCTAGGTGCTTTTAGCATGTTGCTATGGGGTTTAAAGGGTGTTCTGTTTTTATTTAGGGACCCAGGCGAGGTATTAAGTCGCAATTTGGAGATATAAATTTGCAATTACTTGAAATAAAGCTACAATTGCAAAACAAAGTTAAATGACCCGTTTTTAAGTTCAATTACACGTTTTTTTTGGGGGTTACAGGAGGCTGGAAAGCAATTGCAGAGTTTGTTTAATACATTACCACTAAGTGCACCACTAAGTGCACCACTGAGTGAAATTACTGTGAAACTTTGTGGGCACAAATGTACAGGACACACTAAACCTGATGTCGAAATCTGCGGGGGGACATATTTTGCCCACACGCGCAAAATTCCAGATCTTACGGAATTGTACATTATTTTTGCTTGTAAAAATAAAAAGTAATACTATTAGTGATGCTTGCCTCATTAACCACAAGCTTAGCACTAGTAAAGAAGTGATCTTGCAGAAAGAATACGCTGGATGATGCAAATGTATTTTCAACATTTCAAAATGTGCACATTTTTCATTATTTCTAAATATATCTAACCACAATCCGTGTATGATATTTGTGCAATTAAAGACAGTGGCTCATAGTCACAAAATCATAAGCATTTCCTGGAAGGTATTTTAAAGCACACAGAAGCTCAGAACATCATGACACAAACTGTTCCAGATGCACACTGTTTAGTCCACAATGAACTTGACCTGACCGGCAAAAGGTAATGTCAGATTATCTGTGTTTTGATTCTTAAAAATGTATTTAAAATAAAATAAATAAATAGCTGTAAGTAAATAAATAAATAATACAATTTGACCACAACGTGATTTGAACATGAACCCTTCTGATCTGATGTCATATGCTTCTATTGCATCAGAAGGTTACTACAATGTTGTGCCCGATAAAGGGAGCAAGAAAGTGACCCAAAACACACTTTGGTTACAGGTGAGTAGAGTAAGTCAAGGACAAATGCACATAGAGCATGTGACTGGGAGAGGAGAAAAACACAAGAAAGACTTCAGAGAAAGCACCTTTACACACAGTGAAGAGGGATAAAAAGCCCCACAACGTCTTTTAACTAGTGAATTAAAGGAGTTTCCCTAAACACTTACTGAACTAGATGTTTTTATTTGTCAATGTCTTCATCAAAATAAAAGTCTTTCATTTTGTGTGCAAGTCAGATGTTGATTCAGTAACTGCTCTTTTCTGGAATCAGTCAGGAATTTGATCAGGAATCTGACTACACTTTGTGTCCAATTCACTAAAAAGAACCAAATCATAATTCATTAATTAGAAACTTGTTCACATTGTATGTTTGTTTTTGCATACAGCCTGTGAATACAATTTAAAAGAAAGATTTGTCTTGCCACTGAACATGACGTGACACACTTGGTGAAACAGGGCATATTTGATGTTTAATATGCAACTCTGTGGAGGAGTATTGTGCACCAATGAGATCATCAGAGAGGACAGGGCTACCAAATATGGGACAAAAAAAGTTGAGACCTTTAGAAGCGATAATCTTCTTCAGACATTGTGTCTGTCCAATATATATATGTATGTATATGTATATATATATATGTATATATATATATATACATGGCACTCAGGAAAAGAATGCTATTCAAGTGAATAACAGGCTATCTTTTCATCCTTGTTCCTGGTTGATCATTTCTAACATTAAGTCCCGTTGGGGCTATTGGGCTCAAAAAGCTAGAAGAGAAAGTGAGTTGGTTGTCTGAATATAGAGAGCACTTGTATAGCCTCATGCCACCTGCACACTTCATTCTCCTTAAACAAGAAATGTGAGACAAAACACTTTGGGGCCCTACGGCCACCCTGAGAATGAGCTTCTCCCACACAGAGCCTCTCTCACAAAACTCCCTTCACAAGTCCCCCAAAAGCCAACCTCAGGTCTTTGAGGAAGCGTCCCAAACTTCTCATAATCTCTGCTTTGTTCGCCCTGACAGTGAACTTCCCCTTGGACTTTGTTTCCTCATCAAACAGTGTCTCAACCACCTGAGACTGATCACTGCAATGAACACTTTCTCAGTTTACAGCATGAGACACCTTGCTGGATCAATGACTTCCATTCATTCAGTTGCCTTATGGGAGCCTTTTCCTTGAATCTTGCCCATCTTTACTCTCAGGGAGAACCCATGCTCTCGCTGCCTTCCCAACAGGAAGGTAATTTAGGCAAACTCCTATGCTGAAGCGGAAGTTATGTCCAAATTAGGTAGCTGTGTGTTTGATTTTCTGAGGAAACACATACTGGCAAAATATGAACTGAATGCTTTGTTTGTGGTTTTAGAAATAAAAAGCATCTGGCAAATGCATACATTTAAATACTATATTATATACTATACTATATATAAATGTCTATATTTATTCTATATTTAAATACTGAAAGGTCCTGGCAAAAATTGTGTTGATAACCTTAAAAAAAATGTAAACAGTATTAAAGATAAACATCTTATCTCTCTTGACTCTTGACTTATGAGCCCCTTGTTTTTAGTGAATCAAAAACCTACAGCACAACCAGTGCAGTTTTGATTCCAATCACTTTGATGAATCAAAACATACCATGCATTCGGTTCAACATTGCCTGATTAGCAAACAAATTAATGTTATGTGTTGGTAATTGTACCTAACTGGTTGTGTTCATTTAATATAGTTCATATTTGTAAGATACATGTTACACTTGTAAGAAAGATAGTATAAATAAAAATGTAAAACTTCGATAGCTTTATTTTCCATGAATTGTTCAATGTTGAATTAAGGACAATTTGTTCACACTTTATAGGTCCAATTCTCACTATAAACCAACTATTAATTATGAAAAAACTCATACTTTGCTGCTTATTAATAGTTAATAAGGTAGCTGATTATGGCAAGCCATTTTGCCTTTTATTCCTTCACAGGATATGTATTCTTGATATCAACAATTAATTTTTACTAGTAAGAATTGTATTTCTGATATGTAAAATTGATATGTAAAACTAGTATGAAGCTAATTCTTGATATCAACAATTACATTTGAATGGCAGCCTATGGTGACATTTAAATAGTGAAAATACAATTACATATATCAAAAATCGCCATTGTTATTATAAATCCAATTCCTGCAAATCAAGAATTAGTTATTTAACTAGTAACAATTGAATTGTTGATATCAAGGATTTATATCCTGAAAATGAATAAAAGTCTAAACGGCTTGCCATAAGCTGATAAGTGAAGGTATGGGTAGGATTAAGGGATCTAAAATATGGTCATGCATAATTAATATATGCTTTATAAGTGTATGAAATACATGTAAAAAGACACCCTTTCACACTGTTTTAAGTTTAATTATTGTAATTGCATTTCTTAAAAAAAAAACACGTATTAATGGATTCATTAAAGAACCTGGCTCATAAAGAGGAATTGGAACCGGAATCATTAAATTCTTTAAGATTCCCATCCCTAGAAAGGAAAGACACGCCTCAATGTCAGCACCTTCTTAGAACTCCCACAAACAATTGGGAAATATACAACTGTTGTATCTGCTGTTAAATTCTTTAAAAGGTAATACATGCCGTAACATTTTTATGCCATTATAATGATAAATGATGTCACCACTAAATAAAGCAGCATATCAAAAAGGACACGACCGGGTTATAAAGTAACAAAACCATACTTCTTATATGATAATCTTGTGTTGATACCTCTTACACATCTGTTTCAAGGTCTCCATATATGGTACTGTCATGCCCTATTGATTTGTGTGTGTGTGTGTGGGGGATTCTAAGGTGAATTTGGACTAGTTTCTAACAGCAGTGGTTAATGAACAGATAAGATACCTCAGAATTACTCAGCATTAATCACTCTTAATGTTTGTGTCAAACAGCAAGGAAATGTAAACTTTGTCCAACTGGTCTTGGTCAAGCTAAAAAGGGGACGTATCATTCTGGCCATCTGTCAGGGTTAATGGATGTGTATGCTCTCTCGCCATGGGTCTGACCCCAACCAAACTTAACAATGGAAAACTGTGTCAAAAGGCAGCATGTTTTGTTTTCAACCATGGCCTCATTTTATTTTCATCCACAAAATGATAAGCACAGAATCAAGTGTGAGCCACGTAGACCACCTTTTGGAGATAAATGGTAGTGCAGGGATTTAGCAGCCAAAACATTATCGGTGTGGCCACATGCCAGCATTACAACACAAAAATCACTACCAGACACATATTACCAGTAGATGGCATCCTAACATGTTGAGTTTGAACTATAACTGACACATGTGAAGCTTTCAGTGTTAACAGTACAAATAGTCCAATATTCTACACAGAAAAACTGTTAGTAATTACTAATAATTACTGTTAAAAGAATTACTTAATCAATAATAATAATAATAATAATTATTATTATTAGGTAACACTATTTTAAGTTGTCCTTGTTACACGTCACATGTACTTACTATTGTAATAAGAATAAATTATGCATAATTGCATGCAACTAACTCTAAACCAAACCGTCGTCCTAACCCTAACCATATAGTATGTATTTTATTTATATTACTATGTACTTAAATGTATAATTACTGACTGCACTGTACTTTATGTAAATCATTTGTATTTCTAACTGTTCTAAATTTATTTTAAAACAATTTCAAAACCATGTTAAACGTATTCAAATTTCTGGTTTTATTGTTGTGATTATTTTTTTATGATTATTTTACTTCCTTTTATTTAAAGCACTTTGAATTACCATTGTGTATGAAATGTACTATATAAATAAACTTGTCTTGCCTTGCCTAATTCCAATGTAACAATGATACCTTAAAATAAATGTGACGACATTATTATTGTTACTTAATAAAAATATATACAATTACATAAAATACATTAAAACAATTATACAAAATTATACTAAGATTAATCTAGATTAATTTTGGAATTAATCTAGATTTAAACTCATTTGAATTCTGCGAAGGCATTCAGAATATGTGTGCTACCCAAATAATGACTAAAAGTAAGTCTTTGAGAACGGGTTTCTCAAGCCAGGTGGCGATTAGACCAGGGCTCATCTCCTGTTTCCAAAATGCATCACAAACTTTAATCTCTTCCCATCCCAATCCCACGAAAAAACTGGAGGAAAATCCGTTCCACTCCCGAAAGAATGACTCCCATTCCCTCCCACTCCCGTGTTGTTGTTTTGTTTTTTGATAACTGTCAATTACAGTAAAAATATAATACAGATCACAGCGTGCCCACCTTATTAGTTGAATAAAACCCAAAATGTCGTTTTGTTATTATATTGAACTGAAAGCCATCTTATTATGCACAGTGTTGCACAGATTAAATTTCAAGTAAATCATCCATGCTAACACACGTCTTCAATTTTAATTTTTGACATTTCACTCTCTATAGATATATTTTTCTATGTACTGTATTTTTAGATATATTCGAGTTTCAAGTTTCTCGCTCAAGTTCACATGAGACCTAAAGCGCATCCTGTTTGCTTAAAAGCGCTTAACGTTTCGTTGTTATTCTGAGTACACACAAATAAACGAGAGTCTTTACAGATTCGAAAGATGTATTAGGCTACTTTTATCTGTATGACCAAGAATGACGGAGATGTAAGAGCAAGTGGCGCACGAGCCTGTCCTGCAGCAAGCGCTTCCACACAAACACTTCAATAGCGCACATTTCTCTAGGTTAACATCATATTGAGGCCATGTAAAGTTGCTACTACATACATCTTTCAGATGAAAAGCCATATTTGAGGTTGATGAATGATAGGTGAGCGTTTGGATGTCCTGCCCGATTGTATTACCACATAGACCAGCCGTTAACAATCTGTCCATCACGGACTGCGAGCCTCTAGTTCGAAGACTCGTTCTCGCCCCCTACAGTGCAATTCGGCTAGGTATACATCTGCGCTAAAATATCAGGGTGAAAGTCATCATAGCTTGCGTAGTATAGACCCAGCTCCCAACCCAACTTTGAGAATAGATTAACGGCGATATTTTTTTTATCGCCGATAAGAGTCTCACGTTAACGCAGCACGTTAACGCCGATAACGGCCCACCACTAACTAATATATTAGAGAATAATTAATACTACAACCATAATACTAATAAGACAACTTACAAAATAATAAGAAAATAGTTTAAGATGAAGTACTGTGTGTCACTACAGGTCACAGGTGATGAATGGATTTATTGTATCTTATACCCTTGTCAAAATCGTCATGTGCTTCCACTGTTAGGTGCATTTGTGTCAGCCTCAAATACCTTCCATAAGTTCAAATCAGTCTGTGAGTAAGGAGCTGATATTTAAATCTGTAGTATGTTTATGAAATATATATTTAGTTTAAAGTAGTAGCAGTTTCAGTTGTAATTTTGCCACAAATTTTGAGCTAAGCTTATTCCATGCCTCATTAATGATATTAACAAAGCAAAAAAAGAATTGTCACTACTTCATAAATGTATTAAAAACAAAAAACTCAAATAAATACGTTGCATAAGTATTCATTCATACCCTTAACTACATATTTAGCTGAAGAACCTTTACAGCCTCACATCTTTTTTGTTTGATGCGACAAGCTTTGCTTTCATCTCCTCCTCACCTCTCAAGCTCTTTCAGGTTGGATGGGGGCAGATGCACATTTTCAGGTTTCTACTGAAATATTGGATTGGGTTCAAGCCCAGGCTGTGGCTGGGCCACTCAAAGACATTCACAGCGTTGTGTATAAGCCACACTTGCTGTGTGCTTAGGGTCATTGTCCTGTTGAAAGGTAAACATTCTGCCAAGTCTGAGGTTCTAAAAGCTCTGGACTGGGTTTTCATTAAGACTATATCAATATTTTGGTGCATTGAGCTTTTCTTCTATTCTGATGAGTCCTTCAGTCCCTGCCGCTGAAAAACAGCCCCATAGCATGAGACTGCTACCAGCACACTTTACTGTTGGGGTGGTATTCTGCAGGTGATGAGCAGAGCTGGTTCCCTTCAAACATGATGCTTAGAATTGAGGTTCTTCAGATCAGAGAATCTTGTTTCTCAGAGTCTGAGGGTCCTTTAGGTGCTTTTTTTGTAAATTCCAATTGTTTTCATGAGTTATCATTGAGGAGAGGATTGAGTTTAGCCACACTGCTATAAAGCCCAGATCGGTGGAGTGTTGCAGTGATGTTTGTCCTTCTGTAGATTTCTCCTATCTCCACATATGGTCATGGAGCTCAACTAGAGTGACCATCAGGTCCCTTGGTCACCACTCTAACCAAAGCCCTTCATCAATTGCTCAGTTTGGCCAGGATGCCAGCTCTAAGAAGAATCCTGGTTGTTTCAAACTCCTTCCATTAAGGGTAACAGAGACTAAATGCTTCTGTGACCCTTCAATGAAGCAGAATTTAATTTTCTGAACTCTTCACCAGATGTGTGGCTTGACGCAAACCTGACGTTTCTGAGCTCTACAGACTGTTCTTTTGACCCTAGGGCTTGGTTTTTGCTCTGATATGCATTATCAGCTGTTAGACCTTTTATTAAGACGTGTGTGCCTTTCCAAATCATACCCATTCAATCTTCCACAGGTTACCTTCACTCAAAGTTTAGTAACACCTACAAGCAATATGAATGCTCCTGAGCTAAATTCCAACTGTCCCAGGGTCCCAAAATAAAACGTGAAAAAAGTGAAGGGGTGTGAATACTTTCGCAAGGCACTGTATATCATATTTACTGCAGTAACATGCATTACCAAAATGATTAGCGGATCAGGGAAGATTCAAAGAGAAATATGAAAAATATTTTAGCTGCTTGGATAACAATTTTCACACTTGACGTGAACTAGCAAACCACTGATTAAAATCACACATGATCTTTTAATTCTATTATTGCATAACTTTAAACTTCCAAAGTACAGTCTTTTGATTAATGCAGTTCTGAAGTCATGTGGCAGCTCTTTAAATCTGTTTCTAATGGTATCAGAGGATAAAAGTGACTGCATGAGGCTGATCTTAGCGAATACATTTTTCTGTGAGATCAAAGGAGTGAGAAGGTGGTTTATGACAACAGTTAAAGTCAAACCCACATTGCCTGTAGATGGGCCAGAGCATTTGCGCTTACTGCCAGGTCATGGCTCAAACCTTTTTAAATGCACCCAAAAAAACTAAAAAAGATCACTGCATTACAGCCATGCAGTGTTAGTGTTAGCCATGCACTGTGCCAGTGTTAGCATTATTTAGCCTATATATTATTATCAATATTTTTGAAATAGTTTTGGTTTTAATATTTTTATTTGAAAAATAAAAATGAAGTTTTCATTTTAGTTTTAGTAATCTTGAGTGCTTTGCTAATATATCTAGCTTTAAGGTAAGAGTGGTGGTGACATATTGTGGAGCCTGGTGCGATTTAACCAATCGTAATGTGGCTTCTGAGGAAACCAAAATGGTGCAACACTTAGTTTCACAATCAAACCGAGAAAGGGTTTGAACTATTACGAACATTGGATAAAAGTTCCAATCCCTTGTGAGGACAGCCATCTTATTTTATTAAAGTATTATAGTCTAATACAGTAGTTACCGTGAATCCACTGTGCATCATAACCAAAAATCAACAGAAGAAAAAGAAACTAAGCTAAAACTGCACATAGCATTTAGAGTAAGCAATACATTAACATTTAATTGATTAACAGGAAATGCCGGTGTTTACAGGTTTTAAAGTCTACAAAATTATATTGCAGCCAAACGTTTGAGAGCTGGTGGGTTTAAGGGGAGAAGTAAACTTTTGTTTTTGTCATTCTGGATGTCTAATAGAAGAAGAAAAAAAACTTTCATTATTAGGGTCATGAATATAGTGTAATTGCTGGAATCCAACCCAATGCTGATGATTCATGTGCAATGATACAAAAGGTCTAAGTATAACATGTCGCACAAACAGCTGGCATTAATCAAATATTATATTTTTTTTTAAGTTGAAGCAGCACTACGGTCAGTAAAGGTTTGGTTTTGGCAAAGTTCTGTTACCTGTCACATTCTCTAACAGACAGAATTTACACATTTAAACAGTTCTGTGGTTAATCACTGCAACGTTACAAGCCACCACTAACTCAAAAGGAAGCAGCAGATTTATGCATCTGTATATTCTTAAGTATTCACCCCCCAATCTAATCATGATGTGAATTTTCTGACCAATTCAGAAGGCTGATTTGCCACAGATTCATTTAGGAATTTCCAATAGATCTGAACAAAAGTGGTTTTTGCTTTCAGGTCTGTGCAATTATGAACAAGAGATCCTGAGAGAATCCATGACGAGAATGCTATTATTATCTTTTTATATATTTTAATGTACATAAGATTTAGCATCAATAATATCTGGTCACCAGAAACATGAGAGCGTTTGCTACTTTGAAGTTGGATGCCAATGGCACATTGCATCAGAAAGAGCTATTTTTGATTGGAAAACAACAGTGAAATATTTATTAAACTATGGTTTCTATGGCTTGAAAATAATTGGAATATAACACTTGAGTCGTGTGGTCTGCATTTATGGCATTTTCCCTCTTTTTGTTCACTTGGAGCTTGACAGACAGAAAGTATCTCTTTTCGGTAAATCTGTTTTGGGTAAAATATCAATTTAAAGAGATAACTGAATATGATTTATACTGTGTTGTATGGGAGTTCATGCCAGTGACATTCTCATGGCCATGTTTCAGCTTTCCAAAGAGATCAGACTAGATTCAAGACAGTCTCCTACCCATGAAGATAACATGGATGTGGCTACTAAGCCGATAACATCAGATTGTTTTGTTGCCCATAAAACAAATACTTGGGAGGACAGTCCTTGAACAGAGTTTGATGAAAGAGAAATTAAGGGCTCCTCAATAGGCTCACATGCAAACTAATGAGTGCAGATCATTAACAGGCATGCAAACCCCTTCAGAGGGCAACAATAGGGTTTAAAACAATTTATAAAACATTATATACAAGTCTGGTCTCTACGTTGCATAGCCAGTATTTAATGTGCAGCATCCCTATAGATAGGTATCACCGACTACAAAAATAAATTCAACCGTCTTGACTCTACACGTAGTTTGATCTGAGGCAGTCTCACGGAAACCGAAAATGATTTATGGTATTTGTTAGCGAATTTTCATCTTAAACAATCCTACCAGGGTCATTTTGGCCTACTAATAACAATGATTTAAACACAGGAATTTCCCTCGCATTCCAAAGGGTGAATAATAGGCAGTCATTTTAAATTACATTTTGTAGTTCATGAGTTAGATTTATAGCCACCGACTGAATTACAGTTTAATATTTCACACCGACTAACCTGTTGAATCGTGAAACTTTGTTTGATATAAAACAATCAGAAACACAACTTGATATAAACGTAAAGGATTACAAGGCGATAGCTTTCTCTTTTCGACATACAAAAATGTACCTAGAACACAAAAAGAAACAGTAGAGTTTCTATATCTTGGGTTATTTGTGAAATACAATTGAATTAAAACCGTAAAACTCGTTCGCCGTCGACAGAAGTCTTACCTTTAAATCAATCTCTCAAGTGTGATCTGCTGATAAATCAGTGAAGAAACAGAAAATACGCCCCAAAACTGGTTTTACGTGAACTTCAAAAGGTCCGCGTGTAAAATTGCCTGGAAAATGATCTAAATACTATTTTAAAGTTAATTGCATTCTTTATCGCTATTGTAATGTATTCTTGTTACTTTGTGAATGACACCGTTTGTAGCACTTCCACCTACGCTGACCAATCACAGTCGGCGCACGACATGACGTCACCGTCGACCTTTCGAAGCCTTCTGTGGAGAGAGAGACGCCGATGATTGTTTTCTTCCGAATTCTCCTCAATTCGCGCGCCCTCTTTCTGTGATTCTGGGAACAATCAATCCCTCACCTTGACAAAATAGCAAGCCATGTTGTTTTATTTACCATGTTTTTTTAGTTCTATCAGGAAACTGTCGTTGTGATGATTGTTGTCTCTTTACATTACGACAGTTACAAAGTCAAAAGTATTAGATTTGTGTTACATTGTCCAATTGTTACATTGCTATTTTAAAAACTGCTAAATTATGACGTCAGTCCACTTGTCCTCAGATTGTAGCTTTTCCTCAAATACATTTCTTTTATAAGGTTTTTATTTTGGTCAACATAGTCACAAAATGGTTTAAAGTCAGTCTTTATCCCAATGGTCCTCTTTCCATATTTTATCAGTTTAATATAATTATATTTTCTGTTTCAACCATGATGTTAACTCAGTAACACACCAACAAACAAAATCTGTAAATAAATTATCTGGGATTGTAAGATAAGTACCCTTATTTTTAAACAGGCTTAAGTCTTAGTAGATAGCAACATCATACGCACAATGAAAAACGGTCACTGCAATTTCTAAATATTAGACACTTTGTGACAGCGTCCATATTGTAATGCATTTTGTGAGAAAATAGATAAAGCTTGTGGTTGCACTAAAAGTGAATACCCATAAACATGGATTTATGGATTAGGAATAATACAAAATAGGCCTAAATTGGATTAGGTATAATAGAAAAAGAAAGATTTTTCAGTTTTGTATTAATGAACTCCTGGTAACTACAATACTTCCCTGCAGAATTCATGGGTCATGGCCACTTCCGAAGCAGAAAAAAAATAACTTGTCTTAGTTAACCTTGAATAGCTGACCCAATGGAACCCAACAAATAGCCATTACTGTATGGTAGTTGTGTATAAGTTTGCATATCTCTATTACATAAGTGGAGCACTAGTCTGCACCTGGTCGAAGAATACAGCAGGAGATTGTTGAGGCATATATAAACTGAAAGGCTGCTGTGTTAGAGATGGGCAGCAGGAAGATGATGGCAGCATACTAAGCAAAGTGGTGGTGTATTTTAGGGTTTGCTACCTAATTCTGAAACTCTAAACCAACTATATAGGCTATTTGTTGGGTACCATTGGGTCAGCTATTCAATATTTTACACTAGGGCAAGAGGTGATTTTGTTCTGCTTCATATTATTTATATAAATGCTGCAAGTATATACATATAAATTAAGTTCTGAGACTTATTTTTATACTGCTGCACATCTTTTTGTTCACCATTGTTTTATTAAGCAATGTCCCTTTAACCAAACAAATCTAAAATGTTTTTATTTAAATTAGCATAAAAAGTATGAAAAACAACAAAACCCTAAATTTCCATGTGATACAATCGAGAATCTCAGAGATATATTTTTTTACAACACTGATACACAATACAGCCACTAATGCTTTCAAACAGAAGAAAATAAGCACTTTATAAAAACAAAATCTCTACTTTGTAACAAATGAACAGTGTTTGCCATACAGAACACAAGGACATGAATCTGTATGTCACATTACAGCCACATCTTGTTCTGAGAGGCCTTGGTTTGAAACTCGGTTACTGTTATGGGTTCAGTGGGCGTGTTTAAGGAAGTCATATGAGGAAGGATTAACTGGAGAGAAAAAAAACATGCGTAACTACAGTATGCTGACAGTTTTTCTTCCTTGTTTTGTGATTACAAAATCAAAGGGGAAAACAATGATCAAAGCTACAGAGTATAAACAACTGCTACATAATTAAAAGAAATGACCTTGTTTCCCTTTCCCCCCAACATATTGGTCCTTGCAAACACCAGTGCCTTTGCCTATCCACAGTACGAGATACACTTCATAATTTCTCCCAGCACCCACAAGATGGTGTGCAACTCCGTTTTTCTACAGCTCGGCATAAGCAGTTGTTTTAGACTGAACCTCAGCAGAACGGAAAGCCAATAAATGAAAAAGGGACTTAATATATGTGAGGCTATGTTTGAAATGACAGGCACCACACAGGACACGCAAAAGTGCATTGTTTGAACTTGAGACTCTTGTTGGACCCTGAATAAAGGTGATGGTTACTCTTGTGCTTCTTTGCCAGTCATTTTGTAGATCTCTGTAGGTCCGTCCCCATGTGTGATGGTGGTAGTCAACTGTATGTCTTCACCACTGTTTCCAGCTTGATCAGCTAGATGGAAAATGAGAATAGAGGAATATGTGTCAGTGATTGATCAATACTTGCACTAACATCATTATAACAGGGTAGGAACAACAGGAAACGTAAGCTTCAAGGTGATAATGTCTCAGTAAAGAACGCATAAACTAAAA
This sequence comes from Gymnocypris eckloni scoliostomus, assembly GCA_027564155.1. Lineage (NCBI taxonomy): Eukaryota > Metazoa > Chordata > Actinopteri > Cypriniformes > Cyprinidae > Gymnocypris > Gymnocypris eckloni. The sequence goes on along the minus strand of CM050422.1, from coordinate 22,663,597 downwards.
ACACCCCAAAATTCGCGCAGCACAAGTCTGAACAAACATGGAAAATGTTTTTGGTATTATGTGTGAGGCACTATAATTTTTCAATACTAAATTAAGATCCACCATGTTTGCAATCAAGTCAAGAACAATTAACCATAGTGTATATATGCAATAACAATAAACACCATTTGGGAACAGAAAACCATAAAGAAAATTTTAAGCATGACATCAAGATATTAATGGTTTTCATTAGACCAGCCCAAGTAGGAAGCCTGGCCTAGATTAGAGACACCCACTGCTGCCTGTAGGGCCCATTTCACCACAGGAGAGAAGGGGAAAAAGCATTAAAAGTATGAAAGCACTTGGTCACAACCATTTCTAACCCATGTCATTATTACCTGCTATTTCAAAAAAGTTAAAAAGTTTGGGAGCAGTAAGATGTTTTAATGTTTTTTAAAGTCTCTAACGTCCTTCAATGTCACATTTATTTGACCAAAATTACACTGAAAATAACAATATAAATAATATAATAAATTAAGATTTTAAAATGCTGTGCAGCCATTAGTCCAATATTCATTGTCACATAATCCTTCAGAAAAGTCTAATATGCTGATTTAGAATAACAAATGTGTAAAATTATAAATATTGATGCAGCAATTTTTGATAAACTGAATGCATCCTTGCCAAATAAAAATATATTAATATCAATAAATAAAAATATTATACTTATTAAATATTAAATATTACTGTAAAGTCAAACAGATTTTTGGCTCATACATTTACTCAAATTATTATAACAGGAGAATTTAGGAAGAAAATGACCACTGACAATTTACAACCAATTTGTCTACATGAGCTGAGACGGACACTTGTTACATCTTTGCATCATGCACTTAAAAAAAAATACAAATTTAACCAATAAAACAAAGCCTGAAACATTGAAGGAATGTTTGAAGATCTCTGGAATGTCTATTCTAAAATAATAAAATCCATACAGGGACAGAAAACCATAAAGTTTCAAGCATGACTTTAAGATATTGATGGTTTTCATTAGACCAGCCCAAGTAGGAAGCCTGTCCTAGATTAGAGACAACGACTGCCGCCAAAGAGGCCCATTTCCCGAGAAGAGGGAAAAAAACCAAGCCCCACCCTTTCCTGGCATCAAGATGTGCTTGTCTTAAAACAAACCAAACATGAGGAGACTGTGTAACATGGTGCTAAGTGAATGTCCTTACAGTACAGCAGGTACTGATTTCCCTTGTGCTGCAGACATGAAACAAAACCCTCTGACTCGAGACAATGTGTGCATTTCAAATCAGCACAATAAAAAACATTTGTGTTTGACATTCATTTCTCATGATTCATGGGGAAAACGGAGCAGTTTTTAGAGTGCCTCAAAATGTAGTCTCTTTTTGTCTGTTAACCAAATAACACTAATGCAAACAATACAATGGCAACACAATGCAATACAGTAGGGCTGCACGATATATTGCATGCGATATTCATGCGCATCTCTTCAGTAAAGACGGTTCTGTGATTAGCTGTAAATCTCCATCAGCTGTTTTCAAATGGAGCGATAATTAATACACAGAGCCGTAGTTCGCTGACAAGCTACGCAATCTCACGTTCACTATCGCATGCGATTCATCTGCGATTCTGACCATGAACTGCGTAGCTTGTCAGTGATCTACGGCTCTTTGTATTAATTATTGCTATCATCTCTAACCAGTCTGCCCACCCTCCTCTAACATCAACAAGGTATTTTCGTCCACACAACTGCCGATATTTTCTCTTTTTCGGACCATTCTCTGTTAACCCTAGAGATGGTTGTGCTTGAATATCCCAGTAGATCAGCAGTTTTTGAAACCAGCCCGTCTGGCACCAACAACAATTCCACGTTCAAAGTCACTTAAATCCCCTTTCTTCCCCCATTCTGATGCTCGGTTTGAACTTCAGCAAGTTGTCTTCACCACATCTAGATGCCTAAATGCATCGAGTTGCCGCCATGTGATTGGCGGATTAGCAATTTATGTTACCAAGTAATTGAACAGGTGTAACCATCTAATAAAGTGGCCGGTGAGTGTATAGAATTCATGTAAAAAATACAAATGCTAATATATCTATTACAACAAATCATATTGTAAAATATATGTATTTTATCATTTGGCTCTTTCACAGCAAAATAATATATTTTACACAGTAAATGAATTGCTAGCTATTGAAGTCAGGGGGTCACCTCTGGCTAGAGTCTGAACCAAATGTTAATGCTACTGTAGATTAGGCAAAATTAGTACAAGTCAGAAATTAATTTGACAAAATAAAATAAATGAAGTATTGTGATCATCAGTGTCCGTAATGTCCATTCCATGATGATTGGTGAGGTGCTTGTAGCTGGACCATCCTTGATGTTGGTTTATAAAGGCTTATAATGCATAATGACCTATATGCAGTATGTCTGCATAGAAGCGTTGCCATTAGAGTTGCAGGTGTCATACAAATTATTTACAATTTTACTGTCCAAGTGTCTCACCGCTTGATTGCACATCCCCATAACGCTTGTGAGACGGTGCATAGAGGAACATGAGGGCAAATACATAGAGGTTCCACATGCCATAGATTCCGGTGAAGAAGGCGCTGTTCACCTGTACAGTGTAACCACCCCAGTGCCAATGACCCTCATTCACCTGTTAACACACAACAAAAAACATATGAATTAATAAATCTACTATCTACGTTGACATATCATCTAGAAACTGATTTAGCGGACAACTAATCCATACCTGGCTAATGATGAAAAAGATGACAGTCATTGCAGCACATGCTAATGTGACCAACATCAGGAACTTGAAGCGGAAGATGAGGCCCTACATGAGAGAAAAAAAATATTCTAGAAACACTCAAGTATACAATCATAAACTACCTTTTTAGAAAATCTCTAAACTTGTTTGTACAAACTTTTTGGGGTTTTCCGAAAGCTCATTAGTCATACAAATTCTAACATTATCTAGGTTACACATTACCTCATAGTGCAGTCGACGAGCCTTTGTCAAAGCAGGTAAGGATGACCTTTTCCCACTGATGTTTCTGAACACTTGAAACACCATGAAGCACAGGAACAGGAAGTAGAGACATGCGCAGATTCCTGCTACAATGATGAAGGCCATCTGCACCAATCTCAGTTAAAGTGATAACTTAACACAAAGCATATGACTAAACTATACCACAGAAGTATGTAAATCAGCAACAATATGGTTGAGATATTTTTGTGGATCATTATTTTCTCTTAAAGCCATGTTTGGTACATGCCATGTACATGTTTGTTACGAACATGTGGCACATAAGGAAGATGCATGATTATAATACTTGAATGAACAGAGCAGGGATTTTACCATCAGTTGCCATTCTGATTTCTGAAGGCCTTTAATTAACATCTGTACCAACATCCCACAATCAAAAGGATACAGCAAGCTCTGTCCCAACATCTGATGCCCAGATACTGTAGAAGGGGTTCTTCAGCTGTACTCCTCTATGAAGAAAATACATAAGATGCATTTTTATTAAGAACCCAACAGTACTAACTTACTAAGGACTAAAGAACTCAAGTTAGATGGACAATAAAGAGTTACTTCATGCCAAGAATGAGGGTAGTTCAGCATTGGCTCACCTTTCACACATATCAAAAATGAATAGGCAGAAGGAGCCAAAGACAATGGGTCCAACCTGCCTCCAGTACACAGAAAAACGGTTTCTCTCAGTCTGGTCCTTGAGAATTTTTTTTTAAAATAAATACACACAACAAAAATGCATTATAGTAACAAACTAGATTACATTTTGAGTATGGCAATCAATTAAATAGCTCGTTTTACTATAAGTTAGTTTAGTCAAACAAAAACCTGCAAAGTGGTTCTGCACCAAATCCAAACACTCCCTTAGTATTCCATTGTTTGGAAAAATAGAAAAGTGTCTCTTACCATGAGATGTTCTCCACAGAAGATGATCCAGAAAGAAAGCAGCATAGCGTAGAAGATGCCCTGACGGATGTCACCAAACAGCAGCATCCAGGTCCAGTCGAAACCCACTGAGAACCATTCAACTGGGATATTGATGAATGTCATGGAGATTCCCAGAGCAAAGATAATTCTAAAAGAACACAAAGCGTACAGAGATATGATCATTATCAATATACCAGTAAAGATCACTTTTTTAACCAATGTATGATAGAACAAGACAAACTCAAACAACTTTGTCTCAATGTCAGTTGAAACTTTTTTCTAGTGTTCAAACGCAAGCATGCTGGGACAAGCTAATTTGGCGAGACTGAGAGGGGTGATAGAATGTGACTTCAAACACCTGAATCACATTCCAGCCTGCCCAATCAGGACTGAAAGAGACCATACTGTGTTGGAATGCCAGGAATGTTCCATGAGTTCAACTCTGTGAGGGTACGAAGGTGTATTTTTTACTGGCAATGTGAACAAAGCAGCTTTTCAGCTACCAAAAAGTAAAATTGCGATATGGACTGACAAGACAGTCCACAATAAAGAAAATATAAAAAAATATTTTAAAACATTAGGTTAAAATACATGTACCATATTCTTAGAAATTTACTCATTGTTTTCATATTGGCAACATGTGGTTTTATAGCATTTTCAAAAAAAGGTTAAAGTAATAAGAAAAGTTAGTATTTTCAAGTTTTAAGATGCATTTTCAGGTACTTTTTAATGTTTGGGGTCAATGAGATTTTTTATTTATTTTAATTTTTAAAGAAAAAGAAAGAAATTAATAATCCTTTCAGCAAGAATACATAAAATTGAACTAGTTATTTAAAGGGTTTTATACAAAGGATCAAGGTTTTCACAAAATATTAAGCAATGAAGTTTAAGAAATGTTTCTTGAGTACCAAATCAGCATATTAGCATGATCTCTGAAGGATCATAGCAAGGATCATCAGTATAACGTTAATAACTACATTCAATGTATTCAAATCATTGCATGTATGAATTGGATTTATGTATTTTTGAAAGAGCTCTTAAACACAAGGGCACAAAAAGTTAGCTGTGAATAGCAAGAATGCAAGATTCGCATATCCACCACGTCAACTAAAATAAGCTGCTCCCTGGAGACATGTGTAACTCACACACTCTCAGCGTCTCCACTGGCATCAAGCAGCATTCCAATAAGAAAGCCAGTGGGAGCCCATGTCACACATTTCTTAGCTCCCTCAGACATGTAAAAAAGGATTCCAGTTCCCATCTAGACACTCTAAAAAAAACATGCTTTGGAAAAGCTTTTACAACATGAACAAATAATGATCCTTCCTGCAAGATGCACAAAGTACAACTGCTTGAGAGCTTCCTGTCTGCTGGGATGTCTAGCGCAAAGGCAGTGTGTGTGAGAGATGGATGGTTGGTGCATGCGTTTAGTTTGCAAGGAAGAAACTAAATGAAAATGTAAAAGAAACTAAAATTTAATTATGAAAGAATTCTTCAGGAAATATTAACAGAAAGTGATATTTCCCGAATAAATCTTTATCAGGAAATATAGATTTTCATTAATATCAGATCTTAACCATCTGACTGAAATAGTGTCATATCAAACACCGTTCACAACGCAAAATCTTTTGTATAGAGAAATTGTTTGTTAGATACATTCCTGTAGCTCAAACCGCTGAACATGGCGCTAGCAACAATATCATGGATTCAATTCTTAAGGAATATGTGAACAAATGAACTGATAAAATGCATAGCTTAAATGCAATTAAGGTTGCTTTGCATACAGGAGTCTATGATATGCTTGAATCTAAAATAAATTAAGATAATAAAAACGTTTCACCATTTTGATTCCTTCAGTAAATTTTAAGTGTTTTCAAAGTCGATTTTAGTGTTTCACTATTACCGTTACTTATTTCTCAGAATTGAAATTCTGAGTCATTTTTTTCTGCAACTTTTCTGTATGCTGTACACATAATTGATATGTAAAACGGTTCAGACCCATTGACTATCCCAGAGATATAAACTGAAGGAGGGTCCTAAATCGGAGCAATATTTCTAGACCAGAATAATCACAGAGACTTGACTTGAGGGAGGACTTATTTGACTTGGATCAGTAAGCAAGCACCTAGCAATCAACCCAGGACAGAGGACACCAAGCAACCACACAGTAGTACTGTAAAAACTACTTATAACCCCACTTTCTTAGAAGCTTTTTCTTTCAACCAGATAGCAACAGCCTGGCAACCCCTTACAAAAGTAAGTAATGTCATTAAAATAATGTTTATTTTGGTCAAAACAGTGCAAGGATCTAAATTATCCTGCCTTTCTTTATTCTATTGACCAGTGAACCAATAACTGACTATGGTACCGTTTGGGCTACATTCACAATGTCAGTTGGAATTTCAACTGCATTTACATACAAGCGTGATTCTTAAAATGTCCTATTCACACAACAGCTTAAGATAGAGGCTCATATACTCTCTGTATAATCCATAGCAACCGTGACTAAAGGAAATGTCAAATATGGCGATCTAACTGCAAAGTCTTATCACATTTGACACAAAAGTTCAATTGAGGCTAAATTTATTCCGGAAAATCTTAAGGCAGATTTATACCTCAGTAATGAGTGGAGTATTTGCAATGCATGCATACCACAAAACTAACAGGACAGAATCTACAATTTCAGATGACACACTGCTAGGGCTGTGCAATTAATCGCATGGATTCTCATGCGCATCTCGTCAGTAAAGCCGGTTCCGTGATTGGCACTAAATCTCCATCACCTGCTTTCAAATGGAGCTGCAGTTAATACACAGAGCCATAGTTCACCGACTTACGCAATATCGCATTCATAATCACAGATTAAATCGCATTTGATTATGAACACAATCGCATATCTTGTCAGTGAACTACAACCGGTATTAACTGCCGCTATCTGAAAGCGTGATGCGATTTATGCCAATCACAGGACCGACTTTTACTAACGAGACACTGAGAATCGATTAATTGCACAGCCCTACACTGCTCATATCTGCATTTCTGTAAGTTACAGAAACTATAGATTGAAAATGAAAACCCATGCTAGAAGTGGTGGTCCAGTATGCTTTGGTTCATGCATGGCTTTGCTTATAATACAGTTTGAAGTCTGATGAAAAGATGAAAGTTAACTGATGTGAGTTCAGTTATAGAATAGGGTTGTCAATCCCATAAGTAGCCAAACAGTCTGAACTTAACTGTATTAAGGACTCAAATACAGTAATAACAATCGTATTCTGCTGTTGTGACTGTGGCCTTGATCTAGCAGACCAGTTGAAAGAAGTGACAGAAGCATAACAATCTTACTTTTCCAGGAGAACAGGTGGCCTGGTCATCTGGGTGATTCTCCTCCAGTACCAGATCATGATAATGAGGACGCTGGGAGTAAGGAACGTCTTCATGGCAAACCAAACCTTGGTGAAGCCACCATTTTGATGAATGCTCTGGAAAGTTACATTGAGAAGGAAATTACAGTGACATTACAAGAAACACATTAAGAGCACTTAATTGATGGGTATGGTTGTTTGCTGAGAGCCAAATAAGAGGAGTAAGCCAAACAGAAGGGAGGATTAAGAGGTGATGCAATCCAGATATGTTCAGTCCACTGACATTTGTATAACCATTGCCCTGTCCAGAAGTGTGTGCCAATTATAACAAGCCGAGACTGGGACAAAATCCTCCCATGCAAACAAAGCTGCTTGCATTACTCCACGTAAACAAGCATCCTTTCGATTTTATTTAAATCAAAGTTGCAGCACACATTCTGTATTGTCTGAAGACTCACCACCAGACGGATGTCTTTGATTTCTCAATCCCGATGTTGACTTTTGCGTTCATTAACAGGTAGTCGGATGTTGAGAAGATAGTACTTATGGGCGACACTGCCAACCTCCATAAAGGGCAACAGGTCACAATCATAGTAGCGCCCCTCGTTCTCATAAGTCTGACAATAAAGAGAGATTCTGGTGAGATTTAGAAAAACTTTTAAGAAAACAAAACTGAATACGGAGCTGTTCAATGTACAATGAACTTTTTCCCAATATAGCATTTACAGAGACTGAAGTCTCTGCCATAACTTGATAAATGGTCTTAACACTATCTGTAAGGGGGTGTTTGGGGATTTCTTACGGATCAGAAATAACTTGCGTGCTTACCTTTGTTGCAGTAAAATTGCAGCTCAGTTTGCGATGCTCTATAGAATGGGCCATCTCAGTCCACTCACTCAGAGTGCTGTCTCTGTAGGCCAGACCAACATCCATGCTCTATTACAGTCTGAACTGGCCTTAAAAATTGCTGTAGCCATTTGGAATTGATCATGATCCAAACAAAATGCCAGCTACAATGAGAAGCTATTTTTTAATAGAGCCCACAAGTTCATTCCTGTTTACAGACTTTATTATTTACAGATATTACACAAATGACATTTTGGGAAATGACCGTACAATGCATTTTGTTTGTGAATGCAGTAAACAGTTGGGAAAAAACTCCATGTGTATCAGAATATTAGATCTGTGAAACAACCCATCTGATAAAGAGGTCTTAGAATAGGCAATGCACGAGTCCTACTGACCACTTTTTACTGTTTTAACTACCATAACTTTTTGTTGCCATTTGGATTTTGACAAAAAAAAAAATTATAATAATAATTTCTCCTTTTGTGTTCACGGGGGTCGCATAACATACAACAACAACAACTGGATGAGTAAATAAATGATCATTGCAGGTCATTTTTGAGTGAACTCTTATCTCTTCAAAACCTTGACATCTGGGAAATTAAATGAGCACCTGCTGACTGAAGAACACTATGCAGACATGTAAAATGACAGATGACATCCGATGGCATTCTCATGAATAACTAGTTGGTCATCAGTGTGGCTAAAAGTAGCTCAAGGTAACCTAGGAGTCATTGTATCTATGGACACCCTATTCGAGTCAATCATAACCTCTCACACACCTGTTTCAACACATCAGCAGGCATATATCGGTTTGAACTTCAGCAAGTCGTCTTCACATCTAGATGCCTAAATGCGTGGAGTTGCTGCCATGTGATTGGCTGATTAGCAATGTGTGTTACCAAGCAATTGAACAGGTGTACCTAATAAAGTGGCCGGTGGGTTGGCAAGTGAAATAAATATATATAAATAAATATTTACATAAATATGTATACATATATTTATACATATAATCAAATTCACTGACAATCCCTCATGCAAAGTTGAACCTGTTTTTCGTGAGTCTAAGTATTACAGAGTCATGTGGTGTGGAACTCCTGAGCTTTGGGAAAGCAGGAGGTATTTGGGAAAGGGGCCGGTGGTTTAGATCGCTTTGCACAGCCTTGTGAGATCCACTTCACTAAAGAGATCCTTGTTGTGGTATGAAACAAGCTGGAGAGCACTAAAGAGAATTCTTGCACATGGAAGGCTGAGCTTTATGGGGGGAGGGGCAGGAGGAACAGAGGGAGAAAGCGGCAGACATTATTAGCCCAATCCTCTCTCCTCCAGTGTGTCTGCAGTGGCCCCCACCTACGAGCGGCTGTGCCAAAGAGCTTTGAATGTCAGCTTAGCACACACAAACATTCCGCCCGGGCACAGCGCGCATCACCCCGGCGACTAAGCCATTTCAACAGCTGTGTTATTGCTGGAGACTGGCCAAACTGTGCTGCTTGGGCCAGAGAGACGAGAAAGAGAGAGCCAACGGCACTCCACTGAATGTGAGACAGAGGGACTGGTGATGATCATGTGATCTATTAGATTAGACTGAACTTTCAGGAAAGTAAAAATGTAGGTATACAGGGATTCTGTAAATGCCTTGTGAGCAGAATTACACCGTTTTACATTTTCATAAAGGTGATTTGCAATTGAAAATTTGCAGATTTCTGTTTAGCCAGCATTTTCTAGCCTCAGATATTTAGATGACAATTTGTTTTAGAAAATATTACAAACAAAACTTGGTACTGTGACACAATTCTGATGATGTCACCCAACAGTGCCGGCACCAAGTTGGTTGGCCAAAGCCTGCAGAATCTGCGCTGTGGTGAGAGGAGTATATTTAGTACTGACTGATTTGGATATTTATTTAATGTATCAAAACTAATGTCGCTGCCTTAAACAGAACAAGCAATAGTAAAAAAAAATGTACTTCTATATATTACTAGTGACGAAAAATTTAGTAATATAAATAATTTAGACAAGGTTTATGATGGGTTTATGCCTCAATATGCATTACTGTTGAATGTAACCAAGGCTGCATTTATTGGACCAGAAAAACTGTAAATATAATAAAAAATAACCGTATTTTAATATAAATATATATATTTTTTTATGTAATGTATTGCTGGCATGGCAGAGAGGAATTTTCAGCAGCCATTACTTCAGTCTTTACAATACTTAGTGCCACATAATTCTTCATAAATTATTCTAATTTGCTGTTTTGATGCACAAGAAACATTTATTATTATTATCCATGTTGAAAACAGCTGTGCTGATTAATGTGTATGGAAACAGTGACACTTTTTCCAAATCTTTTTGCAAAATTTTAAGTCATGTTTTGTCACTTTTGATCAATTTAATGCATGCATGCTGAATAAAAATATAATTTTTCAAAAACATCTTACTGACTCCAAACCTTTGAATGGTAGTGTATCATATCTTAAACTCTAGTTTAATACAAGTTTTGTTGGAAACAGTACTAACTTTCATGCAGTACAAATTAAGTAAATTTTCATAGAAAATTCAGCAATAATTCCAAATGCATCACTGTAAACATTTAACTTTTAAATCAGAGGCTGTAAATATGCATTAGTTTATAGCGCTCTTAGTTACAATGCACCTATTTTTTTTTTAAGGGTGTTTAAATACCTTTTTAAGCATTGTGTCAAAATTAATATTTTACATTCTGAGAGGTAAAAAAAAATTTGGTAACATAAAATCCGTTTATAAATTTGCTTTGCATTCACCAATGAGCAGTGTTTGGGCAAGTTACTTTTAAATGTAATGCATTTTTTTCCTCATCTGTGCTGGGCTTAGTTGTCTTTGTTTTTTACATAAAAAGTTCTATTTTGGGCAAATGTAAAAGCATTTTCACACCAAAAGTGAAATTAATAAGCCCCAGGCTGAAGAAAATGTAAATTCACATCTGAGTAGAGGGTGTAGCTAAAATAAACCTTTCAGCTGTACTGCAATTGTGGATTGCATGAATTAAAACATGCAGAAGAAGAAAGTTCAACACTCTTTAACAATTAAAAAAAAAGGCAACATGTTTATCTAAAGTAACTTTAGCCTATTAGTATGGTTGAATTGGATCATCTAAAATCAGCAGCAAAGACACTATATTGGTGTTATTTAACATGTAATTATTTCAGGTTTGTATCATATTCTGAGTTTGCATTTCACTGTATTTATTTTGAGAAATATTGAATCTGTTTTTTGAGATGAGTAAATGCATGTTCACATTTAGTCTAGAACTACAGTAAGCATTGTGTTTACACAGCACACACACACACACAACACCTCTGCACTTGCTCCCGACTCCCGTCTCATCATCGGGACAGGAGAGCTGTCAGTCAATGAATGGGAAAAGAAATTGACTGGTGTTGCTTGAAAGAAAATCAATCAGATATTTAATACTAATGTATTACTTTACTAGTTACTTGAAAAAAGTAATCGATATAACTCATGTTACTTGTAATGCATTACCTCCAACACTGCCACTGTAATTAAGTAACATGAACACACTTCTCTCACTCTGCAATGTTACTTTTTCATTGTGAAATGCAGAGTGCCAAATAAATTCCTTATAGGACCTTATTAGTAAGTCTGCTGACACTGTGAGGTCTTGCTCCGAGAACAGGATACTCATAAAAACAGCTGGCAGAAGATCACACAAGACATACAGTAAACACATAACATCTGGCCGAGGTGAGCATGCTCCAGATTGTGCTACAAAACCCTGAACTGTACAAAAATGCTTTACTCAAGTCTTGAATGCATAATTGATAATGCAAAGATCTGCAGGAAAGGCACTTGAGAATGCTGTGCCAAACAGGTAAAAAAAAAACATGTTCTTTTTTTCCCCTACATTATGCACAAGCACGTGCTTCAGAGTGGGGTATATAACAAGACCATGGTAGCTTCCACAAAAACACTAGTTAATGTGTTAAGGAACCAAAAAAAACTACATTTCTCAAGACTTGAATAACCAGCGAAGGTGCTCCTGCTGCTAGAAAGAGCAGACGTTCTGATCACTTTCCCAGACTGCTCTACCTCAAGAATGGCTCTTCATTAGTGGCCAGTGTTATCCGTATCGTGTCTTTGAAAGGGCAGACTTGGAGCCGTTCCAGATCCCCACCCTCCCACAGCCAGATGATTTTAAATGGCAACAGTACTATGCAGGCAGACACGGCCAGAACCCATCAGGTTCAAACAAAGACACATTAACTTGACAAATCAAGAAAAACTGTAAAAAGGAATCCGATTTAAATAGAAAATGGTGATGGGATGTAACAGTCTAATTAGATAAACCCATATTTCTTTAATCTTTAAAATCAAATTTGTGTATCTTAATTCTCAAATGGCAATCAAACCAGATGGGAGGACTACAATCCTATTTATTATCCTCCAATTGTCTGTGTTAAAGCCTTGAGCAGTCTTCCCCCCTACCTGAGGGGTGACTTAATCCTCATTGAGGTCTTTCAGGCTCCAACCACAACAGTGAGAAAACAGGCCATCCATCATTGTTAGTCCTCTCACAGCATGTGAGAAATCCAATCTACTTTTGAGTGAATAGAACGGGAAATTCCTCTGGGTGTACATGTGTCCCCTTCTGCAATTCCGACACAATAGCAATGTTCGTATAAGCTTATAAACCATATAGTGATGTCATTTTTGGGGGGCACATTACAACTTCAAGCACACTGAAACGAACATACAATAACACTTTTTTTTACTCACCAATCTGGTTTTGCATTTTGAAGGCAATGTCAAACTGGAGGATAACCAACATGAACTGGAACCAGGCAGTCATCTCTCTGTTGGGCAGTGGAATGTGGACTGCAAACACAATGTTGTTGGCCTCAATTCTCTTGGCCATGGCCTCATCAAAGTCTCTGATCTTGCTGCACTGGTCAGGGCCCCATGGCATGAACCACTTGGAGCCCTTATGATGGGTCTTCACAGCGTCTACACACTTGGTGGCCAGGTAATGGACAGCAGTGGTGGGGCTTGGTGCTACAGAAATATATTTAAATATTGGTTTAAGAATAGCTTGGGAATAAATTATAATAATATATTAATTCACATAAATACATAGGCAGGACAAAAGCAAAATCTCTCATATTTATTTTATAGGACTACAAAAAAAAAATTTTTGTAATCACAGAGCATAGAATTTTATTTAAAAAATAAATGTACTTTTATACATGTTTTATAAATTTGATGAAGTTATATAAATTCTTACATACATTGCAAACAGATGGGTTAAAAATGTAAATTCATTCTTTACAAAAAAACTAAAAATGCAGTGAAAAGAGCAGTAAAATATACTTTCCTGCAAGAATACATTACACTTATTAAAAAGTGACAGTGAAGACTTTCAGCAATGATAATTTAGGCATATTAGAATGATTTCTGAAGGATCACGTAACACTGAAGACTGGAATAATGGCTGCTGAAAATTCAGCTTTGCCATCACCGGAAGAAATTAAGTTTTACTCTATAAACAGAAAACAGTTATTTTAAATTGTAATATTTCATGATATTATTGTTTTATTGTATTTTGGGGAGCATAAAAGACTTCTTTACAAAATAATTATATAGAGAGAGGTCAACTTACTGACCCCAAACCTTTGAATGGCATTTATAAATGAAACACAAATGTCTAGACAATGAATACAAGACTCACAAAGTGACTTTCTGACATACCCTTACTAAGAGGGGTCATTAGCATGAGAAAGTATGAACAGGCTTCCTCCACCATTCAGAAGGCTGGTCCTGGTAGTCTGTTAAGTATGAGTCAATAGAAACCTTCCTGGATCACAAAGGACATCTAAAGCGTGCAAATGACCAGGAAGCACAAGATAATGTGAACCAGCCTATAGCTTGAGGACACCATTCAGGTTTAGTCTTTTAGTCTCTATTCCAGGAGTGATTTTCAGTATTTAATTCAATATAACTGAATAACAGCACAATTAAAAAATGTAATATATAAAAAGCTAATGGGTGGGCCTTTTAATTGCTCTGCTCACATTTGCTTGGTACAAACCTATTCCTTTGAAATATACTAAGTAAACAAAATTAGCTGTACTGAACCTCTCGGAATTCAATTATTCATTGACCCACAATCCTAAGAACAAACTCTCCTCAAAATATCACCACAAAATAATAGTCGCATTACGGCCCAGTGACCTCATGCCGTGTTTAAGATGTCCAATAACAGGGGAAGCAGCGCGCCTTTCTACTCAATTACCCTGGCTGCCACCAACCACCGAACAAACACAAAGGAATCCTGCTTCATTAAATCAATCACAGGCAAGAATAGCCAAAGCAAGCTAATTTATCACCATTCATCCCACATTCTGCAGGAGCCCAATAAATGATTCCCTTCCTATCGAAATCAGAAGGAAGTCTGAGGCTGCAAAGAGGAAAAGGGGACGAGGAGGACCAAACGGTCTTTCCAGGTGGTGCCAAATGAAACAAGCTACTTGGAAATAAATACTCAAGCCTTTTAAGATAGAAGGGAACATTTCATCGCCTCTGGAAAAACGGGCACAAAACAACACTGGCGAGGTCGATGCAAACTGAGGAACGCCTGTGGGCACAGAGGAGTTATGTTCAGATGTGAGATCAAAGAAAAGTTCTAGAGCTGCACCTCGTTTAACCCTTTATTGGCTGATGAGAAGTAGAAAGACTGAATTTAACAGACTACAAGACTGGTACAAGTTAATTGAATATAACTATCAAATAAAGTTTGTAATATACAACATACTTCATTGCTACCTTCGTCTTTTGTTTGTCTATAACATTTCTTAAGTTAGGCTACTGAGGTTTCCCCTGACTTGTATTAGTGTGTCTGCTCTGCAATGGAAACATTAAGAACTATCTTTGAAGATTAATTTAAAGTTGTTTAAAATAAACAATGTACATATGGAAGACGCTTCAAACTATTATAATAAAAGCTCAAGTTGATTCAAACAAGCCTTTCTCCGTTTAGTTTTTCATAGTTTTTTCCGGGACCGGGAACAAACAAGAAACATCAAGGCGCAGAAGTAGCGAGTAAAAATCAATCTCGCGTCTGTCTGGTCTGCTCTCAAACTTGCAGGCGGAACGCTGAAAGCAGCAGCACAAAGACTGCGCCAGTCGACGGGGTGAAAATAAGCGCCCATCTTTGACACTACTGTAACAAAGCCATTCCGCAACTTTTCACTCCGTCCTAGAACGCGAAAACGACTTTCTCTTTTTTCCCTAAAAAACACCTAATGTTGCACACCATAACGAATGCCAACATACTGTGTAGTAAAAGGCAACAAAGCCTAAACTATCAAATCTAGGCAGATTTGTACAAGTAGCTACTCACCAATCAGTCCTCCGACCATAAATGAGAACGCTTGGAATAAAAGGAGAATTACTCCCAAAATCACCAACTTTTTGGTGCTCATATTCTCAATAATTGCTCCAGCCATTTTCAAAGTGTCTCTGTTGTTAGGATTGAATGCAAAGAAACGAAAATCACGGCATCCAGGTGGACCAGTGCGCTGTCCGAGATTGAGAGCGCGACACAGGTTGTGTCTCAAACCTTGGTGGTCTGCCTGTCTGCTCTTCCAAGGGAACTATAGGGAAAAGGGAATGACCACGTGACCCACCCTGCATCAGGAACTCGGGAAAGAAGAATGCAGGTGACGTCACACCAGACTCTTACCAGATGCACAAAACTTCAAGGTTTTTATTGGCCTTTTAATACAAAACATACTTGTCATTTTATTCTCATCTGTAATATTCTGAACAAATCATGAAATAATAATATGCAGCTTTCCTGTAGCTCAACTGGTAGAGCATGGCGTTAGCAACGCCAAGATCATGGGTTCGATTCCCAGGGAAAGCAAGAGCTGATAAAATGTAGAAATTGTAACTTGAATGCAATGTAAGTCGCTTTGGATAAAAGCGTCTGCTAAATGCATAAATGTAAATGTAAATAATAATACATTACTAATACCAATACATTATCATTATTATTATATTTTTAAGAACGATTGTTCACGTTTAAAAACTGCAACAGAAAAATTCTTTTTCCCCATACTTTTCTATTCACTGGCAAGCTTTTAGCTATGTGGCTAAAATTATGCTATTCTATTAATTTTTCAGATTGTGCTGAAGGCAAGAAGAGAGTCTAAGAGTCTCCCCATCTGACATGCAAAATGTGACAATAGGACAACCCTGCTTCATTTTAGCCTTGTGTTGCTGTTCCAACTGTAGGTGTGTTTATATGGATCTGTTTTTTATTTAACTGTTACAGTTCCAAGCCACTCTTATTATATTGATAGGGTTTCAGTTTTTCAGAGTGCTTCCTTATCACCATGTGTAAAATTTTGAAATCAGACAACATCCAAAACCTTAACGACCTGAACATGAAGTGTGATCACAGTTTTCCAGAATATTACTGAAGGCAAAGCATTGCTTTCTTTTCTTGCCCTGTCCATTGCCAGTTCTAAATTTTTGGTCAGCAGCTATGTTGAGTTAAGCAATGTATCATTTCCCTGGGAGCAGGCTGCTGCACAAACACATTTTCACATCTAGAAAAAAGAAGAGCTGCAGATCTCAAGAGAATGACACAAGATGGTCTCAGTACAGGAGAGTCAACATGAATTCTCTAAGCCAGGGGTAGGCAACATCGGTCCTAGAGTGCCGCTGTCCTGTAGAGTTTAGCTCCAACCCTAATCAAGCACACGTGAACAAGCTAATCAAGATCTTCAGAATTACTAGGGCTACAGGCAGGTGAGGGTTTTTTCAGGGTTGGAGCTAAACTCTGCAGGACATCGTCACTCCAGGACGGACTTTGCCTATCCCTGCTCTAAGCTGATTCTTTCAAAGAAAAAATTTAAATAGCTGCCGTAGAAATTCATTTAAAACCTGATTGTGCATCATATCATGATTGTGATGTCAAAGACATGCTTGGTTTGTGGTAAATGTGGCATTCTAGAGATACTAGGTTGTCTAGAGAAAGCTTTATAGCAAAAGAGAACAGTGGTGTCGTGTGATCTAGTTTTGTTAGACTTGAACAACACCCATGATTCAATCCCAGTGATCCTGTTTAAAGTCTAACTGAGCACAACAGATAAGATAGTCTTCACTGACACATTATCTCTCAGAAATCATTTTAATGTTGAGTTGGTGGTTGAGAAACATTTCTTATTATTATGAATGTGTGTTTTATTAACATTGTGCTGCTTAATATCTTTATGGAAACCGCAATATTTTTTCATTGTTCTTTGATGCATTTATTAAAATAAAAAAATGAATGCTTCAAGGAAAGCCATTCATCTTATCAAGAAATATTTTGTAACATCAGTCCATACTCTCTCTTTGAATTGAATTTAATGTGTTCTTCCTGAATAAAATCAGGAAGAATCATCTTAAAAAAAAAGAAAAAGTACTCACCATTAACTTTTGAACAGTTGTTCTGTTATTATAATAAAATGTAGAATTGGTGTGTTCACTAATAAAAGAAGAGTAGTCTAAATACAGTAAATATACATATATAATTTCACTTTCTCAAAATCTCAATTTATTAAAGTACAACATACCATCATAATACAAGCTGAACATATATCAATGGCTTGTGTATAAAAACAATAGTCAGAAAGTTTGCCACATATTTTAAAATGTTAACATGTTTGGAAGCCATAATGGCAGAAAAGAAAAGCCAAAAGACTTGAAAAAAACCAGGGGTAACAGGGTAACAATGCCTTATGCCTCACACCATTATTATGAGTGCTAATCATTTCGGTAGATTTCTTCTATTATGACAGCTGGTTCTGGTTGAACACAGCTGAACACTCCCAACATCCATTTTACTGGACTAGGTTCAATTAAACTATGGATCTGTAATGTGAAATCTGTCAGTTTTAACGACGGTAATTTTCCTCATTAAAACAGTACTTTTGGTTATGGTTGAAATGATCATGAGATAAAAAAGCGTAAAAAAAGCGTTTTATTTTACACGGAGTGGGGTTGAGTCATGAGGGCAGACATGTTAAGATCACATGACCAGCCAAATACTACTGACTTTATTTCAGTAACTCACCTATTTTTTCACTCTTTTGCTTACTGAATAAATGAATTATTTCTGCAATGGCATCTGTAACTAAAACTAGTTACAGTCCAAGACTAATCGCATAATGGCCAATATTATGTTAGCCAAAAACAAAAAATAGAATGAGATGGGCATTTCACCAATCTTTAGATTGTTTAAAATCCTGGAAAGTTGCAATTTATTGCACAGGAACAAGAAGTGCTTCTATAAAGAAAAGAAGAAGGAACATTTTCGGGTTTAAAAGCGAGCTCGGATTGTCTCCAGAGGGTCAGTGTCCCACATATGGGGTCCCAAGCCTGGAACCAGCCTGTGAAGGTCGGGGGCTCAGCCCCCTGCTTTATGGTTGTGATGGGCAATCCACGACGTCCAGAAGGATCAGAGTCCACATAGTCCTTAGCTACAGACAAAGAACATACTCAGTTAAAGAGTATACAGAATATAGAGTGCTATAGGAATGACATATTTTTGTTGGTAAACAGAAAATAAGCTTTGTGATTATTTTTAATAATTTTGAAGCCTAAATACAATCGCCGAGAATAAAAAGCTAAAGTTAGGCAATAAACAAAGTACGACTTAAATGTCACTACCATTAAGCTTCTGACAACTCTTTTGATTTCAACTTAAAATCTATAACTTAGAAAGTCTGAGTTAGAATAGTTTGCAAGAGTGTGAAAACGAGGTTATAAATGCAGACTGCTGAGAAGAGAATTTTATTTGTTTGGCGCGATTAAGTTTAAGGGCCCTGACAACCTCGCTTGTTCCATTTAACCATGTGTTAGCAACCGCCTGTTTCACGACAAAAAAAGCTTTAAAAATCAGTGAAAGTGGGGTATTATTGCCGTAGAATAAAATGGCTTGTCTTAAGCTTGTATTAACCAAAATCCTGTTTAAAAAAAGTCAATGGCTTCAAGACGACTGTACTGGAAGTTTTAGGACTCATTCCTGTAGCACTTAATTAACATAACAATGTTACTATATTGAGTATGGTACATGACTGGAATTCTGTATTGACCGATCAGGACTGGAAAATGTATTGGATGGAGGATAATGTGAGTTATGCAACTCAATGAAATACTGAACACTTAAAATACAATGTTTTATCATGAAAAAAATGTGTAAACATGTCCCTCACCTATTTTTGGTGACTCTGTTTTTTCAACCTCATTGGCTTCTTTGCCAATCCAAAGGAAGATCTAGAAAAAGAGGCAGTTCTTCAGAATTACAGCCCATTAACTATATACATGTACTAGCTGATACAATCTCTGTCCCAATTCAGAGTCTGCATCCATTGAAGGCTGCTTTCCAAGACTGAATCCATCACTGTGGCACAGCAAAAGCTGTCCCATTTCAAGACTCGAAATGCGCCCTTCGTTTCCCAAAGGATACAACAAATGGATCCATCGTAGCACAGGCTATCAGAAAATGTATTGCACACCAGTGATGACTGGATTTATTTTGAGAGAAAATGCCAGGTTACCCGGTTTTATTTCTCAGACAGTTGAATAAAACTCAGTACAAACGTTACTGCCGCTTATCAGCCATAGCTGTCACAGCAGTCCTCCGTAGGCTAGATCAGGCCTTCACAGACTTTAAAGTTGTGGCCTTCGAAGTCTGTGTGCTTCTAAGAATGCAACCCCTGAATTGGGACACAGCTACAGTCTAAACCAGTGGTTCTTAACCTTTTTGACTCCAAGGCCCCTCATCATTTAAGACAAGATATTTTTGGTACTTCTGCTGTAATGATAAAGCTGCTAGTTTTCAAACTTTTTAACACAAACCTTATTAATATAGTAAAACAATTAAATACAATATTTACAATAATAATATTAAAATTATATTAGTATTAATTTCCACTTTTCCACATGTTTGTTTTCGGGATAAGGCTTTAAACAAATATAAACATTTCTACTTATAAAATTCTAATGCTTGATATAACAAGACAAAATGTGTATTTCATAAAGATGTTTCCATTACTTTTCAAGATTTTATCATTTTTTATGACTCTTCCAGATCTAACAAATTCATACATTTATTATATTATTTATAAAAAAAACAAAAACAAATAGGGAACATGTTAGATCTGGGAAAGAAATTAGTCATCATGAAGCCCCATTAGAAGTTTCCTGAGACCCCCCCCCGGTTGAGAACCACTGGTCTGAGCTATATTCATGTGGACAACATATTCACCTGATCCCAGGTGTCAAGCAACATGACATCATCGGTAGCCAAGTCTGGCTGAGTGAAGTCTCCAGGAACTTCCTCAACCTGAGAAGAACAACAAGACATATGATCCATGACATCACCATATTGGCAAACCGCAGCTGTCATCCAGCTTGCTTGTGTGTTTCTGTGACTCTCACTTACCATTATCCGGCCTGTCTTATTGGAGCAGCCGAACAGACGTGGTGGTTTGACCATATTTCGCAGAGTTGAAGATGTCTGGTACTCCTTCTTTCCACCCAGAGCCGACCAGAATCCAGCTGAGGAGAGAGCCATGTAAGAAAGCAGTTCATATAATACATCATAAAAAAACATGGCAGACACTCACCTGGTTCTTTACCCTCAGCCACATCAGTGAATTTTCCTTCCAGCACACTTACAACATACTTTGCAGCAACCATTTCTTCCTCGCTGGCACCTGCACCTTTCCACACAAACACACAATCTGATGACTTCAGCACAAATACGTCATTGGTGTTTAAGTTGGATGCAGTTGGCTCAACCTACAATGGAAGTTATAGGTGATTCATGAGAAACATTACACTATACTGTGTGTACGGCAGTATTTAGACTGTGACTGACCTCGACAGCGCGTGTGGCTCTAGAGGAGCTCTGTCGGATGTGGAAGAGGCGCGTGCTGCCTGTCTTGGTCTGGCCGTCTTTGCGGGACGTGCCTCCTTTATGGATGATCATAGGTTTGCCCTTAAACAAACTCATCAGATGGGGAGGTTCTTGACCCTGTGTCACTCGCACCTGAGCAATTTAAAATCATTTATATGATAGTACATGTGCATACAATTGATAAAAGTCACAACAGACAAACTAGGTTAGTTTAATGGCTCTTCTGATCAAGATCACACCCTGGTGGTTGCCATCAGAGATACAGCACATATTTAGCTTTCTTGGATTTTATAGGCTTGCCCAACCAAAGTGGCATGTAAACATGTAATAAATAATTCAAAAAAGATTGGGAAATCATAAAGAATTGTCCACTTACATACAACCCAAACCAATACCCTATAAGTTTGTCAGTAACAGCATACTAACCATGTTAGCTAAAAATATAATTTTATGCTGTTTTCAAAAAGCATTTTTCAAAACTGATTAGTCTCACCTGAACTGGAGCTCCTCCCATGGAGTCATCCAGCTGGACCGTAAGGAAGGCAGAAGCTGCCAGCTCATCCTGAGTGCTCTTCAGGCCCTGCCTGTAACATATCACATGCATGCAATGTAATGACACCTTCATATGAATCAAACATAGATAATATACTATAAACACATTTGGACTGACCAGGTGTAGATGATATGCTGCTCCCTACTTCCTTGTTTATAACTGTAGAGGATCAGGTAACAGTCTCCCCCAAAAAAACGGCCGTAAGTAGAGGGATCAACTGGGACACGATCCCCTCCCTCCACACGCCAGATCTGATTTAGAAAAACATGAGTGTTAATGACAGACTGATTAAAGAACATTTCTTTACTTGATCTCCCCTTTATACGTATAAACACTGAATGCAAGTATGCAACTGCAACATAATGTATAAAGTAGCCACCCAGTGTGTGTGTATGTGTGTGTGTGCGTGTGCGTGTGTATATATATATACTTGATCAAAACTACAAGTTACATTTTTTCAGGATTCAGAAATCTCTGATGAACAGAAAGCTCAAAATAATTTATTTGACATAGAAACCTTTAAGATCTAAATCAAGTAAAACTTTCTATCCCCAATGTCTGAGTGAAAGAGTTTATTTTGATGACCAAAATGAAATTTACCTGGACTTTTCCAGAACCATCATCAACCATGTTGTGCTGGGCTGCCATAGCCTTGTTGTTATGTAGGCAGGAGGCATCGAAAGGAATCTGCTTCACATGGGCTATTTTGCCAATGGTGTAGGCCTTGGTAGGACCAGTGGTTTGGTCCTTGTCCTTCCAGTTAGAGAAGAACTGCTTGAATAGGGTGGTCTCGCCCCCTGCAGGCAGCACTTGGATCTACAGCATCAAGTATTGAAGGTGTGGTATCAGTAAATGTGCCATTAGTTGTTCATTTATACAAACAATGAAGAATGTAGAAATAAAACATATCTTCAGTCATATTTTATGTAAGATATTATAATAAATCAGTAAGCGCATAAATATATAAACCTTTTTTTTTAATCGTTTACATTGCTTCTAAATTAAGATTTCTACAAACCAGAATATTTCAATAGTAAAAACTCAATTACAAGAATAAACTGATAAGCAATAGATCCATTTTTTTGATTGTCACTATTATGTATGTTCAAAATCTTCATTATGTATGTACCTGTGTTTTACTAGAGTAGTTCTTCTCTTTGATGAACTGCTCTGCTGATTTCATAGCCGCTTTGCGTTCGGATGTATTTGCATTTGGGCCTGTTGGCAAAGGGAAGACAGAGGCATATGCTAAATGAAGCTCTTTCATTTTTATGAAAACATTGTGGTGCATTTGAACAAAGGGCCCTAGTCATGCTGTTGTATGTCAGTGCTATGTAAAACACACAAAGATGGCATCAGTCTGATAATATCTCTACAATAAGATGGAAGAAAAACAAGAGCAGATATAAGGCAGATTCAATTTCTAAACAGATTCGTACAATTGGCTGTTGAATAATATTAATTTAAGGAAATAGGCCCCCCCAAAATGAAAATAATGCCACTTCTATCTCGTTCTGTGAAACATAAAAGAAGATATTTTGGTACCCAAACAGTTTTGTGTCCCATCAACTTTTTAGTATTTTATGTCCATGCTATGTAAGTCAATGCGGGACAAGAAATATTCTTTGGTTTGGTTACCAAAGTTCTTTAAAACTTGTTTTGTGTTCCACAAAAGAAAGTAAGTCATGCAGATTTGGAACGACATAAGGGTGAGTAAATGATGACACTATTTACATTTTTGACTAGACTGTCCCTTTAATAGCCTGCGTGGTCTAGATGATATGAGCCGAAAAGTAAAGTTGAGTTCTTTGGAATAATGCGCACAAATGAACTATGCACAATAAGAGCAAGAATGAAGGAAAGAAAACAGGATGCACTTTTGTAATGTTGATTTTAAAGTTAACAACTCATGCACATTGAGACACACCTTTCCAAACAAACACATTCTTATCAACTCCATTGTCCAGGATATAGCACTCATCAAGGGAGAGCATCTCCTGCTTGAACGGGCTAGTCTGGGCCACAACAGATGTTTTCATGGAGCCAGAGGCATCTGAAATCTACAATAAACCACAGGACAGCAATTAGACATGAATTAAAGATAGATAAATTAAGGTGTCAAAAGCTTAAGAAATAAAGATAATGAGAAACTCAATGTTTTGTCCTTGTGTGAATTATGTAGACAGTGTTTTAAGCTTTACAGCTGTCAGCTGTAAATGTACAACAGTCCATATAAATAATTAAGATGGTAAATATTCAGAAATTATCTAAAATATAAGTAGAGATAATAGTCTTTATTACCATGTACAATGCTGCCTTCTTCTTGTTGGAGGTTTCCACTTCCTCATCGTCAGGAGTTGCTGGGGCGATGCTGGATTTGGGCCCAAGAACCTGCGAGAGGAAATACAGGATTAAAGCCCATATGGGAACAGCAGCGCTTTATTTCAAACACTTATCTGATGCCAAGTAGACCAAACATTGAACCCTGTGCTGAATGACCTGATAGCGGACAGAATATTTGGCATACAAAACTCATCCCTCTCATTAAATGCATGATGTGTGCTTTCTCATTAACACAACACACAAGCCAGAGCCAGAACACAAACAAGCAAGGCATTGTGCCAAATTTTACATCGGGCCTGCTTGATGGTGTCCATACCGTAATGTGTGGTTATCCAGCACCCATGAAAATATAACACTGTATGTCATTTTATAAAAACAGGCATTTAGTGTCAGCTTTAACATTTTGCACTTAACCAGCAAACATAAAGAAATAAATTGTAAGTGATTTTGATGTCTACCCACATTGTTGAGTAATTCAGATGTTGGTTGAGTGGGAATTATTACAGGAAAAGTCGAGCTTAAATCTTTCACTCACTTTAGTCAGAGCGTCTGGTTCAGCCCCATCCTCCACCATGATCAGCTTGGCCCTGCCGTTCCTCTCATTGTCCCGGATATCAATGGCCAACTGGGAGGCCTTTAGACGTTCAAAACGATTGCAGTCACTGCCACACCACTGATAAACGTCCTGACAGAAAATAGGAAAAGTGTCTTTAAAATAAATGTACACTACCATTCAAAAGTCTGGGGACAGTAAGATTTTATTTTGAAAAATAAAAAAAGGAACGAAATCAAGAAAGTAGTACTTTTATTCAGTAAGATTGCATTACATTGATTTAAACTGGTAAAAACGGATGTTAAATATGCTTATAATGTTCCAAATTATGAATACTACTTCTTTTGATCTTTCTTTCCATTATAGAAATCTTAAAACAATCACTTATGTTTCACAAAAATATTAAGCAGCACAACTGTTTTCAACATTGATAATAATAAGAAATGTTTCTTAAGAAGCAGATCAGAATATTAGAATGATTTCAAAATATATTGAAAAATAAAAAAATATTATTTAAAATTTTAATAATAGTGAAATATTTACAGTGAACAAAAGAGTTATTTCAAAAACATCAAATCATACTGACTCCCAATTTTTTAACTCTAGTGTATATTTAAAATATAATAGTAAAATATTTGAGTAAATTAAGATATTCAAATGTGTCCTTTTGCCTTCAGTTATCTATACCTTCCCCAAGTCTACGATAAAGCAGTCTCCTTTGTTGAAACTTCTCCAGGATAGCTCCACCTCAGTGGCTCTGATGGCCCTCCTGCCCTTGATGTGCAGGAGACGCTTCACATCCACGTCATTGGTCAACACGTGATTGAAGCCAGACGCAACCCCACCTTGCTGAGGAGTCAAGAAAGACAGTTGACTCATTCTATTGAATAAAATTATACTGGGATAATGGCCAAAATTAAAAGTAAAACAAATGCAAACCACTCAGCAGAGTGCTTTTCAAAGAGTCATGCAAACTTACTGAGCTAAGCAAATTGCTGAATTTAATGGAAAGAATGTGGCATGACTAAACAGTAATGGATGTTTTAGAGCCATCATTTATTCTACTTTGATGCTTCTACAAAGTAAACCCAGCAGGAAGACTACGTTTGCATTCTCACTGCTTCACAAGTGACTTGCATCACAAGTTAATGATAAACTCTGCTTCTAAGAAGGGTGATTTTCATTAAAAAGCAAAGGTGAGTTTACCTTATACTTGATGCCAGACTTGAAGTAGCCCAGGAAGGTGAGCGACTCATTGTTTTGGACCTCACGGAACTGAACCGGACCACCTCCAAGAAAGTCATCCAGCTGTGTGGCGAAGATAGCTGCTGCTCCACTTTCATCTTGAGAACACTCATTCCCTGGAGGAGGGGAAATTATCATAATGATCACAGGAAAAGAGTTGATTGTTTGTGCTATCTTTTTAATATATTTTCCTCAAAAAACTAAATATGCAATTCATACATCTGTTGATGTGTTAAATGATGAGCATGTTCTGTGTATTAAGATTTATTTGATACTTTTTGATAAATACATGATGAATAAAAAAAAACAATAAAATAATTAAATATTTAAAAAGGAAACCTCAAATAGCTTGTAATATAATATTTAATACTAATAAATCAATTGTATTAAATATTTAAAACACTTTTGTCTGCCAACATCTAATATCATAGAGAGGACCCCTGAAGACCCTCGTGTGTCACAGTGCTATTTTAGTATTATTTATATATTATTATATTTATATTTTACTTTTTTTTCTATTTAACTTTAATTTAAATAAATTAATTGACTTTAAATTAATAAATTAATTTCCTTTTAAGTTTTCATATGATATTTATATTCTATTTTATTTCATTTGATTTTAGTTAAATCATTTTTAAATAGTTATAGTTAACAGAAACTGTTATGCCAGTAAGATCAATAAGTCGCTTGCAATATAAAATCATTTGGTTCCATTTTGACAATTAAATGTTGGTTTAGGTTGTAAAATATCACATGATGCAGCTCTTCTCTTCTGTATTCAATGAGTAAGGAAAATATATACAATGAGTAAGGAAAAAGGAAAATATATTTTTTTTTTCTGAGTCATTAAATTGATACATTTCTCTCAAAAATGTATTGCATCTTTATTATGGACACACCCAACTTTTACACAAAAGCAGCATTCAAAAGACGCTTCTGTGAAAAAAACAATGTCCTACAACTTACAGGGACACTCAAACTGACCTTGCTGGCCAAGCAGCACCAGCAGTGGATCTGTCTTTAGCCAAATAAGAACCAAATAAAAACCCCAAAGAGACCACATGGAGCACATTATGAGATTTTCCACTCTGTGTCCTCAAATAAACCTTGTCTTCTCACACTACAGCTCCATTCAAATGTCTTAGAAGAACTACTATGGTTTGAAGCATGTCTGCGAGCAAAACGAGTAAGTTTAAACCACTGGGTGGAACAAAAACAACATCTCACTGATCAGTCTCTCGAATTAAACAGGAGACCACATGAACCTAAGTGGGCTGAGAGCCATCAGCTGATGCACTGACACACAAACAAGTGAAGGCACGCTATAGTCTTTGGTGCTGACTAAATACACTTTAAGTAAATACCCTTCTGATGTATGCCATCTGTACTAGATCAAATTAAGTTTTCTTTAGGGAAGGAGGGACTATCATAAGTAATTAGCACAAAATAGATGCACTTTCAGAATTCTTTATATTTCTGTGAGCTAATGGTGGTGAGAAAGCTCATGAGAAGTATTTACAGTAACTAATTTCTCACAAAGCTAAACAAAGCAACCCAGCACTCTCTCATGGGAAGAGCAGCATTAAAAATGAAATGACATGAAACTGAAAAAACAGACAGGCCACATCCTTCCTCATCTAAATAAAGCAAATGTAAAACATATGTGGTTCGCCATGTGTGAAAAGATATATTCATATTATTGTGCAGCCATAGGTAAAATGCTTCTATTTTTATTCAGACTAGGTGTGTCACTTACCCATCCACATGTGTAAATAGTGCGAGGGTGCAGTGGTGGTGTACAACAGAAGGTAAGCGTCACCCGTATAGAAGTTGCCATGGAGATTCTTAGGCACTGGCTTCAGGTCCATGTTCTCAATGCGCCATATCTGCAGACCAGGAGCTTTCCCTGCAGTCTCAAACTCCTTATGGGACACCATAGTGACTGAAGGGGATACAGAAGATACAAGTATTTTCAGGGCATTACGTCATACTGGGGAAAGAAGTATAGTGTGCAAGCAATAGAAAAGAGAAATACGCTTTAGAGAAATAAGAAGTATCTGTTCCTCTGAGAACGCTCTTGTATATTGCTTGAGAACCATTTAAGTCTGAATATTGTGACATCTGTGTTTCTGAATCACTGGCTCCCATAAAACACACAGTCTGGCACAGCATGGGGACTATCTACACATTTACTCACATGCAAAAACTCAGATGCAAATGCAATGCACCATACATCACACCTCTCTGCCTCTGTGACGGGATAGATACAATTTAAAAAGAGGATCTTAGCAATCATAATGGTGTTGACTACAGCACAGCTGATAAGGAAGAGAAACACATGATCAAGGTGATAAACTCGGCTTACGTGCAACCCCAGATACTAATCTAAACATTTATCATGGTCTTATGCTTTTTATATAGTAAAGGATACATTCTGCATTCATCAGTAATGTTAATGTTAAGCAGTTTTTATGCTAGGATAAAAAAAGCCTCCATGCCATTGCAGCTGATACGTATGGGTTTTTATTTGTTGTCATTCTCCATTTTAAATATTATATATATAGGACATGGCTTTAAAGCACAAAACCAACAATCCATGCAAATGTATATGTTTACATATTTCCAGCAGCAGATGTAATTGCCTCTCTGAGTAACTTTAATAGGCCATGTCTTTATATTATTAGTTCAACCTATTTCTTTTATCAAATGAACAGACAAAGATGCTCTGCTGCTGTGATGTAATGCACTGGTTATATATACAATTTCTTGATTGTTTTTCGAAAGAGGTCTCTTATGCTCATCAAGAGTGCATTTATTTGATCAAAATACAGTACAAACATTAATATTGCTAAATATTATAATATCGTGTAATTTACTGATGTGATGGCAAAGCTGCATTTTCAGCAGTCATTATTCTAGTATTCAGTGTCACATGACCCTTCAGAAATTATTCTAATATGCTGATTTGGTGGTCAGGAAACTTTAAATTTACACAAAAAGTATTTATTAAAAAACATTATAAATAAAATTGTAGCATTATATATAATGTATAACGTATAAAAGACTATATAGCAGTATATAGACAACATTGCTCCAATAACCAACAATGATCAAATGCAACTGCACAGCTGCATATGCATAAAAGTAGCAATGACGTGCATTTCAGATTTTACAAAACTACAAATCTAGCAAAGATTTTTTATGTCCTTCCTTCACTGCTTTACTGTATTCAAAGCCTGTCACTTATCGGAGCATAAATGAATCACTGTGCTATAACTTTAGTACGGAAAGCAAAGTTGGACTTTGTCTTATGAAGGTGGAAACGTGGCGTGCATTAAACCACTTTATATTGAGCAAACTCTGCGTTACCATGTGAGCGGAGTCACATTTATATGCTACTATTTATTGTTACTTGAGGACAGTAAAGAACACTTCATACGTTTAATTTTCATTATGCAGCCAGTGAATTTCAAAAGCTATATGACGTAAAATCTAAATATCGAAAACAACTTACGAGATAGTGGCAGATGCAGAACGCTGTCAGTGCGCGAGAAAAAGCGATGTATTGTAGTCGTTCTTAACCGAATCCGGGTTTTAACTGGAGGGAGTGTCTGTAGACCAGGGGCTTGTGTGTGTGTGTGTGTGTGTGTGTGTGTGTGTGTGTGTGAACTGTGAACACACGGTGATCTTTCAATACAGTTGAATGTCTCAAAGCATCATTGGGCTTTAGTCGCGTATATAACGTCAAAGAATAAATCAATAAATGCAAATAAAACAAAATAAAAAAATAAACAACTCACTCGGTTTTGACACAGCCTTCGCATCTTTGGCTTAATATGTGATTCTAAAAGCTTGTGTCTTGTAGATTCAAATAACATAAAATGACAAACTGTACTTTTATTGTAGTATTTTATTCATCATTGCCATTAACTGAAACCGCTTTCTGGGGCTTTCCCCCCATTTGCAACAAACCTAAATTATATACAATATAAACAGTTTTATGTAAGCCAGAAGCTTCTCCGTCTGTTCAACATCAAGTAACAACATTCCTATTTGTTATGCATTGCTGTTATTTATAAAAATAGTTCTTATAATACATAAAAAACCCTCAAACTTTAAAATAACAACTCTGTAAGGCTTTCACTGGTTAATTTCATTAAACTCAAGCTGTACAAACAGAACAAGGGTGTTACAAGTATATGTTTGCCTAATGTAGCAACAGGAAAGCGATGAACACACACTACAAGAGCAACTGTAATGACAAATACTGTCAGTTTACTCAATCATTGTTGGCAAACTTGAACACATTTACAGCTTTTGATACAGGAAGCACTGCATAAGAAAACATCTCCTAGACAAGGCCTTTGCAAAACGGCAGACAAAAATCATATAATGCAAAATAAGAATCGAATGTTGCTTTTGTGGGCTGCCTATACCACTGAAATGGTAGAGAGGCTTGAAACTTGAAACATCTCCCCCACTAACATGTGCTTGCAATTAACCCACAGACATGAAAGGCCATTTAAAATGGGATTGGATATATTGGAAATAAACTCTCAGAGAAGAGCTGAAAATTACATTACATGGACATTATTGTATTTTAGAAATTGTAAGTGCTTTGTGCCATTTTTCATTGATTTAAACTCAAAGCCATTTACGGTCTCATATTTCTTACTTCCTGAAGTAAAACATGCATCTAAAACACTCGCCAGAACGATTTTTAATGACACTTGAACACTCATTTATTTTTTGCAAACAAAGATGTTGGTCAAAAATGGGAACTTCCAACCTGACCGTTGGAGGTTGAGACATGCGAAAGCTTCACTGTTAACCACATGAAATAAGAACTTTGTTTCTGTTTAGAACTTATTAACATCATTCAGTTATATTTACCAGATAATCATGATTACAAACTATCTCCAAACAGAGCTTATGTTAAAGCCAAACTGTCAAGTTAAATTATCAATAATCCAATTTGAAGAGTCAAAAAGCTCTCCAAAGGCAGTGGATTTCCGTGATTAAACTCCTCTGCAGCGCTGGAATAACTGTGTCTCGTCAGCCTATGAAAACATCAGCAGTGGACATCTGCCCAAAAATGTGGGTGACAAAATTATACATTTAGGATAAAGGGACTGTAGCAATGTCAATTGTCAAACAAAAAGAGGAATCACCAGAGACCTTTACTGTCTCATGGAAACTGTTGTCATAGCTGCCACTGGGAACCTCTCTATTGTAACGGGCAAGTTAACAAAGAGCAAAAGGCCTCAGAGAGGAGATTTCCAAGTCACTGTCACTGATGACACAAGGAAGACACTGCTATATAACTGAAACACTGGTATATATTTATCTGCCCTTCATACAAGCCCATCAGGTGGTCAGAATGTGGCCTAGTAGTTATTGCAAATGCTCCAGCAAGAAGATCCTGCACTCACGTGGGAGATGTGGGTTATAGGCCATAAAAAGTCTGTTGTAATGGTTATAGATAATGTAAGGTCTGTTTGAAAAAAAAGGAAAGGTAAAGAGGAAGTGTACACGATGATAAAACATGTGGAAAACAAAGAAAACTTTTCTACATCCGTTTTCTGATATACTGTAAAAATATCACATCCCCTAACATACTCTTTTAAATAAGCACTTCAACATACTTTTAAAAACAGAAATAATATACTTACGTGCAAACTGAATGCAATGTATTAAAACACTTAATTGCATGTAATTGCAATTAATTAAAAATGTATTAACGCTTACATTTATAATAAATGTAATTAGCTGAACTTTACAAAGCTCTTCTGGCCCACTGAAGAAAAAAATAACATGGTCTTATAAAATAAATATAGTTAAAGTGTACTGCTTAATGTACTGACAAGCATTTATGGAAAACTAAAATATATTTTAATGCCATTTCTATTCAGATTTGTGTGTGATGCATTTAAATATAGCTGTAATTACATATGTGTAAAGTTAAAGTTGCGGTTTAGAACATTTAAGTATATGTATATTTAAACATAATATTGAATAACACTCCAGTTAAATTATAATCAAGTACTTTGCATGTGCTTTAGTATGTACCCATACACGATTCCAATATTATCATTAACAGAGAGATGGTTGAACGGGTGGAGCATTTCAGATACCTTGGCTTTACATTGGACAATCATCTAAACTTCAATCAGCATACTCTAGACATCTACAAGCGTTTTCAAAAGACTTACAATTATCTGTAAACTCCTGCATTTGTTGCGTGATGCTTTTCTTTCTTGATTGTCTTGTGATTGTTCTGATTGTATTGTGATAAGCTGATGTGTCTTGTGCTGTTTGTGTTATATTCGCACTCAATATGGAAACAAATTAACTTCTTGAGGACAAATAAATTATCTGATCATCTCCCTGATGTTAGTCAGCACATCGAAATAAGTGTAAGTGCAAGTCTTGAAAGTGTACACTTAGGTGGCCTTTTATTTCTTTAAAATGTAATTATCTGCAGGTACGGTTTTAAAAAATATAATTTGAAGTATACTACAAGTAGACATTCGATACAATTACGTGCTGTTCTTTTCGTGAGTCATGTGCCAGAAAGCCCGATGTTCCTGCTTTGAAAAGGACTGAAACAGTATGGTTTCTGCCCTGAACACCACAGAACTCTAAAAGCCACACGCAACAAGAACAGCATTTAATGCAGAAAGAAGCACCAACTCTGTCCTTCATGTCTTTTGCATCCAAATCATTCAGGCATTTACAGTACATGTTTTAATCTTCTTACTAGCTATGTTTGGTCAATATATTTAAAGAAATGAACTAAGGTATGAGGTTTTTCGAGAGCTCGGTACGTGCACATAGCGTGAGCGTGCTGCTATAAATCACCAATCTTTCACCACATCCTCTTAGCTGCAAACCAAAGCCTCTTGTACGCATGCAAATCATCTTCTTCAGCATAATGAGAGAAAAGAGAAGCAATGATGCTTCGCTAGTGTTCTCTTTTATACTTTTTACCATGCTTTTGCATATACAAATATACATTTAGATCATCCTCTGAGGATATCTGGTTTCATTATTCTTTGTTTAATCTTTATTTAATCTAGTTGTATCCGCACACTGACAATAAAGCTCTTGACTTTCTCCTAAAATTATGTTCAATTTCACACCTGGACTCTCAGAGTGCTCGCTGGTTACAAAAACAGACACAACAGACCTGTTAGCCCATTTCTGAGAAGCAAATACATCTCCACCCCAGCAAATATGACGCACACTGGTTGTTGTATCATTAAACAATGGGCCTGTGTAAACACATAAAACATATGTGTATAACACATTATGCAAATACACACAGTTATTATTAAAAGGCTGTGTTGTGATACATATAAACTCATTAGTTAATTTAAACTATGGCACACTTCCTGTTAACATGTTATATAGAGTACTTTGGTGTAAACAGTTTAGCATGACAGTTTAGCATGAAAGCAAAGAAATGTTTCTGAATATCTAAAGATTTATTAAGAATCAACCAATCATAAACATTAGAAATTGTATAAATTAGTATTATAAAATGTAAAACTAAAATATATACCTAAATACAAAAACACCACTGAAAAGGACATGTGAGGTTAAATGTAACATTTAGGCTTCATACAAAAATCATCTAGTAGCTCAGGGCAAACCTGTTCTTCAAACCTCTGTGCATTTATTCTGTAAAGACTTGAGGAATATCAATAGTTGATGGGTTCTCCTGTAAGGACAGACACAGTCCAGCTGCCACCACCATTATGTTCCTGCAGGAAAAGCAGAATTTTAGTTTGTTGCTAAGCAGTTGCTAGGGTGGCAAAAGTGGTGGCTTGCAGGCCGAAATCAAAAGAGCAAAATGAATGAACGTTCACTCAAAATGTACTCATCCTAATGTTGTTTTAAACACATGTGTCTTTCATTTGAGAAAAACAAGATACGCCACCATTCAAAAGTTTAGGGTTGGTGTTGATGTTTTTGAAAGAAGCCTCTTGTGCTCATTACGGCTGCAATTATTCTGTAAAACCAACACAACTCTAATATTGTGTAATATCTAATATTGTACAACTTAAAACACGCTTTTTTCCCCTCCCATTATTTTAATATTTTAACCAAAATTATATAACGGTTAAATAGAACTATAGTGGCCATTACTCCAGTCTTCATTGTCACATAATCCTTCAGAAATCATTTTAATATTCTGATTTGGTGCCAAAGAAAAATTTCTTACTATTATTAATGTTGAAAACAGTTGTGTGCTTAATATCTTTGTCAAAAACCATGAAAAGTAAAAATAAGTTTAGAAAATCTTTGATGAATAAAAAGTTCAAAATGCTAGCATTTATTCGAAATGGAAAACTTTTGTACCATTATAAATGACTTTTCTATAATTTTTGATTAACGTAATTTATCTTTTTTAATATTTTAATGCAGCAAAGAATGCATTGAACCTCACTGACTTTCATGGACAAAAATCTTTAAAATCTTTTTTATTTTACAATTTTAAACTATCCTTTTAATTATGAGCGATATGAAGTTATTAAACATTTAAAAATCCACTCCATTGTGTACACTAGATATTATAAAAGGGCTTATATGCAGTTATGTTACTTGCCTGTTTTGTGGGTGCTGGTGTCACAGAGGATTGTTGCTCTTGGAGGGCCAGTGTCTGGTTAACAAACCTCAGCATACCTGATAGAGAGTCTAGATCTGGTTCTTCTGGTTGCTCTTGGTCCAGCATGTATGTGAGTGGATTAAAGGACATGTCTGTAGTGGAGGTGGCCTCGTGGCTACTCTCAGACCCTGCCAGGTCTGGTCTGGGGATGGGGGCAGCAGCATTGCAGCCTGTACACTGGCTTTTAAACTGTCTGAAAGCTCCAGAGAGGTGTCAGAGAAGCTGTTCTGCCAGGAGGAGATGCTGGAACGTGCTGAAGTGTTTTTGTGAGAGGGGGGTGGGGAGCCGTGAAGAATAGAGTCTTTGAGAGGAGGAGAGAGAGGGGGAGGTGTGCTGGGTTTGTGACGAAGTGTGATGTTGTGTAGTTCTGTGGCTCTTTCGAAGCTGGAGAGCTTGGCTTGAAGACGGGTGATCTCTGACTCCTAAGAAACACAGTATAAGGAGTGAGGTGAAAATAAATTCACAAAAACTGTCTCTACCTAGACAGATTTTTTTTTTTTTTAAAGGGTAAGTCGGCTTTAAAGGCAAATGTAGGTTTACAGATTCAAAGACACTGATTATTATTTACTTTACAGTACTCAGTCCATTTCTAACAATATGTTAAAATAGATCCCTTTTAAGTCTCAAAATTAGAGTAAAAAATACAGAGTAAATTCTCCATACTATATATTTCCTTAATTTCTAAACATTCGTTGTTCACACTGCAAGACATAATGTTTCAATTGAAATGTATTACTTAAATCCAATAATTCTGTTCAATTTTTTTTTTTATGTGGCCAATATCAGACTCAAACGCTGAACTAGACTCAGTTCTTAAATTATAATATTTGAATAATAATAATAAAAGTAGTAGTAGTCAGGGGGCGCCGCTACGGATTCTGGGCCCTCTGGACAGCATATTCACTCGGGCCCTCTTGTGCTCTGGGGTGGGGTAGGGTGTTATGTCCCCATCCGTATAGTTCGCAGTGTCGGTCGGGAGGGTTTTTGTTGGTGTCCCCTCAGTACGCCTCCGGGGAATCCCCTAGGTTGAAATCGTGATCGTATTATCGGCAGAGCCTTTCACGGGCCACAAATTTAGGCCCTAGTCCAGCATGTATCTGCCAGCTTATCAGAATTACCAGCGTTATTACCAGCGTTAAAATATACGTTTTTGTTTTTTAAAGTAACGACCAAACGACCAAGCGGCCAGCTGCATTCAAGCTAATGTTTGATCAATTTAGCCTTCTCAAATCATCACGACTTGCCTAATAAAATCTATAGATATAAAACAGTTCAAAGCATATAATGTTTAGACGTTAAACCTAGATAAATGTGTGCTGTATCCAATAGTTTGTGCGGAGAGTGGAAGGTAAAGCACGCTTTCAAGGACATGGAGACGGATAAATATATCAATAGAAAGCTTTAAATTACTACTTGACGAAATAAAACTAATCAAAAACAAAAACTATTTCATTATAATCATAACCCATAAAGATACATTTCTCTCTAAAGACGAGTCAGGATTAGAAACTTCATCCTTGCGAAACTCCAAAAACTCTAGTTTAAAAACACATTCATGGTAATTACTTTTGCTGAGGCTTTGCGGCAAGGCTAGGGCTTTTTGTTAACCATTAATTGATGGATGTCTAAAATATAAAAATAAGGGGTAGCATAAAACAACCTGCGTCTAAACTCGGGCAGGGACACTGGCAAGGGATATAAGTATCGCTTTTATTTATCCTCTTCCTACTACTTGTTTCACTTCTGTTTTTGTTTTATAACCAATTCTTAATATGTGTTTTCAGATCAATATCACTACCACTGCAAAACCACGCATCACACACTGTAGACAGCACAATCCTAACAACCTGCGTTTTGCCTATGTCTGCTAATACATTACTTTCTTTTTATTGGTCTGCTGTCCAACAAAGCTGATTTCATTACTTCCATTACTAGTCATTCATGGCTAAACCTCATGGCCCTGACAGAGACCCGGATCAAACCAGAGGACAGGCTACACCTGAAGCACTCTCCAATAATTTCTCCTTTTCCCACACCCCGTTTGACTGGAAGAGGTGGAGGTACAGGTCTGCTCATCTCTAATTATTGGAAATTCACTCCTTTATCATCTCAGAGTATAAACAGCTCCTTTGAATCACATTCGTTACTATTACCTACCCTCTAAAAATCAATTTTGTAGTTGTTTATCGTCCTCCAGGACAACTAGTTAACTTTGTGGAAGAATTAGATTTGTTGCTCTAAAATTTTCCTGAGGATGGTACACCCTTAGTTATACTTGGAGACTTTAACATCCACCTAGATAAACCTCTTTTGATCTCAAGAGTGTTACGTTATGCTGTTTGTTTCTTATTGTGTTTGTCATAATATTTGTATTCTGTTGGATGTTTTCTTTGAGTTTCAGATCACCGCTGATTTGCTATCTCTTGCTGCTTATTAGCAGTAATTGGGTGATCAGCTGACGGTTCTCTATAAAATGGATCCTCCGTTCTTCAGAAGGGGGCGGGTGTGACTTCGGGCCGGTCGCACTACTCCAGGCTTCCCGTTGGCCGCCAGACCAAACTGTCTTTAGTTCTTTTGAATATTTCGTTTGATTATTGGTTTAGTTTGGAATGTGGTAGAAATGTAGGAGAGACCTGCTTTTGTTTAATCCTCATTTGTATGATGTTTATGTTAAGAGCAGTTAGGTTAGATTGATTGTATTTATTTTCCTTTCCTTTCTTTGTGGTAGGTTAGTTATATTGCTGATTTATTTTTAGAATGGTTTTGTTTGTTATTTTGGCCTTGGGTCACTCTGAAAAGATGCCACTAGATTAAGCTAGTTTTTTTCCTCTTTATATTTCTTTGCCAACAAATTTGTATTGCTTTAATATTATTTTTGGTTGGACCGTGGGTCCCTTAAGGAGATCTGCTAATTATTGGTGGTTTTCCTAATTTATTTACAATAAATGTACTTTATAAGTGATTGTGATTTTGTTTGGGTCCTTTTTGGTCTGACTGCCTGCGGAAGTCTTGTCCTTTTAAATTATTGCATCTTACCCCTAGCGGACGTAATAAGAGTGTTAACTACGGCTACTCACAAATCAGGCAACCAACTGGACCTTATTTACACAGGACACTGCTCCACTGATCATGTGCTGGTTACTCCACTGCACACCTCGGACCACTTCCTCCTCACTCTTAACCTCAACATGATTCCTGACACATCACATACCCCTCCACATGTCACTTTTCGACATAACTTACGCTCGCTCTCCCGGCTATCTGCTATGGTTTCATCTTCGCTTCCTCCCCTTAAACAGTTATCATATCTTGATGCTAACAGTGCTACTGACACTTTCTGTTCCACTCTGATGTCTTGTTGTGATACTTTCTGCCCCTTATCTTCCAGGCCAGCCCGTACCGCTACTTCTGCCCCTTGGCTATCTGTCGTTCTCCGCGAGCATCGTTCTAAACTCAGGGCTGCAGAAAGGGTATGGCGCAAATCACAAAATCCTACTGACCTTAATTTTTATCCATCACTCCTCTCTGACTTTTCTGCTAATGTCTCCACTGCTAAAAGGACATACTATCAGGACAAAATTAACAATTCACCTAATTCTCGCATGCTCTTTAAAACATTTGCCTCCCTCCTTTGTCCTCCTCCTCCCCCTCCTTCATCAACTCTAACAGCTGACAACTTTGTCACATTCTTCATTAATAAAATTACAAACCTTAAATGCACAATTTTCCACACCACAATCTGTCAAACACATCTTACCAGCAAACATAAACTCGTTCACATACTTCTCTCCACTCTCTGAGGCAGAAATCATCCTAGTAGTCATCCTACTACTTGTCCACTTGATCCTATTCAATCTCATCTCCTTCGAGCTATTTCTCCTGCAGTTGTTCCTGCACTCACTCACATCGTTAACACATCCCGTCACACTGGAATTTTTCCCTCAGCATTTAAACAGGCTCGTATAACTCCACTTCTTAAGAAACCCACTCTTAACCCAACTCTTTAGGGAACTATAGACTTCCCTTCTACCTTTCATTGCAAAAACACTTGAACGAGTTGTGTTCAACCAAGTCACTGCCTTTCTCACACAGAACAACCTCCTGGGCAGTAATCAATCTGGCTTCAGAAGTGGACATTCCACCAAAACTGCCTTGCTCTCAGTTGTTGAAGACCTAAGACTTGCAAGAACAGCTTCCAAGTCTTCATTACTTATATTGCTGGATCTGTCTGCTGCTTTTGATACGGTCAACCACCAGATCCTCCTGTCAACCCTATTGAGAAAGGGCATCTAAGGAACCGCACTCAGTGGTTTGACTCTTACCTCTCAGATAGGTCCTTCAAAGTATCTTGGAGAGGTCAGGTATGCAAGTCGCAACATCTAGCTACAGGGGTGCCACAGGGCTCAGTTATTGGACCACTTCTCTTTTCTGTCTACATGGCTTCACTAGGTTCTGTCATTCAGATACATGGCTTTTCATTTCACTGCTTTGCTGATGACACTCAACTCTACCTCTCATTCCATCCTGATGATCCGACGATAGCTGCTCGCATCTCAGCATGTCTAGCAGACATTTCTTGCTGGATGAAGGACCATCACCTTCAACTCAACCTAGCTAAGACAGATCTGCTTGTGGTTTCAGCAAACCCATCGTTTCATCACAATTTCACCTTCGAATTAGACTCATCAACCATAGCTCCTTCAAAACTGCCAGAAACCTTGAGTTGTGATTGATGATAAACTGAATTTCACAGACCACATTACGAAAACTGCCCGGTCCTGTAGATTTGCATTATAGAATATTAAGAAGATCAGGCCCTTTCTCTCGGAACATGCAACACGACTCCTTGTTCAGGCTCTTGTTCTGTCCAGACTTGACTATTGCAATGCTCTCTTGGCAGGTCTTCCAGCCAGTTCTATCAAACCTCTACAATTAATCCAAAATGCTGCTGCAAGATTGAGCTTTAATGAGCTGAAAAGAATGCACGTCACACCTCTGTTCATCAATTTGCACTGGCAAATTGCTTGCATTAAATTCAATGCATTAATGTATGCCTAACAGAACCACCTCTGGCTCTGCACCCCTTTACCTCAATTTATTACTTTAGACTTATATGCCCTCTAGAAGCTTGCGTTCTGCAAGTGAATGACGCATTACTGTACCATCCCAAATAGGCTCAAAATCACTTTCACTGACTTTTCATTAACTGTTCCCATCTGGTGGAATGAACTGCCTAACTCAATCCGAGCAGCTGAATCCTTACCCATCTTCAAGCAACGACTAAAACACATCTCTTCCATCTTTATTTGACCCTCAAACTCTAGCACTCTCTATTCTAATTTTATTTTATCTAATCGGTCTTCTTTTTTATTTAAAAAAACAGAAACATTTGACCCTCTATCAATCGCATATCTATTTTCTAACCGCTAACTTTTCTTGTAAAACTAACATTAAGTTTCTTTTTTTCTATATACTTGTTTTCTTAAAAAAAAAAATCCTAAGTGTACTGCGTTAGGCTAACCAGGACTTGTAATAGCACTTGCATGTTGTTGCTCTCATGTTGGTTTTGATTGCTTCTATAATGTCCTCATTTGTAAGTCGCTTTGGATAAATGCGTCTGCTAAATGACTAAATAAAAAAAATAAAAATAAACTATAAAGTAAAAATGTATCCGATCGAAGCCCTAGAGGCATAAAAAAAGTTGGTGCCCATCGGGCCCAGGCTGAAATGCCGGGCTCTAGCGTTCCCTTCGGTAGAAATCACATTTCCCCCTCGCCCTCGCATATTTTTTAACATTTGTATATTATTAGTCATATTATAAATTACAAAATGTTTGCCCATTGTGTGCAGCCGTTCAAACAAGCACAGTGAAAACAAACTAAAAATAGATTAGATTGTATCCAAATTGTACAGCCACACTGTTGCTTGTACGTGCACTTTCCTCACAGTATAACTCTAGAAATTAACTGTTTGTATATGTAAAATCTTTAATAAAAGCCCTGAGGTGGAATGGCCAATTTGTTTCCTTGTCATCGGTCCAAGATGGTGGGATAGGCTCCAGCATCTCTTGGGCAAGCAATTTGGGGAATGTATGGATGTTTAATATAAACGTAATATATGGAGCTGTTGTATATAGTGGTTTTGTAAGACACCATCCAGTGAGTCAGGCACCTTGATAAGTAGGGTCTCGTTAGCATTCTGTAGGAGCTGTTCTTTGCTGTGAAGCTCAGCGTGTAGGCGGGCAGAGGTAGATCTTGCCTCTTCAAGCTGGTCTCGGGTCTGTTGCAGCCGCTGGCTCAGCTGCTCCTGAGAGTTACGCAAGCTGCTGGAGATATGATCCGACACCTTCAGCAGCTGCCCACGCGTCTGCTGGAGAGCTGAAAGCTGGGAGGCAGAGAGTGAGGGTCAGACCAAGCAAACCAGCTCAATTGTCACATGACAAATGATCTGTTTCTCCAAACCTCTTTGTGGTGCTCCTCTCCGCTGCTCAAGCTCCTGCTGAAGGGTAGCAATGGTAGACTGGAGTCTGACCTCAGCCTGTGTAGAGCTTCTCCATCACAGACATTTGTTCTTGCAGCTGATGAACTTCTTTCTCCTACAGAAAAACAACAAACAGGTTAAGGACCATCAGGCCCTAAGAAAACTCAAGAATCTGAGAGATAGCTCATTAAAAGGTAACTTTCACTGATCTGCTCATAAACAATGTTCTGACGTGCCACTAAGCCAAAGATTGATGTTACACCATACTTGTACTCAATGTGTAAATTGTAGGCGTGAGATAACGGAATTTTAAGTATAAATCTCTTATTTTTCTAAAGTCACACAGCCAACTGTGAGCACACCATACCCACAACACATACACTCATAACTAACAGATTCAGTTTATTAAAATAACTCGTTTCACCTGTTTACATGCAAACCAATAACCAGGCAATGCAGTAAACCCTGTGTTTACAATGCTTTTTCTTTTTTTTATAAAACATAAGTACATATTCTATCCGGATGTTACATACAACATAAAAAAACGAAATTCCAAAATGTCAGTGGAAAACTTGTAAGGACTCATTCAACCCACTAAAATTTTAGTAAATCACTGCGTCTTGAGCTCTATGAGCACTTGTGCATTATTCCATTCATTTCAATCGATTTGCAGTGCATTTGACGCCGCTGACAACATGATTAATGTTCATTAACCCAGCAACTCATCAGAACTCAGCATGTTTTATATTGTTTAGTATTCTTATCAGTATTGTTTTTTTTATGGAAACACTGAATGACCAGCAATGTCTCCTCTCATGTTTGTACGACTACACTTCTCCTTTAGCTGCACAAGAAAATAATACATTTTTAGAATGTATTTTAGAATACAAAGAGTACAATGTATTTCCTTCCCTAAATATTTAAAAAAAAATGAGTTTACATGACCACACATTGGTTTCAGCATAATTGTTTTAAGAATGTGCATGTAAACGCTCACTGAGACCCTAAAGCGTTTCACCTTCTGATGTGCTTGCTGGGTGACTTCATCTATCTGTCTATTCAGAGATTCACAGCGTGTATACGCTTCCTGTAGCTCCTGTACCGTCTTCTGGAGCTGCTCACGATACACACGCAGCTGCTGGCCATGTTCAAGAGCATCCTGACACACAAACACAATATAAGTTGAGACTAAACAATGCAATTGCAAGGCTTACTCCGTATTTTTTTTGCAATGTTTAGATCAAACAGCAAGCATGCATACTAGCACAAGATTATGTTGACTATTGTTTGTCAGTATCCTTTGACAAAATAAGTGTTACACAAAATGTTGGTGTGGTTTAATTCTGTAGCAAGAGCTTAATGTTGTAAGATGGTTACTTCTGCTTGTTGTATAATGTATTATTCAAAATTTCAGAGGGTTGCTGGCTCAAATCTCCTTCTTAAACTAAGTAAAGTAAAATTAAATGTTTCAGAGTTTTATTTTGATTTTGGGGTGAAAAAAGACCTGGGCATGTTTTAACAGGATTTGTGAGATTACAGACTTTACCTCATTAAATACAGGGTAAAAAAAAATTCTACTCTATCCTCAGTTCAAACATGTGCCATACCCTCTCCAGGTCCTCCTTAACCTGAATCTGTGACTTCAGCATCTCCAGCCTCTCCATCAAGAACTGCATCTGCACAGAGCGCAATGAGACCTCATCAATTAATTTGTCCTTTAACAAACTCATCAGTAGTCACTCTCAATGACTCACCTGCTGGTCCTTCTCTCTAAGCTCTTGCTGGCTTTTCTCCAGAGCTTCCTGTAAATACTCCACATTCTTCTCCATCTCCAGCTTATGCTCTTTAATGGCCACATCCAGCTGCCCCAACTAAAGAAAGACACAATGCTTTAGTAGTGGAGACATGGAGGTAATGGAGATCTTGTTCATGTTTATGTGTGGTACCAGCTGCGCTCTCTGCTGTAGCTCCCCCTGTCTTTCTTTCAGAGCACCGTCCAGATCCAGCACCTCATGGTTCTTCTCTTCCAGCTCCCGCTGACTCTCTCTGTAAGACACATCCAATGATAGAGAAACTGATTATTTATTCATTCATCCATCCATCCATCCGTTTATTTTTTGTTTGCATTAGATTTAGAATAGATTAGAACAAAGCTGAAGATGCGTTACATTTTTCTTGGTTAAAATACTTCTTTCCCATCCTATATGCAAAGACATCTACAAATATATAAGAATTTGTTAAAGCATCCTGTCTGGCTTGAAGGGATTTTATTTAACTGTATTTATCTGATACAGTCAAATAGGCTGATGGGGACACTGGTCATTATTTTGTCAATTTAATTTGAAGCATAAATTACACTTAATTACACGTCACAATACTAAAAGTACAGATCTACATGTGAATGAGGTTATACATTTGTTCAGTGAGGTAC
This sequence comes from Gymnocypris eckloni scoliostomus, assembly GCA_027564155.1. Classification (NCBI taxonomy): domain Eukaryota; kingdom Metazoa; phylum Chordata; class Actinopteri; order Cypriniformes; family Cyprinidae; genus Gymnocypris; species Gymnocypris eckloni. Next base: position 22,620,172 of record CM050422.1, on the reverse strand, counting down.
AAAATAAAACAAATTTTCAGCTCTGTTACAAACCAATATTAACAGATGCCACAATCCACTGTTAAATGTTATTAAATGTGACTGAGTACGCTTCTCTCTGTTTTGAGTCCAGTGTGCAACATGGGCAACATAGTATGCTACTGTACACAAACACATGATAAAAAAAGTACATGAACGAAGAAAATCGTATATGTTGCGAGTTGTGTGGATATGATCGGTGTTCATAACTTGTGAAAAAAAAAAATATTTATGAAGAAATCATTTGATTGTTGTAGTTGTAATGATTTTTGTTGTAGTTGTGTAATGACTCCACCCAAAAATGGGTGAAGGTTTGGCAAATGTGGCACATTTCAACAAAAGTAATATTCATGATGACAAATTCTGTTATGAAGCAGTACTGTGGCTTGACTGAATATTTTTGAGATGGGGTGAAGTTATGAATGTGTGTGTTTTTGTTTTGACCAGGATTAGATCAAACTGACAACATTCTGAAGAATGGAACTAGTTTTTGAGTTGTAGCCGACACTGAATTTTGGGGTCAGAAATTTGTTTAATGTTTTTGAAGGTTTTTTATGCTATAAAGTCTTTTATTATGAGGTCTCTAAGGCTTTTGATTGAAAATGTGGAATATTGTTACACTTCAAAATAACTCTGTAGTGTCATTTATTCCTGTGATACCAAAGCGGAAATTACAGAAGCTATTACTCCAGTCTTCAGTGTCACATGACCCTTCAGAAGTCATGATGCTAAATATTTTTGTGAAAACTCTGAACATGTTTTTCAGGATATTTTGATGAACAGAAAGTTCAAAATAACATTTATTTGAAATAGAAATAACATTTTTAAACCTTTTTACTGCCACTTTTCAATTGAATTTGTCGCTGAACGCTGAATATAAGTATTCAATTATTAATACTGAATAAAAAAAAATCGAATTGACCCTAAATGTAAGTAATAAGTATATATAATAATCTGCTTAAATCTATAAAACCAGTAGACCACTGGGACACAGATTGATCAATATATAGAAATGCATTGTACAAAGACTCAAGTTATAAAAAAAATACAAATAATTGTGAATTTAGTTTAATCTAAACCAATAAATTATATTATCACATTATAATACATTACACATTACTAAAAGCAAAAAATCAACAAAAAAAAGTTATAAAGGCACATATTTATAATTAAAATAATGGATTTAGACTAGTATTATATTAGAGCAGCATAATTTGGTTTGTATTTTCAAAGTGCATATACTATATTTATACATAAAAAACATGAATGAAATGTTGGAAATGGGGTTTAGGAAATAAAAAGGAAATAGAATGATTTCACAGGTCTCTGCTGAGACATATCCACCATTAATGTCCATCAAGAAGAACGAAAGAAAAAACAGGATGCAACCATCAGTGGGTATTTACAAGGAAATATTTATCCTTTTGTGCATCTCATATAAAAATATGTATGAAGATTACCTAAAAACAAAATGTGTTTTGAGGCCTTTCAAGATCCATCATAATCTCTTTCAGAGGCAAATAAACAACAACACAAAGTGCTCAATTTAAGTTGTCCTCAGCCAAACATGAGTAAGGATGTTCGAAACCTCAGACATTCTGTATATCCAGTGATGGATGGACTGCTGTGGCTTCCCAGCAGTCAGAGCAAGGTGGTGGATCAGCTCACCTGAGCTCAGCAGCTAATTTATCAATTGCTGCTTGCTGTTGGTCTGACGTCAGCTGTGTCCGCTGCAGCAAGTCTTTGAGCTCCTGCAGGTGGTCCAGGGTACCCGCAAGCTCTCCACGCACCTCCTGCAACTGTCCCTCCAGCAACTGCGCCCGCTGCAGTGAGTTCCTCCTGTCCATCTCACTGTGGTGGAGCTTCTCTTCAAGGTCCATAACTGAGACACATAGACAAGAAAACATAAGAATATTATTAAAACATTATTCATCTCATCTTCCTCAGAGTTGTAGACTAGACTTGATTAGGGCGTCTCCTTGAAATGTTCAAACCACCTTTGGTTAAACTTTTCTTAAAGTTTGCAAAACCCAATGATTGTCTGTTGACAATTCTTAAATTCTCACTGTTTTAGAGGCTTAGGTTTCACATACAACTCAGAAGTTTATGCTCATTATGCACATTATATTTGTTGGTGGTCACTGGAGCTGCATACCAATTTCACTCTTCTTATCCAGCAGGCCTTTGGTCTCATTGTCTCCTCCATCTGATTAAGCTGAGAGGCTTTCGTGTTGCTGTCTCTCCTCAAACGCAACAGCTCCAGCTCCATGTCTGACAGCTCCACTCAAACACTTACTCATCTCGAACTCAGCTGCCTGAAAACACACACAGCTTAACATTATTTCATTTTCCTCAGGGCTTTTATTATTGTCCAGTTGCTGTATACGTGGCTATAGATAAGCGATAACGGACCTTAAAAGAAATGAAAGAAAATCAAGATATGAAAATCCTAGTTGTCTATATCTGGCTTTTAAGTGAAAAGCCACTATGTGATGTGAAGCACTTCCTCAGCCTAAATCATTTGCTGTTGCAGTATATATAGAGAAAAAGTTCAGCGGGAGTGGCTAGGGACACAAAGGCTTTGAAGCCATTAAACAGTCATAAGATCATCTCAAGGGACACCCTCAGGACAAGTCTGATAAAAAAAAGTTCAGTGTTACAACTGAGGCAAATTGAAGCCAACAAACAAGTCATATGCTTTCACACTTTCATAAAAAAAACACTGCTTGTATTGTACATTTATATTCTGTTTTATATTTTTGGGCAATAGTCTGCAATTTAAAACATATTTTCATACTCTGTTTTCTATTTTACATACTTATCCAGACCTGGAAAACACTCAAATCAAATGTCATACTTTCCCATGCTGCGTAGGAAGGAACTCACAAACATGTTTAGAGCATTCTATTTGCAGTGCTACACAAAAATGAATGCTGAAGAAATATTCCCACAATATAAAAGGTAAATTAAGGAACTGAAATGCCAGGTGGTCTCACGTTATGGAGCCAGAGAGCTCTGCAGCCTGTCTCTCCTTCTTCTGCACCTCCTGAGCGGCCTCCTCCAACTCTCTCTCCCTTCTCCTCAGAGCCTGAGATAAGGCAGTGCGTTCCTTCTCCAAATCTTGTTCCAACTGGGACACCTGTGGGCAACCAGTATATGTTATCCCACTATTGACAAAGATGATTTTTATTTTTTTTCATGCAGTAAGGTCATGAGATTTTGTAACCCGTTTTTGCTTTATTCAAATTAAAGTGAGCCATGGCCTGTACATTAGCAATAGGGTGAATAATAGAAGAATAAGTTGACATGCACTTGTTATTTAGTATCTATTAAACTATTAACTATTAAGTTATTAACAGTCAGTAGATTGTCTGAAAACTAAAGTGTAATATTCTAAAGAGTGATAGTTGATATGTAGTTAAAGCAAACGTTACTTTTATAGAATGTAGAATGTGTAAAGCGGACAATCAAAATTACGTGACAATATTAAATAGTGAAAAAAGTAATTGTTATAAATTATACAAACTCTTGATTATTTGGAGTAACCAATAAATAGTTTAAAATGAGACCAGAAACACGCTTTAATAAAGTAAACCGGGTCAACTTCTTTTGGAGGTTCAGTACAAAGGGTTTTTACTGGAAAAAGCTTGTTTTGCTAGAGCAGAACAACCCTTAGGCACAACTATACATATCTTCAAACATATGAATGACTCTATTATTTATTGATCAGGTATTAACAAGGATGACATTTAAAAAAAAAAATAACACTAATCAGGAGAATGAATACTGAATATGCAAAGATGATCAGACCAAAATTATATATGATATGGTGTTTGATCAGTTACTCATATGAGAAGTTCTAAAATGAATTCTATAGTCTTATGTTTCTTATAAAAAACAGTGTCTGCTAGTCAGAATATATTTTACATCTGTGCTATTTTTAAAGTGAAGCCTTACAATGTGACCTAAATGTGAAGGTTTGTTGAGTGCATGTATTATCATATAGCTCACTCTCTTTTTATTTTCTATGCAATAAGCATACCCAGGCATGTGGATAGTCACAAGTACTGCTAAAAGGAAAACAAAAATGCAATAATAGTGTAATTGTAATAATAATAAATGATATAAACTATGGACAAAAGTATTGGGACACACCTCAATCAGACCCATTTTCACAGATATATAAAGTCAAGCATGCAGTCTACATTTACAAACAAATAGTTTAAAAAAGTGTGTGTGTGTGTGTGTGGGGGGGGGGGGGGTTGTTCTGAAGAGCTCAATTTATATAGATAAGTTTAAGTGTGTGTTGTGTAAGCATTTCCACCCAGTGAATTTCAAATTATTTTTTTACAGTTGTTTGTACTTACTGGACAGCCATTTTTAAAAATCATTTACTTATTTGTATCAGTTCATTAAGAAGAATCAACTGAAAATCTAACTAACTAAATCATCTAACTGACCAAAAAGAACAAACTGCACACAAATCAGACTCCGAACAAGAGCAATGTGTAAATCAGGAATAATAAATAAAGTATAATCACAACTGAGATTACTGACTTTTATGAGATTTTAAAGTTTTCATAAAATAAACATTAAAGTTTTGTTGCTTTTATTATGAATATCTTAGTGTAACGCGGATGATAGATACGGGAAGAAGGAGGCGGGAACCGGCGAACATTTAACACATTTAATAATCAAATAAACAAACACAAATGAAAAGCGGCAGCTCCTCACGGACGACTGCCGCACACAAAACACAAACTAAAATTCCAGGCCTGGTCCTCTCTCCTCTTCCACTGTCGTCACTCCTCATTTAACCTTTCCGAAGCTCCTCCGTGGGACTCGAGACCGGTGAGCGGTGCAGGTGTCGTTCATTACCAATTACTCCACCGGCCTCGCTCCGTTCCCACGGCTCGGCCCGCCCACTCGCCACATACCCCCATCGCCTCGCAGGCCGGGGGTACCCACAGACTGCGCTCTACTCCCTCCCCTCTCCCGGGGAGCCCGTCCAGGCGGCCGCGGCGTACCTGGGGTAAGGACAGACGAGGGAGAAAAAGGAGACGGAAGGATGAGGAGTGACAGAGACGAGAGAGGGAGAGAAAAAAAATAAAAAATCTCGGTCCGGTTCCCGGACACACTGCCTCGGTCCTCAACCAGCTGAGCGGTTCACTCATGTGCCATGCGATGGTACTGGACATCTTTGGTGGACGGCCCGATGCTCCTCTGCCTCCTGGCGGACGGCGGTTGCTCCTCCGGTCGAGGCAGCCGGCAGCGAGTCCCGTTCCTGCTCCTCCCCAAACATGGCGGATGGCAGCAGGCGGCCTCCAGGCGAACGGGGCGACTCCTCCGCTCCCTCTCGGACGGCAGCCACCCCTCCTCGACCCAGGAGCACGGCAGCGAGTCTTCCGTCCCACCTGTTCTTCTTTTGCTCCAGCACCACCGCCTCGGGCAGCCACTGGCGGTCTCCGCTTCTTCCTGCTGCCCGATCTCCTCAGCACCGCGATCCCCCTCAGCAGCGAGGGCTCTCTGACAGCATGTCCCTCCTTCCTCCCGGGTTTCGGGCACCAATGTAACGCGGATGATAGATACGGGAAGAAGGAGGCGGGAACCGGCGAACATTTAACACATTTAATAATCAAATAAACAAACACAAATGAAAAGCGGCAGCCCCTCACGGACGACTGCCGCAAACAAAACACAAACTAAAATTCCAGGCCTGGTCCTCTCTCGTCTTCCACTGTTGTCACTCCTCATTTAACCCTTCCGAAGCTCCTCCGTGGGACTCGAGACCGGTGAGCGGTGCAGGTGGCGTTCATTACCAATTACTCCACCGGCCTCGCTCCGTTCCCACGGCTCTCGGCCCCGCCCCACTCGCCACACTTAGCCTTAAGGAGATCTCTAAGCTAGGCATTACAGTGTAAATATTCTTTACTCTGGGGTAAATGAAGCCTGGTTTCACGTCAGTGTCACACACACATCCAGTGTACAACAGTGTTCTTAAATCCGGAGACAGGACCAAATAGAGCGGATCACATACACGAGGTGGCACAGACCACAACATGTATCTGACCCATTTAAATTCTACAAAGAATTCTGAATTTTAAAGCTCTACAGAAGAGAGCAAACATCATAAACTGTTAGACAGACTCAGCATTATAAACAACACTGATGAGCACAGGTACAAAAAAAAATTTGAATATCATGAAAAAGGTCAATATTTTTTGTCACTCATTTCAGAAAGTGAAACCCATATATTATATAGATTCATTACACAGAGTGAAATAATTCAAGTCTTTATTTCTTGAAATGTTGATGATTATGGCTTACAGATAATGAAAACCAAAATTCAGTCTCTCGGAAATTTTGAATATTACATAAGATCAATAAAAATAAGGATATTTTAAACAGAAATGTCAGGCTTCTGAAAATGATGTTAATTTATATGCACCCAATACTTGGTTGGGCCTCCTTATGCATTAATTATTGCATCAATGCGGCGTGGCATGGAGGTGATCAGCCTGTGGCACTGCTCAGGTGTAATGGAAGCCCAGGTTGCTTTGATAGCGGCCTTCAGGTTATCTGCATTGTTGGGTCTGGTGTCTCATTTTTCTCTTGACAATACCCCAAATATTCCGTATGGGGTTCAGGTCAGGTATGTTTTCTGGCCAATCAAGTACAGTAAAACTATGGTCATTGAACCAGCTTTTGGTACCTCTGAGTGTGGGCAGGTGCCAAGTCCTGCTGGAAAATGAAATCAGCATCGCCATAAAGCTTGTCAGCAGAAGGAAGCATGAAGTAAAATTTGCTCTAAAATTTCCTGGTAGATGGCTGCGTTGACTGTGGACTTCAGAAAACACAGTGGACCAACACCAGCAGATGACATGGCAGCCAAAATCATCACTGACTGTGGAAACGTCACACTGGACTTCAAGCAACATGGATTCTGTGCCTCTCCACTCTTCATCCAGACTATAGAACCTTGGTTTCCAAATGAAATGCTAAATTTACTTTAATCTGAAAAGAGGACTTTGGACCACTGAGCAACAGTCCAGTTCTTTTTCTCCTTAGACCAGGTAAGATGCTTCTGATGTTTCTGTTTCATAAGTGGCTTGGTAGCCCTTTTCCTGAAGATGTCTGAGCGTGGTGACTCTTGATGCAATGACTCCAGCTTCAGTTCACTCCTTGTGAAGCTCTCCCAAGTGTTTGAATCGGCTTTGCTTAACCGTATTCTCAAGCTTGCGGTCATCCCTGTTGCTTGCACACATTTTCCTACCCAATTCCTTCCTTCCAGTCAACTTTGCATTAAATATGCTTTGATACAGCACTCCTTGAACAGCCACCCCCTTCAGTAATGACCCTCTGTGACTTACCCTCTATGTGGAGGGTGTCAATGATCGTCTTCTGGACCATTGCCAAGTCAACAGAGTTCCCCATTATTGTGGATTCAAATAACAAGAGATACCCAGAATTTATAATGTATGGATGGTCATTTATTGAAACTCAAATGTAAATATTATAATATTTTGAGATACTGATTTTTGACTTTCATTAGCTTAAAGCTCTAATCATCAAAATTAAAACAAAAAACTTTAAGTTTTTAACTTTAACTTCAAACTTTAACACTAAGTGTTTTACTTTACATTATGTAATAAATCTAAAATATATTAAAGTTTCACTCTTTGAAATAAGTTACTAGAAAAAATGAACCTTTTCACCATATTCAATTTTTTTTAGATGTACCAGTAGGCAAGTTAAGGCCGGGCCATGCATAATAACCATTAAAAATCACTGTTTTTTTCTGCAGTAGCAATTTCACATTAAATATAAAAGGGAGAATAATTTTTAGACTTAATTAAACTGTGGCTGTCACAAGCGGCTATAACAGACATCTTCAAATCTGGCCAACTCCTGCAGAGTTTAGCTCTAACCCTAATCAAACACACCCGAGTATGCTAATCGAACATCTTCAGGATCATCTGTGGAATGTACCACTCTATGATGTAATAGTGTGGCTAAACACCGCTTCTGCAGAAAATCAATGCCTGCTTCTACATCACTGCCTGTGTAGCACTGCCCCCCAATTTGCACATGTAGTGTAAACGAAAGTGACAACAACAGGTCTACACAGAAATCAAATGATAAAGACCCCGCAGACAAGCAGATGCTGTGCAGTGCCAAGTTGACTTTCCATTGCCTTCCTTCTGATCTCAACATTAGGAAAGTGTGGATGAAGTTTATTTTTAATGAAGTTCCAGAATGTGTCAGTAAGAACATAGTTCTTTGTTCACTGCATTTTACAGTGGATTCTAGTGCTGTGTATCACCAGCAAAGTCACTATACGATACGTATCACGATACCAATGCCCGATACTATACGTAATATGATACGGGACTTCCCTGAATTTTACCTCAGAATAATTTAGTAAAACAGCTGTTTATTAAACACTGCATACTATAGGGCCATTGCTAACTATTGGCAGAGCAGGCAGTTGACCTCTGCAATATGAAGGGCCTCCATAACTGTACCACAGCACAATATAGGTAATGGCATATGTTTAATGTTTACATTGGGCACTCCCCACCAGGTAAAATATTCTGATTGTTTGCACATTGTTTTTAAGCCCATAAATAATAATGTACTCCTAATAAATTTATATTGTAATGTACTCATATTAATATATAAAAAAATCATCTTAAGATTGCTGGTTGGTTATCATTGCACACATTAAAGCACTCTCCACATTTAAAAAATAAAAATTAGAAGAGTTCTTAACTAATGTACTGTGTTCACTGTATCTAATAACGCACACATGCACAGTCATACACACGGATCACGTTGCGGCCATGCACACAGACATTCAGGAACAAACTGTTTAGCGTTGCCCCGCAATTCTATCAATAAAATAGCTTAATCGCTCAAGAGCTAGATTATATTTCTCAACAAGGAGCTGGTAACATCATTGTTTTACAAGGAATTAAAGCCAAAGCTTCACTGTTACGATGGGAATTCATACATACACAGCATCTCTCGCTCTATTTCTCTCTTTCTCTCATAAGTGAACACTATTACATAAGTGATCATTATTAGTGTTTTTTAGTACCTTAATTATATGATGTCTGCACTATGTTTGTACTTTCTGTACTGGAACCTCCTAACACAAAGACAAATTCATTGTGTGTACAAACACACTTGGCAATAAAGCTCTTTCGGATTCTGATTCTGAGAGAGGAGAGAGAGAGCGTGTGCACATGGTTGCCAGGTTGACAAAGGTAAGTATCACACTTGGCACATCTCTTTATATCAGGCAACCAGTTCTGTTCCTCTGAGGCCAGATTAAACATTGTTGTTAAACATTTTATACTGTGTTCTTGTATTCAAATTAAGTGCGGTCCACTGCTGCACACGTTCCACAATATCGATACAGGACCAGCTTTTGATAGAGTCAAATCTCTGTGATACATCGTAGTATGGATTTATCGAACATAGCACTAGTGGATTCGTTTACAAACAAAGCTCAATTCAATGCGGGACTTTCAGAAAGACAAACTAAAAGATGATGCTGTGCCGACTATATTCGATTCGACAGTAATCTATATTAATCTATAGTAACAAACAGAGCGTTCTGATGAGCTCATGAGGGGGGTTAAAACATGACAGAAAATAATTACTTCTAAAAAAATATTACTTCTAAATTATGTTTTTTTTCTGATGTAAAAAACTTGATAACATTATAAACGGACCTCAGAGTACAAAATAATAAACAAGGCAGTTCATGAGCCCATTAATCATTTTCCAAAACATTTTTTAGGCCTAAAAGCAAAACTAAAATTGAATTCACTGATATTTCCTGGTTTTCCAGAGCCATAGGAACCCTGATGTGTACCTCGGTCTGCAGCTGACTCTGGCTCTCCTCCAGCTGAGCGATGCGTAACGTGCTCTCCTGCAACATGGTGTGCTGGTTCTGGATAGAGTGCTGCAACTGCAGGTTCTCCTCACTGGAACCCTGATAAGCCACACATTTCCTCTTCAGCTCTTCGTGCAGCTGTGACAGCTGATAAACAAGCTACACTGAGTGATGCATTAGCCAACAGGAACTACTAAATGTCATTCAAATAATGTTCCCCAGGAAGAGGAAGTGCCTAGCCCTAGTGACTGACCTCACTGTTCTTCAGCTCCAGTTGTCTCTCATGATGTTTCTTTACATCCTCTATCTGGTGGAGATAAAGACTCAGCTCCTCTTTACAGGAGGACAGTTCGGTCTGCAGGTTCCAAACCTAGAAAGAAACAAAACAGAATTTATAACCGTGTCCTAACCAAGTCTGGTGCAATAAAGCAAGAAATCTCATACATTTTTGTCTTATATCACAAAAGCTGCATAATAACTAGAGTAAGCACTTATTGGCTACACTACATTCTGCTTTGAGCACTGAATGATTACTTGACACTAGAAACAGAATTCGCCAACCCTACACCACAATAAGGTCCAATTAGTTAACATTCCTTAGTTAATAAGTTAACAATAAGCAATACATTTGCTACAGTACTTGTTTAAAATTAGTTCATTAATAACTGTTCATTGTTAGCTCATTTTTATTTGGTACCATTAAATAATATTAACAGATACAGCTTTTAATATGTGTTAGCAAATGTTGAAATATATCCACATTTTTCCTGAAGTCTCACCTGACTGGAACTCCTTTACATTTCCAGTCTCTGGTGTTTCTAGTCAATTTTAAATTTTTCTGGCTGATAATATAATGTTAAACCTAGCACATGGCACCATAGTTTCAACACTTCAGTGTCACCGATTTCCACCTGTCATAGTTTAATGAGTGGATGGATGACATGAAGCAGCCCAAGGTAAGCTGCATTGAAAACAGATGTGGGCAAATATACAGTGCTCAGCGTAAATGAGTACACCCCCTTTGAAAAGTAAAATTTTAAACAATATCCCAATGAACACAAAAACCATTTCCAAAATGTTGACAAGACTAAGTTTAATATAACATCTGTTTAACTTATAACATGAAAGTAAGGTTAATAATATAACTTAGAGAACAACATTTTTCAGTTTTACTCAAATTAGGGTGATGCAAAAATGAGTACACCCCACAACAAAAACTACTAAATCTAGTACTTTGTATGGCCTCCATGATTTTTAATGACAGCACCAAGTCTTCTAGGCATGGAATGAACAAGTTGGCGACATTTTGCCAGATCTATCTTTTCCATTCTTCAAGAATTAACTCTTTTAGAGATTGGATGCTGGATGGAGAGTGATGCTCAACTTGTCTCTTCAGAATTCCCCATAGGTGTTCGATTGGGTTCAGATCAGGAGACATACTTGGCCACTGAATCACTTTCACCCTGTTCTTCTTCAGAAATCCAACAGTGGCCTTAGATGTGTGTTTAGGATCATTGTCATGTTGGAAAAGTGCACGACGACCAAGGGCACGGAGTGATGGTAGCATCTTCTCTTTCAGTATAGAGCAGTACATTTGTTAATTCATGATGCCATCAATGAAATGCAGCTCCCGACACCAGCAGCACTCATGCAGCCCCACATAAGGACACTGCCATGCATTTTTCTTTGTATTCCTCACCTTTACGGCGGCCTAACAGTTTTAAGGCATCAGTTCCAAAAACATTTATCTTGGTCTCATCACTCCAGAGTATAGAGTCCCAGTAGTCTTCATCTTTGTCAGCATGGGCCCTGGCAAACTCTAGGCGGGCTTTTTTGTGCCTGGGCTTTAGGAGAGGCTTCTTTCGTGGACGGCACCCATGCATGCCATTCCTCTGCAGTGTACGCCGTATTGTGTCACGGGAAATAGTCACCCCAGTTTGGCTTTCTACTTCTTTAGATAACTGCAGTGAACTTGCATGTCGTTTTTCTTCAACCCTTCTCATCAGAAGACGCTCCTGACGAGGTGTTAACTTCCGTGGATGACCTGGACGTCTCTGTAAGATGGTTGCAGTTCCATCTTTTTTAAATGTTTGCACCGGTTTTGCTACAGTATTCTGACTGATAAGTAAAGCTTTGCTGATCTTCTTGTAGCCTTCACCTTTCTTGTGTGAAGAAATTATATTAGTCTTGTGACATTTCTCTTCCATGTGGTGCCATTGCTGACAGCATGAAATGGGAAGGGTTTTCTTTAAGTAACACCCTTTTATAGTCAACTGTCACCTGTGTAATGAATTATTAGACTCACCTGTGGTTGAATTCTTGTTAAATTAGACATTTGTAGTCTAAAATGTATCTCTGCTCCAGAGACTTTCAGTGGGGTGTACTCATTTTGCATCACCCTAATTTGAGTAAAACTGAAAATGTTGTTCTCTAAGTTATATTATTAACCTTACTTTCATGTTATAAGTTAAACAGATGTTATATAAAACTTAGTCTTGAAAACATTTTGGAAAATGTTTTTGTGTTCATTGAGATATTGTTTAAAATGTTACTTTTCAAAGGGGGTGTACTCATTTACGCTGAGCACTGTAGTTTGTGGGATTTTGTCCACAAAATGATAAGAGAACACAATTTTAACAGTTTCAGTTTAATTAATTAAGTAAATCTCTTCTACCCTGTTTTAAAATGGATTTCTATGGAGACCGGAACACTAAAGCACCCAAATGAAAGTTAGAATCCATCATGGCGGCACTCATCGGTTACTCAGGAAAAAGGTAGATATAAATCAAGATGTAAACAGAGACTTATTGTTACCTCAATAATTATGAATCACGGTTAGGTAATTTTAAACATCAACACTGTCAGGTTCTGTTAATAAAAATGTAGCTTTGTAATAATTACAGCAGAAATAATGAAATATCTTTGAATATCGTGTTGGACAATGAGGGTGTTCAAGTCACAAATGGTGATAACCACTGCTTTAGGCAAAGCAATGTAATGCCATAATCTCCTGTTCTGTTCAAAGTGCTGAGCAGATAAACAAAGTAAAAAACAATTAGTCAGTCTCACCACTGAAGCAGAGTCAGCAGCTTGTTCTTCAACATTTCTAAGTGCCTCTTCACTGCCTTTAGATTTTGCCTCAAAATCCTGTCCAAGGAACAAAGACATACTCAGTGAGAGATTTACACAAACTCACATCATTCACAGTTAATGTGTTTCAGTGAAGTCCAAAAGTCTGAGTAAAGTAAAAAAAAAAAAAAATGAATTGATGAAACTAATGTAAAGTGTAAACCCTGCAACTAGCATATTGTGCTTCAATGGAAGCAAGAACATCTGAATGTCTACAGAATTCACATGACCAATATCACAAATTTCATTTGATTACTGACCGAGCAATATAGTCAAATTTCCTGTTAATTTAAAGGTATGGTGGGCCAGTAGTTATCAAACCCTGGGTTGAGACCCTTGGGTGGGTCACAAGACAAAAAAAATGGGTTGCCAACAATTAAACTTTTATAACGAAACAAATAAACAACAAAACGAAAGTACTCTGCAGCCGCCTCACAGTAGACTCCAATGCGTATTTGCATTTACACCCTGGAGAGCATCAAAGGTTTGTATTTGTGTGTTTTTTGCAGCATTGAACATTTTATCCAATCACAGACATATCGGTTGATTTGTGAAACACAATGGCCAATCAGAGGTGTTTCAGTTAGCCAGAATCCACACATTACTGGAGATTTTGGTTTGGCCCAGACTCCTGAGTTCTGCAAGCTTGCAAATCCCTCATTCAAACATTGTCTATCTCGGTTTATTTTGGAAAATGTTAAAATTAAACATCTGTTCTATAAAGGAATCTTTTATTTTTTCATACTGGCTAAACACCATCTGGCTTAGCCTACTAGTACAGTAGCCACGCCTCAAACTCTCGCTATTGGCTGTAAGGCAGGTAGAACAGCATATCAATGCATTCTGATCAGTTCGGATTCAGATGTTTTATGTAGTCTCAGACTTTGGAAGCCCACTGTCAGAGGTGGGTAGTAACAAATATTTACTTGAGCAATTTTTTTGGCTAATACTTTTAGAGTATATTGAAACATGGGTACTTTTACTCAAGTAAATTTTTAGTGAAAAAAAACGGTACTTTTACTTCGTTACCGAAGGCGACGCTCCTCTCGTTACTTTATCTTAATGCAATACAAGTTAAAATGCTTCAATCAAATGCGCCGTCTACTTTTCTCTGTGCAATGAGCGATGCCCATTCGCAAATGATTCATTCTTTTGAGTCAATTCTGTTGAAAGGCTTGATCAAACCAGTGAATCGGTTTGCAAATCAGTTTGAATGATTTGTTCAGTTCCCTGCCGCACGCGCCTGAAGTGGTTCTCACTCAGAGTTGTAACAGAAAGTTTAAGAGCATCAAGAGCGTTGAGCGGAGCGCCGCACGACATGTTCCGAGAGGAATGCCTTTGCATAGACACAATTAATATTATTTTCACAATATTTATGCTTGCAGAAACTTAGGCTACATTTGTTTACATTTTGCAGAACAGACGGAAGAAGATCCATCAATAGCTATGTTTCCATCCAAAGATTCAGGTTTAACTTCATTCAGGCAAAACTGGAATAAAGCACCGTTTCCATTCAACAGGTTAGAGAGAACAAAATCGTCACTTCCTGGTAAACTGTGGCACTAAATATCACTAAGAATATAGGAGAAGCCACTAAATATTATAATTTTCATATATGATATAAATTACTTGCACCTCAGAGAGAGCAAACGTAAAACACAATAAATGCGGTCATTGCTTTCAGAGGCGGATGCTGCTGTTTGAGAACACAGTCGTGTAAGACAATTATACAGAAATCATTATAATTTATTGATTTATTACCAGTGTTTGCTTAATGCTTCATATTTTTTGGAACCTGTGACATTTAGTTCAGGATTCTTTGATGAATAGAAAGCTAAAAAGAGCAGCATTGATAATAAATTAACATATTGGAATGATTTCCGAAGGATTATGTGACACTGAAGACTGGCGTAAAGGCGGATGAAAGTTCTGATTTGAATCACTGAAATAAATTACATTAAAAAAAAACATTACAAATCTTTTGAAAGTGTGTGTGTGTATGTAGGCATGTATGTATGCATGTATAGACAGACAGACAAACAGACAGACAGACACACACACATTACATAAATCTACATATATTACTAAATAAAATTGACTATAGAAATACAGTATATGATCCAAAGTAACTAGTAACTAGCTACTTGAGTAGTTTTTTATCCAATACTCTTGCTCAAGTAATTATTCAAAGTATTACTTTTGCTTGAGTAAATATTTCTAGAAGTACTTTTACTTGAGTACAGTTTTTGGATACTCTTCCCACTTTTGCCCACAGCATTCATGGAATGAGTATGCATTAAATTCGAGATCTGACCTCAGTGAGCTTATCTACAACGGCCTGTAGAAGAGCAGCTCTCTGCTGTGACTGCTGCTTCTCTGTGTGAAGATCAGTCGCATTTCGTTCTAGTTCCTCAAGTTCAGTCTGTTTCTGAGCCAGAGACAATTGTAGCTGAAACACAAACACACTCTTTTAACTTTTTTTTTTCAAGTACAATAAAATTACTAAATGCACAAATGCATACATACCACCTCAATTCTATCCTCCAGTTCTTTGCATTTATGTGACTGTGTCGTCTTGACTTTCTCTATAGTCTGCTGATACTCCCTCTGTTTCTTGTTCAAGACTGACTGGTAGTGCTGAATACTGCTAGCCTTTTCCTAATTTAACACAGAAACACGGAGTATGGATTTGCAATTTTATCTTGAAATCAGTACTTGCTTTGTGTGCATATGTTACCAGAAGGTCTTGTTCAAGATGGCTGGTCTTCATTACAGCCTGTGAATAAGCAGCACTCTTCTCCTGCAGCTGTTTCTCCAGGACAGTCACACGCAAACTCTTCTTTTTTACCTAATGAACAGAATGTTGCTCAGTTAGATTACACTTCTATAACATTCAAAACAATAGGTAATTGGAGGGGAATACTTGAAAGGTAAACTAGTGTTTAAATTTTGTGGTTGGTAACATTTTTTAAACATCTCTTATGTTTACAAAGGCTGCGCTTAATTTATCAAAGTTACAGCAAAAGCAGTAATACTGCGAACTATTATTACAATAAAAATAAAAGTTAAAAATATAGTTATATTATATTCTTTTTAGTGTATCCCTTTTCTCCACATTGGATAATTAAAAAAAATATTATATTTCTGATTATGGGAGTTTTGTACAAGGGCCTCTCCTCATCTATTTGCACAGATCACAGGTCTTATACAATGTAAGGTAGTTCATAAGAGTTCACTGGTTCAAATACAGACTTTCTTGGATTGATCCAACTAGAGACCCACTTGAAGTGATAGGTGTCACTTTGGACAACCAAACTAACTCTAGAAACTCTAGAGACTCTACAAACTAACCTTTTGGATATATACAGTTGTGATCAATATTTTACATATACTTTGCAGTATATGCAAAATGTTAATTATTTTTCCAAAACAAGAGGGATCATACAAAATGCATGTTATTTTTTATTTAGAACTGACATGAATAAGATATTTCACATAAGATATTTACATATAGTCCACAAGAGAAAATTAAAGTTACGTTTTATAAAAATTAAAGTTTACATACACTTGATTCTTAATATTGTGTTGTTATCTGGATTATCCACAGCATATTTTTTTTTGTGATAGTTGTTCATGAGTCCCTTGTTTGTCCTCAACAGTTAAAAAAGGAGAGAGCAACTGTCTGTGGCCACCACCTGCTAAACTATTCCTTTTTAAGGGGTTGTCCAGCTGTGGTCTCTCTAACACTCTTGTTGTCACTTTCATTAGCACCAAATCAGGAGAAACTTATTTACACTCACTTATGCTTCCTAACTGGACAGATTTATATACCTGAAGCTCACTGCTGCCCTGATCCAGGTATGGCAGGAGACCAACCAGGTCACAATCCGCCATCTCATCAGGAGCATATCTATCTATCTGTGTGTGTGTGTGTGTGTGTGTGTGTGTGTGTGTGTGTGCGTACACACATTTATATATGTATATAATAATAAGTACTAAAATATTATTCTTACAATTTCAGTCATTTGTAAAGACTCTTTTCCTTTGCAATGTTTCTTTGTTTTCTAAAATGTTTCAATAATTCATAAGATTTTTTACTAATGTAATATAATTCACATTAGGGGTATGCGATATTGAAAAAAGATTATATCTCTGTATTTTTGGGAATTTTTTCGATAACTATAATTAGACGATATTTTGCAGAGTGTGTTATTGTGCTGATATCGGACTACCGTGGACAGCTGCAGTTTTTGATATTTTTCATATTCTGTGTGGTCAGTTCACATTAGTGATTAGTTAATATTTTCATTTAAGTTTAAATAGATTTTTACCTTTAATAAAGCAATTTTGTTCTAAAAGTGTACATCTTTGGAGTCAAATTGTTACATTTAATCAGTCAATTAAGATAATACACATTTAGGCTGTTACCAAACAAATGAAACCAGTATCATCAAAATGAATCTCTGCAGAAGTTGCATCTTTAGATGTATTCACACACTGTTTAATGCAGCTCAGAGGGACATGGAGTGCTTTAAACAGTTACAAATGCATCATTTGACGTTTTAAACATAAAACATTGAATACTGATATTTAAAATTATTTAACAAATGAAAATAGACTTTAAATGTGAAATGAAATCGCCAGCAGGTGGCAGCACGTCACTGTTAACAAGTGAGTCATTGCGACTGAACCGAATCATTTAAACGGTTCATTGATTCATTCAGGAACGAATCACTGTAATTTTGCTCAGAGACGCAAAACATCGCTGTAGTTGTTTGGAATTCTTTTTTGTCGGCGAAATGCAGCAAAAACAGGCAATATGGTGTCTAAAACGTAAGTATCTTAATATTAATACACAATATATGTATGTGTATTTTGCACATTGTCTTCTGTACAGTCTGTAAATATGTACTGTCCATATGTAAATTGTTGTGTTTTGTTTTTTTAGTTTTTTGTCTGGCGCACGCTCGTAAGAATTTCACTCACCAAGGCACTTGTGCTGTGGTGATGTGACAATAAAAGTGATTTGATTAACTTATTTTTTATTGAACTGTTGTATAAAATCAATATCACATCGTGCTTATTTTTTAAGAAAACCTGCACTCTTTGTGTGATTTGAATCATATAAAACGTAAATATATACATTTTCTGCCCCATATCTTGAATTTTGCGATCACTCTTAATGCATTTAAAAAATGGTGAAAGAACACGCTCTAAATGCGTGCGTGCACCGTTTAACCCGCTTCATCACCACGCAGGCTAATGTATGCGTGCACTCCGTAACGTAGCTGTTTGGTTATTGCAAAATACTAGATATTGTCAAATTGCACATCGTTAAAACAACAATTACGATATTATCGCAGACGATATATATCGCACACCCCTACACTGCACCCATTTACCAAGACATTTTGGAGCACTTCATGCTTCCTTCTGCTGACCAGCTTTTTAAAGATGCTGATTTCATTTTCCCGCAGGATGTGGCACCTGCCCACGCTTCCAAAAGCACCAAAAGTTGGTTAAATGACCATGGTGTTGGTGTGCTTGACTGGCCAGCAAACTCACCAGACCTGAACCCCATAGAGAATCTATGAGGTATTGTCAAGAGGAAAATGAGAAAATAGGGGTCCATGCCACGCCGAATTGAGGCTGTAATTAAAGCAAACGGAGCCCCTACCAAGTGTTGAGGACATTTACAGTAAATGAACATTCTTTCCAGAAGGCCAACAATTCACTAAAAATGTTTTTTTTTATTGGTCTTATGAAGTATTCAAATTTTTTGAGATAGTGAATTGGTGGGTTTTTGTTAAATGCGAGTCAAAATCATTACAATTAAAAGAACCAAAGGCTGAAACTTCTTCAGTCTGTGTGCATTTAATTTATTTAATACACGCCTTTCACAATTTGAGTTGAATTACTGAAATAAATGAACTTTTCCACAACATTCTAATTTATTGAGATGCACCTGTGTGTGCGTGTGTATATATATATATATATATATAAATAAAGCTTTAAATAGGATTTTTTTTATCCCATATCACAAAAGACAATACTAGCCCAGGTAAAAATAAGCTTACTGAAGACAAGTAAACAGTCACAAATTATGCTACAACAGAACAAAGATCATAAGAAATCGACCTACATGAAATACTTAAACACTGAATAATATTATGATGTATAAACAAAAAATGTACAAATAGACAAATAGAATGGGGTCCACTGTATTCAATATACATTTATTCTTATTTATTTTACAAAAGTGATTCGGTCAAGGACAGTAAGTGATTTTCTTGTTTGATTTACTTTATTGACACAAATGGTAACAGCAGCTATATTAGGCTGCTTTAGAGGAATAGTTCACCCAAAAATTAAAATTCTGTTGTTCTAAACCTTTATGAGATTCCTTCTGCTATTGAATGCAAAATAATATATTTGGAACGATAGGCCTACTGGTAATCAGCCAGTTGCTGGGCCCTCATGACTTCCATAATATGAAAAAAAACACTATAATTGGAGTCAATGGGGACCAGAAACTGGTTGCTATCATTTTTCAAAATATCTTCTTTTATGTTGAGGAGAACAAAAAAATCATAGAGGTTTAGAACAATTTAAGTTTAAGTATATGATGACAGTATCTTCATTTTTGGGTGAACTGTCCTTTTAAGATCTCATCATATCCAGGATCTCATATCTAACACTAGACATGCTTCATCTTTAAATATTAACGTTAATTTAAGACACAAATAACTGTGTTTATGAGGATACTCACAAAGACAGGCATTTTGACACATATCTATGTGTATTTGAACATTAAAGCACAATACGAACAGGTGCGCGCCGCGCGAAATCGGGCTGAAACCGTCTTAATGCACGCATTTACCAGAATGAATTCTGCCCCACTGCTTAATGTTCATTAGCAGTTTAAACTATTTATTTTAAACATGCTTAAATGCATTTAAATGATAAGCTTAGCCTACAGCTTGACGCGCAAAACGATTGATATATTTCTAACGGATTATCTCCCAAGTCCCAATGAATAGCCTATATAGAGTTTGTTCAAACACAAAACCAATGTACTGTACATCCAGTTAATAATCAAACTAATCTAAAATCTGCGTGGACGATGACGCAGTTTTTTTCTTTCTTTTTTTCTGTTCTGCGCTCGCTGTTCCAACAACTTCCACTCCATCATTAGCTTTAGTAAAATAACCCGATAGCTGGAGATCTTACTAACTTGTGTTTTTTTTCTGTTCTTCGTATTTGGAGTTTTTCATTTTTTGAGCCCCACTCTCTCAGAATTGCTGACATTTTTACTTATTGAATATTGTTGTTAGCGCGACCATTTCCATATGACTCCAGAACGAAGTGAAGAGTGGAGGTGAATGAGACATACTGGGCAGCAATCACCTGATAGATACATGCACATATCGTTCAAAAGTCAAATATAGAATAAATGCATTTAATTGGTAAACCAAATTCAACTAAATAACAGTGCTAATAAGTGGGGGGTGTGGTGGCTTTGACGATCAGCGTGCCAGGCAATCCACCCCAGAGCCAATCACGGGCCCCCTCCTTGCTCGGGCCCCAAGACTTCAGCCCCGCCTAGCCCAATGGATAAAACGGTCCTGGCTGTAGCGGTTTGTAATAATTTTTTGTCGGCGAAATGAAGCAAAAACAGGTAATATGGTGTCTAAAATGTAAGTCTCTTAATATTAACTTATTGTTTATTGAACTGTTGTATAAAATCAATATCACATTTGTAATCATGCTTATTTTTGAAGAAAAAAACAGCACTCTTCGTGTGATTTTATCTATATGAAACGTAAATATATACATTTTTTGCCCCCATATCTTACATTTTGTGATCATTCTTAATGCATTTTAAATCGACTGAATCATGCAGTGAAAGAAAACACTCTAAATGTGCACGTGCACTTTTTAACCCGCTTCATCACCACATAGGCTAATGTATACGTGCAGGTTTTTTGTTTGATTTTTGCAAAATACTCGATATTGTCAAATTGCATATCGTTAAAACAACAATTACGATATTATCGCAGATGATATATATCGCACACCCCTAATTCAAATTTTATCAATTTCATGTATCCTTAATGAATTTGGCATAAAACGAAGTTGTGTTCGCATTTTGATTTCACGGTGACTTTAAACGTACTCTTCTCAAACTTTTGAACATACCATTGCTTACATTTAATTAGTTAATATTTAATGAATAATTAAATACTTTCTGCACTGGTACTGAAATTTCACTTCTATAACACTACTTACAGTTAAATGTTATAAAAACAGATTACAGATTACATTACGTAATTTATTATTCTAAATTAATTACATGACTTAACTATATTATCAAGCAAGAATCATGTCCCATGTGAAATGTTTCCAAAAGCTTTTGTGATTATTTTTTCACTGCTTCAAGTTCACAATTCAATACAAAAAATGTCATGGTACCCAACAAAAGTGCTGTGACACTGTTCTGGTAGAGGAAACACTGATTTGAAGGGTCACTAACCTCTTTCTCTAAGGAGGTGGCCTGTGTAGCCTTGTCCAGTAGCTGGTTGTGGAGCTGCTGGTAGTGAGAGGATCTCTCTGTGATAGAAGTCTGCAGCAAGGAGATCTCCTCCTGGGCTCTAGTCAGTCTCTCTTGTAGGCCCTGTGCTGCACTGGCATGCCGAGTCTTCTCCCTCTCAACCATCTGAAGCACCGCCAACAGTTTCTGATAACATTCACCTATATGAACCGGGGGAGAGATTAAAGTAACAGTTTGTCTAGTGAAATAATACAAAATACAAAAAACTGCATGAATAAATGAAAGTGGACAGTCTCAGGAAGGCAACAGTATCCTGTGCTGAGAGTTATATGCTCACCAGATTTGTGTTTGAGAGATTCAGTAGTATTTGTGTAAGACAAGTTGGGCAGCAAACAAGGGTTCACACACAGTGCACCCTCCCGATTCTGAAACATAAATCATTCCACAGTCATGAAGAGAACTGTTTTTACCCATAAAACTAAAGAAAGTAAAGTCAAATTATGTTTTAGACCCCATCACTTTCAACGATTGAAAAAAATAATTCCAATATCTTCTTTTTTTGATTCACAGAATAAAACATAATCATGCAGGTTTGGGACTACATGAGTTAAGGCCCGTAAAGTAAAGGCCCGTTCACACCAATAATGATAACTATAACAATATAGTTTTGACAAAGCAGAAAAGAGTCCACAGACTCCACACCACAACTACAACCATAAAAACACAGAGGACAGTTGGTGGAATCACTTTCATTTTTAGGTGAATTATCCCTTTCATATGTAAACAAAACAATACAAATTTTAAAATGCAATTTAATGAATGTGTGTGGATATTCCAGCACCTCTCTCAGGTGTAGTAAGTCCAATATGCTCTCTAGGCTGGTCAGCTCGTCTCTGTCCTGTTCTTTCTCTCGGTGGGCATGTACCACCCTCTGCTCCTGACATGCAGTGAGGAGCCGCAGATCCTCGTTCTCTTTCCTCAGCCCTGCCATCTCCTGCAGCTGAGCCTCCTTCTCAGTTAGCTCCCTCTGCAGCTGTTTCAACTGATCTGAGAGCTGCAGAACCTGAGACTGCAGCTGCACGTGCTCAGTGGATAGAGACTCAGAGCGGCTCTGAACCTCCTTCAGCTCACTGATCAGAGACCAGAAACGGCAGTAACTAGCATGAGCAGTTGAACTTTTCCAAACAGTCTAGAATAAACTGGTCAAAGGATCAGTTAATTTACCGATAAACATATTAGAGGATATGCATTAAAATATAATAGATAAATGCATTAAAATTGTGTGGATAAATTGCCAATAGGGTAAAAAAAAAAAAAAATTTTTTAAAAATTGTATAAAAAAATCTTAATATTTTATGAAATTAGTTTTATTTTTTATACACACACACACACACAAATATATACATATACATACATTTATTTAACAAGTAAATAAATATATATACATACACATTTACTTATTAAATAAATACATTTATTTCTATGTATATATTTGTATATTTGTGGGTGTGTGTATTTTATATATATATATATATATATATATATATATATATATATATATATAAGCTTACATTTTTGGAATCAGCACCCCAATGTTAGTACAAAATTGATTTAATTCAGCAAATATGATGCAGAGTGGTATTACGATTATGATTTGTTTGCAGTGAATTCACTTTCCTAAATTAATACTTTTGTTCAGCAAGGATGCATTAAATTGTTAAAAAGTGACAGTAAAGACATTTCTAATGTCAAAAAAAGATAGCTGCTTCTGATAAATGTTGTTCCTTTGAACTTTCTATTCATCAAATAATAATTAAAAATCAGCTTTGCCATCAAATGAATATATTATAAAATATTCAAATAGAAAACTATTTTGAAAAACTTTACAATTTACTGTATTTTTTATCAAATTAATCTTGGATGAGCATAAGAGACATCTCAAATAAATAATTAAAATAAAGCACACACACAACCATCATTGTGGAATGATATTAATATCTCCACAACCCAAATCAGTATATAGTTTATAGCAGTATATAGCAGTGGTTTTAATCCTATTCCTGGGGACCCACCACTCTGCACACTTTGCATTTCTCCCTTATTTAACACACCTGATTCAGATCATCAGCTCATTAGGAGAGAGAGATCCATGAACTGCACTATGTGTGTCAGATAAGAGAAACACAAAATGTGCAGAGCGGTAGGTACCCAAGACCAGAATTGAAACCACTGGTACACAGCATGGGCTCTTACCAGATGTTGTGACGTAAACCATCCTTCTCTCTCTCCAGCTCAGCACACTTCCTCTCCAGCTTCTCTCTCTCCCTGTCACACTCCATCAGGCTTACTTTCAGCTGGCCCTCACTCTCCAACACCTTCAACAAATACAGGACATGCATGATACATACAGCAGGAAAAGATGTAATTACTGAATGATTCCTATGTCAGTTTAAGATTCCTGTATTGAATTACCTTCCTGAGTTTTTCAGAAATGTCCTCTTTGTATTCTTTAAAGGTCACCGTGAGCTTCTCTGCATTTCGAAGTGCTTGGTTTCTCTGCAGCTCGGCACTTAGAAAGAAACATTTTCCAGAATTTAAGTTGTAAGCTTTCAGGAATTAAACAAAAAGTATTGATAATTGATTACTCTTTCCAGTATGAATTAGTCTAGCTTTCATCAGTGTAGCTAATCTAGTACCGCTTTCCCAGGCGTGTTCTTTCAGCTAACTCAGCTTTAACAACTCTCAGCTCATCTCTGAGCTTCTCCACCAGCCGGTTACTCTGCATCGCTGTCTGTTCACTTTCTTCCAACTTCTGCTCTGCAGCCCTGAAGACACAAGAACATGATGCTCCAGATATCTGTCAGAAAATCATCTGAATGTTTTCAAGGAGGATGTAAGTGGTAGAGAAGATGAACCTACTCTAAAGCTTTGGTTTGGGTTTCCAGTTCTGCCTCTAGACCCAGAATCTCATTCTTCATGCGAGACACACTGGAGGTCCTGGCTCCCAAAGTGGATCCCAACAGACGGACCTATTCAATCAAACATCAGTTAACAATATAACCATAGAGGAGTTTGTTGTGTCACCAGAGGATTGAGTTTTGACATAAAGAGAACAATAACATGCATTTTTAATTTTCATTTATTGGCAACTTTAAGGTGTCAAAGTGTTTTTAAAACATGTTGCTAATGCCGAGTTCACACTGCATGATTTTCAAAGTAATCGGATCACTGCTGTTTTCACACTGCACGACTATATGGGGTAGCAGTCAGTCACTGCTGTTTTCACATTGCATGATGGACCGGCGACAGGAGTTTCACACTGCATGACTTTACAATACAATTGCCGACAACCCTGTCTGCTCCACAAACTATAGCCAAACGCACACGAGAAGTGAAGGAAATAACGCAAGATCACGCTGATATTATGGTCTATAAGTCCTCCCCGAACACACAGTAATTAACAAAGATGACTCGTTAACAAACATACTTTACTGGGAAATTTGTATATACACAAATCTAAGTAGACTACTTGAAAGTGAAACCAACGTGTTGTGCATTTTTTAATGAGTTTATTTCTTAAAGTCTATAAAAACCCTCAAAGTGGTGAAAAATAAAAATGCAATAAATCTTTTGTCCTTTATAGAAGAATATTATTTACAAAAAACCTTAGCCCCTTCTTCATCTTCATGTAGCCTACCTGATCTGTATATTCTAATGCCAAAATGTATGCATGTTGTTTGTAAATGGCTAACGTTAATCGCTTTGTAAAAAAAAAAAAAAATTGAACCTTCCCGAGCTTCCCACTGCCCTGTATCTTGCTCTCTCTCATTGGTTGTAGGTAATCACTGATGTATTTTTATTTTTCATTGTCCGAACTTATTAACACAGCAGGATTGTGAATCGCCGACAGCTCCAGATATTTAGCATGCCAAATATTTCCCAGGTGTTGGCGATGCATCGGCGATGACCTCAGATCGCGTCTTTGATAATTCATACTGCGCGATTGTCTCTCGCGTGAACGAGCACTGATTTGCCTCCGATGTCAGGCATTTATCGATTATTTATCAAAAACTGTCGGCGAGTGAAAAATCGGGCAAAAATCGTGCAGTGTGAACTTGGCATAAGCTGTTTGTATGGTGTTTAAAAAAAACAAAAACAAAATGTATTTTGTTAAAAACTAACTAGTTCTTAAGACACAGTCTTCACATAGTGACTGTGTTTATGCAACTGGCCCCAGGTGAGTCATCTGAATCATTTAATCAACAAATCATTCAGACCCATTTTATGAAATAGATCAATGATTTGTTAAAAAGATCATCAACACAAAAGAAAGATTTGTTCATGAATCAGACTTCAATACTTTTCTCATGAACGTGTCAAGGACAGCTTGGATGGATGTTTAGATTTTTTAGTAAACAACGATTTAAAGGTCGGCCTGTTTCCAACACAGAATTACCAAATGGCTTCAGAAGTTAGAATTTAGTTCAGAAGTTCAGACTTGGAATATAGAGAACAATTTGTATGAATTACTTCCTTTAATAATTTTATTTTGAAGCTTCACAGAACCAGTCCTCATTCACTTTCATTATAAGGAACATTGGCCAGGATGTTCTCCTTTTGTGTTCAAATCGTTCAAAAGTTTGGGTTCAGTAAGAAATGCTGTAAGAATTTGGGGTCAGTAAGAAAATACTTTTATTCAGCAATTAATTATAGATAACAGTGACAGTACACACATTTATAATGTTACAAAATATTTTTATTTTCAATAAATCCTGTATAAAAAGTATAAGTGTTATATTATATAGCCTACATACTATATAGAATATAATAATAATTAAAAAAATAAGCAGTGCAATTTTTTCCAATATTGATAAGAATAAATGTTTCTTGAGCATCAAATCAGTCTACTAGAATGATTTCTGAAAGATCATGACGACTGGAGTAATAAATTAAGCTTATTTTAAAATATATTAAAATAGTTAATTTAAACTGTAATAATATTTCACAATATAAAAAAACTAAACTTCCTCAAATTTTTGAACAGAAGTGTAAAATCTCTTAAATAACTCAGCTGAAACCCAACACACAGTATAATAAACTGACACCATAACCAGTCGCTATGTGAGGAACATTACCTTGGACTTTGAGCTGACTAACTCAAGCTGAGCAGCTTCTATGTCACTGATGAGCTGCCTGTTCTCCATGGCCAGAGAAGTGTTCTCCTGTCTGATGGTGTTAAGCTTCCTCCTTAGTACAGGCATCTCTGTCTCCATGTCCCTGTCTGACTACAGATGAACACAAAAAACACAGCTAAAACAAGGCAAAACCCTTTAAAATCGGTGGGATTTGCGGTCTATTTTATAAACAACACACATTTAAAAGGCAACAACACTTTATTTAATTTATCTGCTATATCTTCACAGCATCTTACCCTGCAGTCACATGCACATGCCCTCTGCTCAGGGTGTGAATATGCTCCTCTTGATTGGCCAGGATCAGGATTCTGAAGGTCCTCTAAAGTAAGACGACCTGGGAATCCGTCCACAGCACTTCTGTTATTATCCTCACCAGTGATGTCATTTCCTGATTGACTGAAATAAGTGCCAGAACAACTTTTTTATTTATTTATTATGAAATGCTAACAATACAATAATTAGAATCATACTTAGCAGTTGTAATGTATAATATCACAGTAATTATTAACAAAAATAATCAAAACAAGCAAACGCATTTAAAATTACGTGGGCCAAAATGACACTTCTAAGAAAATTTCAGAAGGGCCACAAAAGACACAAAACTGCATCTTGAATCATATCTGAAAGAGCTATCATCAATCAAAACCCACAATGCATTTCAGCAATCCTCAACAGACTAAATGCCTCACCTCAATTGTTCCCCCAGTGACTGCAGGTTTTTCTCGGTTAATTGCAGCTGATTTCTCAAGGAAACAACATCCTCTACCAACCCCCTGTTGTCTTTGAACATTGGTGATTGTTTTGAAGAGCCCTGTAAATAAAGGTTATCTTGGTTAAAATGGAGTTGACTAAAAAAATAACAATAATATCGCACTGCTAGTTATTGCTTTGAACACTTTCTTAATTTAATTTACAACGTTGTCTATTTATGGTAATGAGTAATGAGTTATCATACCTAACTTACCTTACACTCAAGTGATTTGGCTTCATTTCATGTAACGTTACGTTAACTTATTCAACAGGTTGTCAAGGAACAAACGGCAACTCTATCACCATTTTTCAGCTCTTCGCTGCTTTTCGGTGGGTTAATTGACAAGTTATGTCTATACTAGTGAATACCTGCTCATCAGCATGTTCAAAACAGCAGTTTTGTGCAGATAACGCCTTATTTCCAGTAGATTTAGCCTAGCATTCACTGCGTTGAAATCTAAACAAAACGCGCTGCCGTCATCGCTTCATTTGATTGGCTGAGACGATAAAACGTCCTCAATAGTCGTGACGTCATTTTGACGTGCCGGGGCCGCGAAAGACAGCGCGAATGGCGCTAAAGTTTCACTGCTGCTGTTTTCATAATTTTTTATTTACGTTATACTGTATGATGTTAACAAAAGCTGCTTCGTTTATTTGTTAGGTTAAAGTTTGTCAATAGATTTGAAGGAAAAAATGTTTGGCTGTTATAAACAATCTCTGTTCGCTTGTTACATTCACAGTCATGTTATTTATTGTAGCAAATAAATTAGTAGGGCCATAAAATGTTGTTAATTGCGTGTCATTAATATTTTTTTTATCTTTTTAATGTACTAATATGCACAGCAGAGTGTTGTAACAGCATTGCATAATTTCATTACAAAATAACGGTAACTGTTAATAAATAAATCTGTTAGTTAATGAGAAAAGGTGTGTAATTAAACTAGTTACTTATCAAAATGGGAACGATTACAAAGGGGCTTACATCTTAATATTCACACACGCGCGCGCACATAGATATTTCATTGATTTATTCATGAAATTGCTTTGAATGCTCGAATCTAACGCCTATGTTTCGGTTCACATAATAGGACACATGTTTATTCGATAACAGTGTTATTTCCTTATTAATGTTTATGTGCATTATTTATTTTTTAAGATTAACTATTTATTTTCCACAGGGTATTTAGATGCCAGTTTTTCCTGTCAAAGCTATGCAAAGATTTGGTTTCAAAAACAGGATCATAGTTATCAATCTGTAATTCATTTCAGGATGATCTCGAATTAGAAAGAGGTTCTTAAATCTGATTTTGTGGTGGCTGTGCTTTAAAATTAACTTGATATAATCTTAAAGTGACAAAGGATTTTGAAAGTTTGACACCAATCATGGCAGTAATGTGTATTATTTTAAGGTTTACCCTGCCTGGTTTAAATGTTTGAAAAATATTATGTTATAGATTTTGTTTATCTGAGCTTCCTGGTCCGTTCTTTGTACGTCGCTAACTCAGTTAGCTGGATTTGATGGTTGACGATTTCGCTTGATTTTGGATCATTTGGTTCTTCGAAGCTTATCCTAGACTTGCTGTCATAGCAACAGGTCCGTAAACTTAAACCTGCTCGGGAGCATGTACACAGGATTAGATCACATCTTTTTAAGCAGAATTGATACTTAAAATCTGTCACAGCCACCGCTACTTTATTATAAGAGTAGGGCCTACTTTGCTGGTCCAGGGACAATAATTTCAAAATTAATTTGAAAATAAGATAACACTGTTGTGAAGTCTATAATACATATAGACAGACAGTTTTACTCATTGAAAGATTTATTAGTGATGAAATAATTTCTAGCTTGTATTGGAGGCTTACACACATGCTATGCAGTTAATCTGAACCGTGCATTAATTTGAGTGATGACAGATATTATGGGAGGGGCTTGAAGAAGCAGATAACATGATCTTTAAGAAACTGTAATTAATGCGGTTACGCACAAAACTGTTTAAATATCAAATTAAAAGAATTGCTAATTAAAACACTGAAGTAAAAATGTAAAGTCTGTACAAATACTACAAATCATAAATATAAATAATTGGGAATCATGTCAAAAAAATTACAAATAAATTAAAAACAGTGCACATTTTATTTATCTATTTACATCTAATGTATTCCTATATACATTTATGTAGTTCAATCAAATCCAGCTGAGTTAGCGACGTACGAAGAACGGAGCCCTGTCCAGCACTTTGGTCAACCTTGGGTTGTTTTTAAATGTGCTTTATAAAAAATGTAATAAAATCTGTAACCTATACCTATTCCATTTCCAAAGTAACTTTCCCAACACTGAATATGCATAAAGAAAAAATATGCAAACACATTAGCAGGGCCATAGACATTTCTTAAATTATTTCTGGCAAAATATTATTTTTTTAAAGTATTACAAAAATGGCTGGTTACACTGATAAGGTTTTAGATCTTTATTCTTTGGCTAAATGAACCTGCTCAAAGCCAGGCAAATACAAATAAAGCTTTACTAACACTGGTACACCAACTTAATAATGCTTCATACACGTAACATAAGAACTTAATATTTATACAATTTTTTTGTATCAAAATTAGGAGGTATTAATGTTCAAAACTTGCCTGATACCAATACTACTTCCACCCTTTGCAAGTGGTTAGATAATATTATTGAGAACAGGCCATTCTCAGGTCAAAAAAAATATCCACCTAAAATCTCGTACAACTGTAGAATTTTAGAAATGTATGAAAATACAAAGCTAAGAACTGAAAATCTCATTTGGATGTCCTATCAAATCTTACGGTGAAGTTGTAAATTTACCTGAGTGCTTATGTGAATTGACAATTTGTTAGTGTACACTGTTTGAAAGCAATAAATAGCACCACAAAAAGCCTGAGTCAATTGTAACAAAAATATTGCTGCTGTTTTCTAATTGTAATGTGAAGCTGAAGCTGCAAAAAAAAAAGAAACTGAAATACACAGGTCTGTTGAATTAGTTGCATAGTATAACGGGAAGTATACATATAAGACTATCCCTCAGTCACAAAAATAATAATTAGACATCCGATTTAGAATTTAAAAAACAAAACAGCGCTTAGCCTAAAAATAAAACCTTTAAAACTTAAATTCCCATGGCAGATATTAATATTTTTTAAGGGGAGGGTATACAAAGACCTCACAACACTACAGTGCTGTCATATGCTTTTAATATATATATAAAATAAAAAAACTCAGACAAAATTATAAACAAAAAACCCTTCGATTAGCCTTCTGGGAATGTGGAATGTCTCAGAAAATACCAAGATTTTATGTAAATATTAATGCTACTCATATATTTTAATTTTGTTTTATGGAAGGAGAAAAATTAACAATTTTCCATTGTTTTTTAACATCATAATCTCATTTTATAATCAAATTCACAAGCTAGGCCGTTTAACCGGAGATGAAGCATATACTGGATTTGCAGGATGAGCGCTTATGTGCAATCAGTTGAAATGTAAATAAAAGTGCCCTATTGAAAATAGCGCTCTCTCTCCTTTTGGCAATTGGAGCTATGAGAAAATCTTTAACTGAAAAAAGAGAAAACAAATCCTGTCTCCAGCAGCATATACAGTATCTGTTTCAAAACCCCTTAAGGCACCTCCACATTAGAGACAAAAAAGCAAGGACTTGGGTTATTTTCACATAGTAGTGAGTTGATGATGTCCTAAACCTGAAACTACAGCCACCTTCACTGTGTAAATCCAGTCCATGTGAAGACAGTCCGTATCAATTTCCAGAGACCGATCACATTCACAAAACTTTATAAAGTCCCGTCTCTTTGTTATAGTTCTGAGGCCCCTCAACTATTTCAGTCGGCCACATACATTTGGGCACAATCATTGCTCTTCTCTCCTTATGGGTTACATATTTATTGTCAAGAAATGAAGTACATTAGACAAATATGAAGCTCAGGAGGCAGTGACGCCCTCCCATTCCACCAAGTACTGTACTTTGCCGTCGTTAGTGACACGGCGAGCGAGCACGCGGTACTTCTCCCCACAGGCCAGGCGTCCTGCAGCTCCGAAGTAGGTGCTGATGGAACTCTTGAGGTGGTTGAGCTGGGTGTTGGGGTCCAGGCCCTGCATGATGTTCATGCCGCTGTAGAGGCAGGAGGGGAGCGGGCTGGGCTCAGGAACATCGTTGCTGAGTTGCAGCTCTGCGTTGCAGGGTGGTGGAATCTCTGGATTTGGGGGCTGCAGTGCTCGTCGTGGACGTCCCCGGCGTCTCTTAATCGGCGGCTGCGTGACAGTGGGCCATAAGCATCCAGTACGTGGTCCACTCGGACTGCCCAAACTAGAGATGAACACGGTACACATATCATACAGAATAGGAGTTATAATCTGCTTTTTAACAAATTAAGCATGAAATTCTGTATCTCTGATAGAGGTAAACATAAATATTAGGTATATCTGAACCTCATCTGTAAGAGACAAGAGTTTTATAGTGCACAAAAAGAATGGTTAAATTTAAAACTGAGAAAGAAATGTATATTACGTTTTTATACATTTCATGACTTTCAAACTCACAAAATTACTGTAATAAAGCATTTTTTAAAAATAAGCATATATTGATCAATTATATAAAGTCTGTATAAAATGTATGAATTAAAACAAATAATTAATATACACTACCATTTAAAAGTTTGAGGTCAGTAAAATTTTGTTTTTGAAAGAAGTCTCTTCTGTTCACCAAGAATGCATTTGGTGGGGGGGGAAAAGGTAAAAACAGGAATATTGTAAATGAAATATTATACATTTACATTTTACTACTTTACTAATTGCTATTTTTTATTTTAATATTAAAATGTTTCGTTTTCTATTTTGATATATTTCCTGCCTGAATACATTTTAAAATGTAACATTCATGTCTTTAGTTTCACATGATCATTCAGAAATGATATGCTGATTTCATGCTTAAGAAATATTTCTTAATAACAATGTTGAAAGCAGTTCTTTAGCGTAATATTACATTATGATTTTTTTTCTGTCTTTTTTCTTTCTTTGATGAATATTACATTCAGAAGTACAGCATTTATTAAAAATTGAAATATTTGTGTAATATTATAAACGCCTTTACTGTCACTTTTGATCCATTTAATGTGTCCGTTATGAATAAAATCATTAACATCTTTCTGGCCCTTTTTAAACTTCTAAATGGTATAATCACATACTGAGGATGAATAATTGTCATTAAAATGAAATGTAAAATAAATCACCTGGACTGCCTTGAGAGGGTGGTTGAGGTAGTTTCACTGGTGCTGGTGGCACCAACGGATTCAACATCTGAGGTACTTGATGAAGGCAAAGATTTTTCAATTTTAGCACTAAAAAAAATGCAGTGGGAAAAGGGTGGATTTTTATAATTCAACAATTTCTAGAAAGCATTTTGTGTTAATCCCTGTCTCACCTTTTTGAAGCCATCAGGTCCAGTGAGTTATTGTCTAGAGTTGGAAACTTCCCATCATTCTGCATTAAAAACAAAAAGTTAAAAAACGAAATATTAATGTCCACATTAATTAATTAATGTGTTTGTAGGGGATAAACAAAACCATGAAACAAAACCAGCAAATAATGCAAAAATTAATCTCACTTCTTTACCTGTGCCAAAAGTTCACTTGATCTTCTCAGTTTGGCCAACGTCTCTAAAGAGTGTGTGTGATGCTTCCTCTTTCCTTTCTTCACTCCATTAGTGACCGTGCTAAAATAATTACAAAATAAAGGCAAAAAAATTAATAAATTAAACTGTAGCATAGAGTACAGCCCACGATACATTTACGACAGTGAAGCCAATATAATTAAATAAGCAATGAATAACCTGGATGAATGAGGGGGTTTGGTGGACTTCCTGCCTTTGATTTTGATCTCATGGGAGGCTTTCTCTGGCTCTCGACCTGACAGGAGCTCGGAATTCTGGGGGGCTGGTGGGAAGCGAATTCGTAATCCAAACAGATGTTTCTTCTTTTTTATCTCTTTCCCTGACATGAACCTAAAACCAGCCAGGGTAAAAAGACAAGATAAATTAATTCAGGTTTTATTGTATTAAAGGTAAAATGCCCATGATGGGCATACAGATAAACTCACATGTTAAGGTTGCTGTTAAGTGCTTCCAGAATGCATTCATATCGGTCTGCTCTTGGGGTATCTGCAAGCTGGAGGTACAAAGCCATAAATGAAATGAAGGGACATTAACACTAGCTGATTAACTAATGCAATTACAATGACTAGCCAGACCAATAACCTCGCCAAGCTGAAGCCTGTCCCAGTTTTCATTGATGTAAGTCATCAGTTCGAGCTCGGAGTCAAAGTATTTCTTTTTATGAATTACACTCAGGTTATAGAGGCTCAGGTGTGCGACATCTTCCCTGCGAATGAAGACAACATGTGATGGAACAAAACATTTCTGAAACATTTAAAAAATATATTTTTTTTTTACTGATATCAATAAGACGATAAACTACGTTCCTATTACAGCAGATAACTGATATTTGGCAGATGTTAAATACAACATTGTCTTAAATTAAAATTGGTTAATTATGTTCATTTTTTATTAAATTCGTAATTATTTTTAATTCTACAGGTAACTGTGGACAACGCAACATTATAATGTACAGTATGTAAAATGGATATTCATAATTTGTGTTTTGGCCAATAATCCAAATAACAAATAATGGCTTATAATAAAATTCTAAACTATTTACTAAATGTTATAAATTAAAAGTAAGACACTTAAAGGTCCCATATTGTACACCTTTCTGGAGTTTTATTTTAGGTGTTGATGTCCTTAAGAATATATATCTGCGGTATAAGTACTAAAAACCATCAATATATTTGTACAGCTCTTTTCTCAGGAGCTCTGCTGAAAACAGATCGATATGTCCGGTCTAATTAATATTCATGAGCCTCTCTTCTGATTGGCCTGTTGTTTTACATTTAGTCATTTTGCAGACGCTTTTATCCAAAGCGACTTACAATTGGGGAATATATAAAGCGATTAATCTTGAAGAGGCAAACAGACAGAGGAAGTGCCCCTAACACCAATTCTTAGGCATTGCTCGAATAAATACAAGCTAGCAAGGGAAGGAGAGAAAGAGGAAGATATAGAAAAAGGTTTTTTTTCTGAGTGACGCGCGGCTAGGCCAACCACAGGTAACTAGGGACATGTAGGGCCGAGGCCGACGTTTCAATTACATCACAGCGCTAGCTGCAAGCCTGTAAAACAAAGGGAAAACTGCCCATTCAAACCAGTGCAGATGCAGCTAAGTAACATAATGAGCTTAAAATATCATCTTGTTGTGATGTTAGGTGCCAGAATCGACATAATAAAGCCTCAAATTAGAAATTTGATCGTATACCTGCTGCCACTGCCAAAATGACGAGCTGTGGTTAAACACGATAAAACGAGTGGACTGGACAGAAACGAAAGTCAAACATGATCGCGTTTGGAGCACACACTTGTTATCAGAAAAGGTTCAATAAAGTATTGTATTTTGTTGTTATGGGCGCGTCTGAAGATTTCTTGCATCTCACGACTGTTGTGTTTGAAATAATATATGTGTGTAAACACTTACATGCGTGTAAAACAAAAAACTGGCGATTTATAATTGTATACAAATGCAAGTACAGTGTTGTGATTAATTGTGGCTGAAATAATAATGTAGCTTTAAAAATAGTAGCCGGCTGATACTGAAATGTATTTACATCATCATGACTAGATAGACAAGGTGAGTTTGTCTTTGCTATAGACGTGATCCACCTCATAGTAACAGTCCTGTCAGATCGTCCATCCCTTGAGTGAGAGTGTAACGTTACAGGTCAGCTGATCTGGTTTCGTCCATTAAAGTGAACCTTTTTAACATATTTCCGTGTTGTTGTTGCTCAGCATGGCATGGAGCGATGCTGTCTGGGGGTTTGGCAGAAGGACGATGGGCGGTGCTCGGAATGGTGACTGAAGGCGGTGACTGAGTAGTTCTGACATCACATTTTTACGGAAGTCACAAGGGCTTGTGAAAAAACACAGCTACTTTATGCAGGCTGTGTGAGCTTTAAGGCCTAAGTATACTTTTTTACGCATACATTAGCGTATGTGCACAGTCGTACGTGCAGCCTTGCAAAGTATACTTAATTTGACTCATATGCGCGTACACAGACGTTCGACGCATGTGCTTTGTGCCAAATTGCAATACCTCTCCTGGCCTAGCGGGGCCCGTGGGGAGCAGTTATGAAGATTACAGTATGTCGAAGGACACGGAAGAAAAACTCATAGAAGTCCGGGAAGTACAGCAGAAAGGCTAGCTGTGACCAAGTATTGCTGCAAGCTACCGTTTGGGAAGCCGGACAGTGTAAGCTTATTCCGGAGGTGTGTGACGCCATATGTTTATGCAGTTTTTCATCGGCTACCTTGTGAATCGATATCCCCACGGCAGCATTTCCACCTTGCGGATAAACTAATTACTGCAAGAGAGTTTAATGCGCATGTGCAACCTGCGCGTACAAAGTAAAAATCAAGGGGTGCGCATGCCGTACAGTACGTGCATACTATTCTGATGACGAAATTTGCATCACGCGCCATGCACTGTACGGCGTCCTTCGCGTACACATACAAAGTGAAGTATACTTCGGCCTTTACTGTGGATTGACTGTTTTGAAACTTACATGGTAGTTACATATTCCCTAGACCTCTGTTATCATGAAAAAAGCCAGGACATTTCAGTTTTGACAATATGGGACCGTTAAGATCAAATAAATAATTTTAAATGCTACAAGTAAATTTAGCCAAAATAACATTATAATGTGCTACTTAAAAAATGGGAATACAGTAAACAGAGTTATTAAATGACTGTTTTTAGTTTTTAAATAAATCTTAACTAAGAATGACATTTAATTACAAGCTTTACAAGCTAATCTTAAATGGAAAAAGAAAGAAGCATCAATAATTAAATTAACAGTAACAACCAATAAAAATAAATACAAAAACTCACCATCTCAGAGGCAAACGTTTGAGGTACTCTGGTCCACTATTACAAACAGAACAAATAAATAGATAGAACCTGAGAATAAAGAAGGTAAATGTTAATGAAATGACAAAACTTCCAAGCACTGGCATTCATTTTAATCAAATGATTGGAGAGCAGTACTTCACCTGTCTCCAAAGAGCATGGGCTTCTGAAAACACTGGATGCAGGCTTCATGAAACCACTGTTTACACTTATTACACTGCAACATCTTCAGATACCAGCTGTGGGAGGAAAGAGAATCATAACAATTCCGCTGGGGCCATTCTGTACCTACAATCATCTGCAACTTATGATCCAATGCCTGAATCTTAGTGTTTTTTTTCCAAAAAAGAAGAACTAGATCAACCAACACTGTTTTCTGCAACAGTGTCTGTATGTTGTACTTACTCGCCAGGCCCTCCACAGTAGCAGTAGCATTGCTGGATATTGGTTTTGTGGCCCTGGTCCCACACTAAATTTTCAAGGGCGTATGGCAGAGACTGCTTCATTTCCTGTAGGGCTTTGGCATTTGGCCCTTTCTTCAGTGCACCGCCTCTCTATGATTTCAGAGATACAAACATTATCATGATAAACATGCCTGTAGTATGTATATATCTCTCTAACATTACGCAGTGCAACCATTTTCATCACTGATAATAATAAGAAATGTTTCTTGAACACCAAAACTTCTGAAGAATCATGTGACATCAGCTTTGCCATTACAGGAATAAATTAAAATAGAATACGGTTATTTTAAATTGTAATGATATTTCACAATTGTATTCTTTTTACTGTATTTCCAAAAAATACAGTCTTGGTGAGGCATGGGATTTTTTTTTTTTCTTAATTCACCCAGCAGTTGCAACAAAAGGTTAATAGTGTACCTCATACAGAATAGACTACAAAGTGTTTTTATATTCCATATATTATACATACAAATAATCCCACATCCACAAGCCTTATGTAAGAATGAATGTTGTGGTCCGCATCAGTTGCAACAATATTTTTCGGCCAAGAAAATTACAATCGGTGCATCTCTACTCGTCCCATGATGAAAAGAGACACCTCTGGCTTTTATGCACTTTAGATATATTCCTTCAATAGGAGGGAACATTTCATCAACAAACCTTTGTTGTTGTAGCAAACACGCACTGTCTGCATAGCCATTTGTCATTAGAGGCAATGACACTGGAGTCGATTATGGGAGCGTGGCATAGCTGATGGTATCCTATGGAAGAGGTATTGTCAAGGGTGAAATAGGGAACTCAATCCCTTATATTTTTGTGTAAGTGACTCAGATTTACAAGTAGGATAGTTACAGTCTACCTTGTCCACATTTGTCACAGATAACCATTTCATTGGGCGGCTCGGAGCTTTCATTCTGGCATATAGAGCAGAGCATTTCCCCTCCACTGTCCCCTGAAAGAAAGAACAAAGAAAATTAAGTGTGCAGATGTATGTGACTGTTTTTTCCTTTACAGCTGGGAACAGTGGGTCTCATTCACTAATAATTGTGTAGTTATTTCATATTTGTATGCACAGGAGAATTTTAATTACAAGAATTCCACCTAATTCACAAAAGATGTATACATAAATGAATTTGTTCAGAGCCTCATTCTCATGTTTTGGAAACTTGGGAGTTTCCAAATAAGGGACAGAAGTTAATTAGCATGCCAGAGGTTATCCATTTGAATAAAACGTGCCCTAACCATCTCCATATAAGGGCTTTATGCACAACCTTTCTTTTACAGCCTTTAGTCACTTTAGCACCCTCTAAAGAAGCAACACCCTCGAGCAATCGCAAGTATACTTTTCTAAAAAGCAAGTTCAAACAAAACATTTTTTACACACATTCATGCTACAGACCTCTCATTAGGCAGCTGTACGTACATCTGCTTTGTTATTTATAGAAACCTTGATGCTCGAGCTATTACATGTTTTCTTATCCTTTCATTTTATATGAAAAAACATAAATTTAATCTTAACATGATGATAATGACACCCAGCATATGTACTTTTTGCATGCAGGGTTTTAGTTGTTCCTACTTTTTTTTGTAGGTTTAGAAAACATTTTTGTACAACAGTTTTAGGTGAATATTTTTTTGTTTCTGAAAACATTCATATGCAACTTGTGCACACGCACACTTAGTGAATGAGACCCAGTGACTACATTTATGAGAGGTGGACAGCACCTAAAGGTGACTAAAGGGGGTTATTGTTCCAGAATATTTCTGAACTACTAATGGAAATTGTGCAAACCACTTAAGATCACAAAAGGAGGAATGGCGGTATGCCATAGTTGCCAGCCGAAACTGATGGTGAACACCACCGTGAAATACTTCACTGCAATTGCCAATTGAAACAAATAATAACTGAAGATTAAACTATGAGAACATTTTATTTATGCCTAAGCATTAACGCCTTTGTTGAATTGTTAGCAAGAGATACACCGACAGATGTCATAGGTACCTTCCCTATTCTTGTCTCCTGGCTCGATGTGGGACTTATGGTTTGTGTAAGCCTGGAGACTCTGAGTTCTGTGAACTGTCAGGGACAAATTAAGAGATAACTCAGGCTGAATGAGGGAGATAAGGAAGAGAAACCAAAAGGCGGCAAACAGCAAAACCACAAGTCAGACAGCATGGAAGCAGCAGCATAATAGAAGAACTGACCAATCTTCTATTAAAATGACCAGAAGGAAAGTAGAAATGTTATTTTACAGCAAAAGAGAACTTAAAAGTATTACAATCAGCCAGTGGATGGTGCACATAAATCTATGTCAGGATGTTTAAGATCTCATTACAAAACCCACCTCAGAGATGCCATTAAGACACAATAGACTAGTAACAGGGCATCTGTTTTTTTTAATCAGAAAGAATATAAACGATTGTATTTACCTGTCTGAATGTCCTTCCACAGAACCCAGGATTTAGATTGATCTTCGAAAATCACAAAACAGCGATGCTTATGTTTATCTATCTGTGGAAAGCATAAATCAAAAGAAGTTCTGATTAATCTAGATAGACATATTCTTTCTGGTTATAGTATGATTAAAGAGTGTATTAATGTCCACCCACTACAAGGCAAATGACAACATTTATAAAGCTTGATGAGGCAAAAAAGTATTTGAATATCAGACAAAAAGATAGAGGTACAAGACTGTGTGCTTAATGGCTTTAATGAGGAATAAAACTACAATCTTAAAAAGCACTGCTAATGACAATCAAATTTAAAATAACAGATATAAAACTGTTAATTTAAGATGTTTATTTTATATATAGCAACGGTGTATTTTATGTTTACTGCACAATATGCATATGTAGACAAATATTTACTTTAAAAAGAGCAGGGAGATTGACAAGTGCATCATTCACATCGCTTCATGGGAGTGGGTGGGCGCTAAAGAGCTCTTTTTGTACAATTTATTGTTTGGTGAATCTTTTATAGGTGGATTATTTTGTAGAATCATGGGTAATGTAGTTTTCTCTTGGAATTAAGCTGGTGTCAATATAAGCTTATACCAAAGATTTACAACCACATAGCTCACAGTAAGTCTGTATTTAATGGTTTATCATTTTTGTTTTAAAATGTATTTCCTATGTGGACATTAAATGAGATTTTTACTTCTAGATCCCATGTAATGCACTCCTTAACTCAGTAGAGTAAATGATTCTGATAAGTCATATTTTTGTATGAGGACCACTAGTTTAGTTAATGACTGTTGCCCCAGGCAGCCAATTCTTTTCATGTAGTACACTCAAAACACAACATGATCTCCATTTATTTGTGTTTTATATTTTGTAATAATTATCATCCGATTGTACAAGATCTCGTACACACCTTGGAGATAGTCCCCAGGTAAAAGAGGCCATCTGACCATCGGGCCAGGACGTCCTGCCCTTCTTCAAACTTGCTGGCGAGTTTGGCCGTGTCAGTCAGCCCATCTTTCAGGGGAAATTGTGACAAGGGCACCGGTGACTTGTGTTGGCGATTTGGAGTTGACTTTTGATGGGCAGCCAGGTTGTCTGCACTTGCTGAGTCTCTGTCAAATGAGCAAAACACCTCATGAAAAACATGACTCAACCACACTTTTGCTTAACACTAATGCAAAAAATCGATTTGGACATGCTCAAATAAACAAAAAGAATGAAAATGTAGTCTCAAACTTCTCTGGAGCTGGTTTTATAGGTATTTTACATATAACAACAGAGTAGGATCTTTTATAGGAATGAGAGCACTTTGTATTGGCTGGTCAGTGAAGCGCCCAGACAGAATGTCAGAGAAAGCAAAAAGCCTCTTTTGTTAGCAGCATAGCTGGAGAGCTAACAGGATTTCTCATTTAAAACAATTTGACTTCCAAAAAAAAGCCTCCCGTTCAAAAGCTTAAAGAGTTTGTTTCATTGGAATCAGAAAACGTATGCTTGAACCCAGTAATTTATACCAGCTGGTAAGTGAGAGATGAAAGCCCCCCGCACACCCCCTTGTTTTATTGTAACGTTAACGTTAACAGATTGAATCCTGTCTGGATCTGTCTTACCTCATTCGGCCACTTTCCCGGGTTACAATGCCTCACAAACACAAAGAAATACACCACAAACGTTCAGCAGGCGCTCCGCTGTAAATCGAGATGGTGCTGCTTTTGCGAGATGAATCTAACCTATTAAGTGTTTTACACTATGGTAAACGGCTGATTTGGCTCACTCGCTCTCGCCATTTTGGTTTCCCGCTGAGCGGCGAGTGCATTGTGGGACGCGCTCGCGCTCCGCACGGACTCACTTTCCCTCACAAATTTGAAAAAGCGTTAGTGGGAGGATGTTTACCTCACTCACACCGTCACATAACTCTGTGCTTCGTTGTCCCATTACATTTCCGCGTCGCTATTTTGACGTTATATTGACATTTAGAAGATCAGAATGTTTTATTTTTGTCAATAACAAATAAGTATGTCCACGATTATAAAAAGGCATCTTTTAAAAATATAATTTAAAACACATGTGATCTTTATACTAATGTTAGTTTCATGCAGTTAAAAAAACTATTAAAACGCTTTATTAAAAACTGTACCACAATTTAGATTAAATAGATGTAAATGTAAAGTGGAGTAACCATCAAGTCAAAAGTACTAAAATAGTAGGCCTACTTGACGCATATAATGAAACTTAACCATTATTTTACATTTCTTAAAAGATTTCATAAGTATATTTGACAAAGTAACGATTTATGATTAAACTATTTGATATTTAAAAATACCTTCCATCTTATATAATTAATAGCATCTTTATTTAACCAGGAAAAAGACTCACTGAGATTAAAATCTATTTTCCATGAGTGTCCTGGCCAAGATAGGGAGTTGAGTTTGCATATACAAACAACATAGTTACAACATTACAAAACCAACATATATCTAACAGTCGTGGCTCTACTGAATAGAGCGTCGGACTTGTAACCCGAGGTTGTGGGTTTGTATCTCGGCTCCGGCAGGAATTGTCCACGTGAGACCCTTGAGCAAGGCACCGAACCCCCAACTGCTCCCCGGGCGCCGCAGTGTCGGCTGCCCACTGCTCCAGGTGTGTGTGTGCACTTGGATGGGTTAAATGCAGAGAACACATTTCACTGCTAGTTATACTCTGTATAATTGTGTATGTGACAAATAAAGCTCATCTGAGCTTAATTTTTTTTTAAACAATTACACACCATGCAGTTATAGCCTAACTGCAGCTAGCTAAAATATAATTCATTGTGACAATTATCAACGTTTTTGTTAGTGTTTTGTAATGTAATATCGGCTAAAAGGCAACATTCAATATAACATGAATATAAAAGCCCTGTGTCTTAAAACATTCAAATGGCTAACATGCAATAAAACACAAGGCCACCAGCTTTTCCTGAAAAGCTTATATGTCAAACAGATGACAATCTGCTTACTTTCAAAGGTATTTCAGTATTGGTGGCTGTAATTTTATTTTAGACCTTTAAAGACTGAACTCATAGCACTGTATTGTGTTCTGTCAAGCCGAATGTATCATAACGTACCTCTAAGTTGGCCTCACCAATGAAGTTGAGCCTTGCATGCCAGAAATACAAATGGTGCATTGTGCTAGCCATCATAGCCTTTGATGAAAGTTACCAATGTTGTCTTTACATTGGGCAGCACTGAAAATTGTTGAAAGTAGATAAATAATAAGGCTAGCTTATTTCTACATGCCTCTAAAAATTATTTAAAATAAGTAAAGAAACAATAGTGTTAAATATGTCTTTATTTTTTTTTTTATAAATTATATGTGTTTATTTACAATGTAACAATTATTAAATAATTTATTGAACAATTAGTTTATTTAACTATGTTATAAAACAGAAATTTAGTAAACAATCTTAAATATGTGTATTAACTTGTTGATTTAATAGGCCTACGTGATTTATTATCTAAATGTTATGTTTGAATTAGTATACTGATTACTTATTCCTTTATTTTATTTTAAGTGTCACCATAGTCCTCCCTATATTAAAGGCCATCAATAGGAATGAAACCAGACTTTGGCCTTTCAATTCCAGCATTTATTAAGCCTTGAGAAATATTTATTTAGAGATCTTTGTCCAAAGGTGGCTCATGCTCAATGCACAATCTATATGTTCCTTTAAATATTATACTTGGAGCCTTTATATCATTCAGATACTATTATAATTTGTATTAATATCTAGAATTAGTTTTTATTTTATATTTTCCATTTTCATTGTAATTTTAGTTAGTCATTTGTGGTTTTTTTGTTATTTGTATGACTTTTTTAATTTAGGTTATTTTAGTACAAAAATAAACTCATTGAAAATTGTTGCCTTGACAACTTA
This sequence comes from Gymnocypris eckloni scoliostomus, assembly GCA_027564155.1. NCBI lineage: Eukaryota > Metazoa > Chordata > Actinopteri > Cypriniformes > Cyprinidae > Gymnocypris > Gymnocypris eckloni. The sequence goes on along the minus strand of CM050422.1, from coordinate 22,576,735 downwards.
TATTTTGACAACAAAATATTTTATTTAACATGCATTTTATTTAAAGGTACAAACATCTATTTTTATGGTTTCAGAGTTAACCCTGATATACAAGCTTTAATTAATCTTGCATAATAAAACACATATCAGTTCAAAACACTTTCAAGATAACTTTTTACTCTAGCCACTGGGTAAAAATAAAATTTAAATAGCTTAAAAATGCTTCCAAAAAGCAAAAGACTCTTTCAATAGAATTCATAAAATTAAGATCTAGATTTCCTTCAAGAATATAACGTTACGCCTGTACAGTAATGTTACAGCCAGCGCGCAAAGACATTAAATATACAGCCAGCGCGCAAAGACATTAAATGTGCATGTTTATGTGCTGCAACTTGCGTTTTTATGCTTCGTATTGGCAAATCATACCTCAAATAAAATGTGTTATGTGTATGCTGTTCAATAGAGGGCGCCAGTAAACATGACGCAAAGCTCGCTCAAGAGAAAAAGCAGCACAACATAATAAGGTCGGCAGATTTACGCCTGCGCCCTTGACATGCTGCTGTCTCGCTATTTTATTTAACAGCTGCACTTGAAAGTGTTAGCCGCTGGATGTCAACCAAGACGACTCGAATAACATGAATTCTTAATATATAAATTCACACTGAAGCCTTCGTGGAGTCTAATAACATGTAAGGATATCGGCTTGCCGGGAGCACCGTACACGTCATGTGTAGCGCGAGCCAAATCACTCGAAGTTCGCTGGACATTATATTTCATGTTCTTATTCGGCACACAGAGACTCTGCTCCAGATAGCTCACAGTTTTTGAGATGATCAATTTCTGCAATGGCGAGGGGTCTGTTTTCACGGGCCTGGCTGTCAAAGACTTACCACTTTCAGGTACAAATCCCTTTGCACATTATCCCAGCCGGCACATGACCGACCTTCAACGTTGAAATATGGTTGAAATAAGGTCAGTTGTTGTTTCAACGTCGAAACAACGTTGAAACAATGTTTAATGCTTAACGGTTGAAAACCAACCGGTACATGACCAACCTTCAACGTCGAAATATGGTTGAAAAAATGACAGTTGTTGTTTCAATGTTGAAACTACGTTGAAATAATGTTTAATGCTTAATGGTTGAAAAAGGGTAATAAAAACACTTATAAAACAACTTTGTTTTTTTTTTACAAGATCTGTATGTTGAATCACTTAATGTATGTACAGAATAAATCATTTCTGCCTTTTAAATTATTATTAAGATCATTATTATTATTTTATCATCATTTTACATTTTTATCATGAAAACTTCTGGTATAAATATTATCAACAATAAAACTAAACACATTGCGCTGCTTACCACGCTGAAACAATTTCTATTGGTTATTTAATCTTATTTGCTTTGATCATGATTGGTTAATCTGTCTGTCATTCATGAAACTGGCCAATGAAACTGTGCGCGCCATTTTAAGTTTGAAAATATGACCGTTATCCTGACCGTCTTTCTGAGTGAGGTCGCTGAGCCTGTAAGTGAGAGAGCTGCTGCGCAATACGGCGATTTTCAGAGGAAAAGGTTAGACTATTTTAAACAAATTCATAATTTCAAAAAAACTAAATTACATAAGCTCATTTGTTCCTGTTTAACAGTCGTTGTCATTATTTATGTCGATTCAGGTACATTAACGTTATATCACGAGACTGGAGGCGTTAGCCAGAGAAAGAGGGAGAGCGCGGGTTGAAAAAGGTAAGTCTGATTTCACAAATATACGCAAGGTCATGAGTTAAACGCATTATGTGAGTGCTTGGAGAATTGTAATTGCACAGTTTGTTGAACTAATTCAGGGAATGCTTTTCCACATGTGTCGCGGAGGCCTAACTTACTTTTACAGTTGTCGATTGAGGCTTAACTTAACGTTACTCTTGCCGCTTCAGTGTCGTTTTGTGCTTTTGCGGTTGCTACGACGATTTTCAGACATTATACGTGTGCACACAGATTCAAAATTTCAGCAAGCAAAAGTGTACGTAAGATATTTTTTCCGTTTAACTGTCATTACTGTCCATTCAGGGTAATATCGCGAGACTGGAAGCGAGACTAGCCAAGGGAAAGAGCACGAAAGAAATTGGGGATGGGCGATATGGAAAAACATATCCTATGGAGTTTTTTTTTTTCAGAAATATGATTCACAATATTATCACGATTTTTTTCCATGTTAGTTTTACTGTTTTGCAAGTTGTCTGAGCAAATAATAGTTTAACGAGACTAATGTTGGGCAAATCGGTATTTTTCTGTACTAAACACAATCATTTTGCCAAGATATTTACAGAGATGATAAACGTTATAAAAGAATAATGTAGTGAAAAGCTATGAAAGATATTTAGAGATGATAAACGTTATAAAAGAATAACGTAGTGAAAACCCAATTTTAACACATTTTCCTGAACTCTTCCTCAAATAAGAGTTGAACAACCCATTGATATGTGTTGGAGTGCCATTTGGATTACCACTAATTAACACAAATTATCATTAACAATTTCATCAAGTCATTTTATTGGTCATGTAACAAGTTTTAATGGAAGTTAAATTTAGTTTTTATGCCTCTCGTAGTGTTTTTTTTTTCTATGCAAGATATTTGTGCACATTTCTTTTTGTCACCTAATTGACCTTATGCACAGAACGTTCTGATTTAGATCTGCAGTAATATAAGCCAGCTCAAAAACCTCGTTACTTACTTTCATATTCATGGATCTAACTAGAAATGTACAACTTAAGTCCTTTCTCCTGTTTGCTTGATGAAGCCTTTGAGTGTATCTGGATCACATCATTGTTGACCTGAGGCAGATCCTGAAGGCAGTGAGCAAAGATGATAGTAGTAAAGTACATTTACTTGAGTATTGTACTTAAGTACACTTTGAGGATCTGTACTTTACTTGAGTATAATTGTTTCTGGAAACGTATGACTAACTTCACTACATCTGAAAGACAAATATTGTACTTTTCACTCCACTACATTTCTATCAAAGTAGAAAGTCATTCTTATGTTGCAGCTTTGGAAGTTAATGGGTGAATTTTTTTTTATATATATATTTTTTTTTAAGATATCAGTAATCACACTAATCCAGTTACATAAAGTGATTTTCCCAGCATTTTTTTAACACTGACCAGTTGCAATAATAAAAGTTAATATTGTGGTATTAGACACAATATTGTCTGATTTAGCAAAATCGTAAACAAAAATATTACCTCTAAAGCCACAGAAGAACTGTTGTGTCTCCCAACAAAACACAATAGGTGTTTGACTTGAAGCAGCACTGCACAGACATGTATGATGTATAATATGCGAGAATGACTGAGCTGGCTTATCGAAAACAGGGAAGCTACTGTGCATAAGGTCAATTGTGATCCTAATAACTTTTACATCCTTAAAAGCTTTTCCATAAATGTATATAATTGTTTTTGATCTGGGCTGTTTTGATTTTTCTCTTTATATGCAGTCATCAATGCACACAACACAACAAGTACAAAAGTAATGGAGGCCATGTCCAAATATTTAAAATATGCACCAGAGAGCATCGATGGGTGGTGGTGGCCGTAAGAAGACTCTTCCTTGAAGACTCCTTTTTTTTTTGCACCAGAGAGGATGGGTGGTGATGGCCGTAAGAAGACTCTTCCTTGAAGATACCTATTTTTTTTTAATTGACTGTTGCTAGAGAAATGTAAAGTTCTACAAATGACTTCTTACTAGTTCTAGTAACTCACTCTCTCTCTCACACATGCACACACACTCACCAACTCACTCTCACACTCATCCTCTCACACACACATGCTCACACACTCACTCACCAACTCACTCTCTCACACAAACACACTCATCAACTCACACACTCACTCATCAACTCACACACACACTCTCTCACACACTCATTCTCTCTCTCTCACACACACACACACACTCATCCTCTCTCACACACATGCTCACACTCACTCATCAACTCACTCACACACTCATCCTCTCTCACACAAACTCTCATCAACTGACTGTACACATCACTTCTTACTAGTTCTACAAACTTTCCTTACTTTTACTTGGATTCCTTTTCACTTAATTGTTGAGATTTTAGAATGTTAAGAAATGTGTACATATGTTGGTCAGAAGTTTGGAAATTGTAAGATTTTAGTGTTTGTTAGTGTTATGGTTTATGTATTTTTGGTCAAACAGACTTGAGCAAGTTTCCAAACTATATTTATAATTATTTATTTATATATGTTGTGTGAATCTTTGCAGTGTGTATGAAACTAGAATGAAAGCTTTTTCCTCTGCATTATGATATATCATTAAACCCTTAAGAAAGTGCTTTGTTGTTGAGTGAAAATTTCTCAAGAAAGTCTGTGAAAGTGTAAATGTACAATATAGATATACTGGATATTTAAATTCTAAGAATTTTTTTCCATTTGGCATAATTGTTCAAATGTTTTTCTTTAGAAAATGAAGCATCTCATCCCTGCACTGCAGATTTATGGACATCTAGTTGTTAGAATGTTTTTTTTCCATTTTATTTGTTTTTTTTTTAATGCCGTCTGATTGCAAATCATGTACAGCAAGATTTATTAGTTACTGAAAACACGAAATATGCACCGAAAATCATAGTTTACATCTCGGTGTTGACGTTTAAGCAAAATTGCAATATTAACAATTTCAAAAGTGAATGCTTGCTTGGACATTTAACGACGATCGACCTTTGAAAGGTACGCCGGTGAAACAGGGTCACAATATCAACGTTGATTCAATAACCCGAGAGGTAAGAGTGAAACAACGTCGCGATTTCAACGGTGAATCAACGTTGTTGCTTCCGAGGTGAAACGACGTCACAATATCAACGTTGATCCGTTTTGCAAAATCGAAAGGTAATTCACCGTTGATTCAACCATGGTACCTGACGTTGTTTCAACGGTGAAACAACGTTGAAATGCCGGCTGGGATTATGCATTATTGTCATGACGAATTATCTCTAACGTTACCTCCCAGCGAATGCTTGTTGAGAATTAATTTTTCGCAGCAGTGTGGTTGACCTTAATTTTTCTTATCTTCAACCTAATATGTTTTGTTTTTAACGAGGTAAAAACGTGGTGCAGCTGCTGCTATAATCTGCTTGGAATCTATCAGGTCTTGTAATCGTAGTCACGTTTCTCGGTTTTGCGACCACAGCAGTATGGGTTTCAAAATATGTTTTTGAAGTCAGAGACATATGGTGAGGGAATTCTTCTTATTTATGGAAGTAATTCCTCCATTTACCCTTGAGATCACTGAGTTGCCATGGGCTGTACTGCTGTAAAATTAATCCCCGCCACTGGATGAAGTTAAACTGGGTCTGTGGTGCCATGGCAGCCTGCACAACTCCACAACAGGACTAAGGAGCTTAAATTGAAGCCAGGCTTAGAGCAGACATGTGAAATGTTTTATTTTTTTTGTATTTTGCTTGTAAAAAGGTTGAATCATTGTTGATGATATGAAAACTAGAGGCATGCATATGAACATTTAAAATGGCAAACTAAATATGAAAGCCATTCGTTCACATAACCAAATGGCTATAAATATGGAATTCAGTAACACTTTATTTTAAAGTGTCCTTGATACACATTACATGTACTTACTATTATAATAACAATTAATTATGCATAATTACATGCAAGTAACCCTAAGCCAAACCCTAACCATATAGTAAGTAGGCTACATGTAGTTAATTAATATTACTCAGTACTTAAATGTATAATTACATTGTAACAAGGACACCTTAAAATAATTTTCACGTTATGTGAAAAGCAACAACTGACCCATATATATATTTATATGATAAAATATTAACCACCGAGGTTGATAGGGTTACTATACACAATATATACACAATATCTTATCTTTCATCTTTGTTCTTTGCAGATTTTGTGTTTCCATATTAATCCTTTTCGAAAGGGACAAACCCAAACTAGTTTCTTCAGAGAATATTTTTCAGAAATTCAAGGCAAAAATTGCACCAAACATGCACATTTTTATTGTAACTAATAAATCACATATCTTGCTGGACAAAGGGCATAAATATGCACAGGTATAATTATTATACTAATATATAAATAATAATAAAAATAAATCACTCGAACAAACCCAAAACTTCAGTCTGCCATGGTGCTGTATAATGTAATATGTATGTCTTATTATTTCAAATGTATTCTAGCAGTGTTCATTGTATTATGTATGATTGTGCATTATATGTAGAGGTAGATTTGATTTTAAATCAACAGCTATAATTATTCACAGTTTATTTCAAATAAAGTCAGAGTAAACTATATAAAAAAGTATTGTAACATATTTTGACAATTTATGTTTTAATTTATGTTTGCTACAGTACTAGTAATGTGAGCTAAGAAAGTAAATAGTGTTCATTTTAATTTCACACTTGCATTAATTGAAACTGAATTTGAACTGTTTGACAAATGGACGACATTTTTTTATATTATTAGAAAGGAATGGGCTCATAAAATAAAAATTGAAACGGAAAATGAATTATAGAAATTAAACCGTTTCCCTATTAAAATTTTTATTTCTGACAATGCATACAAGAATGATGAATGTTGTACTGCACATGAACTGACGTGAAATTAAGGTTCTCGTAACTAGGGCTGTCGCAATTCATCAAGTTTAGTCGATTAGTCGATTTAAAAAAATCGTCGACTTCATTTTGCTCGCGTCGACTAAATGGCAAAATAGTGGCGCATTTCATGGACGAGAATCCATAAAACACATTATTAGACTACATTACAAGGCTACCTTATATATTAAACCCATTTACAATTCGTTATTAAGCATAATTGTGAATTCACAAACGCTATGATTTAATTAAATAATTATATGCGATGCAGTTCTAACACAGTATATGCGCTTTAATTATTTACATGTGTGTTGATTACGTACACACAGTGGCTCCATTCACAGTAGTTCCGCAGGAACTGTTATCGTTTACATGTGTGGAGCATCTCAAACTCCATCTCTGCATGTTGTTGTGAGTTTGGGTTTATTATAACGTTCATCTGGGAACGCAACGTTCTCCATTTCAACTGATTTGTAAGGTTTGTAAGATTTACACGTTTTGATGTCCACATATTAATTTAATTACAGTGGCTATAGCTTTTCTGTCCTAAAGAAATTGTCAGGGTTCTGTCACTTCGGTCTAGCATTATTCATGGTTTTTTGACAGAGCCCTGATACTCCCGTCATTTCCTGTTTTCATGTGAGCGCGGCTTCAAGTGTGCTTGAGCCGTGCGCTCTCGTCTGCGTGCTTTGGTTCGGGTTGGAGCGTGGTGTTCCGATCCCGGCACTCATGTCTTGAGTTCCGGTTTCGTGTCGGGGTTCAGACACTCGCGCTCCACGTTCTGTCTCTCTGTGTGAGTGTGCTTCTGTCCACGTGTGTTTTGTTGTGTTGCACGCAGTTCGTGTTTTTATCGGCTGCGTGCATTCATGTTATATATTGTGCTGTGTGGCATGCAGCTTGTGAATTTCATTGGCTGCATGCTTTCACATGTTGTCATGTCTTGTGTGAACACGTGGCTTATGAGTTTTCTCATTAGTTGCGTGTTCATGTCCTGTTTTGCACATGGCTGGTGATTTGTTTGCGGGCCATGTGCTTGTGTTTTTGTTTTGTGTGAGCACATGGCTTTTGTCTTAGTTTTTTGTGTGCCATGTGCTCTTATGTCAATTTGTCTTGACCCCACCCATCTTGTTACCTGTTTATTGGTTAATTTGCCCCACCTGTCTTCCCTCGTTACCCTCCTCATTTGCTCCCTTTAAAATCTCCTTGTGTTTGCAATTCCGGTGTTGGTTCCTTGTCTCATTTCGTATGTCTTGTGTCCTGCCCTGCCTTTTCCAGCCTTGTCCAGCCTTTCCTGCTTGCCAGTCTGTTTTTCCCCTATGGGGTTGTTTTTGTTTGTTTTATTTATTATTATTATTAATAAAAAGACAGTTTTTCCTCCTGCAATTGGGTCCTCGCTCTCTTCCCATTACCCGTATACCTGACAGAAATGGCCAAATATTAAAGATTAAGTGGACATTTGAATTAAAGGGTGCTTGGTCAATATTAAACAAGGATTAGATCGCACAGTAATGTGTAAAAATAATAATCAGGCCATCGGCGCCTCCTGCAGGCCTTTGTTGTTATGCATAATCTACATTAGCTCTATTGTTTATAATACATTATGTATTTTAATAGTTTTGTTTAATAAAACCATATGATTTCTTGCTTTTGATACTTTAATTGAACTAGATATTATTGTATCATTGCAATTATTTTAAATATTATTAAAATAATAAATATTATTTTAAGTCATTTTAAAAGCTATTGTTCACTTGCATCTGTTTTTTTGTTACCACAAAAAACATTTTATAACTAAAGGGCCCTATGAAAAATGTAATTTTTTTTTACATTTAAATATTTCTATACTCCGTTTTAATGGTTAAATAAAATTGTATGAATCAAAAAGCCTTTAATTAATTGAGTTTTACAGTTTTATCTTTATCCAATTCTGTTTTCCATTATTTTCTGGATTCAATTTTAATGATTCCATTACATTTTAAAAATCAAAATCATCTCCAATTAATTGATTTTATATTAAACAAATTTTTTTTTTTTTCAGAAATACTGCAACTTGACATTTTTCACTTAAATACATTCTGGTAAATAATATTTCTGGTAAATACTCCTTTAAAAATAGTTTTTTGATTATAATTATATTATTAGACTAGAACACGTTGTCATTGACTTACGTTCTATGTTGTCACTGACTTACGCTATAATGCTGAACTTTGATTTCAGTGATTTGGACTATGAGATGGACACTTGCTTCTTGCACTCTATGTTGCACTATATTTTTGCTTTAAAAAAGGATTTCATAGAAATTTGGATTTAATTTGATTTAATAAAATATTCTCAAGAAATGTTTTAAATTTTTCTGTGGGAAAATAATCGTTTAGATTAATCGATAAATCAGTCGATAGATTAATAAAAATTAAATAAAATAAAAATAGTTGCTAGTGGCAGCCCTACTCGTAACTCTTGACACTTGGCAGCCACACTTTACAGCTGTACTAAAAATGAGAAAATTAAGGCGTGGTCGAGCAAATCACATCAGACGGAATCAGCCACATGATGAATTGACCTGAGCTCAGTGCTGACAGTGCCAGAGCTGGTGCTTGCATGCGGGTATGCTGACTCTAGTCTGGAAATCTGTTTCAGCAGAATGGTTCATGAAGTAAGAACAGGGAACATGTGACATCAGATTCATCTGGTGTTGATAGACCTTTGATTTGTGGACTTTGAAAATGCCTCTTTTCTTTCAGTTCGTTACAGTTTTACTTCTGTATTGTAACACGTTTTTGAGAAAAACAGGATATTCAAAATTCAAATGTATGACAGAACTTGATTTCACCCAATGACGATAGATTAAATGCTGTTTATTACGAGAATGAAACAAAGTCTGAATTGCAGTTGAATATGGAGGACTAGTTTTAACATTGGCAGCAGGTCAGATTAACCCTTAGAAGCATTTCAGCATATCCCAACATTTATGGTAACAATTGACAACTCAAGAATTTAGAAAGGCTGTACCTAAAGTACCCTATAGGCCCAATCTGATCAACAGACAATAAGGTTCTGTTCCTTATTGTCCTTGGTGTAAACCAGTGGTGAGGCTACAGGTGGGCCGGAATGGGCATGGGCCCACACACTTTCAGCCTATGAGAAGCTGGTCATTTTCCAAATGGATGTAATTTATTAAACAACAATAATAATAAATGTCTTATTTCGCTATAACTTTTTATATTTAGTTTCAAAAATATTAAATGCGAGTTTTCTTGGACAATAACAGGCAGATCCTTAATTTTCCCTCTTCCTGTAGGCGCATAACATTACCATACGCTTGTCAAAATTATGATTCGTCTTTCTATGAGCCACAATATGTTAACGACATAAGGACATAATAATAAAATGCATGATATGTGAAGTTGAATTTGAAAATAGTGAAACAAATACCAATCGCGATTAATCGCATCCAAAATTAAAGTTTTTATTTACATAATATATGTGTCTAATGTGTGTGTACTTTATGTATATTTATTATGTATGTATGTATAAATAAATACACACACATACAGTATATCTTTTAAAATATTTACATGTATTTGCATGTATATATTTATATTCATATAATTTATATTATATATAAAGTAGTGCTGTCAAATGATTAATCACGAATAATCGCATCCAAAATAAAAGTTTTTTTGTTATAGTATGTGTGTACTGTGTATATTTATTATGTATATATAAGTACAAACACATGCATGTATATATTTAAGAAAATATATACATGCATGTATATATTTAATATATTTAAGAAAAATATATTACGTTTACATATTCAAAATATTAATATATAATATAAATTATATGAATATGCATACATGTAAATATTTTCAAAATATATACTGTATGTGTATGTATTTATATATACACAATAAATATACACAGTGCACACAGATGGTCAAAGCCTATTTCCAGGACCTCCAGTTCTGCATTACAACTCAGTATAGTACAACCGCCTGGCAGCACTTGGAGATAGGCATAATGGCGGGCTGCACCACCTCCAAACTGGCCTTCACCATGGCAATGGAGTTAATAATAGTATGTGTGGGTTGGGTGGGTGGTTGGAGGTGAACGTCTGAAGAGCGGGCTGCGGCTTCCTCCAATCAGGGCATATATGATGACATGACGACCATAACAACGAATAACGCATTGCACCAAACGCCTGCTGTACAAACTCCAGGGAAACATCAGATGGGCACAAATGGAGATTGAACCCAGCAAATCCCACAGTATCTCCATTCTCAAGGGCCAGATCATAAATGAGAGGTCCCACATCAATGATGAGCCGATACCTACCAACTATCCTGGAGAAGCCCATCAAAAGCCTTGGTCGGTGGTACAACGCAGATCTCAAAGAGATCTCAGAGGGGCTGCTCCCGCCTTAGCTACAGGGAGGAGGTGGAAGCCAGGTGTAACAGTGACACAGGCAAACAAGACACCGGGACAAAGTGGGCCAAGTCCAACAAGGCAGAGGGGGCCTAAGGCTAAGAGCAACAACACCCACATGGCAGAAGGCTACTCCAGCTGAACACCGGCGCCTGGTGGTTGAGGAGGTGCGCCACCAGGAGGAAGCGGACAGATGTGCCAGAGCAGTGTCCCAAGCCAAGCAAGGCCGCTGGATGAGGTGGGAAGGTGTGGAGAGGAGGAAGATCACTTGGAGCGAACTGTGGAACACGGAGTCCAATATGCTGAGCTTTACCATCAGAGCCACATATGATGTCCTACCCTACCTACATCTCTGGTTTGGAGAGGATCCAGCCTGTCTCCAGTGTCTTGCCCAGGAACCTTGTGAAACACATCCTGGTGGGCTGCAAGACCAGCCTTACGCAAGGCAGAAACACCTGGCGCCACAACCAAGTGCTAAAGTGCCTGGCTATTACACTGGAGAGTAAGAGGGTAACCGTCAATGCCATGCCCCTGGAAGCCCAGACTACCTTCCGCCAACCAACATCCTTCGTCCGGGAAGGGGAGAAACGTTCGACCAATCGATCGTCTCCAGACTTATGCCCAGTGAACCCAGCCCGGGACTGGGAAATGCGGGTAGACTTAAATCAGAGGCTCACCTTCCCACCTGAAATTGCAGCGACCAACCTGCGCCCAGACCTGGTCCTTTGGTCCAAATCCCGTCGACATGTCTTTATAGTGGAACTGACAGTCCCGTGGGAGGAAGCCATTGATGAGGCATTTGAAAGGAAAATTAGCGATATGCAGATTTGGCTGCCGAAGCAGAGGACCGGGGATGGAAGGTAAATGTGCGTCCAGTGGAGGTGGGCTGCAGGGTCTTTGTAGCTAGTTCCACCACAAGGCTATTAAAGGAGGTTGGAATCAGAGGACAAGCTCAGCGGAAGACCATCAAAGACCTTGCAACTGCTGCTGAAAGAAGCAGTCACTGGCTGGCTGAAGCCGCAGGAGACTGTATGGGCTCCAAAGTGACCTCATGGAGCCTTCAGTGCAACACACACACCAGGTCTGATCAGCCTGTGGTGGGCCAGCCTCGGGTGAGTTTGTATTGTAATAAAAGGCCGAAACACCCAATGAGGCCGGGGTGCACAACTGATGATGTGTCGTATTGGAGGCACCAGGCGGTCATCCCCCAATCCAACCCCACCCAAGAGGATATCTCCAACAACAGCGCTTGCTGAATATCAAGGGATTCTAACATCTAGTCCTAGTAAATATATATTATGTAAATAAAAACGTTTATTTTGGATGCGAGTTACAGGCATCATATTAGCAAAGGTACTGCGTTTGATTTGCTAAATAGATGTGTCCTTTGAGGAAAGAAACACATAAACATTGTGCTAGATCCTGTTCGCCACAACAAACTGCATAAGTTACAGCTGCACACAATTTTACGGCCCTCGATGTTTACTCTCCTTTGAACGTGAACTGACAGAGATGACTGAAGTGCTTTACAATAAACTTACTTTAGTTAACATTAGTTAATGCATTAACTAACATTAACAATGAGCAATATAGAATTTTATGTATTATAATATGTATTATATTTGTTAACGTTGGGTAATAAAAATACAACTGTTCGTTATTTTTGTTGGTTCATGTATGAATGTTACCAGATACTACTTTTAATTGTAATATTGTATTAGTAAATGTTGAAATTAAAATGAATGTTAATCAATGTTTTAGAAGTATTGTATATTGAGATGCAGTATTTTCTGTTGGCAATTTGACATGCAGTTTTCATACTCTACACCAGTGCTTCTCATAGTCTGGACTCCGATCTGCATTCAGACCCGGAGGGAATTCAATCCGGACCTGCCTCCATTTCGTATTTTAAGAGCACTAATTATTTATAATTCCTACTTTGATAAACGCATGTTAAACTTGTAAATCATTTGTTTAGTTTTTAAATGTCTGTTTGGAGATGGTCCGAAATGAAAGCGCAGGCGATTCAACTTTTCCTTCTTGACATTTGTTGTCATGACATCCTGTGAGTTTGATGTTTGATAATCGGGTGGAATTTCACTGCAAATATGAGTATTTTATTATTATTATCACTTAGATTATGGCCATTTGACTTATAGCAGTGTCCAGTGTTTCCCATTCATTGATTTATTTGTGGCGCCCGTCACAATATCAAAACTGACCACCACAAATAGATTATATTACAAATTATATTACTATAAATTAGGCTACTATTACTACTACTATTACCATCTTGTGCCCTGCAATAAACATTTACTCTAACTCTCTTTTATGAGATAAAGGGAAAAAATGTAATCGGCCGAACGTATCAGCCAGAAAAAAATCAGCATCTAATATTGGCCATCGGCTGCCCTGATTTCGAAATATTGGCATCGGCCAGAGAAAAACCCTTGTCGGTCGACCTCTATTGCAGACACTTAAATTAATTGTTTTGTCACTCACTTTTGCTCTTGTTATTAATGTATTTTGAATGCAAAGGGCACTTTATTTTTTCAAAACATTTGTCTTTATTTGTTATGCATGTCACGTAGGCTATTGAATGTTTATTAAAAACAAGTTTTATAATAACCAATTGTTCCGGTCCGGACCTTTGACACTAATGGAAATTCAGATTTGGACCCTTGAATGCAGACTTTGAGAACCCTGCTCTACACTTTGTCCACCCAGTTTTATGAACCAGGGTTATTTTAGTTAACTGAAGGTAGAACCATAAAAAAGCATTTTCGTTACTTGAAATAAAATAAACGTTTATACTTTTATTTTTGCTAGTTGCCAAGGCAACATTTCTCTTTTTATTTTATTTTAATTTAAAATGCTAAAACAACTAGAACTAACTATATAGACATAATAAAAGACAACAAGAACTAACTAAAACTGAAAATGTGTGATGACGGGGGCTAGAGTGACGTCATCACTACCGCGATAGCGGGAGCATGTGAAGTCTGTACAAATAACTGGTTTATGTTTCTTTACATTTGCTATTAATGTTTTTGCATTTCTGTTGACTAGGTTGGAGTTTATTAGATTTGTTATCCTTTAATGTTTATGTATAATACAGTTTAAGATATCATGCATTTGGTGTTGACTGCAGATAGGTGCACATATCAGTGGTTATCACAACGTGTTATGTCTACTACTGTTTCCTTATGATATATTTCCCCATTAACCACACAGAGACAAGTTGTAGTTGTATTATTTCAAGTCTGTATTTATCTTTACATTTGTAAACAGCTACCTTCCATGCTGTGTACTCACCATATCCTGGTCCTGTGACTCCTCAAACGAGGAGACAGGACTACAGTTTCTCTTTTTCTTGAGTTGGGTTAAACCATTTCTATTAATAGGGAGGGGGCTTAACCCTTGGGGATGTAGACATGAAGAGATGTCTTATGATGATTATTTATATTTTGCTTCTGTTAGAGAATTGCATTTATGTTTTTATTTTATGTATTTTTGGAGTTTAATGGTCTAAATGGTTAAATGAGTTTGTGTTTGTGCTTCAAAGGTTTCTGATATTGAGGCCCCGGCAGTTGGTATGGTCTTAGGTGTAATGAGCCTGTCTTAGGCTATATAAGCCAGTCTAAATTGAATATTGGGAAGACAAGGTGGGGGCCTACTGCTTAAAGTGGCTAATGTAGAGTTTGCTGCCTGTAGCAATTTGTTTTCTTTGGTCGTTTAAACGTCAAAGTGGACACTGAGTTAAGTTCCTATTTTTTGGGGGAAAATATTTTTTTGTTTGTTTGATTAGTTTCATAATTCTATTTGTAAAAAAAAATTCCTCACTTATTGTGAATATGTATACCCCTACTTCTCCACTGGCATTTAATAAAAGTCCTCTTTGGATGATATCTGAGTCCTGAGCCTATCTACCACCTCCCTTTGACCAGCACGGGACACGTTACGACAATACTTCTTTTATTTTTGCTAGTTGCCAAGGCAACATTTCTCTTTTATTTATTTTAATTTAAAATGCTAAAACAACTAGAACTAACTATATAGACATAATAAAAGACAACAAGAACTAACTAAAACAGAAAATGTACAAAACGTATTGAAAATATTAACAAAAAATCGAATAGTATATAATGATACTACAATATCACTGATGTGAACTGGGCCTTAAAACAATGCTTAAAACAGTCAGAGAATGTGAAGTCAGATCCAAGTTATTACATTTCAATGAAAGGTCATTTATGGGGAGTTATTAAATTGGCATAGCTTTTGGGTGACATCTGCACAGGGACACTATAGTACTCTGGGACTTCAATGCTAGCAATTCTTTTTACCCTCTTTTTTAGATCGTCTAAGTGTAGGGTGTGGCCCATTTGCTTTGCAAATGTGAACAGAGATAGATGAGCTCAGCATGAAGAGAATCCATTTTAATTATGCTTCACACAGAAGGGTTTGTCTTAAAGTGTTCTCCTTAGCCTTGTCTGGCAGAGTATATCTCTGAATAGGGCTGTCAGATTGGTCTCTGAAAATGGACCCAGGGCTACATTATGTGTGAAATAACTTCTCCTGAGATAATTGTAAGCTGCTTGTAAGCCAAATCGGTTAATTAAATTGTTTCAGCACCCAGACGTTGGTTTTCTGAACTCTTTTTCGCTCTGAATAGTGCTTGCAAAAATTAAGAGCAAACATTATTCATAGTACTGTGGAGATTTGGGATGGACGTAGATTTGCACCTCTATACTCTAGACACAACCCTCGTAGTCATCAGTGACCTATCCGTTCCACAAAACACAGACTAGCGTGATTTGGCAGCAAGGAGCTTAGTCTGAAACAAGCTCCATTGAGACATTTGTAGTGGAATTTTGGCATTATTCTCAATTTATTGCCTCACATTCATCTCATCACGATCACACACATCTGGATGGAGTTTTTCTTGGAGCTTTTCCTTGACCTCTTCTGTTCGAGTTCATATGTATATGATTTGAAGCTACAATATGTAGCAACTAAATTCTTGAACTTTTCAGAATAAGATGTAAAATCCTTGTAAAATCAACCAAATTTCAGAAACTTCCCCAGCTCAAATTTTTTATTTTGCTAATATTTTTTCAGAAGAAAGATAAACATGTATAGTGATGAAAGCCGACATATTAGATGTCATGAATCCATATTTATTGAGTGATCCACTTTTTTGTTGAGGAGGGTCAAAATGGCAGTTTTCACCTGAGATTGAGCCAATTTACAGGGGGGTAAAAATGACGCCAGAAAGAAGGCAGCATCATAATGTTATTTTTACACAGAGCTTGGTAGGTCTGTTAGTAAAATCTGGTGATTTTAGCAATCTTTATTGCATTATGTGCCAATGGTGACCATTCAAAATGGGGAAACAGCACTTTTCAAGTTTATTCTCCAAAGTTCGCAGGCCTGTAACTCAAAAAGTATTAAAGATTTCTTAATGCCCTTTTAGATATTGTGTCTTAAACTTTCCTTTTAGCGTCTTCATTTGTAAGGCCCTATATGGTTTGGTTCCAGAGATATTTGGATCTCAATATGGCTCCAAGGGTAAAAATCTGAAGAATAAGTAATGCTGAAACTAGAAATGTATCAAAACATTTGTGTGTTTCAAATGTTTTGAAGTGTTTCAATCTATCAAACCCATTGTATAGAGCAGGGGTTCTCAAAGTTTACATTCAAAGGTCCGAATTGGAATTATCATCAATGTCAAAAGGTCCGAAATAATTGTTATTACAAAACGTGTTTTTATAAACATGCTTATTACTTTATATAACAATTCAACTTGATATATGCTTAATTATAATATTTATGACATCATCAGGTGTACTTGTGTTTACAAAAATTAACCATAGTTTTATACAAATAAAAAACAAAAAAACATTTGGTTACTATTAAACCATGATAATCACAAATTAACCATGGCCTTGCTACACTAACCAAAGTTGAACCATTGTATTTGTAGTAAAACTGGTTATATAAATTGTAATCAATATGCAAAAGAAAAATTTTACTACACTTTTATTATAATAAAACCATGGTTTATTTTTCATAAGAGTTACTCAACAGTACTGCATTTTTATACAACTAAACGCCCAATAAAGCAGTTCTCATTTAGGTCTACATATTTAATGTTTATGAAATAGTACTTCAATGTAACCTGCAGTCACTTCAACTGAATTGCCAAAATCTTTAATTATAATTTTTTTAAATATATATTTCATGGAGCACAAACGTGCACTATGTGCATATTTCAACCCTTTACAGATTAACTACACTCATGTTCATATGCCAGACAGTCAACAGTGATATGTTTTAGGAAACGCTGTTTTGTACTCGTTCATTCATAAGTCTGCTACGGTTCGGTTCTTTGAATACGCTGCTAACTCTGCCGGTGGAGAAAGACTGCATCAGGAAGGCGAAACCTCGCGCTCGCGGGGCGAAACCGGTGACATTATTCTACTGAATGAAATCTAAGGTTTATCCTAAATGTCGCTAGTTGCTATGTGCTTTGTCTTACAAAAGAGTCTGTAATCATTGCAACACTGGTTCATGCACACGTGTGTGTGTGTGTGTGTGTGTGTGTGTGTGTGCGCCACGCACACCGCACGGAGGTCCGATTGCGCTTGAAATATCAAGTGGAGACGGGTCCGAGTCCGAGTCCGGACTTTGAGAAGCCCTGGTATAGAGCATACCTGTTTGAGTGCCATGAATTTTTTTCCAAAATCTGGATGCATGTAACTCAAGAGTAGGCTAGTTAATATTAACAAATCTTAATATAATTTTAGATTCTGGTTCCTAAGAAACTTTTCTTTTGGGATCTTAATTTTTAGGGCTCTGAATGGTATAATCCCAGAGATATTGGTATCTCACTCCAGCTCCATGTCCAAATTGTAGTATCCTGCCCATTTTCAATGGTCAAAAACGAAATGCAGTTTTGTGTTTATCTTGTCATCACTGTTGACACTGTCAGATATGCAAATAATAACAGTAACCCAGGGTCTAAGAATGTACAGTGTGACACGTCAGATTATGAATGACCAGGATTAATTGTTAACTCTAGGTAAAGTATGAACATTGTGAAATGTACAATAAGATTACCCAGATCCCATTTACCTGGGGTTTAGAATTACCCAGTGTTAATTATTTCAAGTGTCAAAGACCTTATAGGTTTGAGGTTCTATCAGTGATTCTGCCAAATATGCCATTTAGCAGTAGGTACTACTTGAGTAGCAGTAGATACTAATTAGTCCAGGTAGGGCTGGGAAAAAATACAGTTTATTCTGCATTCAGCACATTCATTTCATGTTGAGCGATGGACCTTGTTGGGAAACCAAATAATACATCGCCGATCTGGAGCCATCTCCATTCATGTCACCCTTCCGTGTTTGTACAAGTGTTTTCAAGTTCCCGTAATCGCAAACGCACTGCTGGTCAGGTTTGTATTGGGGAGGATTTCTTCAAATTGGCCAAATACAAACGAGACAGCATTAAATGGAAGATGCAAACAAAAAATGTGGAAACATACGCTGCGATTGCTACTCCACAGAGAGCGCGTGAAGACGAACGCGTCCACTTGGTGGCGGAACAGACAGTGAAACGTGTCTACACCAGGGGCGCGGGAACAGGGGGTTCCAGGGGGCTGCAGCAACTGTAAACTGTTGTGAATATAAAAAAAATATATAGGCTAAATTTGTTATAATAAAGATTAATTTAAACATTTCTATGGTTGCTCCGATGTTTATAACATTTAGTTTACATTGGCTATTTTGCTATCTATTTCTATGTGATCTTCGACATATTTACCATATGCTCATTAATTTATCAGTTGTAAGAATTAAAGTTATCAAAGTTATTAAACTGATGCAGGGCTATTTGATGCGCGCGTTGCGCACATCCTGCCAAATCACGCAAGCAGCACTGCCAATGCTTGCTTTTATGTTTGTGAATGTTATGTTTGTGTTGTGGGATCTGTAAGTTGTGGCTTAAAAGTGGAACATGGAAATATCATGGATGTACTGGAAGAAAAAAAAAACTTTTTTTTTTTTGTTCTCAGCGATATGAGTCTTTCCCTTCTCCCAAAACAGCTTATAGCTACCTATTAAAATAGTTCAGTTTTGTATGTAATGGAAAAGTGATTAGACTATGTTTCGTTGTTTTTTTTTTTCATAAAGTTAGTTTAGAAAAACCTTGGGAGCATTTTTTTTCGTTAAATGTTTTTTTTTTTTTAAGCAACGACCAAGCGGCCAGCATCAGAGATGATCACCTATGTTTGATTAATTTATCCTTATCAAATCATCACGACTTGACTAAAATAAAATCGATAGATAGGCCTATAAACAGTTCAAGCATATCACAGTGTTAGTTTAAATGTTTAACCTATATAAATGTGCAATATCCAACTGTTTGTGTGGAGAGTGGAAGCTGAAGCGAGCTTTACAGGACATTGAGGCTCCAGCGTTGTCACTTTTTTTCTTACAGTAAAAACAACATAAAATACGCCATGTGATTTTTTACTCATAAAGGTAAGAGTAATATATCATTTGGAACTGTAAAGGGTCTACTTTTATTTGTGTGCATTCACAATATCAACATTGTGCTTTTATAAAATAGGAAAACAGAGAATGCTCTTTCTGCCGGTTTTGAACAAGAGCGCTTCAATGATGAACCAAAACTCGGCAACTCGAAACTGGCTCAGAGATATGATAAATATATCTATAGAAAGCTTTAAAATACTACTTTAAAACAAAATTATTCAAAGCGAAGCAAAAACTCTTCATTAGCCTATATAATCCGTTAAGTTGCATATATTTCTCTCTGCGTGTCCAATGAGGAGATGGCGAGTCATTTTTCCCTATCACCTCACCATCTAAAATATAAAAATAAGGGAGGAAGGGAAAGCCTAAAACAGGCCCGATTATCATTTGCGTTTTATTTTATAATTGGATTCAATAATAAAAAAAAAAGTATGTAAAACTTTGTCCTTGAAATTTAAAGGATTTGCTGCAATGCAATTTTGTCTGACTGATAGGCCTATGTGAATTATTTATTGGCCTATCTTTTTAATCCATGCAGCAAATGCTTTAAAAACAGCTTTAAAATTACTTTATTCCATTCCAGATGCTTTTAAAAGAACTTTTCACTATACATTTTAAGGGTTTTTAAGCTTGAATGTAAAACATTGTTATGAATTCATTGTAGCCTATTCCATTTGTAAAATAGCTAATTGTTGTCTAACACGATCTCATGAAAGTGCGTAGGCTATAGCACGATTTTCTGTTTCTATTTGGCGTAATATTTATACCCCCACAGCACCCCCTACATAAAACACCTTCCCGCACCCCTGGTCTACACCGGACGCCGCGTCGCAACACAACAGGTCGAGTCTGTCTAAAGGACTTTTGAACTTTGTGTCAGCACGTCATAAATAGGATGAGGCAGTTTACTGTGAGGGATTTGTTGTGTTGTATCGCGCTGCATCCAATGTAGACAGCATCACTGATTATAATGGGTTCTCACCGCGCCACTCACATGAGGTAGATGGGTGTATTTATCTTTCTTATTTAAGGTTACTTTGTAAATCTGTATTATTTTATTATATTATAAATCTATAAATATTATATTTGTATTATACCGCAGTGGTAAAAATCTGCCACCGTCACAGCCCTAAATCCAGGTGAGGCAAATCTTGATTTATTGACATGAATGCAATGTGTGGCGAAAGCAATTGCTGTAAACAAAGCAGCGCTCAGCTCATAAATTATACTTTATCAGGTCAAATGAAAATGGCATCCAAACTTTTCTGAAGAAAATCGGTTCCCTTCAGAGATTCATTCATATAAAAACTTTTGAATCAGTCAGAATACTGTAGCAAAAGTGGTACAAACATTTAAAAAAGATGGAACTGCAACCATCTCACAGAGACGTCCAGGTAGTCCACGGAAGTTAACACCTCGTCAGGAGCGTCTTCTGATGAGAAGGGTTGAAGAAAATCAACATGCAAGTTCACTGCAGTTATCTAAAGAAGTAGAAAGCCAAACTGGGGTGACTATTTCCCGTGATACAATACGGCGTACACTGCAGAGGAATTGCATGCATGGGTGCCGTCCACGAAAGAAGCCTCTCCTAAAGCCCAGGCACAAAAAAGCCCGCCTAGAGTTTGCCAGGGCCCATGCTGACAAAGATGAAAACTACTGGGACTCTATACTCTGGATTGATGAGACCAAGATAAATGTTTTTGGAACTGATGGCTTCAAAACTATATGGCGTCGCAAAGGTGAGGAATACAAAGAAAAATGTATGGTGCCTACAGTGAAACATGGTGGTGGCAGTGTCCTTATGTGGGGCTGCATGAGTGCTGCTGGTGTCGGGGAGCTGCATTTCATTGATGGCATCATGAATTCACAAATGTACTGCTCTATACTGAAAGAGAAGATGCTACCATCACTCCATGCCCTTGGTCGTCGTGCACTTTTCCAACATGACAATGATCCTAAACACACATCTAAGGCCACTGTTGGATTTCTGAAGAAGAACAGGGTGAAAGTGATTCAGTGGCCAAGTATGTCTCCTGATCTGAACCCAATCGAACACCTATGGGGAATTCTGAAGAGACAAGTTGAGCATCACTCCATCCAGCATCCAATCTCTAAAAGAGGTCATTCTTGAAGAATGGAAAAAGATAGATCTGGCAAAATGTCGCCAACTTGTTCATTCCATGCGTAGAAGACTTGGTGCTGTCATTAAAAATCATGGAGGCCATACAAAGTACTAGATTTAGTAGTTTTTGTTATGGGGTGTACTCATTTTTGCATCACCCTCATTTGAGTAAAACTGAAAAATTTGTAATCTAAGTTATATTATTAACCTTACTTTCATGTTATAAGTTAAACAGATGTTATATAAAATTAGTCTTGTCAACATTTTGGAAAATGTTTTTGTGTTCATTGAGATATTGTTTAAAATGTTACTTTTCAAAGGGGGTGTACTCATTTATGCTGAGCACTGTATATATATATATATATATATATATATAACGCAACACCGTTATGTCACTTGCCCACCGCGGCACCGTCCCCCACCGTCGTTTAGATTTTTTTTATAATAATAACAATTATTTAATTCAGTTAGAGGACACTACAATTAAAACTGAACGCGGTTGCTCAATGCAGCGCGTCGAACGAATGAGAGCCGTGCATCACAGCAGTCTAAGTCTGCATTGCCGACCAGATTTCTTGGGCCGCGGGATTAAATTCCCGAATACAACACAGCAGCGGTCGGTAACTCTGGTGCAATTTGAACGGGAGCGGGCGGTCTAAAAATATCCCGTTCCCGACATCCTTTCAGAACAGCATATCTGCGCTTCTATTCTTATCGAGCACCTGCACTCAGGACTGCAACCAGTGCTTCGTTTTATTTGCGGGGTCTGTGCACAGCATGTGCAACGATGCTCAGAGCAGGCTAGCCGCTATACCAGAGGTAAATATACGGCTGTCAGACAGAACAGGCAGGTTGTGATGAGTGACCGAGCAGAATAAGGATGGAGCAAAGTGTGGATGCGCTGTCCTTGAAGGACGTTCAACTCCTTTTTTATATATATATATATATATATTTTTGTATATTAAGCTTAACGTTGGCCTATCATTTTAATTGACAAACTGTGTCGAATTCATTCATTTTTATCTGCGACACTTTTCCTACTGTGTTAACAGCAAGATGTTAAATTAATTTAGTATTTTGACAAGACTAATAAAATAGCTATTAGGCTAAACCTACATTTTTTTTCCTATTGAATTGTAGGCTGAAAGTTAGCCTAAACCAATTGTATTCTGACAAGATGGATAAAAATAAGGATTACATTTTTTGTATAACTTTTTTTTCTCTGACACTTTTTTCTGTTTTGGCAGCAAAAAGTTGTTGACATTTTGCTTTCAATAAATTCAAGACTCTTGACAATACGAATAAAATTACAAATACAATTTTGTGCTGACTCTTTCTTTCAGCAGAAATTTTAGAATTTTCAGATTTCATTTATCACGTGAAGAGAGCTGACTGACAAGAAGAGTGAAGTGAGACAGACAAGACGATGGCGGAAGAGTTTCAAACAAAATGTAAAAGCACCTGTTTTAAAAATATTTAGGATTTTGAAAAGCCTGTTGACTTTTGCCATTAATCTTAGTCAAGGGTGCCCACACTTTTTGTGTGCGGATCTACTTTTCAAATGAGAAACTCACCGAGATCTACCAAGTGAAAAGTAAATAAATGATAATGTACATATTAAATAAATAATTAAAAAGGCTTGTTGGGATGTATCTTTATATTGCATTAATTTAATAATAAATAAAAAAAATGTTTTATTATTTACTATTCACAACGCCATCAGTAAATAGTTCCTTTGTAAGAACAAGCTGTTTGGAGTGTCTGATGCCCGTATGCACATAAACACCACTGATCCTCACAAACTTCAACACACGCGAGCATCCATTATAAAACACTCACTGTATTCAACTACGTGAATATACTGAGCTGTATTCAAACAGAAATATGATGTCGATCAATGCGCCGAGAGCGCATTCACAGTTCGTTGACACAAAGCACGCTTAATGTATGATCCTGTATGTCACTGTAATCATCTTTACCTTGATTACAATAGTCATCCATCAAAACTTTAGGCTACCAGTGTGACACTGGCTTCTTTTATCCAGCCGAGAGCTGTAGTTTGCGTATCATATGCTCATACAGCCTCCGTTCAGTCTGTGTTTCACACAGCGCGATGATAAATGTTTTGCTGCTCCAAAACTGAATACGTAGAGAGGTGGTGCTGTTATTTATTTATAGGCTATATATTTTTATATTACTTAAAATGCGAGTCATAATATTAGTGAATATATTATATTGTAGTTTTATCTCTCGCCCCCCTGGTTGAGAACCACTGACCTAAAGCACAATCTACCAGCGATTGACCAATTGGGCACCCCTGATCTAAGTGATAATGTTTAAAACAAAAAACATTAGTTTCTCATTTATTTGGTTCCACAGTATTTGCTGATTTTTATTTTATTTAAACGGTGTGAATTTTTCTTCGTTTCATAATTGTTTGTTCCTCATTCTTAACAAATATTTTGTGTTGTATAACCTATATTTAAACTTTGTAAGTTATTTGTCATTTTATATTAGGTATAGGCCTATAGCATGGTGTATTTTTATTTGTTTAGTTAATAAAAGTTCTACGTTCTACTTTGAATTTTGTTGTTACATGAATTAAATTTCTTCATAGTGAAAATAAAATGTGCACGGTGCTTTTATAAGCTATTTAACCAAAGGAAAATTAGGGAAAGAGGGAAAACTAAAAAGAACTAAAAACAAACAACTGTTTGACACCGAATTGCCGCTGATATGAAAGTCAAAGTAAAAAACGCGCGGCACTTACAAGGTATTTAAAACCTTAATGACACCCCCACCGCGTCAATACTGTTATAACTGGTGTTGTCACATGTCGATTAACTGGTGGGAAAGTTTCCTCACTGTCACAACCCTACCTTTCATGTGACAACACTGAAGAAATTACACTTTGCTACAACATAAAGTAGTGAGTGTACAGCTTATATAACAGTGTACATTTGCACAGCCATTAATGTCTAAACCGCTGGCCACAAAAGTGAGTACACCCCTAAGTAAAAATGTCAGAATTGGGCCCAATTAGCCATTTTATCTCCCTGGTGTCATGTGCCCTGGTTAGTGTTACAAGGTCTCAGGTGTGAATTGGGAGCAGGTGTGTTAAATTTGGTGTTATCTCTCTCTATCATACTGGTCACTGTAAGTTCAACATGGCACCTCATGGCAAAGAACTCTCTGAGGATCTGAAAAAATAATTGTTGCTCTACTTAAAGGGGTCGGCAAGTCAGTTTGGCATCGGGCCCAACAAACATTTTGCTACTAGATGGCGGGCCAGAACATAGTCAAAGGATAATTTAAGAAATTAATTGATGAAAAATGCAACTAATCTAATCTTCATTCACCAACTTGCAACACAGAGCGCCTTGCTAAAACACACATATGTAGGCCAGTTTTGGCCTGCGGGCAGCTTGTTGCCGACCACTGGTGTAGGTTATAAGAAGATTGCCAAGACCCTGAAACTGAGCTGCAGCACGGTGGCCAAGACCATACAGCGGTTTAACGGGACAGGTTCCACTCAGAACAGGCCTCGCCATGGTCGACCAAAGAAGTTGAGTGCATGTGCTCAGCGTCATATCCAGAGGTTGTGTTTGGGAAATAGACATATGAGTGCTGCCAGCATTGCTGCAGAGGTTGAAGGGGTGGGGGGTCAGTCTGTCAGTCCTCAGACCATAGGCCGCACACTGCATCAAATTGGTCTGCATGGCTGTCGTCCCAGAAGAAGCCTCTTTTAAAGATGATGCACAAGAAAGCCCACAAACAGTTTGCTGAAGACAAGCAGACTAAGGTCATGGATTACTGGAACCATGTCCTGTGGTCTGGTGAGACCAAGATAAACTTATTAGGTTCAGATGGTGTCAAGCGTGTGTGGCGGCAACCAGGTGAGGAGTACAAAGACAAGTGTGTCTTGCCTACAGTCAAGCATAGTGGTGGGAGTGTCATGTTCTGGGGCTGCATGAGTGCCAAGCATGTCTTCAGACCCAAACCCTATTGAGCATCTGTGGGGTATCCTCAAGCGGTAGGTGGAGGAGCGCAAGGTCTCTAACATCCACCAGCTCCGTGATGTCGTCATGGAGGAGTGGAAGAGGTCTCCAGAGGCAACCTGTGAATCTCTGGTGAACTCCATGCCCAAAAGGGTTAAGGCAGTGCTGGAAAATAATGGTGGCCACACAAAATATTGACACTTTGGGCCAAATTTTGCCATTTTCATTTAGGGGTGTACTCACTTGTGTCCACGGTTTAGACATAAATGGCTGTGTTGGGTTATTTTGAGGGGACAGTTATATTGAGTTATGCAAGCTGTCCACTCACTACTTTACATTGTAGCAAAGTGTCATTTCTTCAGTGTTGTCACATGAAAAGATTTAATAAAATATTTACAAAAATGTGAGGGGTGTTCTCACTTCTGTGAGATACTGTATATATATTATGTAGTCAAAATAAAAAAAATTAGACAGGGACCTCTGGTTGAATTGACACAGATGTCTTGGATCATGTATGCAGTATGTCTTGGATCATGGCTATGTATTAACCATAATATTCTGTAATCAATTCCTTGGACTTTCAGATGTACTTTGAAAGCACCTGCTGATGGAATACCCAAATTGTAAATGCACAGACTGAGTTTAGATACAGTATTGCGACGAGAAACGACATCTCATGCATCTAAAGCGCTATGGCCTATTTCTAACAAATGTGGTTCATCAACCTTTGTTCTGCTTCATTTACATGGACCTGCACTACATACAGTACACCCACATGTGTATGTGCCCATAGATAGTGTAGGATGACATTTTCATAAATGATGTAGATGTAGCACACAGCCACATAGCTAACACAACCTAATGCAAATATGAAAATAGAGCCTTTAAAAGTCTACCCCAGTGTCTGGTAATTTGCGTGAAAAATAACCCCTAGTATCAATGCTTGCATTTTAACAGATTTAATGAATAAATAGAAGAACAAAACGACTGTAAGTGTTGGTGTTTATTCTTAACCTGAAGATTTATAATGATTTACAGCATTAGCAAAGTAATTAAATAACAAATTTGACTAATGATAAATAATACATTTGACTAAGAAATTAATAATTGTATTTAGGAATGATGCTTTAAACTGATCAAAAGTGACCCTAAAGACTTTTACATTGTTCAAAAAACATAAATTAAAAAAATGCTGTTATTTTGAAGCTTCTAAAAAACAATTCTGAAAAAATGTATCATGGTTTCCACAAAAATATTTAGCAGCACAACAGTTTTCATCGATAGTAATAAGAATTAGTAATTGTTCTTATTTTGTTAAATATTTTATTTAGTAATAATACAATTATTATTGTTATTGAATATTATTATTATAATTGCAAAAGTAATAGCATTGGTCCAGTGGTAGTCCCTGTCCCATTCTCTTAGTTGAGTCAGTGTTGCTGTGTTGGGATTGTAAATTAAAGTAAATGATTTTTCACTTGAGCCATTCGATGTCAAATGAATCACAACTGTTTTTATTTATAGTAGTAAGAAATGTTTTTGAGCACCAAATCGGCATAATAGAATGATTTCCGAAGGATCGTGTAACACTGAAGACTAGAGTAATGTCTGCAGAAAAGTCAGCTTTGCCATAACAAGAACAAATTACATTTTAAAATATATGCAAACAGAAAAGGGTATTTAAATTGTGATATTTCACAATATTACTGTGTTTACTGTATTTGTATCATATAAATGCAGCCTTGGTAGGCATAAGAGACTTTCAAAAACGTATTGACCCCAATCTTTTGAATGGTAATGTTATTTGCTCTTCCTCATGATGGCTGAAAGCACAAATAGTGCATAAAGACAATGTTTCTGTGGTTGCAATTAAGCTCTTGGCTGTTATTGTATGATACATGGGGATGCCCCATGAATCTTTTCTCTTCAAACTGCTGCAATGCTTGATCTGCCCAAAGTAAAATGGTAAAGTTTTGGTGACCACAATAACCACATGCTTTTTATTTCAGGGGCATAACACTTCATGCAAATATATACAAAAGCCTTGTGTGCAAGTGAACTAACAGAAACAGCCTAAGTATTATCAGATTGTGGCTGTACTCGTTTCACAACCCACTTGCTGGTAGTTAGCAAATAAGTGGTTAATTCTCTGTTGATGGTTGTGGTATGTTGTAGCAGGAGTCTTTTTGTTGTTGTTAATTTGTTGCAGTACTCAACTTACACTGAGCTGTGCAGAGGACGAGAATGCAAGAGCATCATTGTGAGTTCAACCCTCTTTGACTTTCATTTTCATCTCCAGACTATGTAGCCTGATACATATTGGCCAATATAAAGTATTTAATTGTGTGGTTCATTTCAACTATTTATATTTGAATTACCTTAAACATCATCTAATGCTCACTTAAAGTTCATCTTTAAAAACATAATTTAATAATCTAATAATTTAATATAGTAAATGTAATCTTTAGACAACTGATTTAAATTTATAGCATCTTAATTTAGACAAAATAGTATATAATTTTAATATCAGCTATTTATGTATAATTCGCCAAAGCATGAAAATAATAATTTTAATATTGGTGCATCCCTAAGAATAATAAAAATATGAAAGTTTCACCCTCATGTTGTTCTGAACACTTTTATCCGTAGAAAGCCAGAGGACACTTTTAGCATAATCTAAACAGGTCATACAATAGCTTTGTGAAGAACTCACAAATATTTCAATTATTGTACACTTAAAAACCTTCTCCAGCTTTTTGCGTGACACACAAAACTATAGTTTGTCTGCAGAAGGCTTAATGTGCTATATTCTATATGAACAAATTATTATATATGCCAATTATTGTAGTATGTTTTACAAAAAAATATTATATTAGTCTTTCTACTTCAAATTTCAATTATTTTTTGTTATTATTTGTGAAATTTACTTGCAATTGCTGAATAGAATTTGTGTTAAAGTAAATCGTACACTTTTTTCATGTGGAAAAAGGGTAGCTTAAACATTGTGCTTAACATCATCTTTTGTGTTCTGTGGAGGAAAGAATGTCTTATTGGTTAAATATAACATTAGGGTGAGCAAATGATGGCAACCTTAATTTTTGGGTAAACTATGCCTTTTAAGACTTAAATGAGATGGAAAAACATTCACATATACCTAACCCCACAGCCCCATCTATTGGTAGTGTGGTGAATTTTTTTCTCTCTTTTATTTAAGCCATTACTCAACATCTTGTTGTAACACTTACTTGATTGATGGAATGTCACATACATTCTCGTTGAAATGGACCTTCCCTTTTCAACAGTGTGAAAAATACAGCAAAGGCATTATTGATGGCTCTGCCTGTAGCAGCCTGTGTGAAGAAAGCTCACTGTACTTTGGAAGGTGCCTCTCCACCAAGCCAAACAATCAGGTTTGACACTAACACACCCAACCATAGGCCCTAAAAGAGAATCCAATCCTGCTCCTGGAAGGTACCTTCAAGATGAGTCCAAAACTCTAAACTCTGAATGAACAAGGCCCCCTTCTAGGTGCTGAATTGGCCATCCTTGAAACCACATAAGTCTCAGTAATGTCATGATTACAGTGTGTTCCTCTGTTGCTCTCAGGTCTATACAGGCAGCTGGGGTGATCATGATGGTGTCATCAAGTGTCAACTGAGTAACATCCTGCACTATGAGCTGGGAGAGGAGCTGGAGCCCAAGAAAGAGGTCGCACTCTTTGACAAACCCACTAGAGGAACATCTGTAGAGAAGTTCAAAGAGATGGTTGCCAGGCATTTGAAGGTTTGGATGTTTTTTGGATTCTTTTTTGCATAGTTTGGCACTCAATTATTTAAAGGAAAGCCACGAAAATATCACCAGAGAGGTCTGTCACTTGTTATGGCAGTTTGATTTAAAAATAAATAAATATGTATGAGTATAGGAATAAATTATATGTGCATGGATGAATTGTTCACAAAAAAATCAATAACATGCATTAAAAAAAATAGATTTTAGAATGTCAATTTCAAGCTGACTTTAAATATATACTGTGCCTGTAAGTCACTTGCTAGTGCAGCATTGTAGAGAATTCAACTTTAAGTGTTTGTTTAGCACTTTAAGGCCATTGCACACTGAGTCCGAAATTCTCGTCCAAAAATGTTGCACGTTAAAAAGATTAATACCAATTCCTGTTATATCAATCACGTTTACATACTGCCTTTGAAACTTTCATCCATAATAAACAAAATCAGATCGAGTGCGATTGTTTGCGTTTTCCACATCCGGACCACAACACTTTCACCCAGATCTCCTCTGAATCATTGGCAAACTCCTGTACATGTGCTTTATTGAGGCGTTGCAGGATTTCAGTCCTTCACAGCGTAGTGTGTTACCAATTGTTTTCTTGGTGACTATGGTCTCAGCTGCCTTGAGATCATTGACCAAATCCAAGATCCGTGTAGTTCTCATGATCATTGAAACTCCACAAGGTGAGATCTTGCATGGAGCGCCAGACCGAGGGAGATTGACAGTTATTTTGTGTTTCTTCCTTTTGCGAATAATCGCACCAACTGTTGTCACCTTCTCACCAAGTTGCTTTGCGTTGGTCTTGTAGCCCATTCCAGCCTTGTGTAGGTCTACAATCTTGTCCCTGACATCCTTGCACAGCTCTTTGGTTGTGGCCATGGTGGAGAATTTGGTATCTGATTGATTGATTGCTTCTGTGGACAGGTTGCCTTTTATGCAGGTAATAAACTGAGATTAGGAGCACTCCTAGAAAGTGCTCCTAATCTCAGCTCCTTACCTGTATAAAAGACACCTGGGAGCCATACATCTAGCTGATTGATAGGGGATCAAATAATTATTTCACTCATTAAAATGCAAATCAATTTATAACTTTTTTGAAATGCATTTTTTTTGTTATTCTGTCTCTCACTGTTCAAATAAATCTACCATTAAAATTCTAGACTGATCATTTATTTGCCAGTGGGCAAACATACAAAATCAGCAGGGGATCAAATAATTGTTTCCCTCATTGTAAATATAAACTTTGAATCACTTGGGATAATCCCGCAGCTCCTTGACAATGAGATGGTTCTCTACTTTCTCTCTACGCAATCTCTGGATAGGATGGACAAAATATTTCCTCTTTAAAAGAGAAAAATAAATAGGAAATGTTGGGTCCATCAAAGAAAGAGGACAACAAAATCATAGACTCCCTCACAAGACTCCATTTCATATTGTTTTGCTAATTTTTTTCACAACGGATTAATTAATACGCATTTGACTCAGTGTGCAAGGTTGCTGTGTGTGAAGAATTTTTAGTATGATGAAAAAAAACGCATATGAAAATATCAGACTCAGTGTGCATTGTGCAAAGACCTTTACAAAACAAAATTCATTTCTCAAGCATTCCATTCCTGTTTGCAAACCTTTTTTACAAAAGAGACTAAAAGGTGCAGTCAGAGTTCTCGCAATCTTGGAAAGCCTGTAAGGATGAGGATGTTTTAAAAGTGTGCTTTTTTCCCTTACTAACTATACTCGGTTCTAAAGTATCTATGCATATTAAATGGTTTTTACCCATGCTTATCCAATCAGCACTTTAACACTTTTACTAAGGTATGCAGAAAAAAAGCAGCAAAATGGAAAGAGTTGCTTACCTCACTTTTGTACTTTGGTTTTTGAATCTGTGGTGTTTCTGAAGCAGCAAATATGAAATATTGTGTCCATCTGAAGCAAATGTTCTGAAAACACTTCAGAGAATTTCAATTTGTGATGGAGGCGACCAGAAATTAGTCAGACATTTATCTCTTTACTTGCTTTACATCAGTCACGCTTGTCAGGAAATTAAGTGAGCACACTCTCTGGCCCTGTCCCAATTGCCACCGTAAGCCCTCACGGTCTTCCTCTGAGTTCACACTTTTGTGACATAATGTCGCTTTGACTAGGTCTAAGTTTTGACTAAGTATGTATCAAGGGCATATAACTCTAAGTTCACAAGCACTCTTATAAAATCACTTGAAGTATGCCATTTTGGGTCAGGGCCTCACACAATTTGACCAAATAATTTAATCAAATGCTGTTCACTCCTACGATTTAGGATTATTGCATATCTG
This sequence comes from Gymnocypris eckloni scoliostomus, assembly GCA_027564155.1. Classification (NCBI taxonomy): domain Eukaryota; kingdom Metazoa; phylum Chordata; class Actinopteri; order Cypriniformes; family Cyprinidae; genus Gymnocypris; species Gymnocypris eckloni. Next base: position 22,544,916 of record CM050422.1, on the reverse strand, counting down.
CAGCGAACTATACCCAGTTCAGCTTTTAAAATGGACTCTGGTGTGGTTGGCAAGTGCACACCAGAGTTCAAAAACAGCATTCACCTCTTTAAAACAACGTAAGATGACCCTTAACCAGCTTTTTAAAGGGATCCTATTATGCCTTTTTACAAGATTTAATATGGGTCTCAGGTGTCCCCAGAATGTGTCTGTCAAGTATCAGCTCAAAATGCACCAAAGAACATTTATTATTCCAAGCTGAAAATACCCCTTTTTGGGTGGAAGCAAAAACATGCTGTTTTTGTGTCTCCTTAAATGCAAATGAGCTGCTGCTCGCCATTCCCTTTCCAGTTCATGCACAGGTTATGGCAACAACAAACAAAAAAATAAATGTATCATCTCTATCATGCTCAAACTAACGTTATGTGTATTATCATAGCTAACGAAACTCAACCAGACCATGCCCCCTTATATATATAATTATTATAATTTGTTTGCTTATACCTTGGGCAGATATTTTTTAATGAGGGATGTTGTGACGTGAATGTTTCTCAGAAGAAAACGGTTCTTACTGATGTAGAGAATAACTCCCTTTTGAAGCTTTGTAACTTTGCAGATAATTTTAATGTACAAGGAATAACATTACATAGTATACTAAAGAAAGTTGAATACATAAAAGAGCATAATTGGACCCCTTTAAAATGAAGTCTTGTATGGTGGTTCAGGTGTGCCAAAGTTCGTAAAGCAGCATTCACATCATTCAAAATAAGTAAGATGAAAGCACCCTTATAGGCTTTGGCATTTCTTTTTTCATTAAAGTCTGTTGACATTAATTGGAATTGTACAACATCATAAAATCAACGCAAATTCTGTTTGTTTTTCAACAGGCAAAAGTTGGCGAGCAAGCCAACCTATCCAGTTTGGTAAGCCTGATTCTTTCAGTGGCAGACAGTAATAAAGACGGACACATCTCTCTCCCAGAAGCCAAGTCCGCATGGGCTTTGCTGCAACTCAACGAGGTTCTGCTAGCAGTGGTGCTCCAGGACCAAGAGCACACACCTAGATTGTTGGGCTTCTGCGGGGATCTGTACATAGTGGAGCGGGTGCCTCACACTCCTTTGTACGGGCTCAGCCTGCCGTGGCCCATGGAACTTTGGATTCCTACTGGCATGCGGCGAAACATGGACCAGTGGTTCACACCTTCCTGGCCCCGCAAGGCTAAAATATTTATCGGCTTGCTGGAGCTTATAGAAGACATTTTCCACGGTACCTTTGGGAGCTTCTTAATGTGCGACATGAGAGCCAGTACTTTTGGTTATACAGATCGCCATGACCTCAGGCTGGTAGACGGGCGGCGCGTAGTAGCTGAGGAGGCCTTCAAACAGACAATGATCCTTCAGCGCTGTGAGGATGACAAGGACTGCGTCTACGGTGTGGACTGTAGGACATTGTGCGACCGTGTAGAACACCGCTGCACGGCCGATGTGGCTCAACCCAACCTGGCCAGGGCTTGCGGAGCTCTGAAGGATTACCTCCTACAAGGAGCTCCAGTCCATCTACAGGAAGAGCTGGAGAAGCAGCTGTACGCCTGCATGGCTCTCAAAGGCTCAGCTGAGCCGATGGAAATGGAGCACTCGCTCATTCTTAATAACCTCAAGACACTGCTATGGAAACAGATCTCACACACCAATGACTCCTGAAGAGAAATAAAGATGCACCGGTGACAACATTGTCATTGTCTTCTGAAGCACTTCAGGCTATTGTGAATCTGGCTGGAGATAACAATGCTGTAGCAAAGTGGCTGGAAAATAGGCTGATGGCAATATTCATTGCTGCTTTGATACTTGAGTTCTTTTTCACGACGAAGGTAGAATTAAAAAAACCATAAGGAATTATTGCTCAGGCTCAATTTAAGAACTTAAGGAGTAACGTTCACTTCTTAGTTTCGTGTCTTTGTGCTGTTGTCACTCACAATTGATCAGTGATAATGTTTATTTTACACTTCCTTCAGATGTTATGAAGGAGCAAATGACACTAACTTTGCATCCATTGTTGGATGTTAACATAGAAAGCACTCGCCACAGACTGTGGTTGTGTAAGTCTCCTATTGTAATGTTTGTCATATGAGCACAGCAAAAAAGAGCCATAAAAGAGCCATTTTGAAATGGGCATATTAATCCAATGCCTTGACATGCATGTTGCCAGTGAGTGCGTTTTTTTAGTTTGATGCTTGTGGGTGAAAATGCCTCATTACTTGTACTTGTACCTTGTAACAGATTGCAATAAGGTTAAATTTGTTACTTAAAACAAATGTATAAAACAGTGCTTTTAAAGCATTAGTCTATGTTAATGTTAATTTATATATGTACGAATACATTTACAGCATCTTAAGTTGTATAATTGAAAGTATTACAAATGTGAATTACCTTATATTTCAAAATTAACATTAACCTAGATTAATAAATGCTGTGAATAGTTAATTAGTTTGTGATACCTAATGTTAATGAATTTAACCTTATTTTAAAGGGTTAACGCAGCTCACACTACACAACTTTTGCCTGGATTTACAAGGTCTGTGACAAAACCCCTGGATTGCGGCCAAATCAGTGCATGTCGCTGATGTTCATTAAGTATGAGCAGGTCAGCGTCATGATCTGAGCTTATCTCCAGCAGTAACAGACACTGATATTTTCAAATCTATTTCATATTATCGCCCACATGATCTTGCTGGATGTGCGATGCAATGACAAGGTGGAACTAATCCAGCCAACAACAGTCCAGATGGTATAAATGGGCAAATCTTTTAATCACTTGCATGAAATTGTGTGAGAAAATGTTTAGTTTTTACTGTTGATGAGGACAGCGTCTTGACCAAATGTCTTGTAGTTTGTGAACCTCATAAACATTGTATTGTGTAGTGTGTGTGCTGTTATGACAAGAAACATTGTTGTGTAGTGTAAACGCCACAGCAGTTCAGGTTTTACAGTTATGTAGTGTGAGCTTACCCTTATTGAGCTGAATGTTCACAAAAATGAGTCTTGTAAATGACGCATGGGGCTTCTCAGTGGCCCCATGGAAGTTCAAAACATTGTTCATTTTTTATTTTGGTTTGTTGGGTTTCTAATTTGTACTTCTAAGGCATGTCTAGTGAAAACCACCTTGATATGGTAAAAATGTGATTTGAATCTTAAAACGTTATGAAATGTTTATCAGTCATGATTCTTGATGTACTTATGAAGAGATTATAAAGTGCTTCATGTTTTTCATGGACCATTTTTCAGTGGGATGTTTCAGATTGCATGTCATCAGACTGCTTCAGTTTTGTGTATTCATAAATCACACTGCTGCTGATTAAAAGTTAAATGGAGATTTTTATAAGATTTGATTGCATTATTTAATGTGACTTTGCACATTAAAATTGTTTCAAATAATATCCCAAATGCATCTTCATTGTCAAATCAACATTTTCTCATCATCTACTATACCAAAGACCACAACACTGTATTCTTTCCAAATGATTTATTTGGAAAAGGTGCACACTTTCTTTGGAGCAGTTGACACTTCATCTCTTTAGTCATCCACAGCGGCTTCCTGAGCCCTGAGGAAGCTGGCTTTTTTCTGGGCCACACGGTCCTTCCTCTGGGCCAGAGTCAGCTTGGCACGGTTCCATCTACAACACAATATTCATCAATGATGAGAAAAGAAACAGCTCATCTGGTCAGAATAGTGGAAAAGAAATACTGACAATATAAACATCTGACATGCAACTGTTGTAAGCAGCAGCTTAAGCATCACCCATGATAACTTATGGGAACACTCAAGACTAAAACCTTAATCTTAAGTCAACACCACTATTTGTTTTAAGAGCAGCATGTCCAACTCTAAAGAACATTTATACAGTTTTGCCATCAAAACTGCAACACTCCCAACACCGTCAAGTTTCATGGCAATATCAATTCCATCACTGTCAGTAGGCAGAGCAGCCTTAAGAAAAAAAATCTAGAAATGATAAAAGCCTGAAAACACACCTCTTCTTCTTGACTTCTTTCTTGGGCTTCTTCTCATGAACTGGGTTCTCACGGATAGAAGAATGGGCCTTTTTGTACATCTCTTCAACCTTCCAATAAATTAAGAAAATATTTTCAAACATTAAACTGTATACATCTCTTAATCTGCAATACAAATAATTGACATTTAGCCACCAGCATCATGCTATACAATTATGTGCATCTATAGATGATACAGTATTTGATTCACATAATGACACTTTCTTGTTTCATATCTATTATAAAAAGCAAACAAATGTTGCCAGTAAAGCGCAAAGTGTTTCTTACAGAGTCGGGTGTGACGCTGTTCTTGATGAAGCGGGAGAACTGCTTCTTGTACTGCTCCTCGTCCTCCTCCATCAGATAGCTCATGTACTCGGACACATTCTGGCCCATGATGTGCTTCCTGTGCACATCTGCGTTGAACTCCTTACTTTCATTGTCGTAGCCTGGGAACCGTTTAGTGCTGAGAAAACAAGCTGCAATGTCAATATTACCATAACGATCAAAAATATGAGACAAAACCTCTGCAAAAGCTTAAAAAGCTAAAATAAGTAAGCTTGCCTGCACGACCTGCCTCAATTAGAAAAAAAAACATATTTAAGCATTTTACCATAATCGGATATCGATTATTATTTTTTTGTCACATACATAATTATACAGAGTATAACCAGCAGTGAAATGTGTTCTCTGCATTTGACCCATCCAAGTGCACACACACTTGGAGCAGTGGGCACTGTTCACTCAGCGGTTGATACTCAGGGAATGCTCCAGCACGGCCACTGCATGTAACTTTATACAAGATTCACTTGTTTGAAACACGCTAAACTAGATTAACATTTACTACAGAACCATTATTTCGCCAATAAGCATCTAAATAAATACATCTCTATCGAAATTAATTATTTATTATCTCCGCAAGTGATCGCAGTTTGAGTATAGTTCTGTGTAAATGCATAGATAAGCCGCGCTGTCAGCAGTTTTCATAACCTAGAATGACAAAAACATTTTAATAATTATGATAAAACATGCCAGTTAAGAAATGCAATAAAATACGATCTTTTGTTTGTTATAGCTTATTTCAATATTCCAGAGAATATTATTCAGTGAATTAACATTATCCAGTGAATTATTCTCCACTCTTTAGCCTATTAAACAGCTTATAAACCTAAAACTGTAGTTTAAAATGAAGTTGATATGACTCGTCATTTATTTTGATCATTTACATGAAAGAATGTTAATTTTCAACAGTTTTTTGTTGTTGTTAAGATGACTGAAAGGAGGAAAAACCAAAGCGAAGAATGGACTTACTTCACTCTGTTATTTATTTACTTTATAACCGTAACTAAATATCGGTTCTGCATATCGGTTATCGGGTACATAAACATGTAAATAATTGGTATTGGTTATAAAAAATCAATATCGGTCGATCACTAGTACTGACACAAAGTCCCTTAAAGGCAAGTTATGTCACTTGGCGGCCATCTTTAAAACACCTCTCAGCCATGCACGTGCATCTCCTATCACTTTGTTTGGGGAAACATCAAATTCTCCAAAACTGTTCACTAAGTTTAAGATTAAATTTCATATTTGAAATCACCAATGAAATCTGACAACAACTTTGTCATAAATGTTGTTTCTTTTGGTCAAATGAAAGGACATATGGCCAAGTATGGTGACCCATACTTGGAATTAGTGCTCTGCATTTAACACATCCAAAGTGCACACACACTGTGAACACACACACACTGTGAACACACACCCAGAGCTGTGGGCAGCCATTTATGCTGCGGTGCCCAGGGAGCAGTTGGGGGTTCGGTGCCTTGCTCAAGGGCACCTCAGTCATGGTATTGAAGGTGGAGAGAGCGCTGTACATTCACTCCCCCCACCTACAATTCGTACCACACATGTGACTCGAACTAGCGTTGTAAATGGCGTTATAAAAAGCTTATATCTCAGGCTAGATCAGCCAGTGCACATGTGAAGTTCTGAGCGCTGACTGTTTCTATAGCAAACGGGAATTCTAAAGGCAGCTGCAGTGACACGCTGACTTTACTGATTAGCAATTGGCTCTTTTATTCAGAAGGCGGGCTTCCTGCAATTGAGCAGCCATATTAAGCATTGAATTTTTCCCCATTCAAAAACTATACGACTGACACGTCTTGGGTATTCTATAGTTTTTGACAGACCTGTGAGGAATGGATAGTCCTCCATCCACTGCTCCTTTGAGAGCTCCAAACACCTTATTTCCTGTGGTGGTTCTGGTGAGTCCTGCATCCAGGTAGCATGTAAATGCCCCTGGCTGGCCATCAATGCTTTCCACATTAAATTCATCACCAGTCACCTCAACCTGGCCTTCGTAGACCTTATCCAGACCAAACTTATTCAGCAGCTGTAAGCAGAAAGCAAGTCTGAGTATAATTATAGTGTGAGATGTGAAGAGTACCAGACCATTCATAATTAATGAGGACATTTACCCTGCGTGCACACAGTAAACCGGTGCAGTAGGCGGCAGCATAGTTTGTCAGTCCAACAGCAATGCCATACTTTGGCAACTCGTGAGAGTAAGCAGCGCAGACGACCGCATCGCCTTCAATTTTGGCATATGCGATCTGAGAAAGATGCAAAATCGTCCTGATACAGTCAGCAACACAATGTTAATAACATTTCGGTATGGCTGGCGAAGATAACATGGTGGAAATTGTACCTGGCAAACAATATCCCTGTTGGAGAGTCGAACGATTATCCTGTACTTCGGTGTGTTGTACTTGTTCTTGTCTTGAATGACAAGGCGTTTGCGGGCAAAGTAGTCAGTTTTTCCCTCTGAAATTATCAATAAAGTTTGTCAACTGTTGAAAATCCATTCTAAGCTGGTTTGCTAGTCTAAGAGGGGTTTTATTAACTGACCAGCTAAAAACCAGTATGGTCAGACCGGCATAGATTGTTGTTTAGTTTTTACATCAGTAATGCATTCAGGTTACTTTATTGTGACAGATTAAAACATCTTTCAGTTAAGACAAAGGTAAGGAAACAATTCAACATAACAGTTAAGTTACCTCTCCTCCTCCTGAACTTGACCTGGTACCTCTTGAAATACGCCTTGTTCTTAACCACCTTAACGAAGCCCTGCCAAAAATAAAATAACTCAATTGTTAAATTGTTGACAAACAGGACTATCAAAAAAGAACATAATCTAAAGCAATCTGACTAATGACACTCTTGGACACCTTTGGTCATGATGAAGAGATGCAATGCGCTACGTGACAGTAAACATGAAAACTGCATAGAGGAATAAACATCTAACCAGGACAAACAAAAACCACTCTAGATGGAGAAATGTTCATTTTATGCTCTTTTAGTGTCAATTAAATGATTATTTGAGTATTTAGAGAGAAATGTGCCACTGACGTTCACACAGCTAAGTTACTGGTTTGATCGACTTCATCTATAACCATCCCGTCGCTTCAAGTGTTCATCTTTAATGGAAATCGAACTGAAATAGCGGGATAGGGAACGTAATGAGTAGAACATTGTATTTTGGTGATTTACTGACCATTTTAAGATCGTTTGTTCTCCTTTAGGTTGGGAGACTGAAGTCTTCAGACTCCGATACTGCTCCCGCTGCACTGTGAAAAGGAAGTTCATGCTGCGCTGCGACCAGAAAATCAAAGCACTCGGAGTTAAAAGTGTGTGCGCCCCTAGCGTCCTGGAGGATGAACGGCAGGACATTCTAATGTTATGCATGAAAACAAAGTAAACATTTAATTCTACTGAATGGATAGATAGATAGATAGATAGATAGATAGATAGATAGATAGATAGATAGATAGATAGATAGATAGATAGATAGATAGATAGATAGATAGATAGATAGATAGATAGATAGATAGATAGATTTCCAACTTCAAGTTCACTATAACAAATTTATAATTATTTATTTATTTAAATACACGACATGCAAGTTTCAATAGAAATAATATTTAAGTATATTTCGATTTACTATAATTTTCAGTACCTTTAACAGTACACTTTAACCATATTTCAACACTATAAGAAATTAGAAAAGGTTCAGCTTATTTAATTTCATAAAATTTATTTTCATTTAACTTACATTCATTGCAATTAACATTACATTTATTTCACACTTATATTTACATAAAACGTAGACTATTTTTAAGTATGCTAAAGTCTACTTCTATTTCACAAGATTTAGTTTTTAACGTGTCTTTGAAATGTACAGGATACCATAGTGAAATGCACTTATCCTTGTTAAGTATTCACAAGTTGCAATTAACAATATAATCAACAATATACAATAACAATAACAAATAATAAATACATAGGAGGGGCTAAATGCAGACTAAATAGACAATAAAACAAATGAACACGCATTAGTTAATCCTTGTTTAGAATTTTAAAGTAAATGTCACAGTTTTTAAAGTGTTTAGATGAGTGGTGTGAATAAATGTGGTGTGAAAATGTTCATATAGTGTTGCAAACAACCCATAACTACAGTGTGGACTTCCTTGAAATGGGTGGTGCAAAAAAAGTAGATTACATGCAACCTAGTAATGTTGAAACACAGTCCTGTTGACCCTAAAACTTCCTTTCTGCGTATAGGGTAGCTTCTCTGTCAAAGCTCTCTGTCACACAGCACTGGATGAGATTAACAATGCAGCAGACTCTCTTGGTAGGCAGAGTCCCCAAGGTAAACGTTATCTCGGGGCCCATATTTGTCAGCTAAAAATTAAAAGAAGTTGTAAGAGGAAGTTGTTCATAGTCAGGTTAATTTAAAAACAAGCCCCTGAGTCACTGGTAGAGCTGTTATTTTGAGGAACTTTGACCAGCGTGTGAGACTCTGCTATAAAGCGACATGTGATTCTTTAATAGTTTTTTCCTTTGTGGTATAGAAGAACCTGGTATGACACCTTATTTCACTGGAACAAGTTTGACAGAGGAAAGGTTTTGTGGACAAATTTGCACCCTCAAATGCCAAGAATCTTGCATGCTGGTAAGAAATCCCAGTTTTCACTATTATGAGGTCAATGATCCTGATATAAATGTAATAAAATATGATTTACAGTATAGTTGTGATATGTGTGTATGAAAAAAGCAATGCACTGATATATATATATATATTCACTCATCTTCACATATACATAGACGCTCAAATATATATTATGTATTTTGTCTGTTTCTGTCATTTAATGATGTGTTAGCTGATTGGAGAGAGATACTCAGTTTCTAAGACGTCCTGCTTTGCTCTGAGTGTTACATATGGACTCTTTGACTGTACCATCTCTGTCTCCCTCAACGGGATCTCAGCTCAGTGTCGATGAGATGAAGTTACTTGCTAAACTAGAGGAACAGAACAGGTCACTTCTTCACACTCATACCACGCTGTTTTCTATAGAAACAACAACTTAAACTAAAAAGTTACACATTACGTTAGTGAGACATCTCTTTTTCCACACTGTCCTACTTGTTTTCATTTAAAAACAAAACTTCATTCTGTTTGATTATTTATAAGCTTGTTTCCTCATGGGGACCTAAAACATATACCCAAATGTACAGGTATTACTATACTTGTAGGGGATAAGATTTGGTCCCCATAACATAGTGAATACCAGTACACACACACACACACACACACACACACACACACACACACACACACACACACACACACACACACACACACACAATTTCATGTACAGGTGCATCTCAGAATATTAGAATATGGTGAAAAAGTTCATTTTTTCTTGTAACTTATTTCTAAAAGTGAAACTTTCATATATTTTAGATTCATTGCATGTAAAGTAAAACATTTGTTTTCATTTTTATGATTAGAGCTTACAGCTAATGAAAGTCAAAAATCAGTATCTCAAAATATTAGAATATTTCCTAAGATCAATTTAAAAAAAAGATTTTAAAACAGAAAAGTTAAAGTTCTTTAAAGTATGTTCATTTATGCACTCAATACATGGCCGGGGCTCCTTTTAGCACAAATTCCAGCATCAGTGGGGTGTGGCATGGAAGCGATCAGCCTGTGGCACTGCTGAGGCACTATTGAGCCTTCGGCTTATCTGGATTGTTGGATCGACCGTTTCTCCTCTTTCTCTTGAAAATATCCCATAGATTCCAAATGGGGTTCAGGTCAGGCATGTTGGCTGGCCAATCAAACACAGTAATATCATGGTCAGCAAAGCACTTGGAAGTGGTTTTGGCACTGTGGGCAGGTGCTAAAGTCCTGCTGGAAAAGGAAATCAGCATCTCCACAAAGCTTGTCAGCAGATGAAAGCATAAAGTGCTCTAAAATCTAATAGTAGACGGCTGCATTGACTTGCAAACGTCACGGCACTCCAAATCATCCCTGACTTTAGAAACACACTGGACTTCAAGCAGCTTGGATTCTGTGCCTCTCCAGTCTTCCTCTAGACTCCAGACCTTGATTTCCAAATGAAAAGCAACATTTACTTTTATCTGAAAAGAGGACTTTGGACCACTGAGCAACAGTCCAGTTCTTTTTCTCCTTAGCCAGTCCAGTCAACTTTGCATTTAATATGCTTTGATACAGCACTCCTTGAACAGCCAATACCCCTTTCAGTAATGACCTTCTGTGACTTACTCTCTTTGTGGAGGGTGTGAATGATCGTCTTCTGGACCATTGCCAAGTCAGCATTGTTCCCCATTATTGTGGTTTCTAAGAACAAGGGATACCCAGAATGTATACTGTATGGATGGTTATTTATTGACACTCAAATGTAAATATTCTAATATTTTGAGATACTGATTTTTGACTTTCATTAGCTGTAAGCTCTAATCATCAAAATTAAAACAAAAAAACTTTTTAAGTGTTTGTAAAACTTCAGTTTCATTTTAATCTCACTGTGTTTTACTTTACATGTAATAAATCTAAAATATATGGAAGTTTCACTTTTTGAAATAAGTTACAATAAAGAATTTACTTTTCACCATATTCAAATTTTTTGAGATGCACCTGTATATCAAACGTTTAAAAATAGTGCTTACTAAAAGTTATGCTATTTGTTTGTCTGTTTATTTATTAGTTTATTTTGTATTGGCATTCAACATGAAACCTTATTAGATGCATTTTAAATTCTGATCCTGTTATCTCAAAATATACTTATCAAAAGTATGCTATTTATTTATTTATTTTATTAACATTTAGCACCAACATTATAACGTATTACAAATACGTTATGTATATTTACAGTGGTGGTCAAAATTATTAGAACACGAGTATTTGCACCAGCTAAAAAATGGTTTTAAATCAGTTATTACTAAATCCAGAAGTACTGTGGCAACGTCTCCAAGATGCTTCAAGAGACCTACCTGCAAAGCTACAGTACTGTTAAACATTTTAGGCACTCGTGTAAAAATACTGTAAAATGAGGATGCTGTCAAAAAAAAAAAAAAACTGATTATCAATTAACTAAATTAATTAACATGTGGTGTGCATTTAAAAACACTTTTGCTCTGGGCGCACTTGCGCATAGTTTTTGAGGTATTTGGTCTCTTGAAGCATCATGGAGACGTTGTCACAGTTCTTCTGGATTTAGTCTATCTCAGTTTGTTCTGTTTCTTCATGTCATTCCAGACAGACTGGATGATGATCAGATCAGCACTGGCTGTTGTCGGACTCCTTGTGCAAACTAAATCTCACTGGATTATTAAAATTAATGGCAAAAATTATTTTTGGAAATGTAAACCGATATTTCCTACCGATACGCTACTGCAAAAGATTTAAATAACTGACTTAAAACCATTTTTTAACTGGTAAAAATAAATACTAGCGTTCTAATCATTGTGGCCACCACTGTAATATATGATTATCATACATTTCAAAATAGTACTTCTCAAAATTATGCTTTTTATTTATTAGTTTCATTTATTTCTATATACAGTGCATGCAGAATAAACACTGTTAGGCTAGATGTATTTCAAATACTGTATGCATGTATACATTACTACATTTTTATATATACAATGTTTTATATAATTTTACATAGCTTAAATTTTGACTTCTTCTGGATTATTGTAAAGCAGTGCTTCTCAAACCTCTCCATGAAATACCCCCAGCACTGCACATTTTGTATGTCTCCCTATATCTGACACACCCACTTCAGGTCTTGCAGTCTCCACTAATGAGCTGATGAGTTGAATCAGGTGTGATAAATGACGGAGACATACAAAATGTGCAGGGCTGGGGGTACTCCTGGACAGGTTTGAGAACCACTTTTGTTGTTTTTTTTATTAATGGAAAGGATTAAGTCATTCATCCCTAAAGCCCGAGACAACGCTGCATGATTTTCGGTTGTCCCAGACGAAAGATTGTCATTGTGAAACAATCGTGGCAAATAAGAAATCGCCGTAGCTGTTTCGTGATGCCAGTCTTTTGTCTGGGACAACCAAAAATCGTGCAGTGTGTCTCGTGCTTAATAATTAATCACTCAGTTCTGTTTAATGTTTGAACTTGAGAAGTTCAAATCAGATCACTCCTAAACAGGCAATTTTGTTCTCAACAGACTGCTGGAGACCGACAGTAAGTCTCTGTACCCTCTGAATGGGGTCCTGCAAAGTCCCAACTCTTCCAAAACCTTCTCTTTTGAGGAAGAAATATGGGGTAATGTTATTAAAGAATGGGACGACTGGTGCAAGAGAAAGGTGGAACAGATCAAGGTAACCAACTCATCAATCCACCAGTCTCATGTCATGATTTCAGTCTCATCACGCTGGACCATTCTTCCCTCAGGTGCTAATCAGGAGGGGTGTCCCTGCTCACCTGCGGCCCACTGTGTGGCAGCTGTTGTGTGACGCTCAGAATGAGGCCATGCTGCAGAAGTACTCAGATCTGCTGAAGAGTTCATCTCCCTCTGAGACGCTGATCCTCCGAGATCTGACACGAATCCTCCCTCAACACCAGTTCTTTCACAACAAGTTTGCTACCTGCCAGAAACCACTGTTTAATGTTCTGAAGGTTAGACGACCGAGAAACTCTACCTGAGATCATATGGAAAAAACATAGAAATTATGCATTTAGATAACACAATGTGGCTTTAATTACAGGCTTACTCAATCTTCGACCGAGAGATTGGCTACTGTCAGGGAAGTGTGTTTATTGTAGGTCTATTGCTCACACAGGTAATAAATTGCTTTTTAATTGAAATTGTAGTTAAGAAATTGTAGCTAGTACCAGTCAATGAATTGAGACGATCACCTTTTAGATGGCTGAAGAGGAGGCCTTCTACATTTTTGTGAGGCTAATGAAGGACTTCAGAATGAGGGATCTGTATAGATCCAATATGGTTGAACTTGGCTGCTGCATTCACCAGTTTGACGCTATGATTAAGGTAAACACTTATAATTCTGCTTTGATTTTTTTATATCTATTTAAAAGCACATGGATTATTTGTGTCATTACATGTCCTTTCCAAAAACGTTGAGCTGAGTAAGCTACATAAAGCATGTCACAAACGATCTGCTGAAGTATCTTTCCATTTCCGGATAAATGTCATATTTCTGAGAATTGCACATTTGACAAGAACTTTGTTGTAGATGTCCAGATTTGGTGTTTTGTAAGAAGGGGATAGTGGTGTTAAGCTGTGTCACTTTTTTTAGCAACCTGTTAAATGTTGTCCTCGAAGCAATGCAAAATTATTATACATTTGTCTATAAGATGTCTTAGTATATTTTATATATAATATAAAAAATAATGAATTTTCTGCAGTCATAACTCTAGTTTTCAATGTCACATAATCCTTCTGAAGGATCATTCTAATATTTAGTGCTAAATAAATATTTCTTAATATTATCAATGTTAAAAACATTTTCTTGAAACTGATAACTTTTTTGATGAACAAAAATGTAAAATATTAGTATTTAACTATTAATTATTTAAATACTCATAAAAATGACCCTTGTGAATTGCATAGAACTGTATATGATATTGTTATATTTAACCAAAAAATTCCCTTGGACATAAAATGTTTAGCATGAAAATGCTTTTTACATGGACACATGAAAAAACGGTATGCCATTTTGTAGCTAAAGGTGTCACGGTCCTGCTGGTGTGCCCAGGCTGGCCACCAGATGTCTCTGTTTGTTGAGCACATGGCTTGTTGTTTGTTGGTGCCATGTGCTCCCATGTCGATTGTCTGTCCCCTCCCATCTTGTTACGTAATCATTGTTTCAGTGGCTCCAGCTGTGTCTGCCTCGTTACCCTCGTTTGTCTCCCTATATAGTCTCCTTGTGTCTGCAGTCCTGTGCTGATCCGTTGTCTTTCGTGTGTTGAATATCATGTTTGACATCGATGAACATCGAGTTCATGTTTGACTGTGCTCCAGTCTTCTGCCTGCCTAATTGTTTTTCCCCTTCGGGGTGGTTTTTGTTGTTCTTTGTTTTGTTTTATTATTAAAAATAACAATTCCCTCTGCATTTGAGTCCTCGACCTCATCTCTCCTGACAGAACGGATCAGCCAGGAGAGGACTCAGCAGAGAATTAGCCAGCAAGGATGGGTCTAGAGGGGAGGCTCTTCAATATCCATCAGGGAGACGGGAAAATTGAGGAGTACGCCAGGCACTTCTTGGGAGTCGCTCGTCGGTCGGCGATGGAGAATACCTGCCTCATGGTCGTCTTCTGGGGAGGCCTGGCCGAGCCCTTCAAATCCCGGATGCCTTACTGGGTCCCAGAAGAGTTGCTGGAGGACTACATCAACCTGGCTCTGAATTTAAGCGGTTCAGCCTTCAGGGTGGAGTTAGCTGCAGAGCCCGCTCCAATCCAGAAGGCGACAGAGTCCGCTCCAGAGCCCGCTCCGTTCCGGGAGCCGACAGAGTCTGCTCCAGGGTCCGCTCCGTTCCGGGAGCCCACGCAGTCCGCTCCGTTCCGGGAGCCCACGCAGTCCACTCCAGAGCCCGCTGCCCGGGAGCCGACGCAGTCCGCTCCAGAGCCCGCCTGCCGTTCGGGAGCCGACGCAGTCCGCTCCAGAGCCCGCCTCCGCTCCGGGAGCCCACGCAGTCCGCTCCAGAGCACGCCGTTCCGGGAGCCCACGCAGTCCGCTCCAGAGCCCGCTCCGTTCCGGGAGCCCACGCAGTCCGCTCCGTTCCGGGAGCCCACGCAGTCCGCTCCATTCCGGGAGCCATCAGAGTCCGCTCCAGAGCCCGCTCCATTCCAGGAGCCGACAGAGTCCGCTCCAGAGCCCGCTCCGCCCCGTGAGCCGACAGAGTCCGCTCCAGAGCCCGCTCCGCCCCGTGAGCTGACAGAGTCCGCTCCAGAGTCTGCTCCAGTCCGGGAGCCGACGGAGTCCGCTCCAGGGTCCGCTCCGTTCCGGGAGCCCACGCAGTCCACTCCAGAGCCCGCTCCGGTCCGGGAGCACACAGACTCCGCTCCAGAGCCCGCTCCAGTCCGGGAGCCCATGCAGTCCACTCCAGTCCTGGACCCCGCTCTGGTCTGGGAACCCACAGAGCCTGCTCCAGGGCCAGCCCCACCTTGGCACCCCTGTGTGCCCATTGCTCCAGGCCCTCTTCCACTCCACGGGCCTGGCCCACCTCTCTCCTAGACATTTTTCTGTTTAGTGTTTGTGGAGCGTCTGGGATCCGCTCCTTAAAGGGGGGGTTATGTCACGGTCCTGCTGGTGTGCCCAGGCTGGCCACCAGATGTCTCTGTGTGTTGAGCACATGGCTTGTTGTTTGTTGGTGCCATGTGCTCCCATGTCGATTGTCTGTCCCCTCCCATCTTGTTACTTAATCATTGTTTCAGTGGCTCCAGCTGTGTCTCCCTCGTTACCCTCGTTTGTCTCCCTATATAGTCTCCTTGTGTCTGCAGTCCTGTGCTGATCCGTTGTCTTACGTCATGTGAGTTTCCTGTGTTTGATGTTTGACTGTGCTCCAGTCTTCTGCCTTCCTGCCTGCTTGTTTTTCCCCTTCGGGGTGGTTTATGTTCTTTTGTTTAACTTTATTATTAAAGAACCTAATCTCTGCATTTGAGTCCTCGACCCCATCTCTCACCTGACAAAAGGGGACACATCTTACTCTACTCATCTGTTGTTTGATAATATTTTTCTCTTCCTGACAGGATCAACTTCCTGAGCTTCATTCACACTTCCAGACTCAGGGGTTTCACACCTCTATGTTCTCCTCCTCTTGGTTTCTCAACGTCCTCCTCGCATCTTTACCGATCAGAGCTGCCATTAGGATTTTTGATATATTTTTGTGTGAGGTACAATAAATCCCGTCACTGCATCTCACCATAACCCATCACTTCTCATTGCATGTCTTGTAATTTCTATATAAAATGTATAGATAATAGATCAGAAATAACCAGCCATTGATCTTTTGTATTATTTATATTCTATTTTAGTGTTTTGGATTAGCTTTTATTTTTATATTTTCAGTTTTCATTTTAGTTTTAGTAATTGTTTATTAGTTTATTAGTTTTTAAATGTATATTTAACATTATTTTATTTCAGATTTAGTTTAACATGAATATGAACAGTTACAGTCTGTAACCGTATTTTTGGTATTTTATCTTATTTATTACTATCAGTAATTTAGGTTTAAGTTCTTTTTTAAATTCCAGATTTTCATCTAATATTTTATTTTATTTTCAATTACAGAAAACCTTTTCATATTTGTACTTTTACCTAACAATAACAACGCCAGTCTCTGAATTGTATTTGACTGACAGTATCAGTGATTATATACGTGTTTGTAGGGTTTGGAGATCGTGTTCCGTGTTGGTTTGGCTTTACTTCACATGAAGCAGACAGAACTCATCAAGCTTGATGTAGAGGGAATGATGAACGTAAATGAGCACCTCAATGAAACTAAATTTAGTTTCGTTTGCCACTTGCTAGCGTTAAGGATTTTGAAAATGTTTTTACAATCATTGTGTCTTTGAAATATTTCCACTTTGAGTTTTCTTGGTGTTCAGAGTGATTCTGTTGTTTTCAGTGCTTGCAGAATCTTGAATCATGTGATTCAGATCCTGATAGAATCATTGAAGCTGCATATCAAATAAAATACAACCCCAGCAGAATGAAACAGTATGTGTTTTTCCTTCCATTTCTGTCTTGTTCCCATGTTTATATCCAATGTCTATGCAAACAAAATGATTAATTTTATTGGTTTTAGATTGAGACAAGAGTATGCATCTATCAAGACAAAAAAGCTGGAGGAGCAGGAAGAACTAAATGTGAGTGCTTGTTTGTTTCTCTTCATATAATATTTTTCAACATTACAGAAAAATCGGTCTTCAGATTATGAATCAAAACCAAAGCCATTTTCAGCCACTGAAAATGCTTAAATTGTTCCCTTGCCTTATCTCAAGGGACTTTCTTCAGAGAACAAACATTTAAAGCAGAGGCTTGCCTTACTGGAGAAGGTAAGTGTATTGTAGTGCCTATGTTAATGTTGATGTTTTAATTTTTTTCTAAAGATATGTTCATGCTCTTACTCCCACATGTGCCTACCCTCCAGAGATACTCAGAAAAACTGGTGTCACAGCTGAAGAAAGAACTGGAGAAAACTCAGCTAAACACAGCCAGGTCACAAAGCGCTTTAAAAGAGATGCAGGCAAACATCTTGCAGATGGAAGAGGTCAAAATGAAGTCAAATTTTCCATGCAAACTTGTTTTACATACATTAATATGAAGTATTGAGCACAGTCTTAGAGTGCTGCAGTGATGACCTAATATTGTAGGCCATTTTAGAAGTTAGCATCCCCCGGGTTTCTGCGCCAAAAAAAGTCAGTAGGACTTTTCCATTGCATTTTGGATTACTGCAGAAAATAAGCTTTGCATCCAATAAATGTTTATGATTCTTACACATTTTGTTTATCATGATAGTCTTCACAAATGAACGCAACTATAATGGATTTTGAAGCTTAAATACAATCATCAGAAGCAAAAACCTATGTCACCATCGCTAAGCACTTTCAGTCTTTATTTAAAAAAGAGATAGATTGAGTTAGAATAGTTTTCAAAAGCATGATTGACTTCAGAACGTTGGAAGCAGAAATACTAAAATGCTTACTCTTTTCAAGGTTATGGCCTACAAAAATAGGTCATCCTTAGTTTATTCAGTGTTACACAGTGTTCCTGTGGCTCAGTGGTAGAGCATTGTATTAGCAGCGCAAAGCTTGTGGGTTCGATCAAAAAATGCATAGCCTGTAAGTCGCTTCGGATAAAAGCGTCTGGTAAATGCGTAAATGTATTCATAGGCTTTAGTGAGTTAAAGGGTGTTAGACATCACATGCTGATGTTTTGACGGGTTTGGGGTTGCTTCCATAATCAAAAATGTGTGTGTGTGTGTTATTGTAGAGCAGCGATGTGCCTAATGAGGACAGTGTGATGTATCTGCAGACGGAGCTGATCAGCTGTAGATTGCAAGAAGCAGAGGCACTTACTGAACTCAAAGTGCTAAAACAACACATTAAAGACCTAGAGGAGAAATGGCAGGTAACTTTGGATGGGGGTAGAGAAAAGAAGATATTCAGTGTTCAATATAGCATAAGTAAGGGTTATCAAAACATCACTGTCTCTCTCCCAGAGGCAACAGGTCCATTGCAGAGGTAAGCAACAGGTCAGCAGCGCACAAAATGAACTGCAGGTGGCGCTGTTCAGCACAAGACTAAAGGAAACACGCACTCAAGCCGCGCTTAAAGAAGGCCGCAACAGACTGATGAAGCTGCAGACAGAGGTTAAAACCCTCAGCTGATAATATCTGCTGGTTTACAACTGTATAAACTGCAATGTGAGGTATAGAAGAGCAATGATGCTTAGTTCTGATCGCTTACTCCTGGAACTGATTTTAAGTAAAGGTTTGACATTTAAATAGGCTACATTATATTATTAAGTACATTAAATATATAAATTATATATAATATTATAAAAATAGGCTATATAACAACCTATGACGCTTGCATTTGCACGCGCACATGGATAACCACTGAGACGTGAAAAAGAAAGCCTAGTCTAGATTAAATTTGAGTCTCTCCAATAAACCAATAAAGGCCCCTCTCTTTCTCACTTGTATACAGATCTGCAAGCTGAGATAATTATTTCTCAGAAGCTATAAATACCATTAAAGTGTGGGAATTAAACCGCGCTAGTAGCATTGCTTGAACTAACCATTGGTGCGCGCACTGATCATCACGAGCCGCTGAGGGCACGACGCAGATCAAGGCAGCAGCGCTGTGTGAATCGCGCAATCCGTTTCGCTTCAGTCGTGCTGCGTGATGCAGAGGACGACGGCTTACAGTCAGTTTGCTGTATTTGTTGTCTTTATCTTTCCGAAAAAAGCGGAAAAAGAAATTGCCGCAATCAGTCTTTGAGCTTTTAAACTGTTAACTTTAACACCGCCAGTAATTCGAAAAATGTAACCGTTGACTCAGACTTATTTATAATTGGTTATTGACCTTCATAGACAGAAACAGAACATTTTAATACTCTATTGCAAAAATAAATTATGAAACAATGAACCAAAAATATTGAAGAATTTCTACCGAAATAACCAACTTTGTGATTGATTATGCTTGAATAGCATGGATAAGTTTCAAATGTGAAATGTATTAATTAATTTCCTGTATTAATTTACTAACGTTTATGAATTTTATATTGAAATCAACTTTACTTACCATTTCTATAATTCCGTGTTACTTTATTAGTGAACATTTTTTCATCGAAAAATTTAATCTTATACCAATTTGTCCAGTGTGTGTAGATGTGGCTGGTGGTGATACATTATTCACAATGCTCAATTAACTAAAAAAAACAAAAGGGACCTCGCTTGCTGATGCATGTTATATATAGGCCTATAATAGTTATTTAAAAAATGTCTTTACATCATAATTATTTACATGTGATTTACTGTATTTTAAAGGCAGTTACCAATATAAGCTGTCAGTGTCATTGCATCATGATGAAACATCCTGAGATTTCAAAATGATTCTTATCTCTAATTGGGAAATATTACAAAGAAGTCTAGAAATGTCTTCAGGGGCGAACGAAGCAGGGCACCTAAATCAGATTCTGACAAACTGAAATCACTTACACAGTTAGTACTAATGCAAATCAATGCTAAACTATGTCCTGACATGGGGTTGTTAAATGTGACTGAATTCAATACTCTTACTTTAATGGTTCTCTTCTCACACCAGAACAACATTTACAGTAACCAGCTAAAACGAATTGAAGCGCGCATAAACAGCCAGCAAGATCATCTACAGGAGCTGACATCTCAGAACCAAGATCTGTGCAGCCAATTACAACAGAGCAGATGGCAGTTTTCAACTGTTCAATATAAGGTAACACCACACCTGACATCATCTCCCATTTGACAGTCTGGAGGTGTTTAATTACAGTATCATTTACCCTGCTGACTTCCTTCAGGCTAAATTAATCCTGATCTGGACAAAGATCATCATTAAATTTCTCTCACTCACCCCTTAAAATAATATTTTAGGTTGAGCACAAGTTAAGCACAGTCGACAGCATTTGTGGCATGAAACCGCAAAAAGTGATTCCCAACTGTTTACACTTTTCTTGAAAAAAGCAAAAATCTGGGTTACAGTGAGGCACTTACAATGGAAGTGAATAGGGCCCATTTGTACATGTTAAAATGCTAAAACACTGTTTCAATAGTACAGTCACAAGATGTAAACAATATGAGCATTAACATGAGTATGGTGTGAAATAACATGTTCTAACATGTTCTGTGAAAAAGTTTGTGACCATGACAACACAATGCTTTGAACACTAAAATATGATTAAAACAGCTCTACAGTCAAATAATACACAAGTTTTTTTATAGAATAATTAATGTAAGTGTTTGTATGAGAATTTCAACTACACATTTCTGCTATTAAAATCTCCAAATATTAGCCTCATTTACTTCCACTGGAAGTAACCACATTTTTGTGATTTTTGTGATAATTCATATTATGCCAAAACGCAGTCTATTTAGCATAACTAGCAACCCGGAATATTCCTTTAACTCATTTTCTGACTGTCCGTCACTGACAGAGGAAATGAAAGCACCTCACAACATAGCCTTTTCCATGAGCTCTAATCACAGTCCATTTCCAAAAACATATTTTAAAGCTCAGATCAGCGACTGTTCCATTTATTCATCACATGACATATGACACACATGTGCAAGAGTGGTCTGTCTGTTGATCACCCAAACAGCTTTGAGGGAACCGGTATCTTCTGCTTTTCTAGAAGCAGATCTATGATAACATCTTTCTCACTCTGTTGGCCAAATCTTCAGATGCTGGCGTAGTTCACACTCAGACCAGGCCTCAACGTTGCACTTGTCTATCAGCTCTTTTATGCAGAAGTGATTTTGCAAGAAAATGCCAACACTGTATCTCACTTTACAGTGAAACAGACAACTGCTCGCATTAATGTCACTGCAAAAGAGTTCTGCACCGTATGGGCTAATCTGGTGTGTTGGTGGTAGACGAAAAGATTCGGATGAGTTTAAGTCTAATTTCAAAACACTAAACGTTACTTTACTGCTCGTGTTGTGGCTTCATTTGCTGCTGTGCTTCGGTGAATTTAAGAGGTTTTTATCTTTTCCCCAGGAAAAAGAAGAGCAGGACAAAGAAGCAGCAAACTTGACCATCATTGCAGTTCTTCAAAAGCAGATCACTGAGTTACAATTTCAAGTATGTTTGACCCTTTTCATTTCAGGGCACATCGGTTTCTCTTTTTGCACTTTAGTAGGCCCAGCAGTGTACTTCTCCATATGATTGAATGTCAGTTTTGCTCATGAGTGATTTGACAATCAGTATTTATGGTCATTTTAGCTAATTCACAAATGAAAAGTAAAAGTCTGTCGTTAAAGGGTTAAATCACCCCAAAATTAAAATTACTTCTCAGTTCCTCACCCTTAATGCTATCATGTGTCAAGCAAGTATGGTTATGCTTCTGTTTACCGTATTTAATGTGCTCTATGTGATCAGTGATAAAATATTAAATCTGTTCATCATAAGTTATCAAAACACTTGGATTAAACCGCTCAAATTAATATGGATTACTGTTGCAATTTATTAACTTTTTGAAGAAATTCGACTTTCAGTGGAGGGACAGAAATGTCTCGGATTTCATAAAAAATCCTTGTGTTCCCTTTCGAGCTGTCACGAGACATCACGGAGAATTCTCCGTTATGGGAACTCCTTCCCTTCAACCTTTCCTGAAGTCCTATTGGCTCACGCCAGTCCAATGACTGGCCAATTGTCGCAAAGCATGCAAATATGACGAGCTCGAGACAGTATAAATGCGATGCCCGCGACAATTACGTCAGAATCTTCTACTTCACCTGTTGAATTCGTGATGGCTACAGTATGCAAGATCTGTGCGGGACCAATCAAACCGCTGGATCATCACCTTCACTGCGTCGCCTGCCTGGGCCTGGCCCACGCCGAGGCGGCGCTGGACGAGTCCGACTGCGGACATTGTGCGGACCTGCCGGTCCGCGTGCTCCAGGCCCGCCGCGATATGGTTCGCGGCCTATTCGGGGTGGGGCTCACTGCCGCCAGCGTGCCGCTGGTGGGCCCCCCCTCTCCTGGCGGTGGGAGCGCCGTCTTGCCGTGCCGCCAAACCCAACGGTCGCCTCATTCCCCGGTTTCCTTTCCCGAGGACTGTTTCCGCCCCCCCTTCCAATATCGAGGGATTCGTATCCTTTGGCCACGAGGAGGGGGATGAGGCCATGTCCATCTCGGCCTCGGAGAAGGAGGATTGGGCGGGATCGGAGCCCGATCAATTAAACAGCTCAGAGCCTTCAGACCTCCAAGAGGAGCTCATGAGGGTTCTGTCTAAGGCTGTACAGGAGTTGGAGCTTACCTGGAATCCTCCAGAAGAGCCTGTCAGGAGTAAGCTCGACTCGTGGTACTTCAGGTCCACACGCAAAGCTGACTCGAGGGCGCGGTGCCTTTCTTCCCGACGACACGACGAGCAGCTGGTGAAGAGTGGTCTGCGCCCAATCGGCGCGTCCACTCTAGCACGCAGGCCATGTTCTCCCACGTGGATGGAGCGGAGGCCCACGGATATGTGCGCCGCCTCCCCGCCGAGGAGACCGTTGCTGCACACCTGTGTCCTGCAGCACGAAGACCCTAGGCTCGGACATCAGCCTTCCTCGGCCGCAGGACCACCGCCCACCTCGCTAATAAAGCGTATGCCTCTGATGGCGGCGGCGTCCGTTACATGGCAGTGCTGCAGGTTTTTCAGGCAAAACTCCTGCAAGCGGCGGAGGGCGGAGCCCTCACTGCTGAGGCTACGAAGGATCTGCGCGCGGCGACGGACTTCGCGTTGATGGCGACGAAGCGAGCGGCCCAGGCCGTAGGTAAGGCCATGGGTTTTATGGTCGTTCTTCAGAGGCACCTCTGGCTAAACCTAGCTGACCTCAAGGAGGCCGACCGTAAGGTGCTCCTAAATGCTCCTGTAACTCCCTCCGGCCTCTTCGGTGATGCCGTGGAGTCCATAACCGAGCGATTCGCGGAGGCGCGCGAAAGCCATGAGTCACGTGATGCCGAGACGCGCCTTCCAGCAGCAGACGGCGAGATCCAGATCTTTGTCGGCGCCTGGCTCTTCCCAGCGGAGGGATATTCCCAGGCCAGCGCCTGCGGTGGGGACTGCTACTGCTCCTCGACAGGAACCAGATGTCCGGAGGAAAGTGTGGGGTCCCGGTAGGAAGCGCCAAGGTCAGCGGAGAAGCCCGCGACATGACTCTCGCCCGCCCCCGGCTGCTAAACCGTCTTCCTGACGATCGGAGGAGAGGAGGAGAGCGCGAGAGCAGCCCAGCTCCCAAGCGGCAAAAGTTCAGTTGCTCAAATGTGTGTGTGTTGGGTGTTCATTCAATAAAAATGCATACATTCTCACAATAAGAGCTTTCCCCTCCTCACTCAATAAATGCGGCTCCCCTTGCCCCGCCTCAGAGCAGTGCAGGTCTGCCGCCCACACAGGTTATAGTCACAAGATCCACGACCAAGCCGCTAAAGCCGCTATGTCAGTTCATGAGCGTGTGGAAAGTTATTCGGGAATCTCGCTGGCTACTCAGCGTGATAGAGCGGGATATACTCTTCAATTGGACGCAGACCACCCCGTTTCAATGGCGTGGTGCAGTCTCTAACATCGCCTCGAAATGCCCAGGCTCTGAGACAAGAGATAGGCTGTCTGCTCGAGAAAGGAGCAGTAGAGCGAGTCCCACCGAACGAGCTGGAGAGCGTTTTTTACAGCCGCTACTTCGTGGTACCCAAGAGGGATGGGGGGCTCCGCCCAATTCTAGATTTCAGACCCATCAACAGAGCGCTTTGCAAACGTCCGTTCAGGATGATAACGCTGAAACAGATCCTGGCGCAATTCGCCTGGGACTGGTTTGCGTCCGTGGATTTGAAGGACGCTGCGTATTTCCCATTCAGATAGCACCGCATCACAGACGGTTTCTGAGGTTTGCTTTCGAGGGCACAGCGTACCAATACTCTGTTCTCCCGTTCGGGCTGGCTTTGGCCCCGCGCACATTTTCAAAGTGCGTGGATGCAGCACTTTCCCCCCTCAGGGCGAGCGGGATGCGCATCCTCAACTATCTGGACGATTGGCTGATTTTAGCTCAGTCCCGGGACACGCTACTCAGCCATATAGACTCGCTGCTTATTCACTTGGAGTCCCTAGGGCTATGTGTAAACAGGCGAAAGAGCATTCTCGTCCCGAGTCAGTCCATTACATATCTGGGAGTTTGCATGGACTCCCTGGAAATGAGAGCCCGCCTCTCGCGAGAACACGCGGCGGCCATTTTGTCTTACCTGCGCCATTTCAGAGAAGGCAGCTCTGTTCATCTGAAGAAATTTTAGAGGCTGCTGGGGCTCATGGCGTCAGCTTCGGCAGTATGTCATCTGGGCTTATTACACATGCGACCACTGAAATGGCTGAAATCTCGAGTCCCCTGGACAGCATGGACTTCGGGACGTTTGAGTATCGCGGTCACCTGCGGCTGCATCGAAGCTCTGGCGCCGTGGCACAACCCAGATCTCTTCAGCCGGGGAGTCCCCCTGGGTTTGGTGACTTCACGCGTGGTGGTCACAACAGACGATCGACGCCGGCTGGGGAGCGTGTAGGGAATGCTAGCCGACGGTGGTCGGAACCTCAGATCCGATGGCACATAAACCGCTTGGAACTGGAAGCAGTCTTTTTAGCTCTAAAGGAGTTTCGGGCACAACTGGAATGGCAGTATGTACTGATTCGCACCGACAACACGTCCGTAGTTTCGTACATAAATCGCCAGGGCGGCATTCGTTCCAAGGCTTTGTGCGAGCAGGCAGCGATTTTACTGCTATGGGCGGACTCTCGCCTTCTCTCCATCAGAGCAACGCACATCCCCGGTCTCTTGAAACGCGGGGCGGACATGCTTTCGAGGAGGAGAATTCCTCAAGGGGAATGGAGGTTACACCCCGAGTCGGTTCAGATGATTTGGAACCTCTACGGGAAAGCAGAGGTGGATTTATTCGCTACGAGCGAGAATGCACACTGCCCGTTGTTCTTCTCCCTGTCCCACTCCCCGCTGGAAGGGGACGCGCTCACAGCGCACTGGCCAGCAGCCAGGCTTTATGCATTTCCTCCGATCAAAATATTGCCTCTGGTGTTATGCAAGATCAGGGAGGAGCGAGCGTCAGTGATACTCATAGCCCCGAACTGGTCGAGCCAGCCTTGGTTTCCAGACCTGACAGAGCTGTTGATAGCACCTCCCTGGCTGATTCCGGTCAGGAGGGACATGCTATCCCAGGCGGACGGCTCGGTGTGGCACACGAACCCGGAACTATGGAGCCTTCATGTGTGGCTGCTTTAGGGTTGTCAGAGGAGCTAAATGCATTACAGTCTCGCGTGATCGACACACTCACGGAAGCGTAAGCACCCTCTACAAGACGTTTGTATGCCTTAAAATGGGGAGTGTTTGTGAAATGGTGCCATCAGGCTCATATCGACCCGGTTACTTGCACCGTGTCGGATGTTCTGAGTTTCCTGCAATACAGGCTGGATAGTGGATCGTTACCCTCGACACTGAAAGTCTATGTGGCAGCCATTGCCGCGTTTCGTTCCCCGCAGGGCGGTCAGTCGATCGGCAGAAACGCCATGGTGGTGAGTTTTCTTAAGGGAGCGAGAAGACTACACCCTCCGAGATCACCTTCAGTTCCGCCCTGGGACCTAGAGGTGGTATTAAGAGCTCTTTCTCAGCCACCTTTTGAGCCTTTAACATCCGTGGGTTTGAAGGAGTTGTCTCTTAAAACTACACTCCTTCTTGCACTCGCTTCAGCTAAGCGCATAGGGGATTTGCACGCTTTTTCTGTGGACAGTGACTGTATTCGCTTCGGACCCGGTGACTGCAGCGTCACTCTACGGCCGAGAATGGGATACGTGCCTAAATCACTATCTACCCCCTTCAAGACGCAGACTGTTTCTCTGTCTGCCCTATCTTCCGAGTCAACAGCCTCGCGTGAAGCCGACGCTCAGACTTCGGTGTGCCCTGTCAGGGCTTTGAGGATTTACATCGACCGTTCGGCCAGCTTTCGACAATCTGACCAACTATTCGTATGTTACGGTGGTTGTGCGAGAGGCCGGACCGTTTCAAAACATAGGCTTTCCCAATGGATCGTAGACGCTATTATGGCTGCTTATACGAGCCAAGGTTTGGAATGTCCTTTGCACATTAGGGGGCATTCAACAAGGGCTATTGCTTCCTCGTGGGCTTGGTCGAGAGGTATGTCTATTCGAGATATATGCGTTGCAGCTGGCTGGTCTTCTCAGAATACTTTCGCCAGGTTTTACAAGCTGGACGTTCAGTCCTTTGCCTCCCAAGTGCTGTCGGTGAGTGGCTGATGCATGTTTTGCTACATCGTTATGTGTGTGCTGCTGTCTCGCACAGTAAGTTATCACTCTGCATGACCCTCTTACTAATATGGTTGTTCTGCCCTGTACTCAGTGCGGATTCCTGTATTTCGTGTTTGATTCTCTAGTGCTACCATTATCTTGCTAGGTTGTGTTTTTGCTGCTAACACAGTTATCTCTGTGCAGCTCCTTACAGTGTTTCGTTGCGCAAGTTTGCCCTGTTTTCAGCGCAGCCGACGTTATTTCTATCCAGATATGCAAATTTCGTATACCTTGGGTTTAGACTTACCGCCACCTATTATTGGCTTACCGCCACCTATCAGCTGTGAGCTCGCCTAACAGCGTCACTATTGGTGGGAAGTATGTATGTGCGTATTCTATCTGCTGAGTGTGTGTAGGATACAGGCTTCGTAGCCTCTCTCACTGCGGGATTGAATATCGTTCCCATAACGGAGAATTCTCCGTGATGTCTCGTGACAGCTCGAAAGGGAACGCTCCGGTTACTATGGTAACCTCGGTTCCCTGAGAGCGGAACGAGACATCACGGTAGTCGCCCGTGCTCGCTGCTCTCCAGCTCACGGTGTTCAGTATCCGATTCTGATGTAATTGTCGCGGGCATCGCATTTATACTGTCTCGAGCTCATATTTGCATGCTTTATAAAATTGGCCAGTCATTGGACTGGCGTGAGCCAATAGGACTTCAGGAAAGGTTGAAGGGAAGGAGTTCCCATAACGGAGAATTCTCCGTGATGTCTCGTTCCCGCTCTCAGGGAACCGAGGTTACCATAGTAACCGGAGCGTTTTTTTGAAGATGAACAAACATCAGGCTCCGAATGACAGGTTTGACAGCTTTTTTTCAGTATTGTGACGTACATCTGAGCATGAAGGCATGTCCAAACCAAAGACGATAACTAAAACTATAAAGTTTTAATAAACCTTTCAATTCTATGAGAATAAAAAAGTCCAACACAGAGGAACAATATAGCCTGAATCACGTTTAGAACATTTTTACCAACTTATCAACTGATGAATGATAGAAACATTGACACCCAATCAGAATCTACTCACCGGAATGAGAATGTAAAACAGTGGAAAACAGAACCTTACAAAAACATCTGTTGGGGTGGACGATAATATAGTTAGGCTATCATAATAGTGCATAATAGGCTATCATAATGTGTTCCTGTGGCTCAGTGGTAGAGCATTGCATTAGCAACGCAAAAGGTTGTGGGTTTAATTCCCAGCTAACGCACATACGGACAAAAACATGTATAGCCTGAATGTACTGCAAGTCGCTTTGAATAAAAGCATCTGCTAAATGCATAAATGTACATTTAAATGTTATAGTTATCTTTCTGTATATTGTCCTAGGCATGCATTGGCCTAAACATTATCATAAAAGAAACAACGTAGAGTGAAGACTTGGTTATTTCTACCGGAGTTCTAACATTTTACGAGGAAAAAAAGAAGAAATAAACATATATCACATAGATTCAGTTATTTTGCATGTACAAAACCAGTCTGTTATGTTGCATGATATTGCAAACCGGTATTTGCTATGATATTATTTTCATTTATCATTCTAATCATAAACACACTGGTTTGTAGTGAAATAGTTTTACAGTTTACTGCACTGTTACTCTTCTAGTTATTTGCCTATTGTGCTTAATGAAGTGAAAGTCTTGCAAATGCACAGAAAATAGCTTACATCCGGATATCATGCTGTTACAAAATAGACAGGGTGAATTTTAATTTCATGATGACTCTGAGCAAGGAAATTCAACTGTAGCTTATTCTGAGATGTAAAGATTTTCTAAATTTTGATTGTCACTTGCTAGCCACATATTTTACATATCTTGTCAAGCCGAGGTGGTGCACCCAGACAAATAAATCTACTAGTAACACCACAGATTACAATTAGACACTGTGTTACTGTTTCAGAAGCTACATAGTGACGCTAACACGCATATGAGCATGCTAATGCTACAGGGACTGCAGCACATCAAGGCACAGAGGAACCAAAACAAAACTTCTGACATGAAATGAAATTAGTCAAATACACGTGTCCCAATAAGCCATCAGAGCCATGATTACGCACGCATGCTGTGGAGCCAAACTTCTCCTTATTGAGAGAACATTTTCTCAAATAGCCACACAATGGCCAGGAAACTCTTAGCACCTCTCAACACGTCTGCCTCCATGTGATTTGTAGCACCCCACTGTTCAGTAGATTTACAACCAGCAACCCCGACATGCAGGTTCACGATGAGCATAGCTGATTACAAAGATAACGGAAGACCTCCTCCCATTGTAACCGGTTAACCGTGCTGCCTGGTTCATTATTGTCTTGCCACATAGATTGTCAAAAAGGTGCTTGTGAGATAAACTGCTGTTCACATGGTGCAGAAAGAAGAAAATAAAGCCACGTGACAAACAATCAGTCTGCATCTAACATGCATGGATGAATCATCAGTTCTGGTAGTTTTAGCGATTTCACAAATAGTAAAAACAAATCCCTTTGTTAGTATTAATACACAGATTTCTAACCCTTTTTATGATGCAAAAACCATGCATCCTTTTTTCAAATTCTGGGCCAAAGTAAAACATAAACTTGTACATTCGAAGATTTTCCACCATGTGATTTCATGCTATTACTACATTTACCACTATTTAATATAAAAAATCTAATAATACTTACTCTATAGCAGAACCTGTGTGACACAAATAAAATTATCAATATTTATGAGAACTTTCATTTGAATATTGTTATTAAAAATCCTTTAAAATGTATAACAACATATATAAATGATGAAACCATCATCTTTTTCTAATAAAAACATCATCAGTATGACTCTAGAATGTTTTCAAATAAAATATAAACGTTTGTTAACTCCGTTTTCAAATTTAGACTAACGTTTGCTCTACGATGCTTCGGGCTGCAGTTCATTTGATACAATTTATTATCTGTTTATAATGTTTTCATGTTTGGCAATAAAATGCAGTCCTAAAAAGGGAAAATATATATAAAGAACTATTATTTTTATTTTATAATTTATATTATATTCCATTATTTTTATATTAAAATAATATAATATATTTTAAATATATATATTTTTAATACATATTACATATTTTTATTTCTTTGTTTTATCTGAGAAAAAAAAACTCTGGGTCAGAAATGACTCCAATGCATTGCATAAGTTAAAGCTCAGAGTAGTTGCATGACACAACACACACATACACATTTCTTGGACTTTTTTTTTTATCCAATAACTTGTTTAATACCTAGATGGATATTGTTTCTCCAATATATGAAGACGTTTGATTTTACAGAGAGAAACTTTTCTGTTGTTTTGATTCTGATGTATACATTTGCCCATGATGTTTCCTATTCTTCCCTATCTGTAGTGAACAGAAACACTGTCAGTGGTTTGAGGTCTGTGAGAGACTGACACTATCAGATAACCTGTAGGTGTGAGCGCCCCTAAACACCTCCTGCTTGCTGACTGATTTTCTGTGGTTTCGGTGGCAAGGGGAGCCAGTCTGATTAAATTGGATGGATACTTGTTTCTCATAATCTGGTTTGTTACTGATAGCATTGTGTTTAGTTCATACATTTTGTATTCAAAACTCTTTGGGAGATGGTGTTAGAGTTCAGTGACAGCTAGAAGTTCTCATATCAGTCTGTACTGATAGAATGCTGTTGTGTTTTAAACAGCAATAAGAATGTATACATTCTCAACGTTAATTCCCACAAGCGTGGTTTTGAATTGAGAGATGTGTGTGGCTATTATCAATGTCTCCTTATTTAAAGAGCTGCTAAGCCATACGCCATCTCTGATTGCTCTCTGGTTGAGCTGAAGTCTCAAATTTAGAAATAACGTTGTGGTCGTGAAAGCTTGTATACGTCTCATTCTTTCTTCTCATAAAAGTGAACGCTCTGAGAACCTTGAAACCTCAAACCATTATCACGGCTACTTTATGCAGCTATTTCAATCACGTACTCCTAAAGAGATGCAGAAAGTCTCTGCTCTAGAAGAAAGCAAAGAAAAAAAATACATCAGTGTTTCAGAAGTATTGACCTATTGCTGCAGTCATAGTGTCTGTTCAAGTCTGTCTTTGGTTTCCTGTTCTTGATGTGAGGAGAAGGAGGTTTGTCACGTTTACACTGTGCTGCGCTGTGAGAGATAGACTGTCTGTACTTTAACTTTGCTTCACATTTGCTCTTTATACTGCTAGCTTTAATCTTAAAGGACTGAAGACAGGGGGAAAATGAGTTGGACTTTCATCATAACATCAATTCTAAGTAGACCACGGTAGCAGAATATTAAAAACATGTTTAATTTTTTTTATAAATTTGAATACATCATTATTTTGAATTAATTTAAATTATAAAATATAAAAAAAAAAATGAAAACAAATAAATACATAAATAAAATAAAAATAAAAACAAATTGATACTTTTTAAATGTATTTAAATTAGAATAATTAGTCATCCCATTATTATTATTGTTATTCATTCATAAAAAAACACTTATTGTACTATATATTTAACAAAACCAATCTCTCAGACAGTGAATGCAAGTATCTGACTCTACATGTCACTATGTTTGCTAAACTATTACTAGGCCTGCAACAGAATATTAAGAATTAATAGACCTATCAAAGGCAAGAAAATGCATAAAGAAACAAAAATGTAATATATATATATATATTTTTTTTTGCTTAAATATGTGAGACATCTTTTTCACTTTCTGTGGCAGTTGTGGTTAATTGTGGTAATTCTGCATATGCATATATCAGTGTAGAAACATCAGTGATGTGTGCCTTAAAGGGATAGTTCACCTAAAAATTAAATTCTGTCACCCTTTACTCACCCTCATGTCATTCCGAATCTGTACGACTTTTCCTTCTGTGCAACACAAGAGAAACTATTTTGTGTTCTGCAGAAGAAAGTCATGCAGGTTTGAAAATATGTGATACCATAGTTTTGAATGGACTATCACTTTTAATTGGCCCTTAATTGTTAGGTTCTGTATAATGTTTTCAATCAATATGAATATGTAGTCTTTGTGTAATACAGGATTTATCTAATTTTTTACAGATTCAAAGCCTCTCCAAACATACTACATCATTTTCTCAAACCGCACTGAGGCCTTCCACATCCGCCTCTCTGCAGCACAATGACACCTAAAAATGGACAGCTGCCCTAACGTCCAGTCATCCTGTCTCCAGAAGCACGCCATCCGGTGAGACACTGAAGATGTTCTATAAAGAGCACTACCCACAGCTGCAGTGTCTACAAGGAGAGACTCTTCACAGCCCCAACTGTTAAACATGCTGCAACACTTGAAGTGTCATGAGCAGAGACACACTGTGACAGTTTTGCCATTAACACTTGAAAGTGACAGCAAGATTTCTAATTCTTACCAAAGAAAAAAAAAAGGTTGTTAAAAGTCTTAGATCTAACATTCATGTAAACATTACAAAGCCCATGTTAGTACTGTCACACTGTATAAAGGGTTTTAGTCCCAAATATCTTACTACTGGATATGTACTGAAAATTCAACTGATTGAACAACAGTGATTTCAACTAAATGAATCTGTATTTGACCCATTGTCAATGGAGTTTATAATGTTTTAGCCCCCAGGTTTTATCTCTGCTGTTTCACATGTATAAGGATTTTGTAAACTTTATGAACCATATATTACTTATATGAAAATATCAGTTCATTTTAAAATATGTTCACACTGTGTTAGTCATAATAATATAAGGTTATTTCATATTTTTTATCTGTCTTTTATTTTATTATTTTTTATTTTTTATTATTGTACTTTATAATTATACAACTTATGTCACAAATCTACAACTATAAATTAAAAATATTTTTTAATTCGAAATTGTCAACACGTTTATCATAGAAGAGGTGTATTCAAGTCATTGTATGTATGGATTGCATTTTGAATGTATTTTTGAAAATACAATAACACCCAGCGTTGGCTGAAATGTTATTCCTGGAAGAACAATTGCAAGAAAACCACACCTGGGGCAAATATAAAATCGTCCCACATAGACAAGCCAAAAATCCTAATGTGATTTAGATCACTATGGGCGTCTACAGCAATCAGACTACATCATAACTAACATCCATGTTCATAGAACGTCCATTTAGTTTCTTTTTCAACTGGCATTCAAATACATGGAGTTATGCTGCTGCAGGCACTTACAAAAATTGGGTGAAATGTTTGTGAGACACGATGAAACACGGTCGCGTTCAGGAAGTTAAAATGTGTATTTAAGGCGCGTGTTTGCGCGGAGGCAGGTCGCGCGCAGCAGTCATCAGTATCGGAGCACTACAGCGAAGCGCAACAGGTGAGTCCCGTCCTGACTCAGGACGATCAGTTTAGACCGACAGCGTGCAGCAAACTTTAATCTTGATGGATGCATTACTTCTCTTGCCTCGATTTCTAATAGCATTTTCATTCGAATAGAACGCAGGTATCATAGCTTTAAAAATATAAGTTTTGGATAAGGTTCAGTTATCTTGACGCATTGACCGAGGTAAGTTTTAAGAAATCTCAGTTTATGCACATACTTTGCTAGGTAATTAAAACTTTATGGAAAAACGTTAAGATATTTTAGATTACTTACGCTAACGTTTGGAGATCACTCGTAGTCACGCACAGCCGGTGCGCCAAAGTTTTTCCCATTCACAATCTGACTGCTACCTTACATTAGCTACTAAAGCAAGCTTATACAACGTCTAAACGTGTTCTTTCAATGTTGCTTAATTTTGATTTAGATGCAGACAGAGCATTACATTGCCTAATGCAGGAGTTTTCAAACTGGGGTCCAGGGACCCCGATGGGACCACAAGGGGGTGCTAGGGGAAATGACAGATTGAAAGAAAAACGTAAAATAAAACAGAAAATATAAATTAAACAAAACGGGAGAGGTAACATTTTATCGAAATTTAACAATAAAATGGTTTTATAGCTATTGCTTTCTAAAGACTAATCTGAAATGAGATGAATCTAGCATATTTGATTCTATTGATAGGCCCAGTTTTAACTACTTTTGTGAAACACTTGTTATTTATAATATTTAATTGTATTTTTATTTTATTATTTATAGTTATCGTTCCTTCCCTTTTCATGCGCATACGGCCTAAAGATAAGTTGTACAGTAATCAGTATTGCGTCATATTCTTGTCGTTGCTCTCTCTTTTATCTTGTTCATTGCTTTCAAGGTATAAAACTGATTTGGAGCAGTAGCAGGCCTATTTTTTGTAAAAAAAAAAAACTTAATTAAAAAGTGTTTCTAAACAAATAGCATACTTAATTAAAAATGTTTCTTCTCAGGTTTATACAGAAAGTCAACAGAAAAAGATACATTATGAACTACTACAACTTGTAAATCGCTTTGGATAAAAGCGTCTGCAAAATGACTAAATGTAAACTTAAATATTTTATAGATATTATAATAATTATTTTAGCTTTAGTAGCCGACAATTACAACACACAAGCCAATTACTTAATTTTGAATGTCTGTATGTACGAAAATATAGGCCTATAGCTCATGGATGCTAATAAATTGTCTAAATGAACTGTCACATTTTATAAATGTGTCGTTTCCAACACAATTGCGCGATCAGTATGGCCTAGAGCCTAATGCCGTGTCACATATAGCCCAAATGTAGGCTACAGAGAACAGCCAATTAAACATTTTCTTTACAACTTAAGTTTTCTATTTACCATGATATTAGACCATAACCTGAAT
Organism: Gymnocypris eckloni scoliostomus; assembly: GCA_027564155.1. Lineage (NCBI taxonomy): Eukaryota > Metazoa > Chordata > Actinopteri > Cypriniformes > Cyprinidae > Gymnocypris > Gymnocypris eckloni. The sequence continues at coordinate 22,510,213 of CM050422.1, read as the reverse complement.
AAGCATGCCATTGTGCGTGAGACAGAAATAAATGTGCTATTCATAATTTAACCTTTTCAAATAGGCTAATAAAATTGTCTTAACGGCTATTCAATAACATATTAGGGAAATTAATATACAATATTAGGCCTAAATGCTTTTTGGAACTGTTTGTACTTGCATTTGATGTTCCTTAAGTCTCGACATCAGGTTATTAACGACTAAAACAAAACCAATTAGTTATTGGCAATAATACCCTGAGCTCCATTGCAGGCCGTTACTTGGATGTGACGTGAGGTTGGTCGCCTATATAACGCTGACAGAGGATCAGTTTACTAAACAAGGCTTTGAGGTCAGGTTGCCAAGAGGCAGCATATAACAAAGTGTGCCGTGGAGTGCCTCGACTTGAAATCGTTTTTGCTTTATTTGGGAGGTTTTGATAAAAAAATGCTGCATGGTAGAGATTTGACAGACCGGTCCTATTCAGTTATGTGAAGATCAGGTGCACAGGTGCACATTTTTTCACACCGATCTAAATCCATTTTGCGCAATTTTTAGGCAGGATTGGAGAGCCGTGAGTGATTGGTGACCCTGAACCTGATAACGGAGAGTAAACATGCCGAGGTCATTTTTGGTGAAGAGCAAACGGGCGCACAGTTATCACCAACCCCGTTACCTGGACGACAACTGCATCCCAATTGAGAAGCTTCTCACATGCCAAGGTACGAACTATGGGTCGAAATGTATCAGGCATTGAAAAGCGTTAAATAAAATGAAGATGGCTAATGCATTGAGAATGTTATTGGGTTTAGAAAGTCAAATGGGGCAGATCCCCGAGAGCCCGGTGGAGGTGGGCAATAATTCCCCTGAGGCCAGCATGGTGTGCACGGCGGATCATTCCTCTCAGCAGTCCCAGCTGAGCTGCGAGGGCAGTGTGTGTGACCGCTCATCCGACTACGAGGACTTCTGGAGACCCCTGTCATCGGGAACCTCTCCAGGTTGATAAGTTGTCATTCTCTCTTAAAAAAGTTACAAAACTGTCACTGCGGCGGTAGCCTACACTTTAGATAGCCTACGATGCACTTTAAAAGTAGGCTAGCTACTAATAACCTATGCACCTTTACTAAAACGTAGGCTAGCATTTAGCGGTAAACACGCGTTACCTGCCTGTTATCTTAGGGTACCGACACTTTGACAGCTTTGTTACTTTTTGGGGGGAGCATATCAATTTTACTGTAATGAAAACGCTTGTGCTCAATACTCATTACGCTTTTCTTTTACAACATATCACTCTAGATCTGGATAAATGCCCGGTGTCTTCTCCAGATGACTACTCTCAGCCCTTCGACATGACTTTCCGTCCGTATGTTTGGGCCCATTCAACGTCCGATCTTAGACACCTCATTCAATCCTGCAACCGTGTTTCTGTGAATTCAGAGGCATCCGTGGGGGTGTATGATGCCGTGGACAGAAGGCCGGGTGCCCATCTACTCACTGAACCAACACAATCCGGGCGATTTTACCAGGACTATGGCTCTCTGACCAGTAATTTGTTGGACAATAGAGGCTTTTATGCCGACATCAAGATGTCAACTAAAGTAGCAAAAATTGACACGCAGTCTGATAGTATGTGCACGCGTCTTCAACTAAGCGGGTCGTACAAATGCGTAAAATGCACTAAGGTATCAACATTTCTATTATTCAGAAACTTCTAAAAATATATTTTTAGGCTTTATTTCTAGCAGCAACTTAACTATTCGCTCCAAATTATCTATTAAATGTAAAATAATAGGTTAGTTCGTATAAATAAATCTTGAATGTTTAGAAATTCTCAATTAGTTGGCTATTTGTCTAGAAAATGAATGTACAGTATTTGCATCAGGCTATTTAAGCCCATTCACATCAATAACAATATGCTATATCGTCCAAGGTTCTGTTTATTATAAGCGCACGTTACAGTTATACCATATCTGCTGCTATCAAATAACTGTCTAAAATGAGAGATTTATGTTTCTTCTTCTTCATCTTAAACAGGTGTTTTCGACCCCTCATGGGCTAGAAGTTCATGTGCGGCGGTCACATAGTGGCACGAGGCCCTTTGCATGCGACATCTGTGGAAAAACGTTCGGCCACGCCGTCAGCCTGGAGCAACACAAAGCTATACATTCACAAGTAGGGCCTATGCTTGCATTATCACAATATTTAATACTTCAGCCAGAATAGACGATCTTACTAATTGACATGTTTTTTCCCGGCAGGAAAGGATCTTCAGCTGCAAAATATGCGACAAAACCTTCAAGAGGTCGTCCACATTGTCCACGCACCTCCTCATCCACTCCGACACCAGACCGTATCCCTGTCAGTACTGCGGCAAACGCTTCCACCAGAAATCGGATATGAAAAAACACACGTTCATTCATACAGGTGATTTATATTTTATTTTTTTGCCAAATATTGTTTGTGCAGTTATAAAGGGTTTGTCCGTGAGTCAAAGTTTTGCTGAGACCAAAGAAGAATAACAAACTTTTCTTTATAAATATTTTACAGGTGAAAAGCCCCACAAGTGTCAAGTGTGTGGCAAAGCCTTCAGTCAGAGTTCAAACCTCATCACTCACAGCAGAAAACACACAGGATTCAAGCCTTTCGGATGCGACCTTTGTGGCAAAGGCTTTCAGCGCAAAGTAGATATGAGGAGGCACAAAGAAACACAACATGGACTAAAACAATAAGACAAAACATTCTTTTTATGACTGTTTGTTTGCACATGTGACACTTTGTAAAATTAGAAGGTAGCCTAATATTGTGTGGTTTTATGGATTAAGGAAATTTAGCAGTCAGAGACTTCAGATGCTCATGTCAATTCATGTTTTTTTGTATAATAAGCTGTTATGTTTTATCATTGCGAAGTATTATTACATAAAAAAACATCAGTTCTTATGTTTTACTTCGAAATGTGTATTAAACATTTAAATTGATTAAAATGAAATACTCCATAAGATGAAGGCCAAAACAAATTTAATCAAGTGCATGTAAAACATATATTCTTGTGAGTGTGATAGTTCCAATTCTTACAGCAACTTGTTAGCAATGTACCCATCAAAAAGTAGCAGCTTGAAAATTAACATTTGAGGCAATATGTTAGAAATAAGAAGAAAACATGAAAGTACAAATTAACCACTACACCACATATTTTTAATCTAAAAATATATTCTGCAATGTATTGACTGCATTTTAAGGTTAAATAAATTTTGTTTAGAAAAAAAATCCTGACATCAAGAGCATTACTTTGCATTTAACATAGGCTATAACTGAACTTTTTCAGATTCTGTTTAAGAGTAAAGAAGGGTTTTTGATGTCCTGTGAGACTTTAACAGCACCATCTTAATTTGATTTCTTTATGATTCTTTACATTTTCAAGCAAATAAACAATGGATAGTTACAAACTTCTAGATATCATTAATTACTTAAATACAATATTGAGTATTTAAATCAGGAAATTATTCACAGAATCATTGTTTCAGCTAGGCTTTTAATGTAAACTCTAAATGTGTGTGGTACATCATGTTTGTGAAGTAACACAGGGTTTGAAGAGCTGCACGAGATTGTGTAGATCTTTGACCTCCAGTTTCAGCTCGCTCGTGAGAGAGCAGATGTACTCCAATGAAGATGGACTTGCCAATGAATCTCTGAGCAATGGTGACACTTCTGTTAATCTAAAAAAACAAAAAGCTTTAGCACCACAGGCAAGTAAACAGATGTGAATCAAAACAAAGGTTAGAGAGAATAGAGAGCACTTTGAAATTGTCACCGACACAAACTTATACTCCGTAAGGATTTAATAAAACAAATCAATATTTAACTTCAATACTATTAAGTACATGCCTGATAATTAAATCATCTGTATTGAAAATAATGATTCAATGTAAAGTTAAACACATAAATGCCTGCATTTATGCCCCTTTAACAAGTCATCCATCCATAGTTCTTTCTCTAAAAGAAAAAAAGGGTTGTTGCAGCAGCTCGGATTCAACCTGTTCTACAGTTTCTGGTGCTTTATCTATTATTGAACTGATCTCAACAAAAGCCCACAGGCCTGACATAAGGCACAGAGAGGTGTGCTTCCAAATTATTAATGAAGGGAAAATAACAGGCCAATTGCTGATAAACAGATTGAAAGCCTCAAATGGGCTCTGAAACTAAATGTAGATGAGCAGCCATAAACAGTCTGAAATACACTGAGATCAGTGAATATAAAGTTATTTCCAATACATGTTATTAAAGGTATTTTCAAGAACATCATTCCAAACATGTCCTATCAAAACTAAGGGTAACACTATTCACTATTATCCAAGAGTTTTCCCTTAATAAATGTCTTATTTTTAGCAAATAAGGTAGTTACTGTAGTAGTTATGTTTAGACATGGTGTAGGGTTAAGGCTTCTAGAATAAGTTTATGCAGAATGAGGAATTAATATGTGCTTTGAAACAGCCAATATGCACGCTAATAAGCAACTAGTTAATAGAATAGTGATCCCTAATATACAGGAGCATCTCAATAAATTAGAATGTCGTGGAAAATTTCATTTATTTTAGTAATGCAACTCAAATTGTGAAACTCGTGTTTTAAATTCATTTGTAAGTTGCTTTGGACAAAATAAATAAATAAATTCAATGCACACAGACTGAAGTAGTTTGAGTCTTTGGTTCTTTTAATTGTGATGATTTTGGCTCACATTTAACAAAAACCCACCAATTCACTATCTCAACAAATTAGAATATGGTGACATGCCAATCAGCTAATTAACTCAAAACACCTGCAAAAGTTTCCTGAGCCTTCAAAATGGTCTCTCAGTTTGGTTCACTAGGCTACACAATCATGGAGAAGACTGCTGATCTGACAGTTGTCCAGAAGACAATCATTGACACCCTTCACAAGGAGGGTTAGCCACAAACATTCATTGCCAAAGAAGCTGTCTGTTCACAGAGTGCTGTATCCAAGCATGTTAACAGGAAGTTGACTGTAAGGAAAAGTGTGGAAGAAAAAGATGCACAACGAACCGAGAGAACCGCAGCCTTATGAGGATTGTCAAGCAAATCGATTCAAGAATTTGGGTGAACTTCACAAGGAATGGGCTGAGGCTGGGTCAAGGCATCAAGAGCCACCACACACAGACGTGTCAAGGAATTTGGCTACAGTTGTCATCAGAGGCGTCTTACCTGGGCTAAGGAGAAGAAGAACTGGACTGTTGCCCAGTGGTCCAAAGTTCTCTTTTCAGATGAGAGCAAGTTTTGTATTTCATTTAGAAACCAAGGTCCTAGAGTCTGGAGGAAGGGAGAAGCTCATATCCCAAGTTGCTTGATGTCCAGTGTTAACTTTCCACAGTCTGTGATGATTTGGCGTGCAATGTCATCTGCTGGTGCTGGTCCATTATGTTTTTTGAAAACCAACGTTACTGCACCCGTTTACCAAGAAATTTTGGAGCACTTCATGCTTCCTTCTGCTGACCAGCTTTTTAAAGATGCTGATTTCATTTTTCAGCAGGATTTGGCACCTGCCCACAGCCCCACACTGCCAAAAGCACCAAAAGTTGGTTAAATGACCATGGTGTTGTGTGCTTGACCGGCCAGCAAACTCACCAGACCTGAACCCCATAGAGAATCTATGGGGTATTGTCAAGAGGAAAATGAGAAACAAGATACCAAAAAATGCAGATGAGCTGAAGGCCACTGTCAAAGAAACCTGGGCTTCCATACCACCTCAGCAGTGCCACAAACTGATCACCTCCATGCCACGCCGAATTAAGGCTGTAATTAAAGAAAAAGGAGCCCCTACCAAGTATTGAGTACATATACAGTACATGAACATACTTTCCAGAAGGCCGACAATTCACTAAAACATTTTTTTTTATTGGACATATGAAGTATTCTAATTTGTTGAGATGTGAAATGTGAGCCAAAATCATCACAATTAAAAGAACCAAAGACTTAAACTACTTCAGTCTGTGTGCATTGAATTTATTTAATACACGAGTTTCACAATTTGAGTTGAATTACTGAAATAAATGAACTTTTCCATGACATTCTAATTTATTGAGATGCACCTGTAAAGTTACAACACATACTTTTGGGGGTTCTCAGAACATCAAAATGTTTACCCTGCTGATGCACATTTGTTCTCATGGGATCTAATAACCAAACAAAGTTTTTCTTTGATGAACTAACTGGTAAAATTATCCAGCTAGTCAATAATAAATCAGAGTCATGTCTTTATGCAGATCTTTAAATGAGGAGTGGTTTAATTGGGGTTGTGTGTTGGCTCTTCAGGTGGAATGTTTCCCATGATGTTACTGCAGCATCACGGATCCACAGCAATCGGGCCATGATAAGATACGGGCTTCTGTTTACACAGACAGGGAGCAGCACGGAACTCTCCTCAGAGTTAGTGGCTCTGTCAAGCATTCATAAACCTGAGGGAAGTCATACACACCACCTGGCACTGTACAAACATGATTTGTGTAGCCTTTTCTACCACACACACACACACACACACACACACACACACACACACACACACATTATACGCACTTCAAAACAATCTCATTTTCTTTAATATAACTGCAAGATGGCATTCTGAAACTGTGTCGTGTCAATGACAAATAATAGTGTTACCAGTAAATCAAAGGAAGAATCTAGTTTGAAACGTGCAAAATGTAATTATAATTAACATTTTCCTACACCATATATTCAGTGTACACACCTTAATTCTATAAAAAATATTTTACATATACTTCAATTTTAAATATAGTTTAAACATTTTTAACAACAAATATCATGAATTATTATGTTTTTGGGGTGTCACAGCTCATTACATTTTACAACCTGAACTAACCTTGCCATAAAAAGATCAAATTATGATATTTTTAGAGACTTACTGACCTAGACACATAGTTTTGAGGGTCTACATAGGTCCTTTTTATGATATTTAGATTTTCAAAGAGTTTTATTTTTTTTCTGCATGTAGGTAGTGCCACATGACTCTTTGGCAGAAAACATTTTTTTTTCAAATGTAATTCTATTTGATGTAATGTTATGGATTGCATTTATTTTTATTCATAGAGCCAGCAAATCTCTCTCTCTCTCTGTGTGTGTGTATGTGTATGTATGTATGTGTATGTATGTATATATATATATATATATATATATATAGAGAGAGAGAGAGAATATATAGATATATGGATGATTAGATAGATTAAAGATCTCTACAATTAAAGAACTCCACAATTAATTTTCAAAAGAAGTACAAATCTTTATCAAGTAGACAAATATTAACTTGGAGCACAAAGAAATGCACACAAATCATACACGCACTCACACAGACATAAATCACTTATAGCTGTCTTATAGCTTTGCATAGTGTGTTCCTGAAGAAAAAACAATGCTCCCTGATTTCCTCAGTGCTGTTCCCATATACTCTTGTTAAAGCTAGGCCCTCCAGCTGTTGATCTGTCTACCACATACTTTCACTGTCAGAGAACAGCAGGCCACCGAGGTGTCATAAAGCCCCAATCAACAGACATCCTCAGATAAACCCACAGCATTATCTGCAGTTGCAATATTCTTAGTCTTTATACAAGCACATGTTAGCTTAGTTGGGCCAGCCCTGCTAGCCTCTCATGGCAAATACCAACACATGTGGCACTTTCCCATGCATGAGAAAATGGACAAAAGCCATGCCGTAGTAGATAATTAGCTTAAGCAATCTAAAGATCTGTTTGACATCTAAAAGATAAATTTGTTGTGACTTGACTCTGGTTGGAAGTAATCTGGAAACACATTTAGTTCTGAGGGACAAAACCATCTATCAACAACCTAGCAACTTCAGAAAATGCTTAAATCCAGTTTTAAAGTATTGAATATTAATTTGATACTCACACTGAGAGAAGAACCACAGCAATTAAAGTCCATTCTGGCCTTTTGTGAATGATATTAGTGTTTGTAAACCTAAAACAAATGACAATTCATAGCACCATTAACAAAAAAACAGTTAAAAGCTTTAAAAATTTAATGTGCATTGATGGCAGTCATAAAGACTTGTGCATGCATATGATACAGGGAAACGAGTGCAATATTAAAGTCAAACTGCTTTATTTGGTGTAATCATGTTTTTAAAATTTGAATTTAGTAGCTCTCAACAGGAGAAACAGAATTCCTGGAAGCAGGTTCAATCCAAGGGTGAAGTGCCCCTTCAGAGGCATGGTAAATCATCTTCATAATGTGACACACTACTTCCTGTTGACAGCACTTCTATGGCAAATCATAATTTATGGGCCGTGAAACTAAAAACTTCATGATTTAGGCCAAAAAGTTCAAATGAGTGTCTGATCGACAGACGTTAACACTGATTTTTCCCTGTCATCCACTATTATTCAAGGGTTTGGGGTTGGTAAGATTTTATTAATGCTTCAGAAAGAAGCAAATATTTGTTCAAAAATACAGTAAAAAAAAAAATATTATAAGTTAAAATAACTTTTTTATTTTAATGCATTTTAAAATGTAATTACTTCATTGATGACAATACTGAATCTTCAGCAGCACTCGATATCACATGATACTTCAGAAATCAATCTAATATGCTGATTTGTTGTTAAAACATTTCTTAAACTTATTGATGTTGAAAATAGTTGTGCTGCTTATAACTTTTTGGAAATCTTTACTTTTTTCGGATTCTTTGATGAATTGAAATGTCAGCATTTATTTGAAATATAAATATTTTGTAGCCTTATAAATGTCTTTACTGATTTTTTTTATTCATTTTAGGTATCCTTACTCAATAGAAGCATGATTGTAATTTAATACTTTTGAACAGTGGTGTGCATGTATTATAATTCTTCGTCTAGTGTGCAATGTGACTTACCTGAATGTCCTGACCAAATTATGTATGTCGTTGATTACATCACTCATCGATAGACACAGGGGTCCCACAACATCTCTCAAGCTTTGAAAAGAAACAAAGAGGGGGCAGACTTTTATGTGAGATGTCATTCACTGATATGTACTTACATCAATAAATAAATACACTTTTGCTACTATTGAGGTTAGATATGGTTATGGAAAGGTTTGTTGGTATGGTTAGGTTTAGCTTAGGTTTAAGGGTGGGTAATTAAATAATTACATATGTAACTACAGTGATGCATTTTTAAATATAGGTACAATGCAAGAATGTGTGTACACAATAAGTGCATTGTATCAAACATTAATTTAAATGTAACTACATAGTACAAATATTCTTGATATATAGTTGGTTCTAAGGAGGTTATGATTTGCAATAAGACTATGAGTACTAGGTACTTTGATTTTCTTTCCAGCATATATGACGTTTAAAGCACTAATAGACTTGACGTGACTTATATAGATTTCAAGCAGGTCAAATGCATAAGAAAACATTATTATAGTGCGAGCAAAACATTGTTAATGGTGTCTGAAATGACAAACACTGATCCAACCATTGCTGAACACTGACCTCTGGCTGAGCTTCTCCACAGCAATGCGTTTCTGAATAAGATGTTGCGCATGAGAATCAACCAATGGCAGAGGAGGGTCCTTCCCACTGTTCTGCAGGACCATGAAAAAAGTGTTAATCAAGAATGTAACAGAGAAATCAATGAGAGATGCTGCCAGTTCTGAGGAACCCCAGTCTAACATGCTTGAATTGAGCACCCACAACAGGACAGTCCAAGTAACTGCAGGTTCAGACTTCAGAATGCTCATACTGTGACCCAAAAATATATTTGCATGTTTACCCTACATTTTCCCCAAAAAAAGTAGTTTAAAGTAAATTTTTCTTTAAAAAATGTAACTCATTAAAGTCAAAGTTCAAAACAAACAAAACATTTGTTGCTGTCAAAAAATAGCAGCTTAAGTTCATAGCAGGATTATTAATAAAACAAACCATTAACACTTGAAAAAGTAACTGTTAACTGAAAAAAAATCTAATGTCAAATTACAATATTATAAATAAATAATACTAAAACAACAACTCCTCACACATCCACTAACAAACACTGAAACCATTTGGTAAAAAATCACTGCAAAAAATGTCTCAAGTTATTTCCGTTGGGGGGGTATAATCAATGTAAGTATAAGTCTTTAAGTGTAGCTTTAAGGTGAGATAGGGAAATCATTCAGTTCCCACCTGTTTGTCTTGAATGTCTTTGATGGGATCTGTCTTGACCTCTTCAGGCAGAACATACACTCCTTTATAAAACTCTTTCACTCTCAGCTCCAGCAACTCTGTCTCCTTCCGCAGTGTTTCAAAATCAGGAGCTGAAGCACTGGGTCTGGAAGAACATCCACTGTTCTGTCTCAGGCTCACTTCCACCTCAGCCTCATCCAGGTCATCTTCATCCAGTTCCTCCACTTCCTGTGAAGAAACCACTGTTCCAGAGGCATAATCAGGCCCATAAAGAAACTTCATGGTTTCCTCAGTTCTCCACTCCATAAAAGTTTGTCGTAAACACTCTAGCAGGCACAAACTGATGGTTGTAGGAGTTGTTTTAGCTTTATGGTCCTTCAACAAGCCTTTGAGGCCTGCAGCTCCTCTCTTACTCATGCTCACCTGAGTGATCTTCACATCACTAGCGTGAAGGGTGGAGTTTCCAATCTCAGGCTGTGAAGGGAGGTTAGTTTCCTGCTGGGCTGCAGTGTCCTTCAGACTACATCGATTCAAAAGCTCCAGTGTTCCTTCAACATCAGATCCAGCAGATGTGGTTTTATTTGGTATAGACAGACAGGCAGTTGGGTCCGTCTGTGGTTGAGGAGTTTTTGAAGATCCACTTTCATCATTATTTTCTCCATCGAGTGTTTGTGTAGGTTCAGGATGCTCATTTTCAGCACTCAACCTGTCCTCACTTACTCCGTCCCTCTTTGGCAGTTTTCCCCAGTGTACCCTCGCGTGTTTATGCTGTCTGGACACCACACTGGAGACAAAGTCTTGCTCAATGTCACTGTTGTCACTCTGGTTGAAGGGAGGGGAGTCCTTGTGAGATTCAGGAATGTCTGGAACAGGATTTTCAATGTCAGCTTCTGCCAAAGGCTTGTCTACCAACATTATTTCCTGTCCAGAGCTGCCTCTGTAGACAGACGAGAATACATTGTGAGTCAGTTTATACAAATATAATCTACTAATTTATTTATAATGTTATGTCACTGCAAAAGATCTTCTACTAAACCATGACATTTCTCTAAGACAAAGAAAACAGCATGTACATACCCCTCTCCTTCTTTCATCAGCTTAACTTCAGGAGGCCTTTTATAAAAAAAAGAATGTAACTTTTTTTAGAAATAAAACGCTAAACATGAAAATAATGTGACAAAAACGTGAAAAAATAATTCACTACTGCTCAAAAATGCGAAAGAAATGAAATACATTTATTCTGTTTACATATTAAATTAATAAAAAAGATGTGTAATGTTATAAAAAAATTATATTTAAAAAAAAAAGTTATTCAGGTTATACATAATTATAAGAAATTATTCTTGAGTACCAAATCAGCATATTAATACAATATTTATGTTTTTACTGTACTTCTGATCAAAATAAATGCAGTCTTGGTCAGCATAAGAGACTTCTTTCAAAAACACAAAAAACCTTTCGGAATCCAAACTTTTGAATAGTAGAAAAAATTTAATTATATTAATGAATACATATTTCATAGTTGTATAGTGTACAATTATAATAAGTTATACTTCTACAATGTAGTTATATATTAAATAGATATGTGATCAATAATAAATATTTTTTATTAATAAATTGTACATTTACCTAAATATAATTACGTTTAAGTAACCCAGTAAAGTAATTGATAGAAATATACACTACCTCTCGTCCTTTCTAAGCCAAAGTGGAGTTTTTGATATCTGCAGCTCAAAACATTTGGAGGCTTTGTAGCAGAAATTACAGCAAAAACCCTGAAAAAAGTTAACAAACAAAAGAAAAAAATGAAGAACTTGTCCACTTAATCTGCTATTAGTTATTAAAGGAGAAATTAAAACAAAGCAAGGAATAAATTCATACCTTGCGCTCTGTAATATCATAGACTCTGTTAGTTTTGGTGGATATTTTAAACTGTTGAGTGGGTATCTGAAATGTAATAAAATAAACATTCTTATGAGACAGTCAGAAACACAACTGATAATGCAAATTAAAACGCGGGAAAGAAGTGATGTTTACTGTGTAATTCCTAAAGGTTCTTACATGACTTAGTTTATTTGGACACATAGGATATCCACACAGTTTAGCAATGGACCGTTCTTCCACTGTGTCTTTGTAGTTGGAAGGAGTGATATGCCATGCCTATAGATAACAGGACATTCTCTTTAAAGCACAACAAACAACTATTTAAATCTCTATCTGAGCTGTATAGAGGCCAATTACAGTATGTGACGTACACAGTCGATGAGGAACTCCTCGGTCACACTGTCCTCCAGCAGCCGCTCAACCACCTGCAGGGCTTCGCGCTCCAAGTCAAGCTTCTGTCTGAGCGCCTCTTTAATAGCTTCCCTCCTGCAAACATTACACTTCATGTAACCCGTGTCACTTTAATAACTAACGTTATATTAACTTATCATATAAAGTGTTACTCCAAAACAGTTCAACTAAAGTAAACAAACATACTTTCTCGCCTCATCCGCTGGTGCATTTACCTGGGTTCCTATACCACCTACATTTCAAGACACATATTCTGTTAAAATATAAAAACAAAAACTTCGAGGAAAAATTTCATATATATATATATACTACCTTTCTTCTTTGATTTTAAAGCTCGAATCGTCCCGGTCGCTTCCATGCTTGTTTTCTCAAAACAAAACTCCTTCCGCCTACGTCACAGCACTACGGCAAGCAGCCAGCGACACGCTTCATTCAGCTGCAGTTTCTAAACATGCGGAGCTGCATATCAAAAGTATAGCTAGCTGTAAGTGAGCGCGCTTTTGCAATTTCTATCTCGTTAAGTAGAAGTATATCTCATTAACAAAATAAATCAGCAGCCATGCCTATACAAAGCTACGCGAAAGCTTAATCGTTTTGTAGAGCTTATTTTGAATACGCCAGTCGTATAGCGATTTAAGCTATCTTGCTAATGACTGCAATAACCAGCTTTACATCAGTACAGACTCTGTGAGGAAGACTGAGGTGTATTTATGAATATTTTTTTATTATATGGATATTTTCTCTAATATGTGTGTCTGCTGTGTTTGTTTATGATAGCTGGACAGTGTGTGACCATGAGCTGCTCTTTATAAAGATGTCATGATTGATCATGACGTCAGTGCACTCTTGTCTTCGCACCTTATCTTTTAGCAATTATAATATCATAACTTCTTTATACAGGAAGCCTTGATCACAGAATACGTTGGCGGTCGTAAAGATGGCTCTAGAACAGCTCTGCGATGTGGTCCAGAGATGTGTAAGTGTAGATTATGTTCTACTGTACATTTGCAATGTGTCAGTTACACAAAGTCACCTGTGTATTCATTTTTTTCTTTAGCAAGCAATCAAGGATGAAGGCTTCTCACCGGAAGACTATGATTTATTCTTGACTGCAGGAAGAACCTGTATAGAACAAGGCAACAGTGCTCAGGTTCTCAGCATACTGGTTGATGAGAAGAACAAGGTGAGTTGAACAGTGTGCTTTGTGATTCAAGTATGAAGAGGCCAAATTTAGGAACCTTTATCCTTGTTTTATTCAAGAACATAGTGAGATGCATGGGCTGGAATCTGCTGGGGCCTCTAGTACAGATCCTCTTGAAGAAGGAAGACAGAAACCTTCCCCACTGCCATGCCATCCTGTCACATGTGCTGAAGGTTATTTGTGATTTGTTTTTTAAACTGTGATGAGATATTTGTTTATGACCAGCATGCAGTTTCCATGCTGCTTTCATTTATTCAGTGCTGTTTTGTGAAACAGGTTTGCAGTCCTAAAGAGCTGCTGGTGGGTTTGCTGGAGCAGGTGGAAGAAACTGATACTGGCTCCATCGCTGAGACTGTTACTCTTCTCCTCAAGCCTTTACAAACAGGTTTCTCATCTCTTTGTCACTGAATCATAAACACTGAAATTAAATACATTGCCTTTTTTCTTTAAACAGATGTTTTGTGGTGATGTTTCGGGTGTTGGTGTTTAAAAGGGAATGAAGTTAGATAAGTCCTTTATTTGGAAAAAAGCTTTTTTGGTGTACTGCTGAAAGCCTAAACATTTCAGCTACTAAAACCATCTCGGAGAAGTTTAGAAATTTAATTTTGATATCTAGTATTCTTCATATTAGAGATTTAGATTTGATCGTTTAATTTTTTTTATCTACACTACTGCTAAAAATTGTTGGTTGTATTTTTCTACTTTTGAAAGAAGTCTCTTATGATCAAAAAGGCTGCATTTATTTTGATTAAGTAAAGAAATAACAATTATAGAGATAAAACTGTACAATTTGTAGTTAAGTTTTGTGAAATATTATCACAATTTAAAATAACTGTTTTCTATTTTAATATGTTTGAATTTAGTAATTTAGTCCCATGATTAAAAAAAAACCTTACTGACCCCAAACATTAGAGGTAGTGTAGATAAACTCACTAGATTTCACTAACTGACTACTCAATTGTTTGTCCAACTAGTCGACCATCCTGTCCATCCATATTAACTCTTCCATGTTACTCTTTTTATGTATTTCTTTTTTAAATGTTGATGTTTGAATGTTTATTGACGATCCTAAACTATGTCTCCTGACCTTCTCAGTGCTGCTGCGGCTGGGCATGAAGAAAGCCTCATCTGTGGGCATGGCTCTCTCCACACTTCTTAGCCAGGTGGCCAGATTGCCGGTGCCTGTCACCAAAGAGCAGGAGGAGGATGATGTTTTTGGTCTGTGTCACTGCTGCACTGCTCTTCTACAATTTGTCAAGCCCTTTGTTGAGGAGATCAAGGAGGTTGTCAAGGATAACAACAACATATCCAAGGACAATGAGCTCAGAGTGGAACTACTCAAGTTGTAGGTGCCCAATTTGTTGTTTAGAATTATGTAGATTGATTTTATTATGCAGTATAGCATACAATTATAAAATTGGCCATTTATTTCTTAATCATATTTTTATCCAGCTGTATGAAGAGTTTAAGTGAGCCTCTACTGGAGGTGCAGTTGAAAGATCCAGACACACTTCTGAAATCCCCTCTGAGAGACTTTGCTACAGAGATACTGGTATAAAATTGCATGAATGTTCTTAAGTATTACATACCTTTATTGCATTATATATTGCACTTGGACTACTGCTAAAAGTTTGGGATCAGTAAGATTTTATAAAGATTTATTCAGCAAGGATACATTAAATTGTAAAAAAAAAAGACTTTATAAATATTCTGTTCACTTTCAATGCATCAAAGTATCCTGAAAAAATGTTAAGCAGCACAACTGTTTTCAACATTGATAATAATAAGAAACATTTGTTGAGCAGTAAATTAGCATACTGATTGATTTCTGAAGGATTATGTGACACTGAAGACTGGAGTCTTCCGCTTTGCCATCACAGCAATAAACTTCATTTAAAAAATGTACAAATAGAAAAAGTTATTTTAAATGGTCAGAATATCTCACAATATAATTGTATTTCTACCAAATAAATTCTTCGTTTTGAAAGACTTCTTTCAAAAACATTAAACAATCATACCGAAACCAAACTTTTGAACAATAGTGTAAGTTGCACTTGTAAAATTGCATCAAGAAATTTAGAGGCATCTGCCAATGTATTTCAATATTATGGCATTGATGCACATTTTCATAATTTATATGCATCATGTCTATAGATCATTTTGTCGAGTATTGGGGAGTCACTCCCTGATTTGTTAAGTCGTAATGTACTGAAAAAAAGGGAGGTCCCAGGTTTTCTTGAAGAAGAGGTAAGATACCCAAAGGAGTCACTGGCCTGCTTGTCCCACCTGCTTTTTGTGGATCATATAGCTGTGGACATCTTTCCAGCTGTTCTCAGGTGAAGAGTGAAGCTGTTGACCATGTTGATTTACATTTGTGTTAAGAATGAACACGGAGTAAATGTTTTTGCTAACATTTCTTACATGTTTTTTTCAGTTCGATTTTTGTTCTGCAATGCAACATGGAATATATTGAGCTGCTGTTAAGCAGGTAATGTTGGACTTATGTACATCCTTTTGGACAATAAATCTGAATATTTAAATGAGAGTCTCTGACAAGCAAATTTGATCTGCATTCATAGAACTGAAGAATCCCGTCTGCAGAAAGGACTGGTATGAGTGTTCTTTACAACAACAAATCATACTACGTTGTATTTGTTTTACAGAGAGATTGATAGCAATAGTTTATTACGTGCGATTGTAATATTCCTTTTAATTCTTTCATCATAGGAATTATATGAAAAAAGTCTTATCAGAGTGGAAGATAACAGTCTACCAGTAGATCTTTTGGAGCTGAAGACATTTTTCAGTGTTCCACAGGTAAAACATTTTTATAACTAATGATATTTTAACAATAGTTGTGTGCGTCTTTTAGGTGTTCTAAGACATTCTGTTTTCTCTTTAGAATTTGGTTAAAGTTATGACGCTGTGTCCAGACCAGACTTTGGTAAGTGAGACCTTTTGTGTGGAGGTAACTTGTAATATAATGTGGTTTGTGGCTTGTTATCATTGATGATTTTGACTTGTCTTTGCCCACATCACCACAGAGAACTAAAGGCCTGAAAGTGTTTCAGCTGAGTATTGACAAGTTCAACACAGAGGCCAAATACAAGTTTTTCAAGTAAGCTTTTATTCTAACATTTAAACATGAAAACTTCTCATTATTTGGTCCGACAAAAAACATTGTTAATAAAAACATACACGAAAAAAATAAAAATCACTGCGCTCAACTTTTCAGTTTTGGGTGCGTAGATCATAAAAACATACAGACACTGCCCATGATGTTTAAGCATATAATATATTCTAGGGAATTGTGTGCCTCTAATTTTATAGCAACAGTTTGGACAGGACCCTTTTCTATTCTAACATGACAGTGTCTCTGTGTATAAGGCAAGGATCAAAGATAAATGATGATTCAGTCAGTGTGGAAGAACTTGACTGGTCTGCAGAAAGCCAAGTCCTAATCCCAGCTGAACACCTCTGGTGTGACTTTAAATGCAGACCTTGAGACAATAATTCATCACCAAACACCAATGACTTGTACATATGGGTACAGTAATTTCACACACTTCAAAACTGTTGCAACAGAGGTGGAAATACAATTTTTAAGTACATGAATTATGTTTCCATCTTTGTTGCCACAGTTTGGAAGTGCCTTTTTCTCTTCTAAAGAAGGGGGTGTCCCAGTACTTTTGTCCATATAATGAATGTGCAAGTCATTGGTGTTTGGTGATGAATACTTTTGGCAATATAGTGTATGTTAAAAGGGTAATTGTAACTTTATTTTTTATAATTTTGAATTTATGCTTCACAATATGAATTTATATCTCGCAGAGTAGGACAGCTAATTAATAAAATTGATTAGAATTGCTATTTAAAATAATGAACAACAAATTTGGTTACTGATAAATCATGTCAGTCACATTACAGTAGTAAATAATGCAATTCTGAAATAAAGCATATAAAATGCTTAAGATATAAAATATAGTGACACATTTAGGACACAGACTGAGCTGCTTTGGGGAAAGTGCCCGACCCAAGTTACCGTAAATATGAGAATGTTCATATTAAGTGATCCAAAACGTGGCATAAAGTTTATTGTGGCCTGCCGTCAAGTGCTTTGAAAGATGCATTTAATGCATTTTATTTGTTTTCCTTGCACTGTAACTTTACAAGTGTATGTTTGTCTGTAAACGTTAGAAAGTCTCACTTGTATGTCCATTTTGTATAAAGGCTCATCCTGGCCCATCCAGTTTTTGTAAATAATGGATTAAAAGGAATAATTTATTTTATATTTATATATAAAATTTCTCATGTCGGTAGTAAATCATAACCATAGTTTTTTAACGACAAATAAGAGTTTGCGCTGGCACAGGCTGCAAGTAAATCTGGTCATTAGTAAAAGATTCAGTAAATGGTCCATTTTCAGGGGCATGTTGAAAACAAGTCACCATGCAGGGGTGGAGGGATATATAATCAAGAACATCAAGAACCAGATTGACTATTCACTCAAGGTAAGCTACATCAGGATATCATGTCAGTTCATCAACATTAACCTTCTTAAAATTTCACCCCATTGATTGTTTTGATATTGCATTTGTTAGCCATGTAATGGTAATGATTGGTTCCTGGGTAAACATCTGCTGCCACTGCTGCGGCTAGTGCTGTGCCTTCCACATGGACCAGAAACAGACCTGCTGCAGAACTTAGACAGGTGAGTCCCTTTAAACAAACCTGAGTCTTTCTGCAACTGCGGTTGGTTCAATGGCAGCCAATTTGACTTGACAAAACTGCTATCAATATCAAATAGGATCATGGAATCACTGAACCTCCTGAGGTACATGCTCATCCGAGATAAAGAATGGGAGAATGAGGTAAGCTCATTCCATCCTCTAACGACCATGCAGTACATCAGTAGTTCAACCAAAGTCCTGGGAGCCACTAGGGGGCATTAGAACACTTTCAATTAATTTTTAAATAATTAAATATAAGAAAAAACAAGGCTTAAAAAGAAAAAAGGACTACTAATATTAAAATTAAAAAGAAAACCAATATGAATCCAAGATCATATGTATGGTACTATTATTGGGTAAAAATTGCTGACTAGTGTTATTTTATTATAGTAGAGATACTGTTTTAGTTTTGTTATTAATATTTTGAATTACTTTTTATATTTCACTTTAAATTTAGTTAAAGTTTTGTTGTGTTTTTGTCATTTGTAATTATTTATTTTTAAATGTCTATATAGATTAGTTTTTAATTCAATTTCAGTTTTGGTTTTAGGTAAACAAGTATGAAAATGCAGAAATAAAACAAGTTGAATTTTGTTTGTTTTACATTTTATTTATTTGAAAGTTTATTTCAAGTAACAAAGTAAGAAAAGAAGTAATCACAAACGAATAGAAAAGTCACTTGAATTCAATGGTGTAATTGATTCAAAAGTGGAATAAGTGATTGAATAGGTGGAATTTAATTATTTATAATATTAATAATAGTATTATTATTATTTTAATATGCTGCTGCAACTATTTTCTGTAAATACAAAAGTTTAAAATCAGTCATTACGTCAGGAATACCAGAGGGGCCTTGGAATATTGTATTTGTCAATGGGAGGCCTTGTATTAAAAGGTAGAGAACCACTGCACTACATGGCATAACACATTTGCACATCATATTTTTTCACGTTTTATTATCTGTTTAGACTGGAGTCTGGACAGAGCTTTATAAGATTGAGGACAACTATCTGAAGCCACTGAGGACCGGTCTGAACATGTCCAAAGCACATTATGAGGCAGAACTGAAGAGCGCGAAAGAAAATAAGAAGATCGGTCCAAAAGGTGCAATACAGCTCGTTCATAACATTGAGCTCTCTGAAAGTAACCATATTTAAAATTGATGCTGTGTGAATGTAGTCTGTCACATACATTTTCTATAGCAAGGCTGTTTTTTTTTTGTTCAACAGACTCTAAAGCATCAGTCTGCACAGTAACAGTTGACAATGAGAAGCTGCCCAACATGACACCAGAAATGCAGATTCAGGTATATTATTTTGTGTATTAATCCACATTAGTTCTGTTATACAGTGGACACAGTTAACAGTGTTTGCATGGCACTTCTGCAGGTTCTGCAGTCAGCCGTCTTCACATTTGATCTGATAGAGAGTGTCTTGGCAAGAATTGAGGAGATAATCGAGACTAAGGAAAGACCCCTGTTGTGATGTGAGAGACAGTATGACCCCTTCAACATCTTTCCTTTCGGTTAACATAGTCACTCTTCTTGAAGCAGATTCTTTTAAAGACCCTAAAAACCAATCAAAAGGATAGATGACGCCACCAGCTCAAGGGTGGGAAACCAAGCATGAACTTTTTATTTGCTTTTTTTAGTGGTATTTTCTCTGTCCATTTCGGCTCCAGTTGCGCATCACTATACAGGAACATATTAGTGTAGTATATAGACAGTGAGAAAACAAGAAAAACAAATTTGTACCTTTTTGGGGATAGATTTACAAGGTTTGACCACTGAGCTATAATTGTGCAAATTTGTTTGTACGTGTCAAGATATTAATGTAGAAAAGCCATGTTAGGTCACCTATAAATGTATATGATAGTACAGTATGTTGGATTATTTTTCTTTCAAGCTTGAAATGTTCAGCTTTGTGTATGTCAGTCACAAAAAAACAAACACTGTGAACTATGCAAAAGTATTGCAGATTAAGATTGAAGTGGAAAATTGCCTAGAGCTTTAAGATGCTGTTTGTACCTGCATTTTTGCATCTTTCTTGTCTGTGAAATCATTGCTCCTTTGTGAGGGAAATATTTAGTAATATTGTTCTTTTCTGATTTTGCTTCGAGTAAATATCATTGTTTTCCAGATGCAGTTTTTATTTTCTCATACAGGGTCTCATTCATTAACCATGTGTAATGCAGATTTTTTTTTAAGTGAAATCAGTGTGTGAGTGATCATGATTCATAAAAAGCTTTGGTTTATTCCACATTTTTAAAATATATATATTAGTAACAACAAAACCCGTGTGTATAGCACATTTGGGTGGCCTTATAAAGATACAATTTTAAGATTGTTCCTCAGGCACACATTCAGTAATCAAAATAATGTGAAAACCTGGGAAATAGGCAATATTGTTTTTAAAGATGTTTTACCACCATTTGCCTTCAATGCAGCTCCAAACCTTCTTAGAACAGATTCATGCAACTTTGGAATATTCAGAACATGTCAATTGCTCCAAAGATGTAGGAGGAAAAAAATCGGTTTCTAATACTTTTCTCCAAAACTGTCCACAGTGGTTTGATAATACTTAAGTCATATTTTCTGGCCCAGGCCATGTGGAAGTTAATCTTTGTGATCCCAGTGTCTAGTTTTTAATGATTGCCCTTTCTTTCTTCATGGATATTGGCTTTGTGAACTTCTCTGCCACAGCTTGTACTGAAGTACCACTGCTGAACACAACTTATACTACATTGATTAACAAACTACAGAATACAGACAACAAAAGATAAACTTTCCCACTGTAGCATCACAAATTATATTAACTCCAATACTATATAAACAAAACAGTCTGGTGGTTTTCAAAAGGGTTCATAATTTTATCAAAAAATGTGTCAGAACCTTACATTCAAGAAATAATCTTTAAGAGGAACTTCAAAACAAAAAGTGAATCTTAAAAAAAACGACACAAATAAGACTATTAAAACATCGCTGTACAGCATGTAGTTAGAAATGGATGCATAAATAACACTTTACAGAATAATACAAAATTAGAAGGTGGCACAAAAATGAATTAGTCATATCTTTGAAAAAGTGGATGCTGAAGTGCCATAGAAGCAGTTATCCTCGATGCCGGGTTTAAATCTAAGAGTTTATCCAGGAGGTCATACACGTCATCAGGCACTTTATCCCAGCCCATCTCCTGCAGCTCTGCACTGCTTTTGAGAGAGTTCTTATGCTTCTGAACAGGACTCCCTGCATCCTGTTTTCCTTCTGCTGGGTTATGTGAGGCTTGAAACTCCGCAGGAAGTAAGCCATCATCCCATGAACGCAAACCTCTTAGAGTCTCACAGAGGATCTTCAGGTCCAACCGAGGAAGCTCACGACTGCACACTATAGATTTACCTGTAGTCAGACATATAAAAATAATATTCAATTAACTTAAGGTACAAGAAATAAATGAGAATTAATGTACAACATGATCCAGGGACATCTGTACTCTTGAGCCTGTAGTGTAGATGATGACTTACCGAACGTCTTAGCAGCCTCTATTGTCTCTCTAGATCCTCGAATGGTCATGATCTGAGTAAGAGCGATCAGATCATCACTGGCTTTGAAGAATGGATACCTCCCACTCAGCAGTGACAGCAATATGACACCTGCTGACCACATGTCAATAGCTGCAGAGAGATGTTGCTTCATTAGTCAGAATGTATTATTGTTATCTGTGAAAAGAATATATATATCCTTTGAAACATAAGCAAGACATAATTGAACTGATTATGAAATGTACATCACACTGCAGCCACATTTACTGTTGCTTGGTGAAATTTTAGGCAAAATCTGGTCATTTCAAAAGTAAACTGCACAAATGAGAATTTTGTGTTCCCCAAACAGATTTTACTTTTGCTCAAGTTGGTCATGTGAATGTGCTGCTTTGACCAACAGAAAAGTACTTGGTTTGAAAAGTTACTTCTGCAAGCACAATGCTTAATGCATCGTTACACTAACCGGTGAAATCTAAATCAAAGTTGATATCTGTTTGATATCTCTGTATCACAACCATGAAACATTGTAAATGTTGTCCAATCCTCAAATAATGACACTAGTCAAGAATACCAAACAGAGTTCTTGATTTGTATCCAATTTTGACTTGTGTTTGAGTTGAGCTTTGACTTGATTTGTTTCAGTTCTGATTCACTTGGGTATATTTATGTTGATAGAGTAAATCACTTTTTTTTTTGGAAGATTCATTAAAAGAAATGGACTCATAAAACTTGTTTGTCAATCAGACTACACTAGCCATGATGATAGCGTTTGCTTTCGTGTGCATCTATGTTGGAAGTATACATCAAGTGGCATTTTGCTTTTCCATTGGGGATCAAATACACCCCAAATAACAATAAGAAACAAATAAAGATGTATTTTAGTAGCTTTACCTGTTCCCTGGTTAGGGCATTTAGTCAGGACCTCAGGAGCCCTAAAGCCTGGGGTACCAGCCCTCGGAGCCACCTGCTGTTTCCTGGGAAAAACAAAATGTTCTTCATTCACTGCACTATTAAATTAAAATCTGTAAAGCCTGACATATGAAAGAATTCTGAAAATCTTTTTTTAAATGGCAGTTTATTGAACTACTAGACAAAATCGAAATAATAATGTTTGCATTTTTTATCGTGGGGGGGCAAAACATAATGCAATGCAATACAATGATGAATGATATATGTACAAATAAGTGTAACTCAAAAGCCTGATGCATATTTGTGCATCTTGTAATACAACATTTTAAGTAATTGTAGTTATTCCTACATTTACTTAAAGAGCAAAAATCAGTAAAGATTGCACAGCTAAAAGACTTAAAAGTGTACCTAAAATATGTACAATTGTACCAGCTAAAATTGTACGACGTCCTGAAGGTTTTTACAATTATTCTAAGGACTTTTACTTGCTAAAATAAATTTCTGCATAGTTTTGATAATTTCTAGGCCATAGAATTTGCATATCAATTAAGATTAAATAAGCCTTATAAAAATCTGTAATTATATGACTTGATTAAGAGCATGTACCTGGACATACAGATGTTGCAGACGCGGTCAGTCATGTAGCAGTTGCAGGTGAGACTCGGGCAGACGGCAGGGGGTTTGGGTTTTTGACTCTCAATTGGGGCTTTCGGTCTCTGATTCAGTGGTGTTCTCACTGGTACTGAACGGTATTTTGAAGAAACAACCTTGCGTGGAATTAATTCCTCTCGTTTTGGTTTTGAAAGCAGTCCCTGTAATACAATTTGACAGGTGAAGAGCTTATAGTTATTCAGAAGGTGTCAGATGCAACCAGTGTGAAAATAGATGCTAACCTCAACTTTGTCAGTGCCAGGTTTATGAGAGTTTGTGCCATTTACGTTTTTCTCCCCAAATACAGACCGTGGAGCATTATCAAGTTCCAATAGTTCCTTTGAGAGGAAGGACAAGTTTTGACATAAGTTTCCCAAAATAAAAAAAGTATGTAAACTTGGAAGTACAGTATTCCCCTAATTTGACTCAACCATCATCATATTAAAAACGTTATTTATTAAACAAAGAAACCAGTGCAGACACCTTGCTGTGTTTAATGCGTGGGGCTGGGCATGGTCTTTTAGCGGGTGCTTTAGTGCTGAACTGGATAGCAGTGTTTCTGGTGTTGGGTGGTAAAGGCACAAATTTCTGTTTCCCAAGTGATTCCTCCACCATCTTAGATGACCCGCCACCTTTATGAGCTTTTGATTTCACCACCTTCAGCAGTTCTATCTGTGTATCAGGAGTGCCCTGTGCCAGGCCAAAATCCACTAGAGCATACCTGAGGAAAGTAAGAGATGGGAATTAGCATGCCTCAGTTTACTTGGATCTATTTCTGTGGTTATCAACTTTTTTGATTCCAAGCAAAATCTTGGCTTAAGACAATATTCGATTGCCCTCCTAAACTGATCATGTAACATTGTTATTGTAACATTTCGATTACAACCCCCTCCACTCCAAAATTTCAAAACTAAATAGACTTTTATGTGTATAAAAGTCTATAAATCAAAAACTTTGACACTTAATTTTTCAACATTCCATATGGATCGATTAATCCATGTCGGCAACAGAAATCTCATGTTTCAATAAAAATCATCTGTGTTTTGAAGACGAACAAATGTCTAATGGGTTTGAAACAGCATAAGGGTGAGAAGAAATATTCTATTAGGAAAGCACAATATTCAGCACCAAACTGGTTATGTCAATATTAAAAGGTAATTTCCCCCACTTTTACATTACATTTGCTATCATCTAATATTAATTTAGCTAGTTAATTAATTGTTACCATTATCTTAAATAAGGGTGCTTTCACACTTGGTTTGCTTGTCTGGTCCGAACCCGAGTTTGTTTGCTCCCCTACCCTCGCTGGACTGCGTTCATATAATCTTATTTGGGCCCGAACCGCAGTTCGCTTGTGTCATAAAGCCAGCAGCTGTTTACCCCATTGCTTAGTAACAACGGCACGTGAGAAGGCGGAAAAATGCATAACATTGATCTCGTTTTCACTTTTATATATATTAATGTTTTTGAACCATTTGTTTTGTTTAACAAAGCTAAATGCCTAACAACACTTTCTTACAAATGTACTGCAAATGCTCTAAAGAACACTGAAGGCGAACAGAAATAAGCTCTCTGCTTGCAGCACGTCAGTCACGCTCGTGAGGAAAGTGAATGAAACACACACAAACAAATTTTTTATCAAATAATACGACATTAATAGCGGTTCACTTCCGTGATTTGGTGAGATTGCGTTCACATCAGCAGCGAACCGTACCCCAGACCACCCTTTTAAGCAGACTCGGGTACGGTTCGCAGGTGTACACCGAGGTCAGAAGATAGCGTTCACATCATCCAAACGAACTGAACTCTGACGTCAATCGATCCCGGGTGCACACCAAAAGTACTAGTGTGAAAGCACTGTAAGAAACTGTGGTGACTACATGCGTTTCAGGAAGAGACTACACTAGAACCACAGAGACATGAACATCAGATACACATACTCCCTCATTTGCCGATTGAATAGGAAATTAGTTGGTTTGATGTCTCGGTGGATGATGCCAAACATGTGAATGTGTCTCAAGGCTTTGAGCAGGTGGAAGATGTAATGCCTCACATCCTCAAAACTCAAGGAGCCAACAATATCCTACAAGGAATTAAGACTTATGGGTAAAATCTTGGGTACTGGGTAAGCATTTTATGGTGTATCATTATTTGGGGTAAAAGCACGTACTGCAGACACTTACTACAAATGTTTGATGCTCCATGTATGGCATGACAATGACCACATGATGCTCTTTCCTGAAGCAGTATGTGACTCCCATAACATTTTCTTTCCCTCTGTGGAGGGAAATATAATAGATTAATTATCTACTGTAACTCTGAAACCCAAGACTGTTCTTCATAAGTTATCTATGCCAGAAATATGAAAAAAAAAATCAAAATATGAAACTATTTTCATCACTCACCCAGCAACAGTCAGGCACTGGAGTTCAGCGGCTATACGCAAAGGGTGACTGGTAGGGATTAGGTGTTTCAATGCAAACATCCTTCTCGAC
The DNA here is from genome assembly GCA_027564155.1 of Gymnocypris eckloni scoliostomus. Lineage (NCBI taxonomy): Eukaryota > Metazoa > Chordata > Actinopteri > Cypriniformes > Cyprinidae > Gymnocypris > Gymnocypris eckloni. The sequence continues at coordinate 22,484,225 of CM050422.1, read as the reverse complement.
CCGTCGGTCATCTGTGCCTCTGCTAAATACACTGAGCTGAATGTACCTGTAATGACAATAAACATTCATAAAAGTTAGCTAATCAGCAGATAGAAAACAAAAAGCGTAATTTCAGTGCATTCAAAGATATCCCGTCATACAATATTTAAGCAGCAAGAAATATAAATGGCAAACCTTCTCCAATTTTATCTATGATGCGAAAAATTTGAGACAGCTGCGGCAGAACTTCATACAGGTATACAATGTCGGTCTCAACATCCCCTAAACAAAAGAGAATCAGATGAGTTTAATTATTTTGAAAAACAGTCAAAGTCACTAAACAAGCATTCCCTTGAGAAAGGGAAGTATAACTATACTGAATGCAATGTTTTTGGCCAACAAACTGCATGTTAATTCCAATTAAATGAGAATGTATTAGATAAAGCATACAGCTGAATGTACTTACAAGCATTTTAGGAAATCTAAACTCTACATTAATGTTAAGTGTATTTATATACATATTTATGTTAATGCATTTATATACACATTTATAATTAAATGTAATCTCAAATAACACGTTACAGTTAAAAATGAACATGAAAATGTGTATTTATTTAAGGCACAAGAAAAGATTATTATGATTGATATTTTTATGATTACATGCACTTCTTTCTCACTTTGAATAATTGTCTCACTTACTGGGAATTCTGTGTTGGCTCCTGCCCTTTTCAACACTTTGTTGAGTGCTCCTCTGGACAGTCAGAGCTGCTTCCATTTAATCCCACAAAAAAACCAACAGCTATAACAATGTGGGAAACTGTTGGATGACATTAAATAGTATTATTACTCATTTACAGCTTAACTGGCATATTATTAGTTTAACTGTAAGTTACCCAAACAATGCAAACACACGTGCGCGCGCGCACCCACACAATAATAATAATAATAGTAAAATAAAAAAAAACTTAATATACATTTTAAGGTCGTAAGTTACAGCGGTAATGAACATATTATAGCTTACCTGTTTATGTTTAGTTGTTGTTTGCTTTCACCGAGTTTGAGAAACACTGTCCCAGACTAACGTTAGATCTGCACGGATATAAACGGTTACCGCGTAACTGTTCGAAAGTTCAATTAAGGGCTTAGTTTGATATTAAACACTAAATGCGTCACCCTATCAAACACGTTTATTTCTAAGAAACAGCAAATATTTGAATAAACACAAACTTTGTACTTGTTTGTGAGATGCCTCTCTTCCCGACGACTTCCAAGTTCCGCGCTAAAACAAAACGCAGATTCTTCTTCTTCGATTTTATGGCGAGTAGAATCATTAAGGTGCATTATCGCCACCTACTGTATTGGAGTGTGGACCAGAGTTTACCCATTTCATAAAAAAACTAAATTCTCTTAATCAGCTCTGTTCTCTTAAGATAAAGATATAAAGAAATAAGTAACTATATTTTTTAAGCTTTAATTCATCTATTCCCATCTTTCTAAGTTCATTTTTCATTATTTCTCGTTCATTAGTAGCCTACTTTTGACAAATACAAATAACATGTACTAATTCCTCTACTCCACAGTGCTCACATAATCCTGTTGGATGTTTATTTATTATTTTTTAAGGTTTTATTCAGTATAGTATGTCTAACCCTTAATTTTGTTAAAATATTTTTCTCTATGGTGCTTCTTATAGTTATCCTCACTACTCCTACTTCTCATTGTATTTCATAAAGATGATGTCCTGTATGTATTTACTCTATCCCATTTATGTTGCCACTCATTCGTGGTATATGCATTAATTACTGCTTTTGCTTCATATAAGTGAAATATTTGTGACCTTCTCATTTTCCAAAGCCCATTTTGCTAAACTATCAACCTTTTCATTACCTTTTATCACCCTATGAGCTGGTATCCACATAAATATTATCATGATGTTCATATTCTTAAATCTATACAGATTTGCATATATCTCATTTATATATTCTGTCGACTGTGAGATGTGAATGATTTCAATTACTTAAATGCCGAACATGAATCTGTATAACCTTTTTGATTTGAGTCTCTTCTATGCACTGTAGTGCTGTTACTATTGCCATCATCTCTATGATAAATTATATGATGCTCTCCTATTAACATAAATTATCTACTGATAAATGATCTGATGTTCTCCTATTAACATACATTTTTAAGGATGGAATACTGAAAGCAAAACCTGTTTCCCCTGTATTAGGATCTTTAGATCCATCAGTACTGGGACAAATGCTTGATATACTCAGTGTGGTATGGTAATTCCTCAAACCAGGACTGCAAAGCTCTGCAGAGAGTCGTGCGTTTAGCTGAGCGCATCTCACGGTCGGCTCTCCCCTCTCTGCAGGTCATCTACCTCAAACGCTGTAAAAGCAGAGCTGCTAAAATCCTCAAAGATCCAACTCACCCCGGCAACCATCATTTCTGTTTACTGCCATCTGGCAAGTGCTTCAGGAGCATGATGGCAAAAACTGAGAGACTGAGGAGGAGCTTCTTCCTTCAGGCCATCAGGCTCCTTAACACAAACCCAGTCTCATAAACACTTACAAGATTGTTACTGAAAAACATACATATTCTCATCACCCGCATTTTTGTGTACATACCCTGAACAACCCGTCTGCACATCCCTCCTATTCATATTCATTCATATTACTATTTATTAAGTCCCAGTACACTGTTTTTTGCACATCTTATTGTTTTGCACATCTTATTGTTTTGCACTTTTTATTCCATTGCACATTTTACTCTTATTTCTCTTTTTTACCATATATATGCTCTTGTGTTGTGTTACTTTTATATAATTCTTATTTTTTATTCTTTTGCACTGTCCAACTGAGCGGACCTGATTTGATTACATTTCACTTCTGATTATACCCTGTATAATTTATTATGTGACAAATAAAGAAACCTTGACCTTGATATACAGTTTTTAGTCTATCTTCAACAACAGCTTCAATGTTTCCAGACTCTTTCATTAACTCTGGCATTTCAAAATCTATGAGTACTGCAGGAAAAAATGGTGGCAAAAAGGTGGAGTTATTGATAATGGTACTGTCTGTAGGAATGTATCATTTCTCTAGCTTCTTCATTTCTCTAGCTTCTTTGTCACTATTCCATGCAAAACACCTCTGTTTAGACCTTTCCTTTTCCCAGCACGGAAGAAGTACCTTTACTGTTGGATGGCGGTCTTCTGAATGACCTTGAAGATTTACCCAGTAGTTCATCTTTAACTGCTTTCGTCTGATTTGTAAAGGCATTTCACCCACCTCAACCTGAAGAGCAGATACAGGAGTCGTTTTAAAAGCACCACAACAAAGTCTCAAAGCTTGAGCCAGTATCACATCCAACTTCTTCAACAAAGTTTTTGCTGCCGAGTCATAAACAATACTTCCATAGTCTAACACTGATCTTATCAGTGCTATATAAATACTTTTCATTGCAGCTCTACTCGCTCCCCACTCTGATCTTCTTAGACATCTCATCACATTTAAAATCTTTTTGCATTTAGTGTCAATCTTTTCAATATGTTCGTTCCATGTTAATTTAGCATCAAACCACTGCACCCTTATTGTTTTTGTTTTATCTACTGAAAACCTGAATCCCCATGCATATGACCATTTTTCTACTACTTCAATTGCCTCTTGTATTCTTCCTGTAATTTGATTTATATTCCTTCCCTGTTTCCACAATGCCCCGTCATCAGTAAACAATGATCGCACAATGTCAATGTATCATTTATCATAATTGAAAAGACTAAGAGTATTTGACTTATGATGCTGCCCTGGGGGGTATAATTTTATACCTATACTTCCAGATAAGACTTTCCCAATTCTGACTTGAATAAATCTATCAAACAAAAAATCTTTAATCTAATTATAAATTCTACCTGTTATTCATATCATATCAAGTTTTATCAATAATCCCTCTTCCCAAACCATGTCATATGCTTTTCCGACATTTTTTTCGACAATTTAAATTACAAAATCGAATGCCCAAATACAATTATCAAAATAACAGTTCAAATGATGAAGACAATGTAAAATGCAGTTTAATTTCCCCATTTGATCAAACATTAACATGTGTTTTTATTACTATTTTATCATTTCAAACAACTTAATTAGAATACATTATCCAGTTAAAATTAAAATTAATTAAAAAGGTGTTTCACTTATTGCTAAAATATTGAAAGATAGATATTACACATTTTTATTATTTAGTGTATTCGTAGTTTGAAGACTGAACTGTTTTTAAATTGGCCTTTTGTCCGTGACGGGTAACTTTACGATGGCTTTTATATTGAAATTGTTTTATCTTGCAGAGTCACGCTCTTTTCCGGTGTGAAGTAGAATTCAGTTTACTGTTGTTTTTCCATTCGCTGGTGTACAATGCAGTAAGTGAAAAATGAACTGTAACTAGAGCTGCTGCAATTAAACTATCGTTCATATCAGGTTTTTAATCATGGATAAATTTGTAGTTCGGTTACCAAAGGCAGACAGGATGAAACAGGAACCAAAACAAGAGAGGAATTACAAGCAAGCAACCATAGAGTCTCTGCGGGTAAGTCAGTGGTTGTTTTACCCTGGCCATCCCTTTTCACCAGGTGTGCTTTTATTCATGTAGTTATCTGTATTTGTTCCAGAGAGTGGTCGTGATTGAAGACATTGAAAGGTACAGGTCAATCCTTGAACTGCCTGGCCAGCCTAAAGAAAATATGATAGAAGCCTTGAAGGAGCTGGATAATAAAATACCTTCCAGAGAAGTGCTGAAGACTACCAGAATCGGTAAGAGAATAAAATATAATTTATTGTTCTTTTTTTAAATATTAGATGTTCTTGTTATATCCCCCTTTTTATTTCTCAATCTCATAGATATTGAGACATTTGAAACATATATTTTAGTCCATAGCTAACATCTGCCACTGAATTAGACCTAAAGTGTGATTATAAAAATGTAAAATGAAGAAAAACTGTCACTTTCTAACAAATACTATTTAAAATTCATACCACTTTCTCATTGGTTTCAATGCAGGACACACAGTTAACAACCTACGCAAACACTCAGAAGATCCTGAAATCAAATCACTTGCGGGGGAGGTGTATAGACACTGGAGGACCTTCATTGAGGAACATGCAAATAAACCTACTATAGAAGTCCGCTGTGACAAACAGACAGAAAGTTTAAGGAGCAATGCAAAGAAACTGCTATCTGAAGCATCAGGGCTGAAGGTACAGATTATAACTGTCCATTACAATTTCTTAACGGCCTATGCTTTCAATAGTTTGCTATATAAAGAATTAGCTTCAATGTTGAATACCTCTGCTTCCAACCACTAGAATGTAGAAATAACTGTTGTACCTTCTAATTTCAATCCAAAAAAGTGATGTTCTTATACAGTATTTTTGTCTTGTTTTCCAGTTCATTTACTAGAGATGCAAAATGACATAACGCAAAATCTTATTCTCTGAGTAATTTGGTAGACATGAAGTGAGTTTATAATGAAAACAAGAACAAATCTGTCAATTGCCAACTATTGCATAATTTAAAATTTGAAATTGTATTAACTCAAATTAAGGTCTTTCAAAGTATTTTAAGTTGATTTTTCTGAGCCAATTGACAGATATTTGTTTGCTTTGATCGTAAATGTGCTTCATTTTGAGCAAATTCTCATAAAACTTTAGTTTTATATTTTAAACATTTGCACTTCAAAAGACAAAAATACTTTTAGCACATTTTAGCAATATGATCATTAGCTGTTATTTCCACTGTATATATTCTAGTGGTTGGGAGCAGAGCTATTCAAACCTTAAGCTAACTCTTTTTTGTAAAATTAATAAAAAAATAATCGAGATCTGAAGCAAGTTTTATTTGAAGTGTTGCTAATGCAATTCATTATGCGCTCCCTAGAAATAAACATTTAGAGAACATATTGACGCTGTGTTCACTTTAATTTATTCCCGAAGAAAGTATTACATGTACCTTAAGAAATGCTTCAGGAACCCCATATTAAATATCATGACACAGTTGTACTTTAAATTCCTATTGTACATAGATCATTATTTTCCTAATGTCTCAGGTGGAGCATGGACTGGTGGAGAACATAGAGAGAGAAGTGTTTCACCAAAGCTCTCGACTTGTTAGTGGAGCATACAGAAGGACTGTGAGGGCTCTCATCTTTGCACTGAAAAATAGGCCTGACTTGAGAGAGCAAGTCAAGGATGGCAAACTACCAGTTAATAAATTTGTAAGCAGTCACAAAAAGAAACCGTGAAAAATTCAAATAGGGGACCTCAAGAAAACATTTTAACTCTTTTTTTTTACTTTCAGTCTTGTTTTTAAATACAACATTTGACTTTTATTAATATTGCACTTGTTAGTATGTTCTTTCCAAAACAGTACAAAAATAGAAATGTATCAAGTCCTTATATGTATTGTGAGGCACACCTATAGAAGCACCAACCACACAATAGCAATTAACATGAGGATCACAGCGAGAACACAGATGCTGATGAAGATGATATCACTGGTCTCATGAGGTTCACTTTCTTCATCAACATTCTTGTTGTTTGATTCCTTGGCCAGACGGGCCAGTTCATTGCCGGTTACGCTCCTCAACTGAGATGATGTTGACCATGGCCACCTTCCTCTGGGCATCACATTGCACCTCATACTCCTGAATATTCTGCTGTGGTCCATTGGAGTAGTCAATATAAAGCGAGTTCACCAGCATGGTGATGTTTTGTCGTTTCTACAGAAGATCACAAGATATGGGGCAATATTCATTTTAATTTAAACAAAACCATATTAAATCTAGTCTTTAAGCCGATACAAGATATATCGGATATTTGCTAACATCAGCCACTAAATTAGACCTAAATTTAAGACTGTCACTTAAAAAGGTGTGGGGTAGTAGAGGTGTTTTAAATGTGGTATCCCAAGAAATCACTGCATGCATGTCTTATATACCTGTCCAGCAGTTCCACAGTTGACAAAACGGGCTAGAATTTTGTAGGATGTTTCTGTCAGCTGGGCCGAACAGGATGGATTCCCAAGATAAATGTTCTCACGGTCCAGCTGGGGCAAAGCCTCTCTAGAGATCTTAATCTGAAACTCAGTTCGGGTGCAGCTTACATTGACTGGCACCACTGCAAGACACAAAGACAACAAAACAACTATTCAGGTTGAGTTCAATTTGGTGTTTATAATAATTATGTGAAGAATGTAATAATTATTTTAGTATTTTTGAGGAATATTTTTGGGGAATGCAGACAAATGCAATTGCCAAACAATGTGATTGTTTTAAATAATAAATTCTTTTGAAATGAGTCTTATGAAAGGTGTTCACACAGACTATTAATTACTTTTCACTGGTGTTTAGTCATTTACTTTTTATAAGAGTCCTTAATGAAATAATGCAATTATTGGCCTTAAAGCTACACTGTAAATTTTAGTTTTGCTAAATACATTTTTAAATAAATACTCATATTTCAGAGCTGTCACAACATTTTTGAGGAAAAGGCGTACATTCGTCCATGTGCCTACTCCTATTGCCTAATGATGGTCTAATGTCATTTACTTTAGAAGAGTGAATTCAAACTATGATAAGTGAGCACTCACCTCCTATATAAGAGGCTGTGAATCCCTTGAAGGCATAGTTCCGGTCAGTGCTGAGAACAACCAATAGTTTGTTTCCATTAGAGGTTAAAGATGGAGGCTGTTTACTGCCACACCACTGACCCAACAGAGTGTCTGTCTCGCTGTCCATGTCCCACGGGTCATTCGATCCTCAAGTACCAGAAAAGGGAAAAATAGCTTAATCCTGTAACCAGCTGCTAAAGTGATTGTCCAGTGACAGTTGATGTTGTTGGGGTAGATGTTTGGGTAGTGAGGGCTAGTAAAGTTCCCACTGATATTTTTGAGAATTTGCTGGCACTCTCCTTAAAAACAGGAATATCAAGCAATATTTATTTGAAAATGTATTGTGTGATATCTTGTTTGAAAACATGACTCACCTGAGTAGTAGTAGGTTTTAAAACCTCTCCCGCCAATATTAAAGTCAGATTTGAAGACCACAAGCAGATGGTTTGATGTGGTGACGGTGTTGGGAGGTCTCTCATTACCACAGTAATTGCCCAGGTGACGGTCTTTTACAGAGGGGCCATCAAAGAGAGCCACGTAGTCGAAATGGCACCCCTCATTGTTTTCCATCTGGAAGTCGAGAAACACCAGGCTAACAACACTCTGATTGGACACGTGTACAGTCCAGGAGCAATCGGCATTGTTGTTGTACTCTAGTGGATAACCTGGGCTTGAAATGACCCCCGATAGACCGGTCAAAACCCCACCACACGTATCTGATTGTGAGAAAGGAACAAATTAAGTTGACTAAGCATTTATTTGTACATTAATTGTAATAATAACAATACAATATTTGTCATCTAGCATGCTGTCATTAACCTCAAAAATAATTGTAATTTATTTATTAGATTTTACTTAGTTTGAACTTAAAACAAAAAATTATATGGTTATGTATTCCTAATGGGCTGCGTTTCAGTCACTATTTCATATTAATCCCATTGACTGACTACATAAACATTAAAATATATAAAGGATAACAGTTTTATTGGGAATTTGGTTGCATTAAAAATTGGCTGCATTCATACAGTATGAGCACAGAGAGACAAACAATTGTAAATATGACGTGATGACATCATGCATATGCTAATTAGGCGTATGACGCGACATTTAGCGACTTTTCAAACTGGCTTTAGCTACTTTCCATCGAAAAAATTTGGCAACAAGGCATTCCGGAGGCAATAAAACTGAAATGAGCAGCTCATATATTTGTATACAGTGCTACAGACATAATTTCTGTCATCCTTAACCCAGGGGTCATCAAACGCGGCCCTCCAGGACTGAACCCGGTGACCCCTGCCTTAACCTATTAAGGTCATTTTTACCTGGAAAAGATTGCTAAAATTAAATGGGAAAAAATATGTATGGAATAAATATGGAAACCAAACTTGTGAAATTCATCATTTAAAAAAAACATTTATTTATTTAGAATGATTAAGTTTTAATACATTTTAAAGAATTTGTCGAATTTTAAGAGATTTGAAAAGGTCGAGTGAAATGAATGTAGAGTAATATTTATGTTGTTTTGATGTAGAAAAAAACTGCTGTTTTGAGCACTCTTGAGTTATATGTTCAAATGAATTTAATTAAATCCATCGATTTCAATATATTTCACTATAAAATAGTAATATGTGGAATACTAACCTTTAAAAAAAATAAAGGTTAGCAAGTCATGACAGTTGAAAGACTGGAAAGGTTAGTAACCAATTTCATCACACTACAATTAAGTTAACAAATAATGTTGAAGTTTTGTGGCTATACTACTGAAATAAGATGTATTTTAACAGTTATCCCTGTGCAATGTCTTGCCCCTAGACTTTAATTGTAAAAGGTCTGCAGTAAACACAATATATGCTTATTTTTACAAACTGAAGGACAGTTGGTAATTATTGTCTGTTGTAATAAACTGCATATTAATTGATATTGCACTGGAATCTTCAGTTGCACTCCTCACCTTTCCTGTAGCCAACCGAGAAACCCTTGCATGCAACATGGCGGTCTGAATGGAAGATGATGGACATGACATTCCAGGATGAGCTGAACTGAGGAGGAGACACACCTCCACAGAATTTCCCCAAAAGGTTGCCTTCATCCTCTGAGATGCCGTTGTATATCTTGATGTAGTCATAAGCACAGTCTGTATGGTATTCAAGCTCGAAGTGATGGAAGGTTAACAGTACGGAGGAGCCTTCAGAGACCACTATCAACCAGGTGCAATCAGTATTATACGGGTAGAGGCCTGGAAAATTTGGGCTTGACACATTGCCACTGCTTGCAGAGAGGATTCCTCCACATTTAACACCTATAAACATAATATACTGTAAACAATGCTATGGTAACTTCCATTATAGTCTATAGTGAAAAACTATAATAGATCTAATTGGACATTTCATGTAATTTTACTCTGAAATACTGCTAAATTTAAAATTTTGAGGGAAAAGGAACAAGTCATTTTATTAACTCTTTGATACTTCACATACAATTTATTTTAAATCGAAATAAGCTATGTTTCTTCTTAGTTTTATGCTTATCAGTTATGTATAGGGTTTTATATAAAATCTTATGTTGTTAAATTAATGTTAATTGCATTATTTTCGTGCCATGTTTGATACCGTATATATATATATATATATATATATATATATATATATATATATATATAAGTATCTACCTCATCTGGAAACATGAACTTTGATTCATCATTATTCATCAGGTACAAAATTAATATTACATGAGTTAATTCAATATGTTTATACCATATTTTAATGGTATAGTTCTGGCAACCACATATGCTTTTTAGCACAAATATTTACAGTAGATTATTTTTATAGTGTGCAGTTGAATACATTTTTTATGCAAAGCAATAACATACAAAATACGTTGTATTCAAGAGCTACACTTTATAAGTATATTTTTCCTACTGAATATACTTCTGTTTAAGCTAATGCTCAGAAATGCCCAGAATCATCGAATTTAGGAAGCTGCCAAACTTACAGAAGAACTGGGGTGTTTACAACGATACAACATTCATAAGGTGTAAACATTCGCCCAAGCCATCCTACCTTTCTTAGAGGTGACTTTTCCAACAATGAACAAAACATGAATGAAGACAGTCATCCTTAAAACCATGTTGTTTCTTTTAATATATAAGTTCTTCTGTAAATGCTGTCCTACAGGGTTCAGAGAGCAGAAGTAAGATTAAAGCTCCTCATTCCGTGGCCTCTCATTCTGGGGCAATTGGATAGGTGGTCCACTCTTTGGCTCTCTGATTAAATTTTAATGAGGACTATCAAATGCACGCAGGTGGCTTGTCAATACACTGTTTGGAGAGAAAGGCATGAAAAGTTAATGAGTGTATCGTGCTCATGGAACAAGTGGTGTGTTTTAAGTTAAGAGGAAGAGACACACAGATGATGTGTTACAAGCAGTGTAACGCTGCTGATATTTTAAAGTTTAGACGAGTTGTGCAGTTTAGACACAAACATTATTACATCACAATTCAGCAAATTGTGCAATTCATAAAACATTTTTAAAGGAGGGTAATTTGTTTGATTGTTATTCCAACAAAACAAAAACATTTTTGTAATTGAAATCAAGAAGCTGATATACAAAAACAAATGAACAAATCTGCATTGTTGATCTTTTTGATCTTTCATTAAAATAATTTCTAACCTTTCTTTGAAGTAAAACAATTGAAAATGGGGAGAAAATCTCATGATGAAATAAATGTTTTCTCCAATGCATTTTGGTCACAATTATTGGCTCTCCTAGAAATTATTTTGGGTAAAATATCTCTGAAGTATATTCTCATTCATATTTAAAAATGTTTAGCACACCAGGGTGACTAGGAGCTTGAAATTGTCCAGCCATGACTTCTTGTTCCACACAGGATTATAAATATGAGGAAAACAAAGGCCAAATTCTCTTCATCATCTATCACAAGGAGTAAAACCAAAGAATATTGTTCTGATGTGCAGAACAAAATTGTTGAGATTCACAAAATAGAAAGTGGCTGTAAAAAAAAAATCTAAAGCATTGAAAATCCCCATTTCCACCATCAGGACAATAATGAACTGGTTAAAGATGTTATAAATCTGTCGTCCTAATGTATGGTGAGGAGGAGAGTTTGAGTGGCCAAAGATTCTCGAAGGACCACAGCTGGAGAATTGCAAAGATAAGTTGAGTCTTGGGTCCTGTTTTTCAGTCGGGGGTCCTGGACAATCTTGTTCAGATGCAAGGCATCGTGGATTCTATCAAATATCAACAGATAAAAAATCTAAACCTGGCTGCCTCTTTTAAAAAACGTATAATGGGCCGTGGTTAGATCTTCCATCGGGACAATAATCCAAAACAAAACATGAAAATCAACACAAAAAAGACTGAGCACAAAATGAAGCATTTGCCATGGCCGTCCCTGTCTTCTGACCTGAACCCTATACAAAATTAGTGGGTGAACTGAAGAGAAGAAGCACCAACATGTAGCTGTGAATCTGAAGGATCTGGAGAGATTCTGTATGAAGGAATGGTCTCCGATCTCTTATCAGGTGTTCTCCAAACTCTTCAAGCATTGCAGGATAAAATTCAGAGCTGTTATCTTGGGAAAAGGATGTTGCAATAATTGGGTGCCAATAATTGTGGCCAACATTTATTTCACAATGAGATTTTCCCCTTACTTTCAATTGTTTTACTTCAATGATATGTTAGAATTTTGTGAATGAAAGATCAAAAGGATAAACAATGCACATTTATTTTCAGGTGCTTTTGCTCATATTAACCAGTTGTCATAGTAGTATATAATATAATATATCAATAAAACAAATCTTCAAAGCAGAATTTTTTGCACAGTGTATGATTTAAAATGGCAAGAAAATTATACTTTATTATTATTATATTATATTACATTTTATATTATATTTAACACCACCAACAAGTCATGTTCATTTACATTAACACTAGTAATATTTGTATTTATTAAATAGAACATGAAGGAAAGCTCATTTACAGCTCATTAAGTCAAACTTACACGTTTAAGGATTATTTGTAATTTATATGCAACTTTATGATTTGAAATGGTTTGTTTTAGTCTTTTTGAGTGGAACTCCCCCAAACCAGAAGTGCCTCCCATCATTTAAAACACAGTAGTCTCAAAAGGAAAAAGGTGTGTCCCCCTTGGTAGAAATTGCATTCGGGGCCCTTCTCCCTCGTTGGGACTTTGGAATCGCCCTGTGAGTGCATATTGCCTCGAAGTAACCTGCAATGATCGATAGATGGCAGTGAAGAGTAATATCTGTTACGTTCACTGTTTCCAGAAGAAGACAGACTCCTCACGTGACGTCGCGATGGCTGCCTCCTGAGTGCAACGAAGAACATCATTTGGTTTTGTTTTACATAGACTAGTATATCAATTTCAGACACCTATTATACATGCTAGTAAATTTTTTTAAAGCAAAAATGCAAAGAATCAGCACGTCGGTTCCTAAAATAACTAAAAACTGTTATTTAAGAGACTGTCATTGTGTCCTCATTATGACCCCTCACGGACATCGCTGCTTATCCACCAGCTCTTGCTTATATGGGAAGATTCTTCCGAGAAAAAAACCTCTAGTGGTCCATGAAATAGCCGGACTGGAGCCGATCACCTATGCCGACAGGATGCACTTCGTCCCTGGACTGGCAAAGCCGAAGTTTCCTCCCTGGGAACGTGGATGGAAAGAACCGTATCACTATCAGTCACCTAAACTGGAAGATATGCCTCTGTATAAAGACAAACCATGTTACATATTCAATCAGAGGACGAATGTGCTGGAAGGTAGGTATAGTTTTTCTGTGCCTGTATTTAAATATATTTATGTGTGTGTAACCTATGTATGTGGGTGGGTGGGTGTTTTGTGTGTATTATTATGTACATAACATAATGTAATGTGTATTTGCTTAAACTTTGGTTTGATATGTGTATAACAGCAGATAATGTGTAATTGTGATTTCTGTGTAGGGGTCCGACAAGCCCTCTGGCTCAGTAAGTCAGTCCTCATTAAAGGGTTACCTGATCAAATTCTCACCCTTGCTGAAGATCCAGCCAATCAGATTGAGAATCAAGATGAGAGAGTACAGAACGCCATAAAAAATTCCAGACTGTGGGACACCACAGAACACCGGCCACCCAGAGAAAGGTTCTGGTGGGTACCCTGACTGTATTACTGATCTCACTTCCGTAGTCTAGAAACAAGACTTACCTTAAGGGCTGAAACGATTAGTCGACAACAAAACATTTTTGACAAATATTTTTGTTGTCGAGAAGTCGTTTGATCCCATATGACCTAATGCAAGAGCCTGCCACAATGGGGTTTGACCAGCGTGGCGCTGTAGCGCAAGAATGTAATTCTGATATGGTGATGGGAAGTCCGGTTCTTCTCTGCGAACCGGTTCTTTCGGACAGTTCGTTTCAATGAACCGGTTCAAAAAACAGGTTCATCAATTCTTTTATGCCTTAACGTAATGATGTAATTCGCGATAGCATACTGATATAATCTATCGTCCCGGGCCGGGATGAAAATACACATTCAAATATAGTAATGTAAAGTCAGTAATCATAACTTCAGTCATTTAAAACATCATAATCATGATCTTTAAAGTTTACAATTAAGTTTTGCAAGCACCCAAAATAAATACGTACGGGCAGTGGTGTGCATACGAGGATTTAAGTCTTGTGTGAATAAATTAGTTGTCATCAGGCAGAAACTATAATCCACTTACTATACATAATCCATTACGATTTATTTGTATTTTTTATTTCACATTCAGGTCCTCGGTTTAACTGTGCTATAGCATTAGCACAGAATCAGTTTGGTTCAGATGTGCTGTGTCAGTCATAGTAGGCAATCACTTTTCGCTGAATCACGCAGGCGCAGTATCATCAGCTCATCGGTTCTCAAATCGGACGTGTCCGAAAACCGTTGCAACCGATTCTTGACTTGAGAACGAGAACCGCTCTAACCGGCACACTGCACGTTCTTTCAGTGTATCAGCTGCTCTACTCGTGCTTATCATCATTTCTATTTCATACAAACTCAATTTGTGAATGTGTCATCATTAACTATAATTACAGCACAGCACATAAATCATCCCTTATACCTATTACTAGTCTTAATTATGATCCAACATCCCTGACAAACCCCATTGGCCTATAACCTAACAGAATCTTCAACTGAACAAAGTACACAGATTAGATGAATCTGTGTACTTGTGATGAATCTGAAAAAAAAAAAACGTTTTATATTATCAAACTTTCTGATGTTTAACAAAATACTTGGACACGATGCTTTTCGTCCGCTTGACAAATGACACGCATGCGCAGTATCATCAGATCATCTGTTTTCAAATCGGACGTGTCTGAAAGAAACGGTTATCGGTTCAGTGTACTGGTGATCCGAAAACCGCTGCACCGGTTCTTGACTCGAGAACGAGAACCGCTCTAGCAATGGGCGTGTTCGTTCGGCACACATGCTGCTCTGCTCGTGTTCATCATCAGTTCTCTCTTCTTCACAGCAGTTCACTCAGTATACTGTTTGAGTAAACTAATAACTCTGGGATATTGGTTTATTTAGAGACAGAGGGAGTTGTCAGGCACGTTAAAAAAGTGAATAATTTAAGTAATTTGTGGATTAGTGCTTACTGGAGACGCGAACTGTTTCAAACGATTCAGTTCGATTTGGTGAACTGGTTCGACCGGTTCACTAAGAAGATCCGGTTAAATCGAACAATTCGTTTGCGAATCGGATATCTCTAATCTGATGCAGTTCAACAGAAGAAAAGAAGAGACACACAACGCGTTAGAGCACACAGAGGACAGTGTTTTCTTCTCAATAACGCAATAAACAATAGTTTAAACAACAAAAATAAACGGTGATAAAGTGATGCTTGCATGAGCTCTTCAGTTCAGTACTTCAGTAAAGCAGTCACATCACGTTTATTTATATAGTACTTTTTGCAATAGCCTTAAATCAAGCAGTTTAGTTAGAATTACAACTTGATTTTCTGTTATTAAGCAGCTCTCCGCTGTGGAGCTAGCTAATGATAAAATATTTTTATTAGTTGGGGAAGTAAATTAATTAAAGTGGTAGTTTGGTTTGCAGAGATCAAAGATTGATCTTGCTCAGGACTATTTTGATTATCATAACCTTATGAGGTATTTTAAGAGAGATATACATTGTGAATAAATTAGTTTATCAAACAAATAAAGCATCTTATCACTTACCTTTATTTTGTTTCTTATCGATATGACTTACAAAATTAGATGTTAGGCAGAATGTGTCATTCAGTTATTTTTTTTTCATTTGGCTAATTAAATGGTGATTAAGAAGTTTCTCTGTCTTTCATCTCATTTTGTGTGCCAAATATATCTATATACATTAATTGGTAATGCTTTTACAGTAATGTGTTATAATGTATTACCTAACATGAATGAACAATACATTTATTACACTATTAATCTTTGTTAATGTTATTTAATAAATAGTCGTTCATTGTTAGTTCATATTAATTCACATTGCATTAACTAATGTAAAGAAACACAACTGATTTTAATAATGCATTAGTAAATGTGAAATTAACATTAAGATTTATAAATGCTGTAGAAGTATTGTTTATTATTAGATCATGTTAACTAATTAAACTTTATTTTAAAGTGTTAACAATTTATTGTGTAATAATTGCAATGACTTATGTGACCCTGTAGCACAAAGCCAGTCATAAACAGCACAGGTATATTTGTAGCAATATCCAAAAATGCATTGTATGGGTTAAAATGATCAATATTATTTTTTTGCCAAAAAAATCATTATTAAGGATATTAAGTAAAGATCATGTTTCATTGAAGCTTAATTTTTGATTAGTAATATGCATTGCAGAACTAAGAACATTAAAGGTGATTTTCTCAATATTTATATTTTGTTTTGCACCCTCAGATTCCAAATCAGAAAAAAGTTGTATACCAACTATTGTCCTATCATAAACCATACATCAATGGAAAGATTATTTATTCAGCTTTCAGGTGATGTATAAATACCAATTTAAGAAAATTGACCCTTATTTTGGGTCCAAGATCACATGATTTTCAAAAGCTGAAGTGATTACATTTATTTATTTGTTAGAATATGTATAACTCAATATTTTAACTAATTGCAAAAGCTGAAAAAAATCAGTGAAATAATCGACGATTAGTCGAATAATCGTTAGATTAACTGATTATCAAAATAATAATTTGTTGCAACCCTACTTACCTTATAAAATGGCTTTGTCTCAAACATCAATCCTTAATTAGAAATTGATCTTCATTAATTAAGTAATTAATTAATGAACACGTTAATACAATAACTGGACAGGCTATCATGACACCAGTGACTTTTTCAAAAAACAAGAACATCTGTCTTTTGTATATTTTTGTATTAAACTCATGAGCTTGTTTAGAGTTTTCAGAGTTGATCATTTGATTAATGATTTTTTTAAATAGTTATTGAGCCTGTGTTTTTGCTGAACAAAATTTTGAGTTTTACATTATTACATACTGCAAATTATTTAATGACTTAAAAACCATCCTTACTTAAAGGTATTGGTTGAAACAAAAAAGGAAATGATGTTGTCTCCTTGCCCTCGTTATTACAAACCTGTATGACTTTCATTCTTCTGTAGAACATATTTAGTTTTTTTTTATATTCTCTAAAATATGATGAATAAAAACTCAAACGTGCTTGTTTAATGCTTAAGGGGTTTGGCCTTTTGTGTCAAGCAAACACGTAATGTTACAAGTTAGAAAAACAAAAACAGCAGTACTTTGTGCTGTTAACAAAAATAAAATGCTAGAAACTGAACAGTAAACCTTGCAAGTTTGACTTTTGCTTTTTGTCTTCTATATAAAAAAAACTGTTCAATTAGACAGGAAATTTGCACATCCTTAATATGTAAACAACAACCACAGTTTCCTTTTTGTGGGTAATCTTGCTGTTGGTGGTGCTGTTTCTGATTAAGTGTTGTCTGTTATTGATCCAATCTGTTAGTTTGTAAAATAATGTGTGTTTATCTTGTGATTGAATGAATAATCATTCAGTGTTTATGTTTAACAACATTATGTAGATGCCTAGATGGTCATCCATATATCACCAATGTACCGTTTATAACACTGGAAGCAGTGATAACTATAAACATGCCATACAGTGTGCAGTTGAGTTCATATTTGCACCATAAACCGACTCATGGTTGAATGAAGCGTGCACGCCAGCTACTGTCCCCTCTCACCCAGTGCTTCATAATTGGCTCAACAGCTTTAATATGGAAGGTGGCATTTGGCCTGGGTCATGTTGCTCTGATGGTGTTTTGAATTTAATGATGGTCATTAAACACGGGTCAGTCTGCATCCCCAGCAGGCTTCGACGCTGTAAAGCCTTTATTAATTAATACTGCTCCTGGGAGGTCTGCCTTTCATAAGAGCCTCTTTGATATCTCTCATCTCCCCGGTTAAAATCTGCCCTTTGGTGGCTGTTTTATCTCCCAACTACTGCTGGCCCTTAACATTTTCCTTCTCACAAAAACCCATCACAGCCATGACATGAAAAGGCCACATTGACACGAAAATACATGACACTTGGGAACATGTGTTTGGTGAATTGGAAATGTAAATATCCTGTTTTGTATGAACAAATAGTTAATAAAATTAGTTTTATGTGTATTTTCTTTTGCTCTATAGTCCCTCGCTCTTAAACAGACTGCTTCACCTGTGTGGAGGCCTGCAAGTCACTCATCATGAGCTGGCCAAGAGGATTCTTGCTGAGAAATACAGTTTAGCAGCGACCTGGAGGAGAGGTGGGTGTATAGTGTGTGGGTTTATATTGGGCAACAGTCTGAGACCAGATTTATACTGGCTACAATACTCTTGTTTATTTGTAGATATTATAAACAAATATTATTTCTGTATTTAAACACACATAGAAAGGTTTGAGATTGCATGCTCACCAAGGCTGAATTTATTTGATCAAAAATACTTTGAAAACATTAAGAAAATGAAATAAATATTTTTTATTTGAATATATTAAAATGTGATATATTCCTGTGATGGCAAAGCTTAATTTCAGTATTATTACCCCAGTCTTCAGTGTCGCATGATCCTTCTGAAATCATTCAGAAACTTATTGTTGTTGAAAACAACTGTATAGCTTAATATTTTTTGTGAAAACAGTGATTTCAGAATTCCTTAATGAAATAAAACAGCATTTATGTTTTTTGAATTGACAAATCTGTATTTAGATCAAAAATGCATTATTTAACCACTTCTGTTAAATAATATGCAAAATCTATCTGTTCCCAGGAGAAGATGTGTTTCAGGTCAGAGGTCAGAATGGGTTGCTGTTGAACTCCATGACCTCTTTACCGGTGGTGGCTGGACAGGAGCAGATCCAGAGCACTGCTGATCAGGCTCTGGAGACCTTCTATCCCATTGCGCCCACCATTGACCTTCAGAACACACATGTTTACCAGGAGAAGAATGACACGGGTCAGCCACTGACTTCATTCACAATCACTCACAGCAAATTCCTGAAAAACAACAACTTAGTCATTTATTACAGTGATCAATCAGTCAGTTTTTCTTAAATCAAAGTGACTTTTAGCATGTTTAATTTGAAATAATTTTCACATTATGGCAAAAACAAATATTAGCAGTTAATGAATTGCTTGCTTCCCTTTCAACAGGATTCAGAGAGGACTATCCTTACCCTCATGCCCACACTCTCTTCCTGATGGAGATGGGAAATACCCCAAAACTCCTTCCTGAACAGCTCCGTGCTAAAATGATTATGTTTACCTTTGGAAATGCACTGGCTCGAGCACAAGCCTTGTATGGGGTAAGATCCTAGCATCTTTAAAACATTGATTACAACTATTGAGAAGGGCTTGGCAACATGATGTACACTGCTGTTCAAAAGCTTTGGGACCATAAGGTTTGTCTCTTTTTTTTTTTAAAGAAATGTATACTTTTATTCAACAAGGATGCATTAAATTGATCAAATGTGACGGTAAATATATATATTTTAACTGGAATTTTTTTGTTTCAAATTAATGCAGTTCTTTCAAAATTTCTATTTATCAAAGAATCCTGAAAAAAAACTATCATAGTTTCCACAAAAATATAAAAATTGTTTTACTTGGTCTTAAACAAGGCTGTATATACTGCTAATTGTTGTGAATTAGTTCAAATTGTTTCAATGTTTTTAACACCAGTAAAAAATGTTTGCTAAAATCTACAAATGGTATTCTTTTAGTGCAAAATGTATGTGGGTAAATAAGTGGTGTTTGCTACTGTGTTTTCCTATATTAGCCCATATAAATAAACATGATTCTAAATAATTATTCCGTGTTAATTTAGTTAAAAAAAACTGTGTGGACGACATTAATATTTACATCTTAAATATTTACTTACTTTGTACTCTGCATGTTCAGATGAGTTTTTCAGTAATGATATAAAGCAAAAAAGTAGTTTGCAGATGTTCTCTCATCTTTCTGCAGAAGGAGCCCAGTGTCCTGGAGAAGCCCATCGTGGTGCAGAGCGTGGCCACTAATGGCCGTCTCTTCCAGTTTGTGGTGTTTCAGCTCAACACGACTGACCTGCAGTCTAACAGTGGAGTGAAGAATCTGGCATGGGTGGACGAGGACCATCCTCTCTATGAGTTTGCCAAGGTCAAGCCTCTTATCAAGAAGAAAGTGGTGCAGGTAAAGAGTTAATTCAGATAAATTAAGTTTGACGATCACAATTGACTGGAGTAATGGCATCTAAACATTCAGCTTTGCCAACAAAGAAATACTTTAAAATAGAAAAACGTTACATCAATATATTACTGTTGTTTTTTTAAATCAAGTCAATTCAGCCTAGGTAAACATGAGACTTCAGTCAAAAATATTTTGAAAAATTAG
Source organism: Gymnocypris eckloni scoliostomus (assembly GCA_027564155.1). Classification (NCBI taxonomy): domain Eukaryota; kingdom Metazoa; phylum Chordata; class Actinopteri; order Cypriniformes; family Cyprinidae; genus Gymnocypris; species Gymnocypris eckloni. Next base: position 22,463,630 of record CM050422.1, on the reverse strand, counting down.
TGTATGGCCTTTCCAACATCCTAAACAAATTGTAACTTTATTTAATGACAGGGTTCTTAAATTTGGTTGTTGATATTAAATATGGCTAAACAATGTATGCATTTGCTTTTGACTATCTCAGACGAATTGTGCTGTGCAGAAAGCCACTGTTTATTTTTGCTTACAAGGAAACGTTACTTGCTTAGAGCGTGCTGAATAATACTTGGAATTCTGTGCTCAACAAATAAGAATTCCAGTAACTGAGTTGTGCTATATAAGAAGATGGTGTCAAATTTTGTCATTGTTGTTGGTTTGTTGACTGAACATGTCATGCTGTTCATTTTAGGTCCCTGCTGGTTTGTCAGGATATCAGCCTAACACCTTCAAGAAGTTCCTGGCACTCTACTTACATGGAGCAGTGTGAACAGACCAAAGTACCTTTGCTAGAGTTATTTTAATATGTTGAACCGTGAATAAAATGTTGGCAGTTGAGACCAAACAAGACTGTTCATTTGAATGTCTCTTAACTAATATTTAAAGAAACATGTATCATACATATTTACTTGCAGAAGAGATGAGACTTGAAATAGTTGTATAAACAAAAAATAATTTAATCATAAAAATTACACTCAGTGTCATTTTTTTTCATAAGTCATTTCAGTGTGTATTCCAAAGAACATAATACATACACCGTAAAAGCTAAACAACATGATGTAACAGGTCAAGTATATATAAAACAAAATATATAAACTCAGCAACAAAAGAATCACCCCTTTCTCAGCACACTATATTTGAAAGATTATTTTACAAAAATGAATTTTTTTGCAAAGGGTTTAAGCTGTTTTTCAAGCTTGTTCAGTGAAGAGGGAGAATGGAAGGACAGCTAATCGTCCTCAAAGCGGCTGCAAATAACTTTGTGTGGTGGTCACACAATAATTTTTACTTTTGATATAGACACCCCCTGTATTCAAGGACTCAGTATTCCGTTTCTGCTAACCACATCTGTGAAATTGATCTGTGAAGTTGTTTGTTTCAGCTGTTGAATTTGTTCAAACAAATATTATCAACAAATATTTGAAGGAAATAAAAGCAGTTTAATGTGAGAGGGCATTCTTTCTTGGCTAAGTTTAGTAAAAAAAAGAAAACGGTCTTTTGGGTGTTTAGCCAAAGCTGTTCCTCGAGATTAACTTTTTAAAATATCAGAGATTAGATCCTACAAATACTCTAATGGAATGTTACACAAATGCTGCACATCCTCGTTGAAGTATTCTGCATTACATCCACAGTGTAAATGTCATGGTCCTGAAATATTGAGATTCACTTAACAAAAAGTAGCAAATTTATGTTGTCTTTGTGTGTGTGGGCTTCTATGTTTAAATACGAAAATATTAGAGTGGTTTAAAATGATGGAGCTCTCATCTCAGACAGGTCCTTCCTCTATCCGTGCTGAAATGAGAAGCAGCCTCCTCATCCAGAGCTGCGGAAGGATTTAGTTCCTTTGGATATGTGAGGTTAGACTCACTCTGGTTCTTGGTGAGGTTGGTCCTTGTTCTTTAAGACATGTGGTGTCTTGGTGCTGGAGCTTATCCTTCACACGCTCATTGTCATTGTCGGTGAGTACTGAAGGAAGAGAAAAGTTAATTTATACAGGCCCCCCAAAATCCGTCATTAAGTCATATGTTTGTGTGTTTGGCACTCACATTTTCATTTTGGAAAGAGTGTAGGAAACTTCCACCTAGTTCACTGTCATCTCGTGGTGTTCCTGGCGGGTTACTCATGCTGCTTAGATTATTAGGAGAGTTCTGAGATTGTAAAGAAGAAACCCCCACCAAGTTTACTGATACTTCTATTAGATGAAACACTTTTGAGAATAAAATGTATAATTATAGGCAACTAACATATCTGAAAGGCATCATTACTAAGAATACATAGGCCTAAATTTTCTGTCGTGTTTTATCACAACTACAGAACACAAATATTTAACAAACTATAATTGATAAACTTATAATAACAAACTTCAAATCTATTACACAGAATGTCCACACCTTTTAACTAAAGAATTTCCAGGATAAAAAAAGTAAACAATTTTCTTTTCAAATAACTGATTGCATAGACAAAGAACAATTTCTCTCAATCAAACATTTTAGAACTGAGAAGAAAGAGGTACATTACCATTAAAATGTATGGGGTCTTTAAGATTTATGAAGTGTTTTTAAAAGACTTATTTGATCGAAAATACAGTTGAACTGTATAAATAATAACTTCTTTATTTTTATATATTTTAAAACAAATAATTAATAACAACAATTATTTCTGCCATGGCAAAGCTGAATTTCCAGCAGTAATTACTCCGGTCTTCAGTGTCACATGATCCTTCAGGAATAATTCTTACCAGGTTTGTTTAGTTGTTTCATAATTTTATCAAAATTTTGTTGTCAGGATTCTTTGATAAATAAAAGAACAGCATTTATTTACACAGTTTTGAAAACTACAAGTTTCTAGAGTCACTTTTAATACATTTACTGCATCCTTGCTAAATTAAGTATTCTAAACGCTTAAAATTGTAACGCTTCTAATTGTAAAAGTTGACTTGTTATCCATTATAAATCTTATAATGAGGTTTTAGGCCCTGCCATAGCACAGAAACTGCACTTGTTAAAATTACAAATGACTTGCTTCTTGCATCAGACCAAGGCTACATCTCATTGCTAGTTTTACTTGATCTTAGTGCTGCGTTTGACACTATAGATCATGACATACTCATAGGTCGATTACAAAACTACAGGTATTCAAGGGCAGGCTTTAAGATGGTTTAGATCCTACCTGTCCGATCGCTACCACTTTGTTTATTTAAATGGGGAGGCATCTCAATTATCAACAGTAAAGTATGGAGAACCTTAAGGATCTGTCCTAGGTCCTCTGCTATTTTCATTATACATGTTGACCCTTGGTAATATTATTAGAAAATACAGGATTCGTTTCCATTGTTATGCTGATGACACAACTATATATATCTCAACAAGACCAGATGAAACTTCTAAACTATCCGAATGTGTTAAAAATGTAAAAGATTGGATGACTAATAATTTTCACCTATTAAATTCAGATAAGACAGAGATATTACTTATTGGACCTAAAAACAGTACACAGAATCTCTTGGATCACAATTTGCAACTAGACGGATGTACAGTCAAATATCTGGGTGTTAAATTATCTTTTGAAAATCATTTCCCATGTTACAAAAACAGCATTCTTCCATCTTAGAAATATTGCCAAGCTACGGAACATGTTAACTGTTTCTGATGCAGAAAAGTTAGTTAATGCATTCATGACCTCCAGACTGGACTATTGTAATGCACTGCTAGGTGGTTGTCCTGCATCTTTAATAAACAAGCTACAGATAGTACAAAATGCTGCGGCTAGAGTCCTTACCTGGTCAAGAAAATATGATCATATTACTCCAATTTTACAGTCTCTGCACTGGCTACCTATTAAGTTCCGTATCAGTTACAAAATATTATTACTTGCCTATAAGGCCCAAAATGGTTTAGCTCCTGCATACCTAACTAATCTTCACGCTACAATCCACCCCGCTCTCTAAGGTCGCAAAACTCTGGACTCTTGGTAGTACCTAGGATAGCAAAGTCCACTAAAGGAGGTAGAACTTTTTCATATTTGGCTCCCAAACTCTGGAATAGCCTTCCTGATAACGTTCAGGGTTCAGACATACTCTCTCTATTTAAATCTAGATTAAAGACACATCTCTTAAGCCAAGCATTCATATAATACATCTCACAATCTTGTACTGCAGGTATATCTGATCAAACGCATATTATTATGCTTTAGCTTGGGTTGAACAGATAATTTCATCCAGGGTTGTTCCTGGATGGAACAACAGCTACGCTAATTGTCTTTATTTATTTCTCTGTTTCTGCCACGGGGTAACTAGGAATTACACAAGTTTCAGTCTGGATCCAACCCTTAAATGACCGAACACCTGAAAAGAGATGATGCCAACCCCTCGGAGGACCTCAGAGGAAGCCAACCATCAGCGATTATACTGAATTAACCAAATTTTGCCTTAAGTTCATTATATTGAGTTTCTACAATATAAATCTATTTTAGAAACTTAATTTCCTGTGAAGTTGCTTTGCAACGATTGTATCGTAAAAAGCGCTATACAAATAATCTTGAATTGAATTGTATAATAATGAGCATTATTTTTTTTACTTAAAATATTTAGGTTTATATTCAGATTTAGGTTTTAGTTTAAAAATATGATGCTCAAGATAAAACATTAGCATTTGAAGTTATGATATTTTAAAATCATCCCATTCCAAATCTTGCAGTAAAGTTCAGTTTGGATTCTAACTGCTAGTTTTTTACACCATTTCAAAATAAATAATAGCTCTAAATCAGGGTTGTCCAAACTCAGTCCTGGAGGGCCGGTGTCCTGCAGAGTTTAGCGCCAACCCTAATTAAACTCACCTGAATCAGCTAATTCAAGCTCTTCCACCTTTGTCGAGTCCAAGACAAGTCCAAGTCCAAAGAGGTTCGAGTCCGAGTCAAGTCCAAGTCCAAAGAGGTTCGAGTCCGAGTCAAGTCCGAGTCCAAAGAGGTTCGAGTCCAAGTCCAAGTCCAAATGAGATGGTCAAAACAGAGAAAGAAAAAAATCTTCTTCAAAACCAAATACTTAATTATTGATAATTTATGTGATACGAGAGACGGCATATCTTCTATTCTAATATAATAACTTTGCATTATTGTTTGTAATGATCTAAAAGCATGTGCAGCAACACTGTAGGATCAAATTAGTCTATTTTATTTCTCCTCCTGAGACCCAGCTTTGGAGTTTTTGCCTCTGTAGTGGACATTCTATTTTAGTGAATTTCTCTGAGACCTCACATGTCACAGTTATAAGCCTGTATGTCCTGTACAGAGCTCATTCAGGGCTTTATAGAGATACTAAAGGTTTTTTTAAACCCTCTCATACGTCTTTAAAGATGGCTATATTTAATTTAGTGAAACATTGTACATCCTTATGGAAATATGATTATATTCTGTAATGTCTTTTACATCTGAATCATTTTCAGATTGTTTGTCATAAAGCAACATCTCAGGAAAATGTTATGGGTTTTCAAATTCAAATATGACTTCCTGTTATGAAACAGGACATCATTTCATACATGTTCACTGTAGAGGACACCAGGACTAAAAGCATGTTTATTATGCATTTTGGGAGACAACAATTGAATAGGGAAAAAAATTATATATCAGTTTGCTTATGAAATATCATATATTATTACGAAAATCTGGCCATGTATTACTCCCATTATGATTTTTTTTTTCAACATTCTGTCCCAACAGCAACACATTAATAAGAAAATTATATATAGTGTATAGATACACTGTGTTTAATGGGAAACCAGTTTATGGATTTTTTTACATACATATTGCATAAAACAAAATGGTATATCAAATCATTTTGTTATACATTTTAAAACATAGTTGAGAATCATCCTTAAACAAAGTTTAGTATAAAAAAATCCTGAAACCTAAAAATGTATTTAAAAATGTATTTAAAAATACTCCCATTGATTTTGCCGTTTTCTATTCATGCCATTTAATTTTAGTCCTTTTATCCTCTACAGAGGACATATAATCATATATGAATAAAATAGAGTTTTTCAACAAAAAAAAAAATTCTTATGGTCTAAACAATGTAATGACATGAAAACTTTTTTTTTAGGTGGGCGTCTCAGGAGGATATTTTAGGTTTAGCAATTTCACTTATATTTGACCAATTCTCGATTTTGTAAGATTTTATCTAGTCAACTTGAAAATGTAACTACAACATGATTCAAGAAACTTTCTCTTTATTAACCCTAGTTAAAGAATAGTATATTCTAAGTGCACCACACATGACGTTGTCTTCATGATGTAAATGTTAAACAAATCACTAAATATCTTTGCAGAAAAGATGAACTACAACTACATCTTGTACAAACGTATATTGTGCATATTAGGCTATATGTTCTGAAATAATACAAGACAAATGCTCCAAAAAACTGAAGGTATAACACCTAGAGTGCTATTATTAACTATAAAGACTCTGTAAAACAATGAACAGCAGTTTTCAGCGTGTCACCGGGATGCAAACCTGAAATATCAGATATACAGTAGTAGGTCATCACAGGTTTTGTATTCGATTACGCTGCTGTTCCGTTGTTTTTTCTATGTAAGCATGGACGCGTTTGACGGTTGCGCTCGCGTCTCTTGCAGCGTCTCGTGCATGAAACGGCTTTCTAAAAACGCGGCGCTCTAGTTATTAAAAGATGTTTAACTCACACCTTCTTGTATTTTTCCTATTTCACTGCCCGCGTCAACACAAAAACACATTCTGTGTGAATGGAGAGAGCATCACATGTGAGCGGTTAATCATGTGCATCGACATGCGTTGGATTGTTCTTTTCTCTTTACTGTTATTATCAAAGTGTCTAATTCTAGCGTTTGGTAATATTTCTATTCAAAATCACGATTCCTCGATTTATAAAAAAATCTAATTGTGGCAAAACATTAAATTCGAATTAATCGATAAAATCTGATAAATCGCCCAGCCATTGCCACAGTGTTTGCTTATTTTTTACTTTATTTAAATTTTTGTGTAATTTATTAATTTTATTTTACATCCAGTTGTATTCCGTGCCTCCAGGCTTTATTCGTTTTGCTCTTATTCGTTCTTTTTCTTATTCATTTGGTGCCACGGCATATGATGATTGTCAGTTTTTTTTTACATTTAAACATTTTGCAAGTTTGTAATTTTATATTAGGCTTATAGCATGGTAATGGTGTATTTTTATTCGTTTTGTTAATTAAAGTCCCATGTTTATTGCAGAAAATGTGTCGTTGTAAGTTATAGATAAGCAAATGACCTGAAATGAAAGTGAAAGCAAAATGCGAACGGGCATTAATAAGGTATTTAAAAGCGAAGGAAAGTGAGAGGGAAAACTCCAACGAACTTTGTACAACCAAACTGTATAATGCAACTTGCCGACAGCGTGTCTGTGGCCAAAATAAAGATAATTTAAGCCTCCAAGCAGCGCGCACACTCACGCAGCTGTGCATTTAACAGGCGACCAATGACAATGCCCGTTCTAGATGGACCAATGACAATGCCCGTTCTAGATGGAGTTAAACCAATGGCAATTACATTACCCATTTGCGGAACAAGCGAGTCTTTGTTTTGAAAGAGAAAAAAAAAGCATATATTGCTGGACTCGGTCGAGACCAACTTGAACATTTGGTGAGTCCGATGACCAAGTCCGAGTCCAAATACCAATGAGTCCAAGACAAGTCCGAGACGATAGAAAAACGTCTCGAGTCCGGACTCGAGTCCGAGACCGGACTCGAGTACTACAGCCCTAGCTCTTACTAGGCATAGCAGAAACTTCCATGCAGGTGTGTTGAGGCAAGTTGGAGCTAAACTCTGCAGGACACTGGCCCTCCAGGACTGAGTTTGGACAGCCCTGCTCTAAATAATAGGTTTAATAATACCTTTGGGAGTCCATCTATGTCACCCGAACCTGTGAGAAAAGTAAAAATTAATCAACAATCATAATTTGCAGATCACATGATGTTCATTTATCTAACTGCAAGGATAAAATAAGTTTTCAACAATTTATGCCGTTGCTATGGTGAATGGTGTTTTACCCAGTGAGCCATTCATGTGATGTGGTGCCAGTCCTCCCATTGGGCCATCTGACCCAGGACCCATTGCAAACTACAAACACACACGTCAAGACAGCATTTATAGAGAGATTAAGACATAATCAAAGTTCAAGTAAATATCAACACTACATGACAATAAAGACAGCAGAGGAGTGGAGTAACGTCTCGGTTACGTATGCAACCCTTGTTCCCTGAAGGAGGGAACGGAGAAGTAACGTCAGTGTGACTGACATAATGGGATCTCGCCTGAGAGCCCAATCACCTTTGAGTGTTAACAAAGCAAGCCAATGACAGTTGGCGTGCGTGTTTCGCGCAAACACACATCAGTTTTTCGCTAAGGAGCCGAGACTGTGTGCCCCAGCCGTACAGCGGTGGTACAGCAACTGTGGGGGTACCAAAGAGGGTACCAGGTGAAGGCACGGAGGATTTAACCTCCTCGCCCCTCTGAGGAACCTGATGACCAAGTTGTGCTTTCCCACAGACTTACCATCTAATGCATCGTGATGTGCAGCTATAGCGGCAACATACACTTTGAGGGTGGAGGGAGATAGCCTTCGGTCCAACCCATCTTGCAGGAAAGAGAGCACGACCCTGATCGGTCATCTACGAGGGTCTTGTAGGTCTATAGGAAGAACACCAATCGATGAACAGGTTCCACTTCAGCCTGTAGGCTTGTCTTGTAGACGGGGCTCTAGCTGAAGAGATGGTGTTTACTACCACTGGAGGTAGTCCACATAGGACCTCCGTGTCCCATCCAGGGACCACAAGTGGAGATTCAACAATTTTGGACGCCGGTGCCAGAGGGTGCCCCTTTTCTGAAAAAGGAGATCCCCCCTCAGAGGAACTTGCCAAGGAGGGTCTGTCGCGAGGAGCATCAGTTCGGAAAAAACGGTCCGACTGGACCAGTATGGATCCACCAAAAGGATCTGCTCCTCGTCCTCCCTGACCTTGCACAGTGTCTGTGCGAGAAGGCTCACTGGGGAAAACACATATTTGTGTAGGCCCCGAAGCCAGCTCTATGCCAGCGCATCCGTGCCGAGGGTCCCCTCAGACGGAGTAAAACAGCTGGCAATGGGACGTGTCCGGAGAGGCAACAGGTCTACCTAAGCGTCCCTGAAGCGTCTCCCAATCAGCTGGACTGTCTCGGAGTGGAGTCACCATTCTCCTGGAAGGGGGGGCTAATGTGAGAGCTAGTCTGCTGCACGATTGAGCTCGCCTGGTACAGGAATGGCGTGAAGCGACCTCAGATGCTTCTGATTCCAAAGGAGGAGATGGCGGGTAAGTTGCGACATGCGACAGGAGCGTAGACCGCCTTGGTGGTTGATGTACGCAACGGCCGCAGTGTTGTCCGTATGGGCCAGTGCATGCTTGTCGTGTAGCAGAAATTTGCAGCAGCGCAGAGCAAGCTGCTCGCAATTCAAGGCAATTGATTTACCACTGCAGTCGGGCCCAGTCCAGAGCCCCGCAGCTGCATGCCCGTTGCACATGGCACCCCAGCCCATGACAGAGGCATCTGTTGATACAACAACATGCCTGGATACTTGCACTAGGGGGACTCTTGCCGGATCTTGAAAGGCAAGATCCGTCCACGGGCTGAAGGTCTGACGGCAGGACGGGGTGACTGAGACCTGGTATATGCCGTGTCACCATGCCCATCTCGGGATCCAGTCGTGAAGCCAATGCTGAAGTGGTCTCATATGAAGCAATCCAAGCGGTGTGACAGCGGCTGCAGATGCCATATGCCCCAGGAGCCTCTGAAACGGTTTCTGTGGATCCGCCCTCTTGCGCTGGAAGGACTGAAGGCAGTTCAGCATCGACTGAGCATGCTTTACTGAGAGACGCGCTGAGAGGTTGACCGAGTTCAACTCCATGCCGAAAAGAGAGATCCTCTGCACAGGGGAGAGTTTGCTCTTTTCTCATTTGACCCGAAGCCTCAATCGGCTGAGGTGCTCGAACAGGAGGACCTGGTACGGACACACTCGTCCCTCCTGAGGGAGGCTCGAGACATGAAAGTACGCGTCCTTCAGGTTGATTGCTGCAAACCAATCGGAGGGACAGATGCATTTAAAGATGCGTTTCTGCGACAACATCCTGAACGGGAGCATGTAAAGGGCTCGGTTCAGAACGTGCAGATCCCATATTGGTTATAAACCACTGCTTTTCTTGGGTAGGATGAAGTAAGGGCTGAAGAACCCAGACTTAATCTCGGCCGGAGGGAGCGGCTCTATCACGTCCTTCGCCAGCAGGACTGCGATTTCTGCACGCAAGACAGGAGCATCTTTGTTCAACACAGAGGTGAACCGAATGCCTCTAAACTTGTGAGGACGCTGGGCGAACCGAATCGCATAGCCGAGTCTCATGGTTACTATATGCCCGCGAGATGGTCTGGGGAGCACTCACCGGGCCCCAGAGACTATACAAGCGGGACTAGTCCAGGAAGCGGTGCTTATCAGACTTGCTCATATCTGCTAGGTTCAGCCATAGGTGGCATTCCTGGACCACCAGACTGGACATCGTCTGACCGAGGGACCGCGCTGTGACTTTTGTTGCCTGAAGGGCAAGGTACGTCACTGTGCGCAGCTCCTGCATCAAACCTGGGTCAGAACTGCCCTCATACAGCTGCTTCAATGCCTTGGCCTAGTAGGTTTGCAGGAGGGCCATGGCGTGCAGGGCAGATGCTGTTGAACGAACGAGAACCCACAGGCCCTGGACTGGAGGTGTGGATTACCCCACCAGGCGGTGGCGCACCACGGGCAAAGCTGCACCGCAATAGCACGCTCAACTGGGACAGGAATGGCGTGAAGCAACCTCAGATGCTTCTGACTCCAAAGGAGGAGATGGCGGGCGAGTTGCGACATGCGTCAGGAGCGTAGACCGCCTTGGTGGTTGATGTACGCAACGGCCGCAGTGTTGTCCGTACTGGGGGGGGGTTGTCTCCACATACCCCTTAGCCGCCATTGCCATCAAAATCAGTGAGGATGGAAGAAGCACTAGCTCTCTTTTGGGCAGAAAAAGGTGCCCTCCAAGACCTATTCACCTCCTCATGCACTTACGGGAAGAATGGAGCCTGAGGTGACTGCCGATGATCGGCCTGCGCTCCCAGGAACTAATCGTCCGGGATCGAGTGTTCGGGAGAAGAAGGAGGCCTCCAGTGCAGCCCGATGCTCTCAGCGGCCCGGGAAAGAATAGGAGTCAGTTCTGGATCTGACTTAGGCAACGCCACTCTTCCTGACGGAGGCAGCGCAGCCAAATCGTCAGCTCCAGAGCCTAGCTCATCCTCCGATGCAGCGATCGATATTCTGTCATCCGCTGGCGCTTCGGGCGAGATGCTGAGCCCTGCCCTCTCCGAGGAATCTGCAAACTCGTCTGAAAACACCAGATGGTGCGATGTGCTGGCAGAATGATAGGCTCGCGGAGACACACTCGACGGGGAAGCTCTCACTGTAACCTTCAGATCACCAGCGACCATGAGCCGAAGTAGCCCACCGCTACTGAGAGACGGAGAAACTAGAACGGGGCATGGTGAGGGGGATATCCCCTTATTTGAACAGGAGGTATCTGGACCGCAACATTGCGATGGTCATGTTCCTCCAATGAGTCATGACTCATCCACGATTGCTGTTTCAGCATGCTGAAAGCTCAAGCACGGGAGACAGCGATCGCGACCGTCAGATGAAGCCAGGAAGAGACCCGTTGCTCGTGGAGCTCTTTTATATATTGCTCTTTTAGAAGGAAAAGTGGTGAAAAGCCCAGGAGAGGTCGCTCCGTAACCGCAGAATGAGAGCTGCAGCATGATCAGATGAAGCAGCAGCATTGGACAGCTATCTCTGCTGATGCGCCGTCACACCAACACTGTGAAACGCGTGCTTTGCAGACACTCTCGGAGATTCGCAGAAGGCCTGGCCTTGTTTTGTTAACACTTGAAGGTCATTGGGCTCTTTGGCTAGATCCCATTACATCAGTCACTCTGACGTTACGTCGAACGTGACTGACAGGGAACTCACATTAGATCTGTTTCCTCCTGGTGGTACTGAGTTTATCAATGTGTAGAGGTTTTCACCCGAGTTAGTGGAGTCTGTGAACACAGAGGTGGAGGTTTATGCTTTTTAAAGAGTCACCATGAAACTCTATTCTCACACCCCCTAGCCAGGCACGATTTGTTTGGCAAAGGGTCAGTAGACAGAAATGTGACAAGCCATTACCTGCTGGACTTGGCATGATGAGTGTTCCTGGAGGACATCCACCACCTCCTGCTCCTCCTGGAGGACCCTGTGAAAGCAGAACTGCAACCAGTTTCTTACAAAACAGACAGTAAAATTAAAGAAGAAAAATGAAATGGTCAATTACCACATATGTTCCTGGAGATGATGAGGAATATGGTATCTGTGAAGCCAAAAGGTTATTTGTCAGAAATCACCAATTCCCCCTCTAATAACATCAGGTCAATTTTCTGAAGCATCTTACTGTGTTTCCATTATTAGGATTAGGCCACGGTCTGCCTGCTCCTGCTCCCCTGTATAGAGAAACAGAGCAGTTTCTATTCTTTTACTTTGCTAAGAACATAAAACAAGTCTCTTGTCGGTAAGATCACACTGACGCTCAAGAATTTAAATAAAGTCTAAATAAAACTACAGATTTTTTGCTGCTCTGTGGAGTCAAAGTATTGCTTGCTTTTTCTAAAGCTAATTATGTTTTAAAGAAACACTTCAAACTCAAATGATTTACCTTGGAAGTTCACAATTAAATATACAGCATAAAATAATTAACATGATCAAAACTTTGCTGAAAATCAATCTACTACATGGATCTACTAAATGTCTTCTATTATCTGATTGATAGTTGACACTTTTTTAGCAAATAAAAGGCCTTCTAGTATCATAAAAAAAAAACTTAACTAATGTTTATTAGGAAAACATAAGAGTAATTTTTTAAAGCAATAAGAGGAATATTTGAATAAATATTAAGGAAAATATTAGGAAAATAAATCATGTTGTGAGTATCAGTTATGACTTGGGGTGTAACAATTCACTCGTTTTCTCGATGCATCGATTACAAACCCTGACGATGCATATGCATCGATCTTGAAACATGGATTTTTGAATCATGAATCGTTGATTTCAGACAGTATTCAATTTAATAGGCTAAGAATCGAATGAGTCGCGATTTCTATAGCAATTCAATGCTTTTAAAATATATACATATTAAATTACTACAAGCACGAATGAATGGAGACCTTGAACAGTGTTCGTGCCTCACATCTCTCCTTCACGCGCTCCACTATTAACCGCCTGTCACAGGATTGTGCTCCGTTCGTCTCACTGATACATTTTGGATCAGCAGCTGATACATCAGCAGAGCTGCTGTATGAGCAGCTGATGTGTGGTCTCGTAGAACTTGTGGCCAGTAATACTATAGTGAAATAGTTTTACTTTTCTGTAGTTTTTCAATGGCTCTCATACCGACGACATTACCTGAGCAATCGCAGGCTGCACATTTATTGCATGGACGGAGAAAAAATGTAAGTGTCTAAAGCATACATGTTGCACAAGCATACAAGCATGCATGTTCCATTGCATGATACATATGTTTTAACAATGTCGTTGAACCGAATGTATGAAGGGAACTTTTAAAATAACCACAGCATTAACAACAACCTTGAAATAAGAGCGCAAGGTTTATCTAATAATCAGATGCATGAAAGTAGCGTTTGTTGCCATAGCAAACAGACATCGGCACTTTTTCTTTCAGAATCATAATTCGCAGATGTAGAGGAAAAGTTAAATACTATAGCATTTTATTTAATGAAAATGAGATAAGAAGTTTTCGCTCTGAAAGAGAAGTGATCTCTCGTTTAGAGAACATGCCAGGCTATATCTGCAGCTGAGGTGAATAAAAAGCAGAATTAACTGATGAAACATTAAGACAATAAACACAAGAAATAAATACAATTTATGAATGTAGTGCTAATTGACATAACATTTATTACAGCACAGATACTATAAAGTACATTTTCTACCTTATTCTGTGCAGAAAATTGAAATAATTGTTTTGTAGTATAGGCTATAAAACAATCATAACATTTAAATAGTAAAAATTATAGATTAGAAATGATTGATTATTGTCCAGCAGTGTATTTGATTTATAATAGCAAATTCAAAGTAAGAGATAAGGAAATAATTGATTGTAAAAAATATATATATATATATAATACTTACATACAGTGACATTTCTGTCACTTCTGAAATGATGGCTATGCACCTGGTGTGAAAATTTTAGCCTATACATAATACTTTTAAAGCTATTTTTTTTTAAATCTTGGTTTACATACATTTCCACATATAAGCCATAGCATCATTAAACTAGCATCTAACAATGGACAAAAGTTATTTTTTTCTCTAACCTATGGTAACCATACATGCTGCTGTGTAATATGTCCTCTGACTAAGCATTTAAAGAATCCTGTGAATGCACTTAAAGAATGCAGAATCGAATCGAACCAAATTGTATTGTGAAATGAATCGAATTGAATCGTTCTGAACTTCGCAAAAATCGTCCTTGAATCGAATCGAAAACCTATGAATCATGAATCGAATCGATTCGCTGTCTACTCAAAGATTCACAGCCCTAGTTATGACACATCTAGCTTGAGAGGAATATTTATTTGTGCCTCTTTCAATCAGCATTGTTTTGTATTGAATTATTTGTATTGCCCCCACAATAAAAGCTAGAAGCTCTCAAGCTAGATGTGTCTTTGTCAGTGGGCAAACGTACAAAATCAGCAGGGGATCAAATTATTTTTCCCCACTGATTTTGTACGTTTACTGACAAAGAAATGATCAGTCTATAATTTTAATGGTTGGTTTATTTAAACAGTGAGAGACAGACTAACAACAAACAAATCCAGAAAAACGCATTTAAAAAAGTTATACATTTATTTGCATTTTAATGAGTCAAATAAGTATTTGATCCCCTATAAATCAGCAAGATTTCTGGCTCCCAGGTATCTTTTATATAGGTAAGGACCTGTCCACAGAAGCAATCAATCAATCAGATTCCAAACTCTCCACCATGGCCAAGACCAAAGAGTTGTCCAAGGATGTCAGGGACAATATTGTAGACCTACACAAGGCTGGAATGGGCTACAAGACCATCGCCAAGCAGTTTGGTGAGAAGATTGCAATTGGTGTGATTATTCGCAAATGAAGACACACAAAATAACTGTCAATATCCCTTGGCTCCATGCAAGATATCACCTCATGGAGTTTCAATGATCATGAGAACGGTGAGGGATCAGCCCAGAACTACACGGGAGGATCTTGTCAATGATCTCAAAGCAGCTGGGAACACAGTCATCAAGAAAACAATTGGTAACACATTACGCCATGAAGGACTGATATCCTGCAACGCCCGCAAGGTCCCCTTGCTCAAGAAAGTACATGTACAGGCCTGTCTGAAGTTTGCCAATGATTCAGAGGAGAACTGGGCGAAAGTGTTGTGGTCAGATGAGACCAAAATCCATCTCTTTGGCATCAACTCAACTCGCCATCTTTGGAGAAGGAGGAATGGTGCCTATGAACCCAAGAACACCATCCCTACCGTCAAACATGGAGTTGGAAACATCATACTTTGGGGGTGTTTTTCTGCTAAGGGGACAGGACAACTGCACTGCATCAAAGGGACAATGGACGTCAGGGCCAGGGCATTGAAACCAGTCAGGACATTGAAAATGGGTCGTGGATGGATATTCCAGCATAACAATGACCCAAAACACACGACCAAGGTAACAAAGGAGTGGCTCAAGAAGAAGCACAGTAAGGGTCTGGAGTGGCCTAGCCAGTCTCCAGACCTTAATCCCATAGAAACTCTGTGGAGGGAGCTGAAGGTTTGAGTTGCCAAATGTCAGCCTCAAAACCTTAATAAATGTAAGAGTATCTGGAAAGAGGAGTGGGACAAAATCCCTCCTGAGATGTGTGCAAACCTGGTGGCCAACTACAAGATAAGTCTGACCTCTGTGATTGCCAACAAGGGTTTTGCCACCAAGTACAAAGTCATGTTTTGCGAAGGGGTCAAATACTTATTTGACTCATTAAAATGCAAATCAATTTATAACTAGGATTCTGGATTGTTTGGGGGTTGTTATTCTGTCTCTCATTGTTCAAATAAACCTAACATTACAATTATAGACAGATAATTTCTCTGTCAGTGGGCAAATGTACAAAATCAGCAGGGGATGAAATAATTTTTTCCCCCCACTGTAAAACTAATCTTTTAAATATAATCTTACCAAAACATGTTATTGGAGTGATATATAGTGACAACTGATATTTATTTGCTTTTATTCAAGTAATTTATTTTACTTAAAGAATCTCACTGATTTTCATTACAAGCTATCAGAGTCTGACATTTGGCTATATAAATATCAGTAACTGCACCAAATTACATATTTTTGCTTGGTTTGTTTTTTTTTTACTCAAACTGTAAGAGCCATAAATGCCTGCATTATCAGATATGATACTCAAAAAACTTGTCAACTTGTTTTTAAATGTTCAATAAAAGAAGGTTCAATAAAATATTTTTCTGAATTTTATTTCATCTCAGGCTTTACAGGGTAAAAGTTTTTTATTTTCCTAATTTAATATGCAGAGACAACATAAAAGTCATTTTTATGTAAATTATCCTGGGGTCTCTGGGTGCTATCAAAACATTACAGTTTGATTGAACATCCTGATCAGCCTGACATAATGTAAAATTACACAAATACAATAGACTGGAAGTGTCCTTACATGTTCAACCCTGGCATTACAGGGCCCATAGTGTTTGGAGGCCTCATTCCTCCTGCATAGCTCTGTAATGATAACCAAGGATCAGACTATGATGCCCAGCACCCCGAGAAGGCACCATGAGAAAGGAGAAAACAAGAACACAATTAGTTTAGAGGAAAACAGGCTAAACTAAATGTATGGAATATGGCTGATAAGCTGTAGTAATGAGTGGAGGCCATACAAAAAACTGAATAAACAAGAGTAAGAGTAAGACAATTGATTTAACATTTCATTTGCATCATTCCTCAAACAAATAACTATTAAAATGTTTCAGTAAAAACATATTTGTAAATATCACTCTATCAACTTTAGTATTAGTGCATATCAAGTAAAATGATAAAAGTCTACAATTTGTATCTGTCCATTTATTAAAAAGGACCACAGGAAAACCATGCCTTGATTGTTTAACTATATTTTACTGCATTTTACTCTTGCAATAAACATTCAGACTACATTTGACTGTTTTCAAAAACATTTATTTAATTATTATTTATCTATCTATGTATGTATGTATGCATGTATGTATGCAATTATCATTTTTTTAACAGTAGTACACTTTCTTATACTCACCTAGGCTGCATTTAAATATATTTTAAAACATAATTTATTTCTGTGATGAAAAAGCTGAATTATTAGCAGCCATTACTTTAGTGTTCAGTGTCACATTATTCTTCACAAATCATTCTGATATACTGAGTTGGTGCTCAAGAAACATTTCGTATTAGTATCAGAGTCAAAAACAGTTGTGTTGCTAATATATTTGTGGAAAGTGTGATATTTGTGATATGGATAAATAAAAAGTTTAAAACAATAGCATTTATTTGAAGTAGGAATCATTTGTAACATTATAAATATCTTTATTGTAATTCTTGCTTCTTTGCTGAATAAAACTATTAATTTATTTTAATAATACATGCATATGTATACAATATATAAGATTAATATACATTAAACACTAAGATACAATGAGATACAATGAAATACAATTGTTTCAGTTATATTGTCCAGACCTAGAAGTGAGCAGAACTAATTGATCTAAGGCAAAGATACTATGATTTTCATGAATGACAGTTGTGAAATTGAGCTTTAGGACAGTATAAGACCCAGACCTGTGGTGCCGGTCCCATCGGGCCTATTCCTCGTGGAGCATTCATTCTCTGTATAGGTGCCAGATTTGGATGGCCTGACCAAATAATAACACCATTAAAATTTGACAGACCTGCACATCAAAATGAAATGACAATGCTGAATTGAAATTGTGTACTTTTAAAATACCCCAAATAAGGGACTTTCACCATCAACAAACACTGATCTCATTAGTCTCTTACCTGTTGGTCGTGTAGGGTCCATCATATTTGGAGGTAAAGGCTGCCCACCTGGAGGCTAAAGAAACAGAGACAGTCAAGTGCTAAAATAAGTAAAAGTTAATAAACAGTTATTTGAAACATTTTAATGTGACCTACCGGGTTACCCATTCTGATGGGTGGCCGAGGTCCTCCAGCATAGCGAGGAGACATAAAAGACTGGATATGGGAACATACAGTAACATATAGTTTAAAAAAATGTAAGCGCATGTAACCAATACAAAAGCTGAAGGGAGAGAGGAGGAAGGAAAATACGATTTTTTTAGGAAAGGCATATCAAGATTTGTGCAGGTACATGGATATAAACAGAGTGAACATGTACATAGATACAGTGCTCAGCGTAAATGAGTACACCCCCTTTGAAATGTAACATTTGAAACAATATCTCAATGAACACAAAAACATTTTCCAAAATTTTGACAGGACTAAGTTTTATATAACATCTATTTAACTTATAACATGAAAGTAAGGTTAATAATATAACTTAGAGAACTACATTTTCAGTTTTACTCAAATTAGGGTGATGCAAAAATGAGTACACCCCACTGAAAGTCTCTGGAGCAAAGCTAAATACAAATGTCTAATTTAACAAGAATTCAACCACAGGTGAGTCTAATTATTCATTACACAGGTGACAGTTGACTATAAAAGGGTGTTACTTAAAGAAAACCCCTTCCAATTTCATGCTGTCAGCAATGGCACCACATGGAAGAGAAATGACAAAAGACCTCAGGTCTTTCTTTCTCAGAAAGAAAATAATTTCTTTACACAAGAAAGGTGAAGGCTACAAGAAGATCAGCAAAGCTTTACTTATCAGTCAGAATACTGTAGCAAAAGTGGTACAAACATTTAAAAAAGATAGAACTGCAACCATCTCACAGAGACGTCCAGGTCGTCCACGGAAGTTAACACCTCGTCAGGAGTGTCTTCTGATGAGAAGGGTTGAAGAAAATCGACATGCAAGTTCACTGCAGTTATCTAAAGAAGTAGAAAGCCAAACTGGGGTGACTATTTCCCGTGACACAAATGTACTGCTCTATACTGAAAGAGAAGATGCTACCATCTTGCCCTTGGTCGTTGTGCATTTTTCCAACATGACAATGATCCTAAACACACATCTAAGGCCACTGTTGGATTTCTGAAGAAGAACAGGGTGAAAGTGATTCAGTGGCCAAGTATGTCTCCTGATCTGAACCCAATCGAACACCTATGGGGAATTCTGAAGAGACAAGTTGAGCATCACTCTCCATCCAGCATCCAATCTCTAAAAGAGGTCATTCTTGAAGAACAAAAGATAGATCTGGCAAAATGTCGCCAACTTGTTCATTCCATGCCTAGAAGACTTGGTGCTGTCATTAAAAATCATGGAGGCCATACAAAGTACTAGATTTAGTAGTTTTTGTTGTGGGGTGTCCTCATTTTTGCATCCCCCTAATTTGAGTAAAACTGAAAAATTTGTAATCTATGTTATATTATTAACCTTACTTTCATGTTATAAGTTAAACAGATGTTATATTAAACTTAGTCTTGTCAACATTTTGGAAATGGTTTTTGTGTTCATTGAGATATTGTTTAAAATTGTACTTTTCAAAGGGGGTGTACTCGTTTACGCTGAGCACTGTATGTGCGCTGTTACCTGTCCATGCGCCCCCATCATATTAGAGTTGGGAGGTAGCTGAGTGTGAGGGGAGGGTTGGGAACCAGGTGGTCCCTGCAGAGAGGGTAGGGGGAGGAAGAGAAGGTTGCCATAGTATCAGCAGCCAAATGCCAAGAGAAAGACAGCACAAAGTCAAAGACATGACAGATGAAAGCGACAGGTGCAGATGAAGAGAACCGTGCCAAATGTAAAATATAGTTTGATTGGGTTTAATGTGGAGCTGATATCACTCTTCATTCTAACATGGTTTTGCCATGTTTGACCCAGGTTTTAATTTGGACATCAAGTAGTAAACCAACACAGTGCGTATGTACGTAAGTACATACGTACATACCTAAAGACATTAATACTTCTATTCAGCAAGAATGCATTAAATAATCCAAAGTGACAATACAGGTGTTTATAATAGTACAACATATTTATTTTTCAAATAAATTGTGTCCTTTAGAACTGTCTATTGATCAAAGAATCCTGAGAAACATGCTTTAAGGTTTACACAAAAATATTAAGCAGCACATCTGTTTTCAACATTGACAATTATAAAGAAATGTTTCTTTAGCACCAAATCAGAATATTAAAATTATTTCTGAAGGATCATGTGACACTGAAGAACCTGTTGAAAATTCAGCTTTACACTGAAATAAATTACATTTAAAAATATAATTAGATTAAAAAGTATTATTTTAAATTGTAATAATATCTTACAATATTACATTTACCAGATGCTTTTATCCAAAGCTATACATTTTTATTGTCAGTACATGTGTTCCCTGGGAATCAAACCCACAACCTTTGCGCTGCTAACGCAATGCTCTAACCACTGAGCCACAGGAAACTTTAATTTGACTTACTGGGTTTCCCATAAACACATATTATTGTATTTTTATAGAATAAATGCAGCCTCAGTGAGCATAAGAGACTTCTTTTAATTACACCACCAGGAATAGACTTCCTGATAACTTTCGGGGTTCAGACATACTCTCTCGGTTTAAATCTAGAGTAAAGACACATCTCTTTAGCCAAGCATTCATATAATGCATCTCATAATCTTGTACTGCAGTTATATCTGATCAAATGCACATTATTATGCTTTAGCTTGGGTTGAACAAATAATTTTTGCTTGGATGGAACAACAGCTACGCTAATTATGTCTCTATTTGTTTCTCTGTTTCTGCCACGGGATTAACATCATGTGGTAACTAGGAATTGCACAAGCTTCAGTCTGGATCCAACCCTTAAATGATCCGAGATGACCAAACACCCGAGAAGAGATGATGCCAACCCCTCAGGCAATATACAGAATTAATCAAATTAAGCCATAAGTGAAATATATTAAGTTTCTGCAATATATAAATCTATTGTAGAAACTTAATTTCCTGTAAAGCTGCTTTGCAACGATTGTTAATTCCTGTGAATTATCACAGTATTAATGGTCTAGAATTCATTTTATGCAGTAATTTTCTATAGAATATATCTTCCCTAGAATATATCTTGAAGTTTTTACCCTTACTAAATATAGCAAAATGAGACATAATTGCATTTTGTTCTATTAATTTACATAAAAATTATTTTGCTTCAAGAAAATTAATCAGGTTTTAAGGACGTTCAGATATTTCTACAGAAAAACGAAAGAATAATTTATTAAGTACATGTTTTTACAAGTCCTCATCCATGCCCACTAGAGGGCAATGGGGTTTAACCGTGGTCTAAAAGACCAAAGATACACAACTGTTCAAAAATGTTCTACATATCCACTGATTTCAGTGACTTGCATAAACCAGTTCCATGTTCTGCAACACTCAGTATCTGAGAATCTGTCATGCTGCATTCCCACAAAAGCTCTTGGAGGGTCATGACAAACATCTGGTCTGACAAAAACTTCTCCATATGCTTCCTTCGAAAATATATTTATAAACATCTTTTCAACCATAAATATTTTCCTAGAACTTCTTATAATATTATGATGAGTCACCCTCTCAGAAAGCTTCTGAGTGATAAAGCGTTAACTCCACGGCTGAAGGTACATCCCAGCAACATATTTAGTGCTACTCAGAAAGGCAATGACGAGCCCACTCTCAGAGTAGAGAATGCTCATAACCCTGCCTGCCATTAGTGGCTAATGGTCGCAATCAGCCTGCTTCCCCACAGACACCCGGCTTGGCAGATGACCAGAGACCGTGGATTAATGTTTTCTCTGTGAATCAGCGGCATGTGTCTGTACACCTGAGGGCTTGCAATTAGATTGTTACGGATGGTTTATGGAGAGGGTGAGGAGGAATGACCCACTTGGAAGAATCCGGGGGGCATGGGTCCACCCGGCATGCTGTCACCGGGATGCATGTTGCCTAGGACTGGACAGGGTGCTGCAGCAGCACTCTGTAATGAGTAAAAAGAAAAAAAAAAACATGAATGATGTTAATTAAAATATACACTACTACTAGTTTTGAGTCAGTAAGGAATTTTTAAAGACATTTACACTTCTATTCATCAAGAAAGCATTACATTACACAGATATTTATAACATTACTAAAAA
The DNA here is from genome assembly GCA_027564155.1 of Gymnocypris eckloni scoliostomus. Classification (NCBI taxonomy): domain Eukaryota; kingdom Metazoa; phylum Chordata; class Actinopteri; order Cypriniformes; family Cyprinidae; genus Gymnocypris; species Gymnocypris eckloni. The sequence continues at coordinate 22,441,547 of CM050422.1, read as the reverse complement.
TGTATCATGGTTTCGCAGTGGGATGGGAATTTTTCAAAAATAATGTATTTGAATATTTGGGCTCATAAAAAAATTATATTCAAATATTTGAACATACGTTTATTTAAATGACGTTTAACGATAAAGACATTAAAGAAGCTTATGATTAGGCATCTACAACAATGTTACATTGTTGTGTAGATGTGAGTAAACAAAATGTGAGTAAACAAACAAACAAAAATATATATAGTGAAGTGAAAGTGACGTGACATACGGCCAAGTTTGGTGACCCATACTCAGAATTTGTGCTCTGCAATTAACCCATCCAAAGTGCCCACACACAGCAGTGAACACACACCCAGAGCAGTGGGCAGCCATTTATGCTGCAGCGCCAGGGGGGGCAGTTGGGAGTTTGAAGGGCACCTCAGTCATGGTATTGAGGGTAGAGAGAGTGCTTTACATTCACTCCCCCCACCTAAAACTACTGCCGGCCCGAGACTGGAACTTGCAACCTTTGGATTACGAGTCTGACTCGCTAACCATTAGGTCACGACTTCTCCCATAGAACATAAATAAAGAACAAAAGCATTCAAGCTCAAGCAGAGCAAATATACAAAAATAAAGAAGGCCGTGCCAATTACAGTACAGAATGTACATACACTCAAGTCAGCCTATGTTTATAGTGTTTTTATTGTTTCCAATAATAATAATAATATCAACATTCTCGGGTGAACGTTGTCTCCTCAGTCTGATAACAATAAGAACGCGTGCCAATACAGATGTTCCAGACACCAAGATAACAGCACTGGCGCTGTTGTACTGTGGCAGCCGTCGCATCATCCAAGTGGATGCTGCACACTGGTGGTGGTTGAGGAAAGACCCCCCCACACACATGATTGTAAAGCGCTTTGGGTGTACAGCAATACATAATAAAGTGCGATATAAATGCATCATTCATTCATTTATTCGTGTTTCGAAGATGAACGAAGCAATGACATGATGTTGAGTATTTAATGACAGAATTTTCATTTTTGGCTGAACTATCCCTTTAAGATTGGAGTAATGGCTGCTGAAAATTCAGCTTTGCCATATACTCTATATTATATTGTAATCACAATATTATTATTTTTAGTAAATTCAGCCGTTGTGAGCATAAGAGAAATGGGCTACCACTTTATTGCTGTAGCATTCGTGGTATATCTTAATTAAGAGTTAGTCACCCCTAAATGTTGTAACAGTTTTACTGTCACATTGGTTCCTAGTAGTTCTTTTTGCATGTCATATCTAGCCCTTTCATTAGGGGGCGCTCTGTATTCTGAGTTGCTCATTTCCCTAAAAGGGTGGAAGAAGTAGCATTAGACAGGAAGTAGTGTGCTAAGCACATGGAATGTTTTCCTTTGCTGTCCTTTACTTGGTGCCCTGGTTTGAGGAACAATTTGTTCTTAGTATCAAATGTAAGTAAGGCATTGCTTTGTACATATGTAGAGTTTGTATATATGCTTTTTGTGATGGGTTAGCACTAAACACGTGTTGATTGTTGTATGTTTGTTTAAATGCAGAGGGTTCTTGTATGAGAGAGGAAACAGCACAGATATAAACAGGACCTAGACAAAAGGGACTAATTGTCTTCATCCAACCCATCTACTCATCTTATTTTATGGTCAACAAACGGGTGAATTGTTTGCTGATTCAGATTCCTCATTGCTTCACTAAAGAACTGCTGGTAGCATTTTCCACTCTAAAGACTGATCTCACTATGACAAAATGCTACTTATGGTCATATCTATGAGCTGATGAACTTGCTGGACTTAATTGATGTTTCCTCAACTCTGGAGGACTTTATGCTGATGTTTGTGCTTGTTGTGCTTGTTGTAAATGTGACTCACCGCTTGTATTTAATACACATGGCTCACTGAAATGAATTAGTCTCTGTGGTCCCTCAATCTTTATGTGGCATCAAAAGTTAGGTGTTACATAAAATATGGCGCCCGAACAGGGACCAGAAGAAAGAAAAGTACAATCTGAATTTTGAACTGAATTGAATTTTGAAGAGAGACAAATTCAGCTTTCTGTGAGTCATGCTGTTTTATTGATTACAGGAACATAACATTATAGTCAACTTAGGCTTTAAAGATAAAGTTATCTCCAAAGATTCATTAGTTACAAAATGGCCGCCTTCCAGAAAGAGACAGAGGGTGAGGATCCTTTAATCCCAGACTACTCTTCAGAACCTTTCACCACTCATCGTGAGCCAATCCAAGACCTTATTCAATCTCTCGGTAGCTTGTATCTGGAAAATGAACCTGAAAATGTGGAACAAGAATGTGATTTCGATGACTCTCTCTTACCTCCTCCTCCTTCAAATGAAGATGAAAGTTTATTAACAATGATTATGGCTTCAAGGATGCATAAAATAGATTGTAGAGTGGAGGGGTTAGAAAATTTATCGTATGTTCGTTTTAAGGATATTCAACACCAGTTGCAGGAGCAAAGTAATAGGATGACTGCTATCGAATGTCAGCTGCAGCACCTGGTAAAACAGCACCAAGATCATCACGCAGAAGTACAGCAGCTCGAGCACTCACTGTCCACTAAGTTGAAGGTCGAATGCAGCCTTGTAAAAGACACTTTGGAAACTAAGGTCCAGGAGTTAGGAAGAGCAATTATGGATTGCCTGAAACGGAGAGATGGCCAGCTGAGGTCACTGATTCAGTCTTCTGGGGGAGCTACTTCTACTCCACATTTCAGCCATACCATATCAGACCATAGTTCCTTTCGACCTGTACATTATAAGACCCCCATCAAGCTAGAGTTCCCAAAATTTGGAAGTTTAGATGGAGAAGATCCCATTACGTACCTGGAGCGATGTGATGAATATCTGGCGATACAGCCTTTGAATGACTCTGAAATCTTATCCATGCTTCCTTCTGTGTTAACACATACAGCTAAAGACTGGTGGGTAGCAGAAAAGAAGAAGGTGAGAACATGGTCACAGTTTAAGTCTGCTTTTCTTCAATCCTTTTTGTCTGACGATCACGAGGTCGAAGTGGAAAGAAGGAACAGAGAAAGGAAACAAAGAGTTGATGAAAGCATCAGGACGTTTGCATACCAGTACCGAGCCTTATGTTTGAGGTTGAAGCCTTCATTGATTGAACGTGAGATCCTCCAAGCAACTCTCCGAAACTGCAATCCAAGAATTGCCAGTATTTTAAGAGGTACTGTAACTACTGTAGATGATTTGGTACGGGTAGGAACCCTTGTAGAAAGAGATCTCAGCGAAGAGAGAGCCTTCTGGAGGCAGAGACACCAGGAACAAAACTCAAAGCCTTCTGAAACCAGTAAATTCACAAAGGACAGCCCAATCCACACATAGCTGTTTGTTCAGAGAACAGCGGAAAGCCACTAACGACATTAACATTTCCCATAACCATCAGAGGCCGTCAATATCAAGCAATCCTGGATACTGGGAGCACTTATTCATTAGTGCAGGAGTCGTGCTGGCATCAGTTGAAGTCGAATCATGAAGCTTTGCAGTCAAGCAGAGGGCAGTCATTTTCCCTTGCTAATGGGTATGTACAGTCAGCCTTGGGGAAGGTAGTTTGGCAGGGTACAACTCATGGCCACAACTATCCTCTAAGAGCCTATGTGATGAGGGACTGCGACTTGGCCTTTTCAGTTGTATTAGGACTTGAGTTTTTGAGGACATCAGGAATCATCATTGATTTCAAAAATTCCACATATTCATTGCCTGAAGAAGGTGATGTAGTCCACTTCTTCACAACTTCTTCACCTTCACCGACAGTAAGTCTGCATCTTGCTCTACCTTTAGTGCTAACGGCTTCTACTACACTAACCACCATAAAGGAGTTAGTGGGTCGAGCTGATGCTTCTAAAGCACAGAAACGTCAGTTAGAAGGACTGATGCTTGACTGGCCAACTGTATGCACTGACATCTTGGGACAAACTAACTTAATTCGCCATCGAATCAATACTATTGATGAGATTCCTGTGCGTAAGAAAGCCTATCCTGTTTCTGTCAACAAACAGAAGTTCATGGATGAGGAGGTAGCAAGTATGCTGGACAAAGGCATCATAAGACCTTCCGTTTCCCCTTGGGCTGCACCAGTCGTTTTAGTACCCAAGAAAGACGGCAGTACCCGCTTTTGTGTTGATTATCGAGCACTGAACTCCAAGACTCCTCTGGATGGATTTCCAATGCCACAGATTCAGGATATCCTAGAGTCCTTGTATGGAGCAACCATATTCAGCACATTAGATCTTAAGTCTGGTTACTGGCAGGTAGGAATGGATGAGGACAGTATCCAAAAGACCGCCTTTGTCACCAAAAATGCCCAGTACGAATTTGTTTGTCTTCCCTTTGGCCTTAAAAATGCAGCTGCAACCTTTCAAAGGCTTATGAACAACATTCTGAGAGACTACATAGGGAAGTTCTGCTTTGTATACCTTGATGACATAGTGATCTATTCTAAAACTGTCCAAGACCACTTTAAACATCTCAAGCAACTCTTTGCAAAATTGGAAGTCTCAGGATTGACACTCAACCTTAAGAAATGTTCTATGCTGCAAAAAACCATCACATATCTAGGACATGTTGTTTCTGAAGAAGGGGTCCGTACTGAAGCTTCTAAAGTCAAAGCTGTTCAAGATTTTCCGGCACCCAAGAATCTCAAAGAGGTACAAAGGTTTTTAGGTCTTGCAAGTTGGTATCACCGATTCATCTCCCACTTCTCCGAGCAAGCAGCCCCTTTATATGCACTAAAGGCTAAGAATGCAACTTGGGATTGGACAGTTGAATGTCAAAATGCTTTTGATGATCTTAAGTACGCCCTACAACGAGCACCAGTTTTAATGCCGCCTGACTTCACCAAGGATTTCAAAGTACAAACAGATGCCAGTGATATAGGATTAGGAGCTGTATTGACACAGGATTTTGATGGAGCAGAACATGTCATTGCCTACGCTTCGCGGCTTCTGCACGGAGCAGAGAAGTCATACTCTACTGCAGAGAAGGAATGTCTTGCAGTAGTGTGGGCCGTGGAAAAGTGGAGACAGTACCTGGAGGGAGGAAACTTTGAAGTACTCACAGATCATTCTGCACTGACTTGGGTATTCAATCACCCTAAACCATCTTCACGCTTGACCAGGTGGGCTTTACGTCTTCAAGGTTTCAGCTTTACGGTAAAGTACCGGAAGGGATCATGTAATGTGGTACCTGATGCCCTATCTAGAGGAGTACCTGTACAAGAGGTGGTAAGCCATATTGCCCTATGTCAACCTTCAAATCCAGACCCTAATTTGCCCGTCAGTTGGGATGAAGTTGGGAAAGCCCAAAAGCTTGATTCTTCTTTGCATGCTCTATGGGAGTTAGCTAAACAACCTACCACAGATCCTAACCGCATTGCTTACATCATACAGAATGACTACCTGTTTCGCAGTGTGCCTGACAAGCACCAAGGATACACTTACCAACTAGTCATACCTGCATTACTTAAGGAAACGTTTTTGCATTTTGCTCATTCGAACCCACTGAGTGGACATTTGGGGAGAATGAAAACCTTAAGGAGACTACTTGACAATGTCTATTGGCCTGAGATTCGTAAAGACGTTTGGAGTTTTTGCACCCAGTGTAAGACATGTCAAGCCTACAAACCAAGAATCTCAAAGTTATCTGGATTACTGCAGTCAATCCCAGTAGTGGAGCCTGGCTATATGCTTGGAGTAGATCTGATGGGTCCTTTCCCAAGAAGTTCCAGATCCAATGAATTCTTATTAGTCTTTGTGGATTATTGCAGCAAGTGGGTAGAACTCTTTGCTCTACGGTCTGCAAAAACTCACCTCATAACCAACATTCTGACGAAAGAAATGTTCACTCGATGGGGAGCTCCAGCATACTTGGTCTCAGACCGCGGACCACAGTTCATTGCCCAATTACTCAACAATACCTGCAAGCGATGGGGTGTAGTTCAAAAACTCAGTACAGCATATCATCCACAGACCAACTTAACTGAGAGGATCAACAGGACCTTAAAAACAATGATATCTTCTTACGTTCGTGACAACCACCGTGATTGGGACAAATGGATACCAGAGTTCCGGTATGCCATTAATTCAGCATGGCAGGAGAGTACGGGTCTCACTCCAGCAGAGATTGCATTAGGGCGCAAACTAAAGGGTCCACTCGAGCGATTGATCCGCAAACCTCCTAATCCCGATCATGTAGCCTATAGCACTGTTGAAAGGCAGAAAGCTCTTCTTGACCAAGTAAGAGAGAAGACAAGCCAAGCCCAGGAGAGACAAGGCAGATACTACAATAAACGTAGGAAGCATGAGTCCTTCGAGGAAGGAGATCTGGTTTGGATCCTCACTCACCCTCTATCTCGCGCTGCAGATTATTTCATGGCCAAATTAGCCCCAAGATGGCAAGGTCCTGCAAAAATCATGAAAAGGGTGAATAATGTCAATTACAAAGTGGTAATACTTGACAACCCGAGCCAATGTAATACTTACCATGTTGAAAAGCTAAAGAAGTTTTATGGGACCATCTAACTCTTTTCTTTTAGGGGGAGGGGTGTGTAACAGTTTTACTGTCACATTGGTTCCTAGTAGTTCTTTTTGCATGTCATATCTAGCCCTTTCATTAGGGGGCGCTCTGTATTCTGAGTTGCTCATTTGCCTAAAAGGGTGGAAGTAGCATTAGACAGGAAGTAGTGTGCTAAGCACATGGAATGTTTTCCTTTGCTGTCCTTTTCTTGGTGCCCTGGTTTGAGGAACAATTTGTTCTTAGTCTCAAATGTAAGTAAGGCATTGCTTTGTACATATGTAGAGTTTGTATATATGCTTTTTGTGATGGGTTAGCACTAAACACGTGTTGATTGTTGTATGTTTGTTTAAATGCAGAGGGTTCTTGTATGAGAGAGGAAACAGCACAGATATAAACAGGACCTAGACAAAAGGGACTAATTGTCTTCATCCAACCCATCTACTCATCATCTTATTTTATGGTCAACAAACGGGTGAATTGTTTGCTGATTCAGATTCCTCATTGCTTCACTAAAGAACTGCTGGTAGCATTTTCCACTCTAAAGACTGATCTCACTGACAAAATGCTACTTATTGTCATATCTATGAGCTGATGAACTTGCTGGACTTAATTGATGTTTCCTCAACTCTGGAAGACTTTATGCTGATGTTTGTGCTTGTTGTGCTTGTTGTAAATGTGACTCACCGCTTGTATTTAATACACATGGCTCACTGAAATGAATTAGTCTCTGTGGTCCCTCAATCTTTATGTGGCATCAAAAGTTAGGTGTTACAATGTCATAAAACTGAGTTTGGTAATTTTACAAGTCAATCAGACGATTCTGTGTGGACTATTGTTATTGTTTTGCACATCTTATTGTTTTGTACTTTTTTATTTCATTGCACATTTTACTCTTATTTCTCTTTTTTTACCATACATATGCTCTTGTGTTGTGTTACTTTATATAATTTTTATTTGTATTATTTTGCACTGTCCACTGAGCGGACCTGATTCGATTACATTTCACTTCTAATTATACCCTGTATAATTTATTATGTGACAAATAAAGAAACCTTGAACCTTGACTAGGCTTCATGTAGACAGCATTTGAGACTTTAGCAGCATCTGTCAAACTAAACTGCATTAATATGGTATTAACCCTGCGTAAAGCTGCATAATTCGCCATCACTTGCTCTTAGTCTTTCACTGAGGGAACCTTGGGTGGGGGAAGAGCTGGTCATTCTTTTCCTAGGCCAGCATGTGAAAGCTGATTACAACAAAGGTCAGGGCTTAAGAGACTTAAGACAGGTGAGGTGACATCTTACACAGAAATACCTTTAAGCAGATCATCTTGATACAGCTGCTTCGATTGGACAGTGGAGATAACGTTAAACACTTCAAGTCACATTCCTTCTTTATAGCACACTGCTGTAACGAGCCTTCATCTTTTGGTAGTCTAACTGTTACAACCACCAAATGAATATCATTTATTGAGACATCTCATATATTACAACAGTTTTTTGTGATGTGCACAGACAAATATGCATCTACCTAAATTTTTGCAAAACTTACCTATACATACAATTTGTTGCAGATTCCAGCTAAAATTAACACTACAGGCAGTAAAACACCAATAACTTTTGGTTCCTTTTTCAAATTATGATTAAAGGGCAAATTATCAAAGACTAAATGTTCACATGCAGAATACTATGTTATCACCTAAAATACCTTTACTATAATGCATTATTTGTAAACAAATACATTTTATTGTTTGCATTACATATCCAGCTCCATGTACAGGTGTTCTTATGTAGTAAACTGACTGTTTATGCGATGCAGAGTGCTCGGATACAACTCCCGTGAAACATGGGTTTGACAAAAAGCTCAAAGTTGTGTAAAAACAAGGTAAAAATATAAATTGAACATGCTTTTTAGTGCCACTCACTAGACATTTCACTTTGAAACCACAGCACAACATGTAATGCAAAAAAATATTTTTCATGTGCCTGGGTTGTATTGCTTTCTGGCCAGCTTATCAAGGTCCTCAGATAGTTACTAGTTCAGCTCTGGGAGTACAGACAGACTATGCATTAACTAGGGCTGTGCGATATGGACAAAAATATAAATCACGATTTTTTGATTTTTTCGATTTCGATTTTAATCACGATTTTGACACAAACAGACATGCTTTATCTCACATCTTGTTTTGCACATCTTACTTGTTTTTGCACATCTTACTTGTCTTGCACATCTTGTTTTGCACTTTTCTTTATTCTATTACACATTTTACTCTTTATTTCTTTTTTTATATATATATATATATATATATATATATATATATATATATATATATATAATTTTTATTCTTTGCACTGTCCACTGAGCGGACCTGATTTGATCTACATTTCACTTTTGATTATACCCTGTATAATTTATCATGTGACAAATAAAGAAACCTTGACCTTTACAGTTATAAATGCATTCTGTGTGAATTTGAAACATATTTCCAAAGGAAACCAATTAGACCTTTCCCAAAAGTTTGTAACATGTCTTAAGACAGACATATGGCAAAAATACATATATATATATATATATATATGTGTATATGTGAGTAATCAAATCCAACAAAACAAGATGCAACCAGAGCATGTGAGCGGAGCGGTTCAATATTCCGCTCTGTGTGTGTGGGCTCCGCTCAGTCGTTCACGGCCAAAACAAACGCTCCGCTAATGTCACGCTCACGCTCACGCTCACCGGTAAACCGAATCCGCTCAGATCACGCGCTCACATTAAATGTCTCCAGTAAGATTAGGCATATTTATTTTTTCCTGTTTATAGTGACATTATTGAATAAATGTCTCAATTAAAGCAGTAGTCCGATAAGAAATGGTTATGTTTCAGAGTGAAATTGTTCATTTAAATTAGGGATGTTAATTAACCTTTAACCAACCGATAATAATTTTGAACCATTAATACAATCAGTTAAACGGTTTAAATTCACTTATTTATTTATTTTTAGTAATTTATCAAAATATTTTAAAGGTTTGCTGCATGGTTAAAATAAGCACGATAAAAAACACGTTTTTTAGAGACAGCGAGAGAGAGAAAAAAAGTAGGCCTAGCCTATAAGTCGCATTTTATTATTTCATTCAGAAACCAGGCCGACGCGAATTACAAACATTATAATAAACACTGTAAACACTGTTCCCTCACTCCATAACAAAACCTTACAATTAACAGTTGGCTAGAAAATAACAAGAATTAAAAATAAGAAGCTATAACGACAAACCAAAACTAATTATTTTAGGCTAAAACAAAACTGAAACCAATGTTGGGTCTCTCCTTCAACACAAAATCAAATGTTCCCGTATTCGCGGTATTTAAATGCCAAAATATTATTTACCTTTTATTTATTTACCCTTACAATATCCACATAAAACAAAATGTGTTGCATAACTTCACGGCGGTACGGTGATAACGCTAAACAGCACAGATTTTACTACATATTTAAACAGAGCAGTGTGTTTGTCCATATGTTTGACCGGTTGTTTTATATAATGATAATGAACAGGCTGCATTTGGTAGAATGCTTAAATGAGCTTAAACTGGATTTATTCCCCTTCCAACAGTGGAAGCAACTCCTCTTGGTCATGAAGATAATCGGAATTGTAAAAGGTTTGCTTTTATTTGTGTACATTCAATAAAAAAAAAATATCTTTGCTTTTTTGTAAAATAAGAAAAAAAAAAGAATGCAGCTTTCTGCCGTCTGCTTTAATTTCGCGCAGCACAATAATTTACAAACTCTTCATACTCTAAAAAACACTGGGTTCAAAACAAACCAATTTGGGCTGGATAAAAGAGTACATTTGGGGTTAATTTTACCCAGTAAATGTGATTGTTTATTTAACCCATCATTAATGGATGATTTAACTCAGCTAATGGCTTTATTCGTTTCTATTATAATATTCGCTTTTTTTTTCTTTTTTTTCCTTTATGCATGAAATAATATTTACAGATTAACTTAAATCCTCTAAACTTCTGTAAAATACTCCAGACGTGATAACTTCCTTTATTTCTCATTTGCTTGTTTTTATAAGCTATAAGCCTACACATTGCCTATTTAATCTCGTTTAACAAAAATTAGAAGTAAAGATTAAACCGATGTAATTCATGAGTAAATCGACCACTCTGTAATTGTGTTTCCACCGTAACGGCGCTGACTCTCACGCCGAGCTGGAGTCGTGTTCGGCGGGGACTGATCACGGATCAGACCGCCGCCCTGCGCTTCACTCATGGACGAAATGTACTGCGATTGCCTTCATAACCTGCTCAACAACAAACAGTCAACAGCTCTGAGGACATGTTTTAACATCCAAAGTATTTGTGTTCTGTATCTTTATAAATATAATCGTTTATTTTATGCATCAGACTCTTTATCAAGCAATAAGACCAACGCGACGCGAGCGACGTTCGTTTAGTGATTCACACCGCGAATGTTGCTCTGCATAGATGTAAACAATATACTGACAGAAACAATTTTATAAATAAAATGTACACAAACTACCCAAACACTGAACAAATAACCCAAATAAATGACCCAAAATGCTCAACCCAGCATCTAGGTGAATTAAGTTTTTCTCCGCTTGCAGAAGTGCCGCAGGACCAGGTGTGTGATGTAATATGATATGATCAGGTGAATCCTCGTTCTGTTGTTTGCTGCTTTTTGCACATGTGAAATTAATCCCCGAAAAACAGATGCTAGTATTTTAACGGTCACAGACACTTATTCTTTTAATTTAATTCAGTTCTATAATATTTGTCGGTTAACGGTTAGGAAAAATAACCGAAATGAACATCCCTAATTTAAATGTATAACCTTTAAAATCTTAATTTAAAACGTGTCTTGTTTTGAAGCCACTATTTGCGTAAAAATTAAATAACTGAAAAAGTATACTTTCCATTAAAACAACACTTCATATTCAAAACACGCACACAAGATGAAAAGCAGATATAGAATTTCACAAAATACTTATCAGGCCCATGAAAGCACACACAAGATGAAATGCACTTGACAAATAATTATTTTGTGGCGTAAATAAAAGAAACACTTTCTAAAATTAAAATAGACCAAAACTGCGGGGAAATGCGGTCCATTAAAACATGTCAATCTTCACAGGATTTTAGAATTTGCTTTTAGAAACATTAGCTTAGACAAACATTGCTTAGCCTATTCCACAGATTCTGGAATTAACAAATTACCAAAGGGGCATTTTGCGTTTAGCAAGTGGCGCTGAGCGTATGAGCGAGCGGAGCAGGATCTTCAGAAAGACGCTCTCTGCTCTGAAGGAAATATGATCGCTACTCCCCGCTGTGTGCTCTGCATGCAACATGCATTTTTTTTGGCCACCAAGTCCTTATCCTGTTCTGAACTCATCTTCCCTGTTTCTTTAGCATACTATCTGTCTGTATGCCCGGTCTGTTCTGTTCTATGCATTCGGGTTGGTTCGGATAGCATACTGCGGGAGGTTGGAGCAGGGGCGCAGAAAAAAATCGAGCTATAAAGCGATTTAGAAATCGCGCACTCTCAAATCGCGATTTTTTTTCATTTTCGATTAATCGCACAGCCCTAGCATTAACATACATACCTAATGTGGGACTGTCTAACTCTAAACACTTACACGTATTGCTCTAGCAACAGTTTATCAACACTTCACAATCCTCTCCGACCCCTGAATTAGGCCAGAGGGACACAATTTAGGGCATTTCCTCAGCAGTCCAAACTAATCTCCTTTGTGAACACTGTTGTTCTCTCCATGATCAAATACCACAAACAGAGATTAACTGATGAGATTAACAAACTCCAAAAGAGTCTAGGCATAAAATGGCATTAGGTTGGACAAGTGATGGATCTGTGGATCAATACCCAAATCCAGCAGAGAAAAACACGAGACAGCAAGTCTGTTGATGAGAAGCACATTTATTCCTTAAAAGACTGAAAATTCAATATTTACCCACAATCAAGTTAAGAAACCTGCCTAAAAGTAAAGCATATGTCAATGGATTGTGTCGATACAGAACAACACTGCTAAACCAGAAAATGGGTATAGCAAAGTCCATAAAACATAAGTAGCGAGTAACTGAAACTTGACTTTACTATCTCAAAAAAATCTGGTCCAAAATGTAGCTTTTAGTTTTTCTGGCCAAATGACATCCAACTAGACAAAAGAAAACAACAGTAAAATCTTCAATCGTTTATTTCACATGCAACAAAAGGGTCTACTCAAAGAATTATATACAGACAACACCAAAGTAATGTGTAGAAATATTGTGTAATGTTTTAGAGAAATAACTCTAAAACAAAGCATAATATACAGTTGTATTTGGGGATAGCACAAATAAAATTAAGAAATTAGTATTAATTAATATTTATTATTACTTATAAAATGGTTAGTTACAGTCCTTGATGCTGATTGGTTATTAGCTGTGCTAGCATGTTTATTCATGATAAAGCATGGCTAAGATCGCTTCACACAATGGTTCTGTGTATCACCAAAGACCAAAGAATACCCAAGATGCGTCACCCGTATAGTTTTGAATGGGGAAAAATGCAATGCGTATGGCCAAAGTCCCTTTAAGGCAAGTCATTTCACTCGGCGACCATCTTTGAAACACCTCTTGGGCATGCAAGTGCAGCTCCTATCTCTTTGAATGGGGAAACATCAAATTCTCCAAAACTGTTTGCCAAGCTTATGATTAAATTTCATATTTGAAATCACCAATGAAATCTGACAACAACTGTCTCATAAATGTTGTTTCTGTTGCTCAAATAGCGTTGAAAAAAACTACGTATTTTTCAGGCTAGACCACCCAGTGTGCATGCGCAGTCCTAAGCGTATGTTTCAAATGCTGACAATTTCTATAGCAACCGGCACTTCTAACGGCAGCTGCAGTGACATGATGCAATGACTTTACCAATTAGTGATTGGCTCTTTTAACCACAAGGAGGGGCTTTGATAGAGTGGCCATATTGTGCGTTGCATTTTTCCCCATTCAAAACTATACGAGTGACAAGTTTTATGTATTCTATAGTCTTTGGTATGGCCACTCTCTTGAAGGAAGCTTTCTTTTTTTTTTTCTATTTGAGCAGAAGAAACAACATTTATGAGACAGTTGTTGTCAGATTTCATTGGTGATTTCAAATATGAAATTTAAGTGTGGTGAACAGTTTGGGTATTTGATGTTTCCTCATTCCCCAAGAGATTGGAGCTGCACTTGCATGCCCGAGGCATTTCAAAGATGGCCACCGAGTGATATGACTTGCTTTAAAGGGAATTTGGTATCACTGTCTGCGCAACACCTTAACCTAAACAATCAATAAAGTGTCAAAATGGTTCCAAGTATTATGCAGTTTTTTACAGTGGTAAAATAAGTTATTTAGATTATTAAATGTTCTACACACTAGGACAAACATGGTTCTTTAAAGTACAGTTCAATGAAAGGGAACCCAAAACGAGTTTTCAATTTCATTGATGTAAAAAAAAACTATTTTAACTTTTATTTTAAGTAGAGTAAGAGTGCAGAGCTACCTAGAATTAAGTGCTTTACTCAAAATCACAATTATAATAGCTTAAGGATCACCGCTTATGAGTTTGAACCTGCAACATTTTGACTTCTGGCCAAGATCACTAGGTTTAACCACCCCTTGACCCTACTTTTGCACTTTACAATAGCGTAAAGTGATATACATCTGGCTGACTATCCCAGAGTTAACACTATGTTATTATGGATCATCAAAATAACAGACAGACAGAAAGGGAAGAGCTCGCACTGATGGCCAAGTAAGCAACAGCACTAAATGTGACATTATTGATTTGTGCTTTTTTTTGTCTAGATTTTAGTCTAGAAATAAAGATATTACACATTTAAAGTGTTTGAAAATTTCAAAACTTGAATTCAAAACTCTGAGACAAATTTTGAAAGTCTTAAAAGATTCCTATAATCTAGGCTAAAATCTGTAACGTTAGTCTTTGATCGCTGGTTTGACATGTTCACAGACAGCCGATTAATGGCTGTTGCGTTCAAATTTCACCTCCGACGTAATTCTGGCAGTGTCAGAAGATTTTGCACACTATCCTGCAGTGTGACTACCCCTACGATGAATGTCAAACTGTGTCCGTTTTTCAAGACGAGCTATGAGCAGAATTAATGCTAGATAATTATTCTATCAGCCATAAACTCCGGAGCTCCCATCCTCCACTCACGGAATTCATCTGATATGTTGCCTTTTCTATATAAACACTGGTTGTGCCACTGTTTTCATGTGGGTGTGTAGAGCTGCAAAGACTATTCTTCTTAAATACACAGGTATTGCCGCTGGTCATATACTTTTAATGATAGCCAACATTTCGGTCCCGTGTGCAACGCAGCTCCCAGTCACTGAACGTGTATAAGTTGATAATGTAAAACTCCGGACAAGTTCTTGCGCACACCTGTTTTTAACGCGTCATATATTAACGTTGACAGTCTGACATTAATGACAACAGAGATCACATAGTGTGACATGTTCATAATGTACATACAGTCTGACAAGTACAATCCTGAAGGAAAATAAATAAATAAATAAAATCGCACAGTGTGAGTCTGGCTTTAGTTAGATAACATTTTATTCAGTTCACGCCTTGATCACCGTTCTCCCCCTTGCAGATAACTGACTTCCTGAGCCAATCTCACTTATCAGTCCATCACAAACCCCTGTGAGGATCTCAGTACACGCCTATGGCACCACCCATCAGTTTAAACGACCAGTCAACTGCCAAGCTTCCTCTATTTCCTGCTTCTATTCATTCTAACATGGATATGATAGTCATAATATTGCCTTCTAATGTTCTGTGTAACAAAAACGTCACAAATTCTCATCTGATATGGTTGTGATGGAGCTCAGGCGACACATTTTAGATGGCACTTGAGACAGCAGACCTGCACCACAGACCGGCAATGCCACACTTCAAGTTCTGTCAATACTGTATTAAAATCCTTGTCTGGCTCTGACCTCAGAACACAAAAGATTTATCTGGCTACATGATTGTGAAAACTAATATATTCATGACCACATATTTCCCCAACAAGAGCGAATCAAACACCCCGCTCTTTCCAATTTGACAGTGTTATTTACTTGGCAGTCAAAGGGACAGTCACAAGCCTCCCAGTTTTCATCCAAAATATCTTAAATTGTGTTCCGAAGACAAACAAAACTTTTAGGGGTTTGGAACAACATGGGGATAAGTGATTAATGACACAATTTTCATTTTGGGTTGGAGTACTAACCCTTTAAGCTTAGTACTTGGTTTACTTTTCAAGTGCCACTTAACAAACCTAAGCAAAAAAAAAAAGAAAAGCTTACTGAAGACAAATAAATGGTAGAAACTAATTCGTTTTGTTAACTAATTCGTTTCTTTTCCAACAGGAATACTACTTAATGTGTTATAAAAGGTTACAAAAACCACTAAATAGTCTGTACTGTTTAAATTAAATATAGATTTATTCATAAAGCGATTCAGTTAAGAGCAGAGAGATTTTCTCTCGTTGTTTGATTAACATAAAGGTTTATTAGCATGCAATCACTTTAAAACTAAATGCATGGATCTAATATACCGATAAACATGTTTTCTTTCTACGCTGTTTACGTTCATTTAAGACATAAAAGACGGTGTTCACAAGGATACTTGCAAAGATAGGCATTCTGACATATGTGTGTATCTGACCATTCATAAGTGTGTGTATTTGACTTTGCTTTTCTGACTTTTAGGCACTTTAGTCTTTAATTTAGTCTTTTAACCCTAGAAGTGGTCCCAGAGTGGTTCCTTTCCAAGAAAGGAAACGTGACTTACATGACTGGCAACGTAATGCAAAAGAGCACAACTGTGAAATAAAAAAATACAAATACATTTTTAGGCCACATTTAGAAGAACATAAAAAGTAAATAAGATTACGGTGTTGTTAATTGTTAACTGCACTTACATTTATTTATATAAAAAAAAAAGAAAGCTGACATGTTCATAAAAGGCAATTCTCGGTTTTTATATTAAAACAAATGTTTTTTAAATATTTAAACTTTTACATTTTCTATTTCCACTACTGTTATATAGAATAAAAGCATTATGTGTAATAATTTAATGAAAAATTCAATCTAAGTACAGTAAGAAAATTAATAATTACAGTAACCCAAGTTAAACACAAAACAAAGTTTAACACAGTAAAAATACAATATTTACAAAGATTACTTTAGGACACTGTATAACAAGTACAATACTATACGGTAAATGTTGCAGTAGTGGTGAAAAGTTGTACAGTGGTATTGTTTTGTGCAGAAAGCATCTAAAACTATTACATCTCACTCTAGTTACAGCATAAAATTGAATAGCTCTTTAGCTATTTTGCATCCAACTTATCACACAGAGTCCATTTAACATTTAACAAAACACATTCTGTGTTTTCCTATTGTCTGTCACTTCTGGACAGGAGCTACTTGTTTACTTATTCACACATTTACTTCCACATGGAGTGCTGGCCAGATCTGAATAGAAGCATCACCCTCATCTGTCTCCACAGTGCGAAGAGATGAGTGCCATCTGCCTGGTAACAAAGCCCCTTAATATGATGGCATCCATACATCTGACCTCATAAGACCCCGATAAGATCCAACAACCCAGGGGTTAAATTCATGATTATCAAATACTGAAAGAAGGATGAAAGAAATCATTGAGGATACACCGTACAAACAAATCCTTTACTGAATGAACTGAATCCATCAAAGCAAGCTATTATCTTCAGTCATATCCAACTGGAGTTGAGCAAGAAAAGATGTATAACATGACAACATGTAACCCTAACCCTAATTAATAATTAAATTATTTATTATTTATTTTATCCAAATTTTATGCAAGTTTTAATTGATGACAGTCCATTATATGTGCATGTGCTTGTGTGTATATATTGTATTTTATTATAGATGTTTATCCTATGCTATTTTATGTAATTGGTAATTATTGGGAAATTTGAAACATTTTTAAAGATGTAAACATTGGTTTATACCCCTGTTTTTAATTTAGCTAAATAATAAGGGGAGGGAAGGGAGAGACAGAAGAATGGGAGAAGGTAAAGAAACAGTCCTGACCACAGCCTGGGGCAACACCTCCTGTCTGATGTTAGCAGTTCCCCTGGAGATTCATTAATGATTACCAGACACACAATGACAGAGATTTTTTTTTTGTGATGCAAGAGTCCTAAAAGGGGGAGGTTACATTAGGACAAAAAGAGCTCACGAGAGGCCAGATCTACTGAGATGTAATATATGATATTGTAAGCTATAGTATAGATCTCTGACTCCAATCTGAAGAAAAGCATCTGATCTGACTGCTAATAATGCATTGTCTCTGCAATTCTCAAGGCATTCAGACAAATCAACAAATAGATCAGTAATTTCTGCCCATGACTATCAAGACCATTACTGTCAAGAAAGACTCCATCAGGCCACTGTAATACTGAAAACTGATAGGCTTGCAATTTAATGGCTATTGACAGCTGTTCCTTAGGAAGTCAGGCCTTGAGTACAGCATCAGGGAGCAGTTGACTTCAGGCAAGAAGAGAAGCTCTCTCCATCTGCTGCCATCTCCTGTAGCATCTCTTTCTCAGTCCTAAAGGGTCTCAGCCCTTCTTCACCGACAAACCTCTAAGTTAAGAAGCATCTGCTCAACCACCCAACCTCCTCCATGTGCTCATGGCTATGATTGTAATAGCAAATACCATACTACTCTTACTATTTTTTGCAGCTTTATGTTAGCTTTATATTTTATTGTGCTGTGCTTTAGCATGCTAACAGTCAACACAGTGAAACTACTACTCTTGGAGAAGTTAAGGTACCACCGCTACAGCCATTAAAACCCTGCTTCAATAATAGATTTCAAGACAATCTCTGTCAGACATTAGATCTCCTGCTGTGAGCAAAGTTCCTGTTATTATGAAGAAGTGAAATGATAAAAGACAGTATTTTTCTGCAGCCTGTTGTTGATTCTTCATGGTTTGTTACTCGCTCCCAGGTGAAAGTCAGACAAATTATTTAATAAACAGTTGAAGTACAAAAAAAAAAAAAAAAAGTAGATATTTGTACATAAAGTGTATATATTCATACCTAAATGGTAAATTTTTGCACCTTTTGAAAAGGAACTGCCCCAGTCACAGCTTTTGTACTTTTTTTCTGAGAGTATGCAAGTAAGCACTCAGATCAGTGATAATAAAGCAATTTACCTTTTTTTCTGTGAGCATCAGAACAGTTGATTTGATTCACACTCAAAATGTGAACTGGATTCTGAAATTCAAAGCTGCTGTGAGCATGCCAGCTTTCACATTCAATTCCTAAGGGAATCTGCAAGTAACCAGTAACAGGACATGAGTGGCAAACACACCCTTACCAGACCCAAGGGGTTTGCATGATGCCTTGACTGCACAATGCAGTTACTCCCATGTGTTTAGTTTGACAAAAATGATCCAACTTACTTTACAATAATAGTACCTGGCAAACAATGTGGCCTAAAAGAAAAGTGATGGCGAGCAGCTAAGAGGTCTTAAGAAAACCCAGTACAGGTACTCTGCCCACATCATCTGTCAAACCCATACTCTGGCAACTAAACTACAAGATTCAAAACAAGGGTCTCCAAGAGGAAGAGCTACGAATGAACAGTTGTGTACAAATGAACGGTTCAAAGTCACCGTTTTTTTTTTAATCCAAATGTGTTTCTAGCAGGTACAGCCAATGCACTTATATTCAGGATACACTATCGTGAATTTAGTGTGGAGATGAATTTAGCCTGGTGGATGAGAACACAGGAAAACAGAAATTAGGGATGCACTGATTGGTGTTCGATGCCAATAAATTAAATATGTCCATGTTATGGCCGATAATAAATGAATGCACAATATTAAAATAACATATTATATATAATGAATAATATAAGAAATAACTACTAATAATAAACTGTGTCATTGATTACAGAACATCTCTACATGAGTCCTTATTTATTACTTCATTCAAAGGTCATGATGGTCATGAGATTTTTATATTGTTTCTTGAGGTTAGTTTATAAAGTTTGCAAAGTTTTTTGTAGCAAAAAGGGTTTTCTTTACTCATCAGCAGTCAGGGGTGTGAAGTAACGAATTACAAATAAATCACATTACAGTAATTAAGTAGTTTTTATCAGTAATTGTACTTTTTTGAGTAGTTTAAAAATTGTGTATTTTTACTTTTACTTGAGTACATTTTAAGTGATGTATCAGTACTTTCACTCCACTATTTTCCTCCGTTTGTGGTCATACATGCTTATTTTAATTATTTTTATCCATCAACATGATTGGATAGAGAGAGAGTAATCAGTCTCTTGACTTTCATCAAATCGAATTGTGCATTAGAAAACTTTAACCGCCAACTGCTGTTTATCATGGCTGCTGGAAGTGCATTCTTCAGGCATCAATTCAGTCGAGTTATCAGCATCTTCCTCTAAAAATTCAGTCGAGTTATCAGCATCTTCCTCTAATATGTTAAGGTAAATTGTGGATTTCTGCTTATTAAATGAATTGAATATATGCTTGCCTATCTACAAGGCCTGAAATTTGGTGTGAGGTTGCAGATATTGCGTACAGTCCCGCAAGCGCCACGTTATAATTCCCACTTACTTAGAAACGCGCGATGTGCGCTGTCTCGTCTCTCCCTCGCATGCGTTCTGCAGCAGTCACTTGGATAACTCGTCGTTGCTTTTTGAAATTGTTGACTTTTTATGAGTTTGAGCGCGTGATGCGCGCTGTGAAAAAGTGTTTTGGAAACACTAAAACGCTTGGAAATAATATACTCACACTGGGGACCAATATGCACCTTATTGATGACCCGTGGTGTTATACTGCATCTGTGTCAGCGTGTGATGTAATACAACTGCAGCTCGTTAATATTTTTTTTATCCATTTTATACAATCCACCTTAATTTAGCAAGTGCACTAGTGCATAAACAATTTCAAGTTCAACACGTTTTGTTCCATTCAGTTGTGGATGCTGCTGATTCACCGAGACCACCGCGGCTCAGCAAAGAAACTTGCGTTTGCTTTCTTTTGAAAAAGTTTCCCCAGAAATACTTCGCTATTTAATGAATTTTTTCTTACTAATTGTTTTATCAGCATAACAATTTGAGTAAATGTGTAAAAGGTATGGCATGATGTCATCCTGACAGAACAATTTATGTAAAAATTGAAACAAATTATCCAAGTTTAGTTATCTTACCCTTTTTTGCAAAACGCTAAAACTGCCACCATTTTGGAGAGAAATGGGCTTTCATTTTCACCCATATCATGGTGTGTGATAGTGAACTATGAATTTCTAATGGTGTTTGTATTTGCACTGTTCTAAACATTAATATTTTATGTGCAACACCAGCAAGCTATCTCAGTGGCCTTACACATTCTTTTAAATAATTTTTTCAAACTTTATGATTTAAATGGGGATGATTGTACTGAGAATAACTTTCATCTTTTCTTCAACTGAAAACTCTTTTGATGTATTAAAAGAGTTGACAGTCAAAATTAAAACTGCTGCATGATATATATTCTTCATTCTTTATGACAAACAAGATAATGTGAATTACAAAATGTACAATGTTTTTTTAAATAAAGAAAATTTTATTATACAGCATTTATTATAATGGGTAGAATCCACAGCTCACTACTCACTACTTAATACTCATGAGTACTTTTAAATAGACTACTCTTTTACTCTTACTCAAGTAGTTTTTTGGACAAGTACTTTTACTCTACTCTCACTACATTTTTTGGAAGGTAAATGGTACTTTTACTTGAGTATGTTTTTTCAGTACTCTTTCCACCACTGTCAGCAGTATCGCTCTTTTATTGATGGCTCCAGCCACCCTTAAAATTTAATTTAGCATCCTAGTTGCCATTGTCTAATTCTATTCTATAATTGGCCAGCTTTCAAGTTAGAGGCAGGACCTTTAATAAAACAATAACCACTGTGTAAATCAAAGCGAGAAGGACTGACAGCAGGACATTGACACAGTAAAGGGATTTTCAGTGACTGTTGGAGAAATACCATTTTATTTATTTATTTAATTTATGAACATTAGATGGGACTTTTAACTAATGTAAATTTAGTTGCACTCTCTACATGGCAGATTTAAACTATGATTGGCAGCTCGCCAATTATGAAATCCCACCATTGAATGAGCCCACCTTCATTTGTTAAATTATTTATGAAGATCATCAGAGGCAAACACACATGTAAGTTGTCTGTCAGTCCATAAAATGTGGACAAAGTTGTTCTATTATTGCATTTTGGTATATTTCTGTCAAATTTTCCTTTTAGGCTGAACACAGAACTAACAATACAGGTAAATTATTGACTATGCTGAGATTCCCAAACAAACATGTAAGGACCCTGGGTTAGTTTAGGGCTTTGCCCTGAGCATTTAAACAGCAGGAGCTGAACAACAGTTTTTACTGTTATATTCATAAAGCTATCTGTTGAGACGCTGTACTTGTTCAGAGTAGGGGGAGGGGAGCATCAGCACACAGACACAGGCACAGTATGTTCGCTAGAGGCAGACCACCCAGGTCACCTGCCACCTGGGCTGTTATGGCAACCATATCCTCTACAAACAACTACATTCAGGTGAGACGACGGAAAGAGGTGAATGGGCAGAAATGCTTTACATGTCATGATAAAAATCTGTGCTTAGTTTGGTTATTCATTGTTACTCATATAGAAGCCAAAAACAGCCTATTCTTCTAGCTTCTGTTTTGTGATGATTGTGTGTTTAAATTGTGTGAAATTAATTTAAATATATTAAGAAGAATGGGTCACAGAACTACACTTTGGTTTCACTTTTTATATCACTCCATTTGTCTGTGAGTTTCCATTTAGTGGTGAACATTTTTAGTGACTCTTTCAAGCAGGTTTCATTCTTAAGCTATCTAGTGCTGACCAAAGACACTTTGAGTGAATGGAGTCATTCATGAATGGGCATACTTCTTTAAATAGTAGGTGAAAAAAAGTGAGAAAAGATTAATATGTCCAAATTAGCAGTATTCCTAAAACAGTAAATAAAAGGAGGACAAATTACTTCTGGGGCAGGGGCCTCGCTGGACCCTTTTTACTGGGGCACGTGCCCCAGTATAAATCTCAAGTTTAAGTTTTAACAATTTGTCAATGTATTCATTTACATCGATAATCGTGGCAAAAAAACCTGGTCTATATGCAATTTAGTAACCTAATTCACGTGAGAGGAGGCAATCCTCCATCACGATATGATTGGTTATGATTGAATGTGATTGGCTCATGCGATAAAATCACGCCTCTTGTTTTCGTGCGAGCTCTCGGCCTGAATGAAGAAAATGATGGCATTATTGACTATATAAATTAAGTAAACAACTCAGCCGCTTCGATATCACTGCTATGTGTCACATCAAATTAAAACGTGTCTGTGACAGGGTTTACATGGATTTAATGACGATGACTCGAATAAGTTGACTATTAAAAAGTATATCTGAACATCAGTTCACTATAAAAAAATTGAGGGTCTATTACACTAAGTCCAAATAGTTGTCCAAAGTCCAAAGTATCCAAGATGGCGCCGAGAATGGCAGCCGTGTTGCAAGCTCCGGGAAAACTTTGCAGTTTTTCGTATGTTTTATTTGTTTTTTTGTTGTTTAACGTGTTAGATGTTGTTAGTATAACTGTCTACGATAGA
This sequence comes from Gymnocypris eckloni scoliostomus, assembly GCA_027564155.1. NCBI lineage: Eukaryota > Metazoa > Chordata > Actinopteri > Cypriniformes > Cyprinidae > Gymnocypris > Gymnocypris eckloni. The sequence continues at coordinate 22,418,228 of CM050422.1, read as the reverse complement.
GACATGCTTTTAAACATTGGTTCCTCCGTCACGCAACGCAAACTGGACTTTGAGTTCTTGAATGTCGGTGGATTGTTCACAGACACGGCATCAGAGTCCTTTGTCTGGGTCGCGCAACCGAGGAAACGCCGCCCAGATGCAGCGTTCATTATTATGGGGGACTTTAATAAAGCCAACTTCAGAACAATAGCTCCAAAATACTTTCAACACATCACCATCAACATGTGTGGAGATCGTATACTCGACCATTGTTACTCCCCCTTCCGGGATGCATACAAGTCCCTCCCCCGCCCACCTTTCGGCAAATCGGATCACTCTTCCGTTCTGCTCCTGCCTGCTTATAGGCAGAAATTGAAACGTGAAGCACCCGCCCTCAGGACAATACAATGCTGGTCGGACCAATCGGACGCTACACTACAGGACTGTTTTGATCACGTGGACTGTGACATGTTCCGGGCAGCGTCTGATGACGACATAGAGGCGTATTCAGATTCCGTAACATGTTTCATCAGATTTTCAAAAGGAGCTTGTAACAACTCCATATGTGTTGTCTTATTGGAAGAATGTTTTGATCAGATTGATTGGAAAAAAGTATGGACTCTGTCTTCGAAATACATAATAACTAACAAGGTTGGAGACATCTCATTCAAATTGTTACACAGATTTTACCCAACTAAAATGTTTTTGAAAAGGTTCAAATCAGATATAGATACAAGCTGTTCTTTTTGTGATGACCCTAATGAAACTGATATGCATATCTTCTGGGATTGTCTTCACACACAGACATTTTGGATTGAATTCTCCAATATTATCAATCGCAATGTGCTCCAGGGTTTCTCTTTGCTTTTCAAGGATGTTCTGTTTGGCTTCTTTAACATACAAAATGATAAAATTAATGAATATTTTATTATTAACCTATTATTACTTCTTGCTAAATTTCATATTCACCGCAGTAAATTCACTCATCAAAAGCCGTTATTTATTGTTTTTAAAAAAGAGGTTCAACAGTATATCCAAACTATTTCATCTTCCAAGAATCTTAAAGCTCTCAAAACAGTTAATTTACTGCATCTTTTTAACTTGTTTTGTTAAAGCTTTGTTTTGGATAATTTATTAGTACATGCATGTAGAAACGGTGCTTTGCAGGTAATGTCACCTGTTTGTACATAATGCTATTTTCTGTACTTTTATCTTTGGTACCTTGGCATTAATATTAATAAAAAATATTAAAATATTAAAATATTAAAACGGCATCCACTACAAAAAAAACAACATGTTTCGTCAGGAAGTGTATAGATGATGTAGTTCCGACTAAAACCATCTGCATCTACCCCAACCAAAAACCGTGGATTAACAGCGATGTTCGATCAGCCTTGTCAGCGCGGACATCTGCCTTTAAATCCGGAAACACTGATGATCGGAAACAAGCCAGTTACGATCTCAGGAGGTCCATCAAAGCAGCCAAACGACAATACAAAAACAAAGTTGAAGAACATTTCAACAACAACAACCCAAGAAGCATGTGGCAGGGCATTAACAACATCACAGGCTTTAAAGGGAATAAACCAGCTACTGTGAACATTGCCGCCTCTCTACCGGACGAGCTCAACACCTTTTATGCTCGTTTCGAGGCTGATAACACCGCCCACACAGAGAACGCTCCCGCGGCTGCCGCAGAAGAGGTGAGTCCACTCTCGCTTTCTGTCACGGATGTAACCCGATCCTTCAAACGGGTGAACATCCGCAAAGCCATGGGCCCGGATGGCATAACAGGCCGTGCGCTCAAAGCATGCGCTTTCCAGCTAGCTGGAGTTTTTACAGACATTTTCAATCTGTCCCTCTCTCTGTCTGTGGTTCCCTCATGCTTCAAAAAATCCACCATTGTGCCCATACCAAAGAAAAATTAAATCACATGCTTGAATGACTGGAGGCCCGTTGCTCTGACCCCCATCTTCAGCAAGTGTTTTGAGAAGCTCGTCAGAGAACACATCTGCTCTGTGCTGCCTGCTTCACTGGACCCACTACAATTTGCATACCGCAGTAACCGTTCCACAGACGATGCTATTGCCTTCACCCTGCACACTGCTCTCTCCCACCTGGAAAATAAAATGTGAGGATGTGCTGTTGGCATTTAACACCATAGTGCCTGCCACACTGGTTGCGAAGCTCCAGACTCTGGGACTGAACAGATCTCTGTGCAGCTGGATCCTGGACTTCCTGACAAGTCAGGTGGTCAGAATGGGCAACAACACCTCATCTCCCTGATCCTCAACTCTGGTGCTCCGCAGGGCTGCGTCCTCAGCCCACTCCTGTACTCCCTGTACACACATGACTGTACAGCAACACACAGCTCCAATGTCATCGTCAAATTTGCAGATGACACAACGGTGATAGGCCTGATCACCGACAACGATGAGACGGCCTACAGAGAGGAGGTGAGTACCCTGACTAAATGGTGTCAGGAGAACCACCTCTCACTCAACATCGACAAGACCAAGGAGCTGGTGGTGGATTACAGGAGACAGAGCAGAGAACACACACCCACACCATCGACAAGACACCTGTGGAGCGGGTCAACAGCTTTAAGTTCCTCGGCGTTCACATCACAGAGGATATCACATGGTCTGCTCACACAGATGCAGTGCTGAAGAAGGCACATCAGCGTCTCTTCTTCCTGAGACTGCTGAGGAAGTTTAGAACGAGCCCCAGAATCCTCAGATCCTTCTACATCTGCACTGTGGAGAGCATCCTGACCGGCTGCATCACCGCCTGGTTTGGAAACAGCACCGCTGGCAACCACAGGGCTCTGCAAAGGGTCGTGCGAACTGCCCGCCACATTGTTGGAGGTGAGCTTCCCTCCCTCCAGGACATCTACACCAGGCGGTGTACAAGGAAAGCCCGGAGGATTATCAAAGACTCCAGCCACCCGTCCCACAGACTACTCTCTCTGCTGCCCTCAGACGTCTCCGCAGCATCCGATCCCGCACTAGCCGACTGAGGGACAGCTTTTTCCCTCAGGCTATCAGGCTAATGAACAGTCAGAAATAACCCACCCTACAACACACTCCCACTCACACAACATGCACTGCACTTTAACACAGTTCAACTGGACTACATGCACACACTGCACTAACACATCTGCTATCACTGGACACCAAAAAAAGCACACCCACGACATTGCATATGCATAATCTGTTGCACCTTGCACAACTATATGTTGCACAACCATTCTGTTGCACAACCAATCTACTGTAAATTATAAATTATCCTGCATAATCAGACGCAAAGCCACGTCTCCACCAAAACACATGGACGGGCACTGGCAGACCAGAGTCTAACCTGTGACACGATGGGAGACGGTGTTGGTTGAGGGTTGAATGCAACGCTATCAGATTACCTCATGCCTCATTTACAGAAAACATAGTACAAAGCGCATAATATTACAAAAATATATCATATCTGCGCAAACAGGGTGTACAGAGGTATGCAAATACATATTTTGAAAGACAGGCAGGACAGCCTATCGTAATGTTTGGACCAAACATTTTGATTGGACGAACATTGTATGGTCTTACGCCTTCCACAGATGATATAAATACATATAAATAAATAATTTTGACCACTTTGTGATTGCTATCGGGATGTGAAGAGACTTTCAACAGGCATAACAGAAAATGTTTTTGAACCAAATCACCTACCCTGCCTTTAAGTGAGTCATTGAATAATTTACTCGACCTATTTGTTGAACAATTTTGGCCCTGTTCACACCTGATATTAATATGAGTTCAGTATACAGCTCAGTCAAGCAGTCAGAGATGGATTACCAAAAGACATACCCCCTTGCCCCTACTACACCTAGTCAGCAATACAACAGTCAGGCAGAAAGAAGAGAGAGAGAGAGAGAGAAATAAATTCCTATAATAGCTCAAAGTGCAGAACTGCATTTCTAACCACTTCTGTTGCATCGTGTCCACACAACTGAGCCAAGAACATGGGCTTTCTTATCATCGAGTAAACAAATTAACCCACCCTCTCTTTCACACACACACACACACACACACACACACACACACACACACACACACACACACACAGAGAGAGAGAGAGATAGATACGTGCTTCAGGCCCCGAACTTGTATATGAAAACACAAATGCTGGCCCTTGAATTTTTCCTGGCCCTCATTTTGTTTTGTTTATCTGCAGCACACAGGAAAATAGCTGAGGATTGAGCCAAGGCCTGACCCAACACCCCTCCCCCTGCCTGTACTCCTTGTCTCTCTGTCATTCACTTCCTTCCTGTATTCTCCAGTCCCCTGCTGTTCCCTGGGCTGTAAACACAGACAGTGCTGGAAACATTTGAGTAAGTGTACATAAAAAAGCCCCACGTTACAATTGCAAACATTTCCATGGTTTCAAAGACCTTCATAATTTTGATGGTGTGGAATGAAGCATTGTGAAATACATGCACTAATCCGAAGCCATAAAACAATGGTTAATGAAAATCGGTGTGTTCCACACTTGGTGCATCTAGACTGACTAGTCCTGACAGGAATGGACACTTTTCACAAGACAGTGATGACATGTTTCAACAGACATCTGCAATGTAAATCTTCAAAAGGTTTTTATATTTAGATTTTTTTTTATGCATGGACACTTATAACACTATGCTTTGCATTATATCACCTTTGCACCACATTACAAAAAAACTAGTTAAATCAAATCAAATCACTTTTATTGTCACATCACCACAGCACAAGTGCCTTGGTGAGTGAAATTCTTGAGAGCGTGCTCCAGACAGTGCAAAAAAACAATTTACATATAGACCGTACATACTTACAGACTGTACAAAAGACAATGTGCAAAAAAAACACATACATATACTCAGTACACACAGTGTACTATAAAGACATACTTAGTTATCAATTAACGTAGTAAACGCTAATGCGAGGGTATTTCTAATGCAACCTCTACATTTTACATTTTATGGAAAATGACTGCCGTTATCAGTTTCTCAATTTTCATTTCTTTTTTTTTAAAGTTGTGAAAACACTATCATCGAGTTTTTCTTTTGTATTTGCGCAAATGTGAATGCAAAAAAATATTTTTGTGGTACTCTCCCATTTACTGCTCCCGAGGTTAACCCAACTATGATGACTTCCGCTACTAAGAAGCCCGGAAATGTGAAAAAGGTTTATTACACTATAGCACTACATCCCTGATGTAAAAAATAAACAGAAATAAGGAGAGAACTTTGAGAGTGCATGTGCATGTCAGGTTCTGCCTACATTATCGTTCAAAAGTTTGGGATCTGTAATAATTTGGTATACAGCATTTTAATGTTTTTTATGCTCACCAAGAGGGATTTAAGATTAATTTAACAATACTAATCATTAATGTTTTTGAAGATTAACTTTAAGTGAACATTACATTACATGACATGAAAAAAATGCCACAAATTAAGATTTTTATATCAAAAGGCATTAATTTGTAGTAATGTTTTATTTATGCTTTTGTTTTAAATTATTACAACATGATTTGCTTCCACATAACCGTGGCCACATTGTACTAATTCAGCCCCCTGTTTATTTCAATGTTTTAAAACATTGTTTTAGTTTAATCATGGCCATATCGAAATAATTTGTTCCCTTGTTTTTAAACAAATTAATAAGTTGTAGGAAGTTAACCCATTCTTAATTAATTGTCCCAATATATTATTTTCCCCTGCATGTCATTTGCGGGACTCAGTATAAAGTAAATGTAAAAACAGACAAAATGAGCTACACAGTTACAGTAAATATTCAATATTTATACAGATAAAAAAACAGGGTATTAATTGAATGTAAATATCATTATTAGCTCAGAACAAAAACAACAGAAATTAATGGAATGATCCCATTGTGACAAAATAAAAACAAATGTGCGTGTGTGTCCGACGAGGGCCTTAGGAAACAAAGGACTGAGATCATAAGTGTGATCCTGGCATTGGATTCTTTCAACCTCTGACTGATCAAAGCAATCAATCCCTATTAATATCATTACAGAATACACAGGGGACTGGAGGACTTCATACTTAGAATGGCCATCGGGTGAACACTGATTACCAGATCACCGTCAAAGGTGTGAGGGAAAAAGAGCAGTGGGAAGATTCGACAGTCAGATAAATGATTTCCACCAAACTCCTTTGCATTCAGCTGTTGATCCAACCAACATTTTGATTGCTCACTCAGAAAAATCTTTCTGGCAAGTCTAGTGTGACAAACTAAAACAACTACCTACCTTTAATATACAGGGGCATCTCAATAAATTAGAATGTCGTGAAAAAGTTTATTTATTTCAGTAATTCAACTCAAATTGTGAAAATAGTGTATTAAATAAATTCAATGCACACAGACTGAAGTAGTTTAAGTCTTTGGTTCTTTTGATTGGGATGATTTTTGCTCACATTTAACACAAGCTCACCAATTCATTATCTCAACAAATTAGAATATGGTGACATGCCAATCAGCTAATCAACTCAAAACACCTGCAACGGTTTCCTGAGCCTTCAAAATTGTCTCTCAGTTTGGTTCACTAGGCTACACAATCATGGGGAAGACTGCTGATCTGACAGTTGTCCAGAAGACAGTCGTTGACACCCTTCAGAAGGAGGGTAAGCCACAAACATTCATTGCTAAAGAAGCTGGCTGTTCACAGAGTGCTGTATCCAAGCATGTAAACAGAAAGTTGAGTGGAAGGAAAAAGTGTGGAAGAAAAAGATGCACAACCAACCGAGAGAACCGCAGCCTTATGAGGATTGTCAAGCAAAATCATTTCAAGAATTTTGGTGAAATTCACAAGGAATGGACTGAGGCTGGGGTCAAGGCATCAAGAGCCACCACACACACAGACGTGTCAAGGAATTTGGCTACAGTTGTCGTCAGAGACGTCTTACCTGGGCTAAGGAAAAGGAGAGCTGGACTGTTGCCCAGTGGTTAGGGCTGAACGATTAATTGCATTTGCGATAATATCGCGATATGAAAAAATTAGATTTTTCAACCGCAGAGGCTGCGATTATACTCTGTCACGTGACACGCGAGAGTAAAGTATGACGATCGTATGACATCCAAGTATGGCGAGAGAAAGCATAAAGAGACGTCCTCTCTCTTATAGCTCTCGCAGTACTTTGTTGACACAAGCACATCTAAGCAATCATGTTGGGACGCTATATTGCCAAGTCCACAGTTTCCCGCGGGTTGTTTTCTAGTCCGCGGGTCTTTCATAAAATGTACATGTACACGCTACATGTAAACGATATCCTTTGTTGTTTTTTCCTGTCAAAATAACGGACTTCCTTTGGAATTCTTCGGTTTTTAAGAACTGCCGGGTTATCCTGTAGTGGGCAGAACTAATGTACAAACGGCAATCTCATTGGCCGGTGCTAACCTATTATCGTCCCTGTTTTGATTTCAGCGAATCAATTCAAGCGAACGCAGACTACGTGATTAATATTCATGAACCCAGCAGCTCAATAATCCTTAGTGCGATTTTTTTTTTTGGGGGTTATTAGTAGTAGAATTTGTGGTAGTTTTGTTATCTTATCAGTATTATTTGTAGGTTTCTTCCCATTTTTTATAGAAACACTAAATGACAAACAATATCTTAAGCACCACCAACAGTCCTAAGTTCAGACAATATGACATATGCATTCATAAATGGTTATTCTAATTACTAAAGTTCTATCATCATATAATGCTAAAATTGAATGCTAAATTATCATAAAATCATATTATAATGTTTGGCTGACTGATGTTAAGTGAGATATAAAAAAAACTGCCATTTTACAAACATAATGTTTATGTACAGTATATATATACACATATTAATATTAATCTGGTGAGTAAACAACCAAAATGACAATAAAGCGTTATTAACGCGTTAACTTTGACAGCACTAATATATATATATATATATATATATATATATATATATATATATATATATATATATATATATATATATATATATATATATATATATATATATATATATATATATATACACACACACACATCAACCGGAGGTAATCCTTTCAGATCGTCCATCCTTTGAGTGAGTAGCCTACAGGTCGGCCAATCTGGTTTTGTCCGTTAAAGTTAACTTATTTAAATACCAGTCACGGTCCTGCACAGTGAGTGATCTTACATTTGCAGGTAAAATCTGATTTTCTCCACTAATTGTTAAAAAAAGACAAGCTAACAAACTTCATAGCTAGTGTTAGTGAAGCGGTCAATGGAATCTTTCTGCCTCCACCTAAGCTCCGCCCACAGAAAAACATCACAATGTTTACGAACAGAAAAAGGGTAAATTGCCAAAAAGTCAAATTACTGAATCATGTACTTTATCAAAGAGAGGTTTGTGTTCTCAGCCTGTTGCTGGTAGTTTTTATTCTTATTTTGCCCAGAAGGGAGTTGGGGTGTGTGTGAGACACATTTTCCTGATGCATCAGGGTTAAAAAGCTAAAAAGCAAGAGGAGATCTCACCAATATCAGATCTTGTAAGCTCCCCTCCCCCATCCCAATACATCGACCACAATTTCAGGTTTTAAAGGGCCAGGTGGTCCTATGAGAACTGCCTGCTGTTTAAATGGCTCAAAGATGGATAAAACCTTCCACATTATACTGCACACTTTGAAAAAATAACTATGTAAAGTTAAAGCGAACTTCAAAAGCTGAGTTACACTACTGTTTAAAATGCTGGGATTGATAAGCTTTTTTAAAAATGTTTTTGAAATAAGTCTTTTATGCTCACCAAGGCTGCATATAATTGATCAAAATTACTGTGAAAACAGTAATACTGTGAAATATTACCATTTAAAATAATGGTTTTCTATTTTAATATATTTTCAAATTATTCCTGATGGCAAAACAGCAGCCATTACTCCAGTCTTTAGTGTCACGTGATTCTTTAGACATCTTTCTACCATGCTGATTTTCTGCTCAAGAAACATTTCTTATTATTATCAAATGTTAAAGAAAGGTTTTACTGCGTAATATTTGCCATACTTTTTTTTCAGGAATCTTTGATGAATAGAATGTTCAAGAGAACAGCATAATTTGAAATATACATTTTCTTTTATAAATGTCTTTGCTATAACTTTTGATCAATTCAACTCAATCTTGCTGAATAACAGCATGAATTTCTTTCTGAAATTATGTGCTGACCAAACTTTCGAATGACAGTCTATGTCTCTATAGTATTTTAAAGGGGTTCCTATTTTGAATTGTAATTCTGTTACCATTGCATTGGAATAAAATTATGCAACTCAAGTCTGTTGTGGAAGAGACCAAAGCTCCACAACTACAAAATAAATCCTCACAGCTTACTCAACTTAATCCAGCCTAAGAACATGTACAGCATTTTAAAACTCTAGGATTTAAGGAGATTTGTGTAAGACTGGTTTCTGTTTCAAACAACAGAATTTTTTTTCGATTCATGACTTTCAAATCCAAAACCATTCTGATCAATGCATCAAAGTAACCTAAATGTCCAAGAATGGAATGGGACACTACCTAAACAAAGAGCATTACAAATCTAATAAGATGTCATTGTGAGATGTCATTATAAAAGTCTAAGAGGATGACATTTCACAAACAATTACAAAGAAACTGCAAGTAACACATTCATTTAAATGTAAAATTTTGAAATAGAAAGATTTAAATAATTTTCTTGAGAATTCTTTTTCAAAAAACAAACAAACATCTTTTTCCTGATTATGCATGTTTCAGTTTGAGCAACTCAAGATTTATAAGCTTGTTACTTTATGGAATCACAGCAGTGAGTACTGGTAGTATGTACCGCACACACAATCACTGTTATATAATACTATCAATATTCTGACATTCAAGCCATATTCACTGGACATCATGTATGCTATAGTATACCAATCCCCTAATTCCCAAGAATATGCATATAATGTGAGGAAATGTTCATAAGCTCACACCAACTGGGCACTGACACTGTCATGCATTAAGTACACAATCAAATTCAAATCAATTGTGCAAATCTGGAAAAGGATATTAAATAGATTACCTTTTAACCTTTAATAGAATCCAGATAAACAAATCAGACCCGGAACAAAAATAATAGATATGCCACCATCTCATAATTGTAATCAATATTCTGCTTCACACCACAGCACAGAGGTTTATTTCAGTGGGTTTATCTCATGGAGCAGAAGACCTCTTCTACCACAATATGCTAGTAAAGGCTGAAATAAACATGCATCACTTACATAGTCATGGAAGGCCTTAGATTCACTGGAGTGATCACATGTGTCCCTTCTCTCAGGTGCTGCACAGTACAGATCCCAAAACACACTGTGTAATGAGAGTATCGTTCGTAATGAGAAAATATTGCAATGTCACAATAGTTGGACTTGTTGAGCACATTAAAGCAACAAAGATGAAAATGTGTTGAATATGTAAATGGATTTGTTTCTTTATCGGAACAGATTTGGAGAGTTCAAATGGCTGATGAAAACATCACAATAGTCCCAAAGTAATGTACGTAATTCACAAGCTGTGTGATTGTAATAAACAAATCCATCATTAAGACATTTCAACCTTAAACAATTGCATCTGGCCAAAATCCATAATAATGCTTCCTCCAGTGAAAAAGACCATCCTATGTTGTCCTTTCACATTAAAATTTGATGACATATTTTGTCTAGAAATGTATTGGACTGTTTTTACTTGGAAACAGTGCTGTGTACTGTGTATATTTCGCTCCTGATTCAGACGAGATGACTTTATCAGTGGAGAAAGTGATATTATGCACTTGTATGTGAACAAAGCAACAGTTCGAAGTTAAAAACAATTTAATAATAGATTTGTTTCCTACAAATACACAGCTTTTCACTTCACAAGACATTAATCGATAGACGCGAGTTATGTGGATTGTGTTTGGACTCTCTTTCTGAAGGCACCAAATCACTGCATTTGCAAGGTGTAATGCAAATGTTTTTTTCTCTCAGAAAAGTCACTGCCTGGCCTGTTATCCATTCTATTAAATTATTCTAAGATTCCAATTACTGCAAAATACTGATCAACAATTGAATGCAGATAATACACACCACCACCAAGAGTGCAGAAAGCCTGGTGGTTCACCAAGGGTTATGTTCTTCTCCCATCTAATCTAAACATAATAAAAACAGACAACAGAAGACTTTAATACACATAGTCAATGCATAACAAGATTAGACATTGTTCATGATCATGCACACATGCTCTTATGAATAAAGATACATATGCACATACACACCTCTGATAAAAACGTCTGTGCAGATTTCTGAGCTCCCACGTGTAACAAATATTCATAGACGTACAATGCCAACCTGTACATTCAAAACAGATGCCTTACAACAAATAGATGTCAGCCAATACAACTCTCTGGTCTGTTTCCACATAGTCTTATTCTTGTCCTAAAAAAATAACATTGCAGTTGGCATTCTACAACAACTGCCTGCATCTATATACTGTATTTCCAGAACAATAATCGAGATATCACCATGGACATTTGCAAATAATAATGCTGTGAAATTCTCTTAAGTGAATAAAAATAATAATAATTATAAATGTTATTGCTTTCCACTATAACATTACTGGAATGTCTCGAACAAGATCACATGTTATAGGAGACAGCATAACATTACGCGACATCAGCTGTGCGTGTAAATAAGTGAGTAAAAAGAGAGCAGCGCTTACTTTTCCCGAGCTTGCCCGTCCGATGGCACCGCGGTCCCTTTACCTTTCGCGAACATGACTTGCCCTGAATATAAAAGCGTCTGCCAATTTGATGTTTCCTTATGCTCCAGCTGTCAACGTGTTCCCCGCCTCTGACCCCATCCGCTTCAACCGACTCTCCCACAGAACTATGGGCGGGGATCTGTGGTTTATGATTGACAGCTTTATAGACCAATGAACATGTTCGACTTGACCTCACGATCCCCCATATCTGCATAAAAGTTAAAACAATAAAGTAGGCTCTTCGAAATCAACGGAGTTGGGTGTTATGAGACATTGTGGAAAATAATAATAATAATAATAATAATAAACACAATATATTTATCTTATCTTTCTTTTATAGGAGCACGGATTGTTTGTTAGGATGTTGTATATATATATGAAGGGTTAAATTTGCTAAATTTTTAAAAAGAGTTAATTTTCAATGATATCAATTTTCAAAAATCATGTTTTTAAATGATGCATTCCCATTAATCTCAATCAAACTGCAGTTTTGATTAGATAAAAAAATAACTAACAAAAATACAGCTAACTCTCACAGATAAAACAATAAAAACATGTTACCATAATAAAAAAAACATGATTTCTCAGTTATCATATCTCAGTTATCTATATATATATTCTTAAAATAAATATTTCTGTACTGTTCTGATTGTAAACGTTACCAATTATGCTAAAAAAAACTTCGTTAACTCTTGACTCTTTCCGAAGTACTGTCCTGTGCTTTTAAAGACTTGTTGCGCCACCTGTCGGATAGCAATTAAGCGATAAAGGGCAGGTGTAAAAACATCCCGTGCTGTTTGCAAACACGATTGTTATGTTTGAAGTATGTTTGAAGTATGTTGTTGTTTTTAATGTAAGAAGGATCCAAAAATAAGCATCCTAAGAAGAGTGTTGTGAACTTAACAGAATATAAAAAACATGAGACAAGGGGCGGGGTCTTAGTTAGGCTATCTAACGTTACTTGTTAGTGAACACCATATGCGCGCGACTGAAGAGGTATTTTTGCTGACTTCCCATGCGCGAAGATCTTCCGTGAACGTTTGAGTCTGTCATTGGAGTTATAGTCTTGCGAGAAAGGCTGCTGTGTTGAATCTAACCAGACTCTCTAGGCAGATCGCGGTAAGGGCGTGAATGATACTTTATATCTAAAAATCAAGCCACGTCGCCGCTTAAACTTGTTTTCGATGCTGTTCTGCAAACACTCATTCAACAACTGCACGTATATTCACTTCACTGTAAATGCGCTGCACAGAAACGCAAGTGCACATAACATCTATTCTTATGTTGAAATTAATTTGTAGACAAATCGTATTGGCACAGGAATGTATTGAAGATTTTGTCATTAAAATGAAGGGTGTTAACGTTAAGGAGTGGCACAGAGGTTACTGAAGGCTGCGCAATATTCGACAGTAGTTAGTTAACGTTACCATACCGAAAGTACGTTGTGATGTGCAATTACATGTGGTAAAATTCACAGTCATACCTCGTTATGATTAGCTTGCCAGCAAATGCATTTAAAATGTAAATAATATTAGTAATAATAATACAGATTATAAAATAATAAAAAATATATTTTAAAAAGTGGACCTAGGTCAGTGTTTTAGACGATGTAAAAGTGAATTTTATTTGTTTATTGTTTTGTTCATATTAATGAGAATTGTGAATACAACATGTAGTTTTAGGCCTCCATTATAAATACATAACACTTAAAAAAAAAGATTTAAGATTTAATCTCAAAATTAAGATGAAAATTCCTCCAGTTCAGTTTCTAGTTATCTGATACAATGACCGTCACACATTTTAAGTTAGGCTAAATGGTCATTTATGGGACTGCTGTATTCAAAGCAAAACTACAATTTATAATATTAGCACTGAATATTATTTTCTCTCAGCTGCTAAATCTTCAGCCTATCAGTATGGCATCAGAATCCCATCATAAGGAGAATCTGCATAACCTTCAGCTGGAGGATGAAAGACAGCATCGCAACCCTTCAGAGGTGAAGATGAGCCAGATAGTGCTGCCCTGCCATGCCAACCACTGCGGAGAGCTGAGCATCGGACAGCTGCTCAAATGGATGGACTGCACAGCATGTCTGTCTGGTGAGTTTGCACAATGAATGAGACAAAGCACTTTTAACCTACATTGTAAAGGCTTCAAAATACTCTATGTAAGGATATGAGTGTTAGTATAATACTGAGGACGTGATTGCAGTGACTAAGCAAAACTAAGCAAATATAAATTAGATGTGTGACTGCATGGAGTATGTTCTAGAATGTAAAAACATTACTTGAAATATTGCAATGTGGGATAAATTATTAGGTACATTTCTTATACAGTACTGTGAAAATGTATTTTCCCCATACATATTTCCCCAAAGTTGTAAAAAACTATTTGGAAGTATGAGTATTTCTGTGCCAAAAATCTTACTTCCGGGTTGGTATACGTTTAGGAAAGTTTTTTTCAATAATGGCTCTTGCTGATGTAAACAAGGGTGGAACTCCTAATGTGGTAATTTCTCCCGGAAGAACGCGCCCGTGCACGCATCGACCAGAGAGAATCTGAGAATTTTTCGGAGAGAATCGTAAAGCTGTATCTTTATTTTATAAATATGATAAAACTAAAGACTTTTTGGAGATATGAAGGATGCAGCACTACTCTGTCTATAGGCACTCAAGACATGTGAAGCATGAGATTGGGTGAAACTGTGTGTCCCCTTTAAATAGGGTCGATTGTGCTTCATTAAATAACATTGTAATTGAAAGAAAATTTTATTTTGTGTTTACTCCGGTTGCCTTTGCTTTATGTTAGGTTTTGTTTTCATTTCTGAAACAATTTAACATGAGATATAGCCTACACTTAAACAGAAGAAATCAAGAAGGGGGCAAATACCGTATCCCTTGCACATTACCTGTCTGTCATAAACAGGCAAATCTTTTAAAAATGGTGTGAGATTCAATAGTGCCAAGATGTCTTATTTGATCTGCTTCCATTCCAGCTGAGAGACATGCTGGATGCCCCTGTGTGACAGCTTCTGTTGATGACATCTACTTTGAGCACACCATTGGGTACAAAATAAATATCACTAATATTTAGATAAATAGAGCCACATTTCAGTGTCTTTTTAAAAACATCCTAACCAGAATGCCATTTCGCCCTTAGGGAGTACTGGCAGTTCTGTCTGGTTAATTGTTCTATTAAAACTATTATTATACAGAAGACTGTTAATTACTCCAGTCTGTCAGACTGTTAGAATAACACAGCACCAATCAAATGTAACTTTGATTAGAGAGGGGAGTATCAGTAATATAAGCCCAATGGAAAACAGTCTCTAATATATCATGAGCTACTGTCATTATCACTTACATTTTGAAATACACATACATTTTTCAGTGTTGGACAAGTGGTCAACATTAAGGCCAAAGTCAACAGGGCCTTCAACTCAAGCATGGAGGTAATAGTCTCACTTTATTTTATTTTACTAAAGGTTACTCTACTACAACCTATATATGTTTTTTGGAGTGGTTTCTACTGTTATGTAACACTGAGGTTTTCAGACCTTTTGATGCCAAGGACCCATAAATATGATAATTCAACATGGTTTCCAATGATCAATCCAGTGTCCCACATGATTCCAAGTAAATCAAATGGACTTTGATTAAAGTGAATCCTTAACATATCTGCAGAATATTTACTTTATGTTAACTGGAGATCTTTTTCCTGCCTCCTATTAAGAGTACTGAGAGTACTGCATTCAAATTATTAGAGTACTGTGTTAGAGTACTGTTGATGATAGATAACCGTTTTAATTTAATTCACTTCACATTTATTTGAAGAAGTAACATATGTAGGATGGTAATTATTCGTGTATGTATTGGTGTTTGTGTGTAAGGTGGGGATAGAGGTGAGTTGTGAAGACCTGTACAGTGGCCGTCATTGGAGCGTGTGTCAGGCTTTTGCCACATTTGTCGCCAAACGCACAGATGCAAACAAGGTATGAGAAAACATTTCCATAGGAATGCTTAAAATAATAATGTTTATAAATATGCTATGCTCACTTATATCTCAGTTAATGGGGAAAACACGTTTTACAAACTGATTTGACCTTTTTGTTATAGCTGTGGATAAGGAAACAAGGCAAATGGCATGGAAATAAACAAAGTTGCTTTCTGCACTAAATTCATCTAAATGCTTCAATCAAAGCATCTAAATGCAACCTTACTCTGTTCTCATTTTCATACAGTTATCAATAATTCAGGTAATGTGTAGATAAGAAATCTGTTGAGACTGTAACTGCAGGTGCAGCTGAAGCAGGTTGTGCCCTGCACACACCAAGAACAGGTGGAGCACAGTTTAGCAGCTGAGAGGAGGAGGATGAGACTCATTCACTACGACATCATGCAGGACTTGCTCAACAACAAGACCTTCCAGATAAGTATCAGTGAGGGTAAGTGTCTTAAGTGGACACTTTGGGAAAGACAAAAGGCTTTGTGCAAACATTACGCTAAGTCTCACAGCCTAAATGTATATGCACATGTGATAATATCTCAGACAGAGTGAGTTACTTAGCCCTAAAGGGATAGTTCAACCAAAAATGTAAAATCTGTCATCGTTTACTCACCCTCATGTATTTAAATCAGAATAACTTTCTGTGGAACACAAAATAAGATATTTACTATAGAATCCCCACTTTTTGTATGAAGAGTCTTAGAGAGGAAAGTCATTCAGCAGAAAAAAATCATACAGTTTTTGAACAACATAAAGTTGAGTATATGGTGACAGAATTTTCATTTTTAGAAAGTGAACGATGACTCTAAGCTATTGCACCTGTTCTAGAAAATAATCACATTTTCTCCAAGCATCTGTTTAGCATCTTGAGGAGGTGTTTTATTGTTTTTGAGGCAGAGAACCATGATGAAGATGTGGCTTTGCCAACAGAAAAAACAAGAGTGGAAAGTGTCGAGCTGGTACTTCCTCCTCATGCAAATCACCAGGTCAACACATTTGGAGGCCAAATTATGGCTTGGATGGAAAATGTCGCTACCATTGCAGCCAGGTGTGTGTTTGCACACTTGCAAAGTGCATTTTTATACAGCAGTTAATATTTACCTTTATTAACCCTTAAACTGCTATAGATCAGGGTTCAAGGTTTGAAATGCTGATACAATTAAGTCGCAAAAGAGACTTCTGTAATGACAGTATATAGAGAAAGTTTACTTAAAGCATATAACATAAACTTCAGCTTTCTGAAAAACACAGTGAAATCATAGATTTTGTGCCATTTAGTTAATCTGTGTTAGCTTTGAGGTATATCTATATGCCGTGTACTCCTAAGATATACACAATTAAAGGAATAGTTCAACCAAAAATGAAAATGTACATACTTTACTCAACATTAAGATGTTTTTAACTTCAACTTGCTTCTGGCTAAAATATGAGTCCTCTATCCAAAAATATTGCATTCTCCAGTGAAAAAAATTGTGCTGTCTGAATCAAAAGAGATCACAGATCAAACGCCATTTAAAACCAGTCCTGAATACATTTAAACAAATATGTTTTGATTTGATTTGAGATAACAACAGGGGATGGACTTTTTAACTGGATTATGGCACTGTTATGGATTATGGACTTGTTATGGATTTGTTTTTTTACAAACACTCATAATTCTTGTATCATTTTGTTGTATCTAAAATAAGAAAGTATCCCTAATACAACCTGCAACTAACTAGACAAGTAGCAAATTAAATCTTAATATCTTCATGTTTATATAAGGAAGTATGTCAGCACAGGACAGAAAACATCTTGTGTCTTGTGATGGTCTTATTATGAAGAAAAAACTAAAGACACACTGGCTTTCTCTTTTTTAATTTTTTAGTCGTTTATGCAATGCTCATCCAACTCTGAGGGCTATAGACATGTTTCACTTTAGAGGCCCTTCCCAGGTTGGAGATCGTTTGGTTCTAAAGGCCATTGTTAATAACACATTCAAGAACAGGTGGGCTTATATTATCTGTCTACCAGTATCTAAAAGATGTATTTAGATTTTAATGAATACTCTGTGATGAAGTCATACAGCTCATTGGCAGTATTTCTGTTTTTTTAGTATGGAGGTAGGTGTCTGTGCAGAAGCCTATCACGGAGATGAACCTCTGAGGCATATTAACAGTGCCTTCATGACTTTTGAGGTGCTGGATGAGAAAGGAAGGCCAAGTCAGCTGCCCCCCATAAAACCTGAACCTCAGGTGAAGAGTCCAGATTTTGTGTTAACAGTGCAAACATTCATGCCAACATTGTTAAAGTAAACTGCTATTCTGAATTTTCTGACAGGAGGGACAGAGGAGATATCAGGAGGCCCTTGCCAGGAAGAAGATTCGTCTTGATAGGTAGCAAAATTGGTGCTGGTTCATTCATAACAAAAGCTCCAGCTTATAACTTCACAAAACCATGTGAGAAGAGTTGGCTAGACTGCAAAACCTTCAGCTCACCCACAGATGACGCTGTCAATGTGTGTCACTGCAAAAAAAAGTAGATCAACATTATAGATAAATACATATATTTTTTCGTATTAGGCTTAGTTTTGAAGTGTTTATTTTAATATGCTAGAAATATGTATATTTTTAAAATTCTAAAATAATATCAAACTTCCAAAATCTATTTAAAAATCTAAAATCTAATCAAAAACAAATATTATTATTTAATGGAATAATAAAATTAATATTGAAAGATATAAATTAATATAGAATTTTCCTGAGCATCATTTAGCTGTATTGCCTGTTGTTCAATTTCTCTCAAAAACACGATTTGCTCTAGGGTTGTGACCGTGAGGAAATTTTACCACCGGTTAATCGACCTGATGTCACACCGGTTATAACGGTATCACCGTGGTGGGGGGTCGTTTGAGTTTTCCTCGCTTTCCATAGGTTTTAAATACCCTGTAAGCGTCGTGCGCGTTTTACCTTGACTTTAATATCAGGGACAATTCTGCGTCAAGCAGTGTTTAAATAAAATAAAAATCAGCAAATACTGTGGAACCAAATAAATGAGAAAAAAAAAAATGTTTTAGTTTTTTTTAAAACATCACTTAGATCAGAGATGCCTAATAGATCGATCACGAAAGCAATGCTGGAAGATCACGCTTTAGGTCCGTGTTTCTCAACCAGGGGGGGCCAGAGATAAAACTACAATATAATATATTCACTAATATTATGACTCGCATGTTAAGTCATGTAAAAAAATATATAGCCTATAAATAAATAACAGTACCACCTCTCTACATATTCTGTGTTTCGGAGAAGCAAAAGGTCTCATCGTGACGTGAATACAGACTGAATCGTGGCTCAAAAACTCTGTATGAGCACATGATACGCATGATACAGAATTCAGTGTCCCACTAGTAGCCCAAAGTTTTGATGGACGACTATTGTAATCAGGGTAAAGCTGATTACAGTGAGTGACATGATCGTGCATTGTGCGTTATGTCCATTATAAATGATGTGCAAACGAACTGTGTATGTGCGGTCTTGATCACTCTAACATATTTCTGCTTGAATACAGCTCAGTATATTCACATAGTTGTTTTATAACAGATGCTCGTTGGAGAAGTTTGTGAGGAACTAGGCTACTGATGGCGTCGTGAATAGTGAATAATATTAAATGAATGTAACAAAGATACATCCCAACAAGTCTTATTAATTATTTATTTTATTTAATATGTATTTTATCATTTATTTACTTTTCACTTGGTAGCAGTGGTGGGCAAAGTACACAGATCAAGTACTTGAGTAAAAGTACAGATAGGTATAATAAAATATTACTCCAGTAAAAGTAAAAGTACTGCTTTTTCAATTTTACTCGAGTAAAAGTACAAAAGTACTCAATTTTTTATGTACTTAAGTAAAAAAGTACTGATAGACAGATTTATTTAGCAATTTTATATAGACTACTTTATTTAATTTTATATTAGCACATATTTGTATAATCCTACTGCCAAAAATACCTGGGTTTTTCCCAAAATAACCACTATATAGAGTCAAGATATATTTTGTTGATATGGACTACATTGATGAGAGTGATGTAGTAATGTTCACTATGAAGCTTACACTGCCATGTACCTGAGAGAAAACAGATTTCACCATCTAATTTTCACCAGTAAGAAAAAAGTGTTTTAGAACTTGTTGTTTTGCAGAACGTCAGTTATATATGACATGAGAATATGGCCTGAAATTAGGAAGAACATTTAAAGGAAAATCTAATTATATTTTCATAATTATTTTTTTTTCTTCTCAAATCTTGTCTGTGGTGTAAAAACACCCCTGGCCCAATGCCCCCGGAGGGCATCACTTCCCACTCTGATAATTACTGTAGTTACTATGTTCTGAACATCAGATCCTTTCTTTTTCCCTCAGATGGAATCTATCTAGGTGGCTGAATAAAGATATTTGGACTTTATATCTAAGTTAAACATTTCCTCAACTTAGCACCAGCAAGCTTGTTAGCTAGACAGTTAGCATCAGCTAACAATATTTACTTATTTTCAGTATGGTTATGAATAAACATTCATATCTGTCTATCGGCTAGTTGATCTAAACAATATAAAAATGTATAACGCTACTGTTGATAAACAATATAAAAACAGACGTCACATAGGTCTAAATGCATAGCATTTTAATAAAACTGCTAACGTCACAGCAGCGGGGAATATGAACGTGCATGAGTTATTTTATTTAATCTGTGTTATTTTAATGTTTTGTTTTTTGACCTAAAACATAACGTTAGAGACACTGATGCTGATCTGTCTGCATTCAAGCATTTCAGTGGGCTTAAATAGATCGTCCTTTACAGCAGATTTAGTTCACAAACAACTGACAGTTTTGACCTAAATATTATTTTCAGTTACAATAATTAATCCTAAAATTCGACATTAGTAACGTACTTTTCACAGCATCAGTAGCGCGCGCTCACAAGATCTCCCGGTTCTTTACTTGTGAGTTCAGTTCACTGAAGAAGACTCGCTCTAAACGGATCATTTGAATCAGTGAGTTTTCGACTCGAGAACAGCTGCAATCGGATGAATCGTTTGTTGCGATTTGCGAACCGATTGAACAGGTTCATTGAAAAGAATCAGTTTGTTCATGAATCAGACACCGCTTCTGCGTCTCGGAGCACGTGATGTATCACGTGAGTAACGATATGTTTTATGAAATGTAGTGAAGTAAAAAGTACGATCTTCTGCTTTGGAATGTAGTGAAGTAAAAGTAAAAGTTACTCAAAATAAAACTACTCCAGTAAAGTACAGATACTTGAAAAATGTACTTAAGTACAGTAACGAAGTAGTTTTACTTCGTTACTGACCACCACTGCTTGGTAGATATTGGTGAGTTTTCTCCTTGACTTAGTTTAATGTCTGACTCAGAAGTCAACAGGCTTAAAACGGGCACTTTTACATTTGGTTTTGAAACTCTTCCGCCATCGTGTTGTCTGTGTCACCTCACTCTTCTTGTCAGTCATCTCTCTTCACGTGATAAATTAAATCTGATCTGTGATGTAGAGGTCTGCGCGGGACTGTGTTTTTAGTCCCGCTCCCGCGATATATTCACTGTTTGTTCACATTTCTGACGAAAGACAGAGAGATAGGATAACAAATAAAAGTTTAGTCTGCACAAAATTCGATTTATTTTATTCGTCTTGTCAAGAGTCTTTTTGACAGAAAAATGTCAATAACATTTAGCTGCCAACACGGAATAAAGTGTCACAGAGAGAGAAAAAAAGTTTTATAAATATTGTAATCCTTATTTGTATTCGTTTTGTTAGGATATAATTAGTTTATGCTATTCAGCCTATAACACAATAGGAAAAATTTAGGTTTAGCCTAATATATATTTTATAAGTCTTGTCAACATACTAAATTCATTTAACATCTTGCTGTTAACACAGTGAAAAGCGCAGCAGAGAAAAATAAATACATTCGACACAGTCTGTCATTTAAAATGATAGGATAAGCATAATACAAAAAAAGAAAAAAGGAAAGACAAGTTGAACGTGCTTCAAGGACATCGCATCCACGCTTTACTTTATCCTTATTCTGCTCGGTCACTCATCACAACCAACCTGTTCTATTTGAGAGTCGTATTATATCTGCTATGCTGCTCTGAGCATCTTTGCACATGCTGTGCTCAGACCCCGCAAATAAAACGAAGCACTGGTTCATGCGTGCAGCATGCGCATAACGGTCCGAGTGCAGGCTGTCCCGGTGCTCGATAAGAATAAAGCGCAGATATGCTGTTCTGAAAGGACGTCGGGAACGGGATATTGTTAGACTGCCTGCTCCCGTTCAAATTGCACCAGAGTTACCGACCGTTACCGCGTTGTATTTGTTGAAATTGATCCCGCAGTGTAAGAAATCTGGTCGGGACAGCCGCGGCAATGCAGACCTAGACTGCTGTAATGCAAGACTGTCGTCTGTTCAGTGCGTTGCATTGAGCAGCCGCGTTCAGTTTTAATTTTAGTGTGCTCTAATTTTACTGCTCTTCCGGTGGCGCTGCTGAGTTCAGACGCCTGTGAATTAGCTCCGCTCAAATTGTGCTTTTATGTGTTTTTTTTTCTGTTTTTTTTCCTATTTTTACTTCTCTCTTTACACGTGTAATGTCTGCAATGATTATGTACGACAAAAGAACACTTTTGGACATTGGACAGCGTTACACTAACCTGATCCAGGACACTTTATCCACAGATCCAGCGTGGCCATTGGAGATACTTCGGAGCACCGAAGTTGACAAAGGCCACCTCAACAATACCAGGAGGCGAAAGAAACACAGCGGGAAATGTGCTGGAATCCGAAACAGACTGAGGAAAAGGGCTCACAGTCCTCCTCTACCGATTATTCTGCTCGCTAATGTCCAATCCTTGGAGAATAAGATGGACGATCTTAGAGCCAGGATTAGTTTTCAACGGGACATTAGGGACTGTAACATCCTTTGTTTGACCGAAACATGGCTCACGCCGACGGTCCCGGACACCGCTGTAACGCCGTCTGATAACTTCTCTGTTTTATGGATGGACAGAACAGCCGAGGCCGGAAAAACCAAAGGTGGTGGAGTGTGTTTCTTTATTAACAAGAAATGGTGTGGTCCCAGGAATATCTCCATTCTGTCGCGTTCCTGCTCGCCTCATCTGGAACACCTCTCCATTATCTGCCGCCCATTTTATCTGCCCCGGGAATTCTCATCAATCGTCATTACTTCGGTCTACATCCCACCACAGGCAGATACCAGCTTGGCTTTGTCCAAACTACACGATGAACTCAGCGGATATATCAACAAACATCCTGACGCTGCATGTATCATTGCGGGGGACTTTAACAAAGCCAACCTCAAGAAGGTTATGCCGAACTTTCATCAGCATATATCCTGTCCAACCAGAGGACTGAATACACTCGATCATTGCTACACCCAAAAATGCCTACAAAGCCCACTCATTGCCGGCTTTTGGAAAATCAGACCATGCTGCCATTTTCCTCACACCGGATTATAAACAAAGGATCGTTCAAGAACCGCCGGTGGAGAGGGAAGTGACGTGCTGGTCCTCCCACTCTGAAGCTACACTACAGGCGTCTCTTGATGACGTCGACTGGGACATGTTCCGGGCGAGTTCATCTGACGTCAGCGAATTCACGGAGGTAGCATTAAGCTTCGTAAACACACTAACCGAACAGGCCACTGAAACGGTAACAATAAATACTTTCTCAAATCAGAAGCCGTGGGTGGACAGAACAATTTGTGACGCGGTTAACCATCGAACTGCCAGTACAATGCCGGTATTCTGTCAGGAAACATGAGTGAGTACAAGGCATCTTGCTACACTCTCCGACGGGCAGTTAGAGCTGCTAAACGCCGGTACAGGGAGAGAATTGAGTCACATTTCCAGCTCAATGACTCTCGACGCATGTGGCAGGGACTGAAGACCATCTGTTCCTCTGGAAACAACTCCTCTGTTGAGGTGAGAGCAGATCCGTTGCTGGCCGAAGAGCTAAACATCTTCTACG
Source organism: Gymnocypris eckloni scoliostomus (assembly GCA_027564155.1). Lineage (NCBI taxonomy): Eukaryota > Metazoa > Chordata > Actinopteri > Cypriniformes > Cyprinidae > Gymnocypris > Gymnocypris eckloni. The sequence goes on along the minus strand of CM050422.1, from coordinate 22,394,407 downwards.
GCCGCTTTGAATGTAATGGCGGCGCGACTCTGCCGATCAGCGCACCAGGAAGCAGCAGACAGAGCAGCGATCATGTAATCACCGTGTCAGAGGATGATGTTCGGAGGGAACTAAGGAGAGTGAACGTCAGAAAAGCAGCAGGACCCGATGGGATTACTGGCCGCGTTCTGAGGTCCTGTGCTGATCAGCTTGCTGGTTTGTTTACTTCCATATTTAATGAGTCCCTCGCTACCTCTGTGGTTCCCACCCCCTTTAAAAAATCTGTTATAATCCCTGTGCCTAAGAACAGTAAACCCTCTTGCCTGAATGACTATCGTCCAGTTGCCCTCACATCGACAGTCATGAAGGTTTTTGAGAGACTTTTAAAGAAACACATTTGCTCCTCCATCCCTGCTACTCTGCACCCTCTTCAGTTTGCCTATCGGCCAAATAGGTATACTGATGATGCCATCTCCCAGGTCCTGCACTCCTCCCTCACTCACATTGACAGCAAAAATGGCAACTATGTAAGGCTGCTATTCATTGACTATAGCTCCGCTTTTAATACTATAGTCCCCACCAAGATGGCTGTCAAACTCTCAGACCTCGGCATAAACACTTCACTTTGTGACTGGATTCAAGATTTCCTCACCGCCAGACCACAAGTGGTGAAAGTCGGCCAGTTCACCTCCAACTCCATAACCCTGAACGTAGGAGCCCCACAGGGCTGTGTCCTGAGTCCCCTACTCTACTCTCTATACACCCATGACTGCGTGTCCTCTCACAGCTCCACTTCTATCATTAAATTTGCTGATGATACTGTGGTCCTGGGCCTCATTAACAATGATGACGAGGCCGCATACTTGGATGAGGTGGAGAGACTCACATCATGGTGCCAGGACAACTGTCTCTCTCTGAACGTGAGCAAAACTAAGGAGCTGATCGTGGACTTCAGGAAGAGACAGCAGCGGCCCCATACCCCTCTTATGATCAGTGGGACCCCTGTGGAGAGTGAGTAGTACCTCGGTGTAAACATCTCCGAGGACCTGACATGGATTACACACATTCAGACTCAGGTCAAGAAAGCCAGGCAAAGACTGTACCACCTGCGACAGCTGAGGAAATTCAGGGTCTCACCAGCAATCCTGAAAACGTTCTATTCAGGGGCCATAGAAAGTGTACTGACTCAGTGCATCTCAGTGTGGTATGGGAATTCCTCAAACCAGGACTGCAAAGCTCTGCAGAGAGTCGTGCGTTTAGCTGAGCGCATCTCAGGGTCTACTCTCCCCTCTCTGCAGGACATCTACCTCAAACGCTGTAAAAGCAGAACTGCTAAAATCATCAAAGACTCAAATCACCCCGGTAACCATCTTTTCCGTTTACTGCCATCTGGCAAGCGCTTCAGGAGCATGATGGCAAAAACTGAAAGACTGAGGAGGAGCTTCTTCCCTCAGGCCATCAGGCTCCTTAACACAAACTCTGTTTCATAAATATATAAAAAAAAAAAAAACGGATTCATATTCTCATCATCCGTATTGCTGCTATGTTTACATTCCCAGTACAAACCCGTTTGCACATCCCTTTCATCCCTCTTGTTTATATTACTATTTATTAAGTCCCATATACTGTTTTTGCACATCTTACTTGTTTTTGCACATCTTACTTGTTTTTGCACATCTTACTTGTCTTGCACATCTTGTTTTGCACTTTTCTTTATCCCATTGCACTTTTTACTCGTTATTTCTCTTTTTTACCTATATATATGCTCTTGTGTGGTGTTACTTTTATATAATTTTTATTCTTTGCACTGTCCACTGAGCGGACCTGATTTGATCTACATTTCACTTTTGATTATGCCCTGTATAATTTATTATGTGACAAATAAAGAAACCTTGAACCTTGAACCTCTAACTGAACGAAATGATTTTTATTACTATAAAAAAAAACAATCTAAACAACGGTGGGGGACGGTGCCACGGTGAGCAATTGACGTAACGGTGTTGCGGCTTAACACCGGTAACCGCCAACACCGTCTATCGCAGTAAGCCTAATTTGCTCATTATGGCCTTTGTTTCTACTCAGGAAGTACATTATCTCATGCAAGCAGACTGAGGTGCCACTGTCTGTCCCATGGGACACCAGTAACCAGGTGACTTTCCCTTCTTCAGAAAATACATGTTATTCAAGCATCTGTTAACCATTACAAGGTCCAAACTTGTGGCACGAATAGAACTTACGTGTAAAAGAACCCATCCAAAATAAATATAAAAACAGACAAGATATGCAGAATTAAGTAAATGTGACTGTCATAAAGAAAGGGTTGTACACTGCCATAGTACTATTTCAGTATTATTCAGATATTTACTATTTATATAATTTACTCATAGAGTTTACAGTGTGTTTAACTCACATCTCCTGTTGAGCAAAATCACTGATAATGTGCAAAAGAGATTAAAACACTGCTTTTTTGTAAGGCTATTCTTACTTTCAGGTGTATCTGAGCTATAATAATGTGTCTGCCTTGAAGATGCTTGCAGCCAAAAACAACTGGGACCTCAGCTCAAAGAAGAACAATGTAAGTACTATTCTTCATATGTCAGTTGCACATTATAGAGTTCACACTTTAACATTAGATACCTTGTCTTGCACTGGTTAGGTGAGCCTGTATACAGTGGAGGAGAGTCAGAGTCTGTGTTTCAGGGTGGAGTTTGAAATGGAAATCCCAGCACAAAGAGCCTTCATCCTCCTCTCAGATGTCAGTCGCAGACATGAATGGGACCAACACTATACGTGAGACACCTTACATACCACAGTATTATTAGCTACTATACAGACTCTTTTAATTACAAATGGAATTGGGGAGGCCAGAGATAAATATCATGCTTATTCGCTTAAAATTAATAAATGTGATGCTAATTTTTTATTTCAAGTTTTTTATTTAATTTTGTAGACATATAAAATGTATTACCTCAATTACAAAATGAAACAGGGTGTCTGGTAAGAGGAAAAAAAGTCAACAGCCACAAAAAACATTTTTTATACAAAAAAAATTAAACATTAAGGTCTAGTCAAATGGTCCCCTACTAAGATTCTAATGAGAAAGCCCTGATGTTATAGTTGTGTTCTCGATAGTACCCAGTATAGGGCTCCATATTTTGTAAAAGGATCTCAATGATCCTTTGGAAGAGAGTCTGATTTTGCAAGGTGGATGCATCCAATCCTCATGTGATGGGGGAGAGGCATGTTTCCATTTAAGAAGGATGGCACGCCTAACTAATAAAGTGGTAAAGGCAATGACGCAGTGCACTGTGGATGATGCAACTGAATCTGTAAGAAGGCCGAACAGAACAGTAAATGGATATGGGGCAATGGTGGTGTTAAGGGCCCGAGAAAGTGTTCTATAAATGTCTGACCAGTAGTCCATTAGCCTCGGGCAAGACCAGAACATATGAATATGATCAGCTGGAGATTGTTTGCATCTGTTGCGAATGCAAATTTTTTAAAGTAAAAATAACGGTTCAAATGAATTATGGAGACATAAGTTGGTTTTCGGTTTCGAAAAGGTTTATGACAGGGCTGCATCTTGTCACCATAATCTGTATGCTAAAGCCATATTCCAAAAGGCTAGGGGAGGATAACATATGGCTAGGTTTAAGACTTATAAACTGATGACACAACATTGCTGATTGAAGCAAAAGAATGTATGGAACATTTGCAGAGAAAAGTCAAAGAATAAAGTTGAAAGTTGTGATTAGAACTGAACAAGATATGTCGGAAAACAATGGATAACATCGATAAATTTGAGCTCGGTAGAGAAGAAGTTGTGAATATTACGAGTTTTGGGTGCCCCTTTGACCATAGATTTGACTAACTCTTAAGAAATATTACGTCGTTGGCACTATGCAAGTCAGCTATGAAGTCTCTAGACAATTTTTTTTTAAAAGCAAGGACATCAGACTGTAGTTAAGGTTATAACTAGTTCAGACTAATATTCTCAGTTGTCAACTCGGTTGCACAAAGCCAAATTCTTTTTTAATTCTTTAGTCTATTGGGTCACTAAGACTCAAATCTGAGTTTTAAAACAAAACAAAAAGACAGCAAAACCACATACTGAAAATTCATCAAACCAAATAAAAATGTCTTCATCACTTCCTCATTATTTTGGAAAGGAATTATGCATGCACATACCTGATATGGCCATTTTGAGCACTGTTATTATCAATGTTGAATGAGTAAGTTGGTCATATCTGTACATGTAAACCCATTTGTCTGTTACATGATCATACTGTATATCATTTTGAAATATCCATTATTCAAAAATGTATATCCAAATGCCAAATCAAATTGACCTTTACATTTTTTTGTATTGTTTTCTGCAGTTTGTGTAAGCTGCTCCTTAGGGTTGATGAGGATGATTTCATCTATCAAGTTGTTACTCCTTCGGTCAGTAAAGGAGGAAAATATCAGGACTTCATTTTACTGGCCTCTAGAAGACCACCCTGTGATAGCGGGTGAGGATGACTATAGCAATTCTAGTTGTGGTATTAAAAGCTAAGATTTGCTTCCTTTACTTCAGTGATAGAAAAATACTACACAGACAGCTTTTTCTTTATTAAAAATAATATGCACTAATAATCTGAACAATAAGACCAGGTATGAATAAGATAAATTTGTTACCTTTAAATAAATAATTTAGCATTACATCACTGCTCACCAGGGCCGTAGCTTGGGTTTGCGGGGCCCCTGGTGCAGGTTGTACCAGTGGGCCCTGTTTGAAATTGTTTAATTTGTATGTTTGTTCTATTTATTTATTTGTGCTATGTACACAATGTTTAAGCTTTTTCAAGTTTGTAGGTGTCCAGGTTCTGAAACCGAATAATCAAATGTAAAATAGCACTGCATAGCCTTCACTGTAAAATTAAATATACAGTCAAACCAAAATTGATTCAAACAACTTCAGCATTTCGCACATTATCATGGTTTATTTGCTATAGTTTAGAAAATGGTAACAAAATATGACAAGAACTTAGATTTAAACTGTGTCAGAGCAAATTAATCTTTATAATGTCAGATAACATTGATATATATGTAATGGATTACAATCATCCAAAAATTTAGACAACTGTTAGTATGACAATATTTACACAACTATCAATACTTTGTTGACCAATTCTACCGAGTCTATGGTGTAAAAAGGTCGCATTAGCAATTAAAGAAAAAACACTTAAGCAAAACATGGTCAGGTCAAAGTGTCTGAATAATTTTTGGTTCCATTTTTTTTAAATCAATTTTACTGGTAGTCCACTGTATGAAGAATTTTTGGGTCAAATATGTCACAGTTTACTTTATTTTGCTATCCTCACTTACATAAATGAACTATAGTGTACTGCACCCACTAGTAAAAAAATATAAAACAAATATTTCTGGTGTCTGAATAATTTTTAGTTTGACTGTGGATTAATTATTGTTAAAACTACAAAGTAATTCAATCAAGAGCAGTGATTCTTTCTTTCATTTTATTGGATTAACATTAAGGACACCGACAGCTCTAGTAAATTAGGCATGATCACTTTAAGAGACAATGCATCCAATATAATGATGCACATCCAATTTCTTTCTCAACTGATGCATAAGACATAACCGACAATTTTTTCGAGGATACTCTCCAAGACGGGTATTTTGACATAATTTTGTATTGATTTGTCGGTACAAGAGCGAGAAGAGGTAAGCGAGAAGAGCGAGAAGAGATTTGTCAGTGTACAAGCGATTTGAGACGTGTCTCTCTGCGTGCGCCCTGGTGCTGAATTGGGCTCTTTCACATCTTTTTCTGTTTGCATGTTAAACTGCGATTTGTATTTGTTCGTTCAGGTGCAGGAGGACGCGAAGGAGAGCTTGGTTCGGTCTTGCTATCTTGCTATCTGTGAGACATGGCGCGCGAGTACTCAGTTGAGCTTTTCCACGTCTTTTGTTTGAATGCTTTAAATTCTTTTGAATGTTTGAATTGGCAAGGCTTAAAGGAAGGCTTACATGTGCAAATAATACGCTTTCGTGACGCAGCAGTGGCCCATCAACTGTCTTGGGCGTCTTTTTAGGCTGGCCTCAGGCAGCCGGTTGAGATCGCCGGGGGGCCCCCCTTCAGCCGTGGGCCCCTATAATCGTCACCACCTTTCACCCCATTAGCGATGGCCCTGCTGCTCACCAGTGCATCCTCTGCAGTGAATGGGTGCTGTCAGAGAAAAGACTTATGGATGTGTTGGTATTTCTTGCAAATGCAGCTTTTCTACCTTGCAAGATATTAACTGATGGACTGGAGTCGTGTGTACTTGTGGATTATTGTGATGATTTTATCAGCTGTTTGGACTTTAATTCTGAAAGCACCTATTCACTGCAGAGAATCCATTGGTGAGCAAGTGATGTAATGCTACATTTCTCCAAATCTGTTTTGATAAAGAAACAAACTCATCTACATCTTAGATAGCCTAAGTGTGAGTAAACTTCCAGCAAATTATCATTTTTCTGTGATCTGTTCTTTTAAGGACCCATGAGTTTCTCTAAAGGCATGTTCATATGTCGAAACTGCAAGTTAATGTGGTTCCATGTGTTCACGTTCTTGTAAAACTTGTAATTACAAGGTCCGACAAGGTTTTCTACTGATTACTGAAATTACACTGATTCATTTTGGCATTAACAGTGTTGGTACAGAAACACATAATTCTGAGTCTGAGGAAGTGAACAGCTTCGAGTAGAATGTCACGGGTTATCAGTAATTATGATATGGCATGAATGCAGCACAATTATATTTAATATTTACATATAATGTATATTTGTTTTTTAGGGATCCATATGTAATTGCCCTAAGATCAGTTGCTCTACCCTCTCACCCACCCACAGAGGAGTTCCACAGGGGTGAGGTGGTCTGTGCTGGGTTCACCATTTATGAGGTTTCAAAAAGTGTCTCGAAGGTAGTAAAATACTAAATGATGGTCACAATGTACTTCATGCTGAAGTGTCTTATAGGTTCCCTGTTTTTCCCTCAGATTTCCTACTATAATCAGGCCAGTCCAGAAGTCCTGCCATACATCTCCACTGACATTGCAGGCCTCTCGTCCAGTTTCTACTCAATATTCTGTGCATGCAGGCAGTACCTACTGGAAAACATAAACAGTACATCTGCATTCATTCCTTCTGGATTGTAACGAGTGGTGGACGAAGTACACAAATCAAGTACTTGAGTAAAAGTACAGATGCGTATTATAAAATATTACTACAGTAAAAGTACTGCTTTTAAAATTGTATTTTATATAGACTACTTAATTTAATTTTATATTTGTGCAGATTTGTTTAATCCTACTGCCCAAAATACCTGGAATTTTCCCAAAATAACCAATATGGAGTCAAGATATATATTTTGTTGTTGATATGGATTACGTTGATGAAAGTGATGTAGTAATGTTCACTGTGAAGCTTACATCGTAATGTACCTATGAGAAAACGGATTTAACCATTTAATTTTCACCAGTAATAAAAAAGTTTTTTAAAACTTGTTGTTTTGCAGAACATCACAGGTTTATATGACATGATAATAAGGCCTGAAGTTAGGAAGACATTTTTAAGGAAAATATAATTATAGTTTCATAATGATTTTTTTTATCTTCTCAAACATTGTTTGTGGTGTAAAATCACCCCTGGCCAAATGCCCCCAGAGGGCATCTCTTCCTACTCTGATAATTACTGTAGCTACCATGTTCTGGACATCACATTCTTTCTTTTTCCCTCAGATGTAATCTATCTAGGTATAGGTGGTTGAAAAAAACATTTGGACTTTATATCTAAAATTTCCTTAACATAGCAGCTTGTTAGCTAGACAGTTAACATCAGCTAACAATATTTACTTATTTTTAGTATGGTTGTGAATAAACATGTCTACTCGGCTAGTTGATCTAAACAATATACAAATTTATATTAATAAACAAAATAAAAACAGACATCACATAGGGCTAAATGCGTAGCATTTTAATAAAACTGCTAATGTTACAGCAGCGGGGAATATAAACGTGCATGAGTTATTTTGTTTAATCTGTGTTATTTTAATGTTTCTTTTTTTGACCTAAAACATAGAAACACTTTCATTGATTTGTCTGCTTTCAAGCATTTCAGTGGGCTTAAATGGGTCACCCTTTACAGCAGATTTAGTTCAGAACTGACCGTTTTGACCTAAATATGATTTTCAGTTGCATTAATTAATCCTAAAACTCAACATTAGTAACTTACTTTTCGCAGCATCAGACGCGCGCACGTTCACAAGATCTCCCGGTTCGACGATATGTAACGATAACGATATGTTTTATGAAATGTAGTAAAGTAAAAAGTACGATATTATGCTTTGGAATGTAGTGACGTAAAAGTAAAAGTTACTCAAAATAAAACTACTCCAGTAAAGTACAAATACTTGAAAAATGTACTTAAGTACAGTAACGAAGTAAAGCTACTATAAAATCCTCTATAGGGCACTCCTTGTGCTCCGACAGCCATTTTGCAAAGCCACTGTTACAGTGCAACAGGTTCACATAACATCATGCTGAAATATCTTTAAAAATAAACACAATCTCTAACACTGGCCTAATGGATAGAGCGTTGGACTTGGAACCTGAGGTAACCCAAGATTGTGGGTTCGAATCCCGGCTCTGGCAGGAAGTGTCCCCGACGGAGCAAGGCACCGAACCCCCAACTGCTCCCCGGGTGCTGAAATGTTGGCTGCTCACTTGGATGGGTTAAATGCAGAGAACACATTTCACTCCTCATTATACCCTGTATAATTGTGTATGTGACAAATAAAGCTCATCTGAGCTTAATTTGTATTGTATCAGATTATTTACATACTATATTACAATACTCTTATACACGGAAGATCGTATGCATTTTGCGTCCTGCGATACTCTCCAAAACGGTGCTACGGTGAAGTTACGGTACTGAATTGTTGAATAAAGTCGTTATTTTTGTTTTATTTCCATACAAAAAATATTCTCGTCGATTCATAACGTTACGGTTGAACCACTGATGGCAGATGGACTATTTTGGCAATATTTTCATACTTTTCTGCACCTTGACAGTGTAATTTACTTGGCAGTCAATAGGACAGTCACAAGCCTCCCGGTTTTCATCTAAAATATTTTAAATTGTGTTTCCGAAGACGAACTAAGCTTTTACGGGTTTGGGACGACATGGGGGGTAGGTGATTAATGACAACATTTTCATTTTGGGGTGGAGTATCCTTTTAACTGTCATTTTGCAATGTCTTTGTCAGTGCTGTATGATCTTGATTTTCAGGCTGACATATTTGCTATATGTTCTCTTTACATATTAGGCATGTTGTAGAAACTCCGCTGTCTGTTCAGTGCTCTGATAGCCATTAAGCTTGCAGTCCAAGTACCGAGGCCTCTGACCGATGCTCCAGAGTCCTTGAGAAGCGTGATTGTGTATGGATAAGGCTTCTACATACAGTCACAGTCCTGTACAGGGTCTCAGCATGCAGCTGCAGTGAAATGTCTTGCCAAGCCCCCTGGAAGAGCTGCACCATCTCCTCCACCAACTCTGGTTTGTAGCCTTCATTAAGAACCTCTTTAGGCCAACCTGGAGCCAAGGTCACGTATGGAAAGATTTGATCAATGGTTCTCAAGAATTCCTATCCTGTCACGTAGTCTTGGATATAGAAAGCTCCACATGCTATGTCCATGTTGACCCAGGTGAGGTGGTGCAGCAGGTCTCTATCAAATGCCTGACGGAGGAGCTCAGCTGACTCTGACTTTATCCTTAAGTAGATTCCCCACGACTTCTTGGAGGCAAGAATCAGCTCTAGGCAGTCCTGTAGAGGCAGCTCAGGCTGGTATTCTTGAATGATGGGAATGTTTGGTTGACCTACACTTAATATTACTGGGATCACCAGCATTCCCCTCTCGCTGTCTGCAAAAAATACTTGAATTACTATTTATCAAGATCTATGCATTTTCACATGTCGCAATTGTTAAAATCACACTTTCGAGCAGATATAGCAAATAATATTTATTGGTCACTGTGTCCCACTGGATGTTGAGTCCATCACTGTTCACCGGCCTGAAATAGTCAATATGTCCCCACCTGGATAGGATCTTCTGGTTCTGTTTCTCAGCAAAGAAGATGCCTGTGTTACTCATATAAACAATTAGGGATAATTTAAAATTATGACCGAAATACAAATGAAAGCACTAAAAATAAAGTAAATAATTTGAAATTATTTTTCAAGTTAATTTAGGTATAACAACATTAGTATTAAAAATTGATATACATTTTAAACAACAACTAAAAATTTGCTAAAGATTACAGAAGTCACTCAAAAACCAAGTAGCTTCCTGTTGATCAGTATGGTGAATTTGCATGGAAAAGACAATGTGAAATCTACATGGGAATTGGTCTTCCTTTATACAAAGAAGAAGAACCATTTTAGGTTCATAAAAGACACATTTGTTGATCAGTTGTGTCTTTTTTACAAGTCCAATGTCAAACAAAACCACTAAATAAAAAACCTCTAATAAGGCAGATAACCAATATTGTACATCCCTATACACTATGTGAGGTTTAATATGCAAGACCATGATGTCACTTACCAGCAGCTTCTTTGAACTGTGATAGCACAGGCTCATAGATGCCATAATAGATGCAAATAGGGTTGCTGTTGTCTCTGATGAAGAGTAGGTAATTCACGGTGGGTTTCTCCTTTCCTTGCCACAGGGTTAAACTGAACCTGTCTCATCATAACCAGTCCAGAATATAGTATAAACATAAGTTTGTTTGTTTTTTTACTGAAATTACTGAGTTAACTGAGTTACCTTGAAGAATGGCTGAGCAGCTAGCTCAGGTGTGGCCACCCATTCTTAGCCATCAAAGCATGGACAGGAAAGGATTTTCTGAGGGAGGTGTCTTACAATAGAGTACATCTCTTCCACCATACTGCATGTGTGTCACATTAGGGAAGATGGAAATATAAAGAACCTTCCATCCTGGAGAGATGGTGACATTTCAGCTGAATGAGCTCAAAAAAACCTTACAATAAAAAGTCAGCAACTGAAAAACAACATTAAGCAATCAACAGATAACAAAATTAGTTATGTTGTTCAGAATATCATTTCAATGCATTACATATTAATTGCATTCCAGACTGTGTTTTGACAAGATTTTTCAGGGCCTCTTTCTTCATTTTACACAGTTACGCCAATAGGTAGAGATAAGTCATTGTCCATATGAGCGAGTTAAACCATTTATTAAACCATTTATTCCCTCAATTTGTTTAGTCACAGTAATTCATTCAGGAATGAAACAACTACCTGTTTTAATGAGTGAGTCCCTGTTTATAATTTCTTTTAACTCAACTGTTTTATTTGGGAATGAATCACAACTACCCCAGCTAACAATTTTTGGTTCCCAAAACGTTCTGGGAATAATAATTTGTGATTATTAAAACAAAAACAAAAAAATACTTTGTTCATGAATGTTATGTGTACTGTAGGTTCTCTTTCAGTCTTTACAAAAAAACAAAACAAAAAAAAACCACTCCAACAACAAAACCCCACATTCTGAAAATAAACTACACAATAGACAACATTCCTAGAATGTCATTGTTTCCCAAAGATAACCACATGTGAACCATATGAGAACATTAGTAAAGCGTTCTGAGTTTGCTGAGACATTGAGTCCGTTGTTTTATGTAAAATTACCTTTGGTGGAGCAAAATATATATACATAACTGGAAATATTTGGTCTATAATATAACTCAACTTCTAGTTTGAATAACTCTTGTACAAAAGCAATCCACAATATCATACTTGCATACTCTTTACCTTTTACTGTAACTTCACGCATCAACCCCATTGCAGCATTTGGACCATCAGACACCCACTTATTTGTTATATTTAACAAATAATCCCTTACACCTCCTCATCCAACCAAAAAGCCAACTATGAGGGTCTATAAAACCTTCCCCCTAAATGCAGCTAAAACCTCAAAAATGTAGAACAGGCTTTTGGTTCCATGGCAACCAATGCTGATCACACTGGTTTTATTGCTCAAATGAATGCAGGCAGAACAACTCTCAATTCAGTTCCCCATAGAAAAGACACATAATGCCAATCAAAATTGACTCTTCTCTAATTAATTCATAGACATACCTTTCTGTGAATGAACACACATCTCCTGCACCTGCACTGTGTGTATTATTACTGATTTTGTATTTTGTCTTCTGTATTGTATACTGTTTTATGCATGCTTATGCATTACCGCAGGAAGTAGGGGTGCTGAGGGTGCTGCAGCACTCCCTGGCATGCAGCCCAAGAAAAAATGAGGGGGCTGGGGATGCGGTGTAAAAAAATAAAAAAAAAATTGTAACAGATAATAAATAAAACTAATTGTATTAATTTGTATATTCATTAAAATTAATAGAAAAAAGAAGCATAAGCCTACAATGACAATAAGCAACAGTAAAACATTAATTAAGTTGAATCAAATTGATTGTGAAAGTAGTTTAAACTTAAACTGACTTAGGAAGTCATTTGTTGCCATGACTTTTTTATCATATTATTACCTGTCTTTGTCATACCCGAATCAAGAATTAATGGCCATTTCTACAGTCATTGCAAAGATGCAGCAGAGAAAGATCGAGAGCGTCTGTTTTCCTTAGCAGCAACCAGTCTCGCATTCTCGCATCTGCATCGCTTATTTTGATCTTTAACTTTAGATCTTTCCTATTCTTGGAACAAAATTAATGCCTAAGATTGATTCAGTATTACTCTTAATAAAAAAAAAAAATCCCACACACAACTTCAGCAATACTACAATGACAAAGCCGCCTATATTAAGCATAACAATTTTATTAACAGAACGAATAAGATATATCCGCATTGTAACAAATAAATAAAAGGTTTTTGGATTTTCCCCTTCAAATGAATGCTTAGTTTGGCTCATTATTAATAATAATAATTTAAAAGGCCATTGGCCTACAACAAAACAGGACAATGACAAATTAACTTAAACTTTTTAACTTTTATTAACAATATGAATAAGGGAAATATGTGTTACCTGCATTGTATCACAAATGAATAAACAGTCATTGGATTACCCCTTTCTTTAAAACGATCATAGTTTGTGGTTTGTTAGCCTATTAATTAAAACACATCAGCCATAAAATAGTATGCAAAACGCTAGGGGTAGGCTAAGGGGGCCCCGAATGTTTTCAGTAAAGCCCCGAATGTTTTTATTACCATGCCTCGCAAGCACTATCACTGAGTTTCCATGCGCAATAAAATATTTTTTACTACAACCGCAGATTTGTTCTCTGCACATATAACAGTGTCAACTTTACGTTGTCATTCATTCACTCCTGATAAGGACCGCCCACTGGGGCTCGTAGCCATTTTGACTGTCATGTAAACTGACCAACCGACGATAAGAAGTTATAGGATCTATACGATCCAGCCAATGAGATCAGATCATGTGGAGCCAGGCGGTTCATTGGTGTGTGGTATTTTACTATATCAGTTTATTTGAAAATAAAAATGGACATTTCAAAATTCTTCCAAAATAAGAATGTAAAACACGCCCAGCCAGCATTAAACGGCAAGAATCCGCTGCTTCAGGTATCTGTACCTTACTAACGTTATATAACTTATCGCTGTAACAGTCTCGCCATCCGTCAAAATACGTTATTTGTTACTGAGCCGTGTCACTGTGAAACAACAAATATAGGTTTTTAATCATGATATTGCATTTATGATTCGTTTTTAAATTATGGGATTTGCATTTTGGATCATATTGATCATATAAGTTAACGGTTGAGCCAGGAGCGTAGCCAGAAAGGAGACTCTGGATGTGCAAAAGAAAAACTGGGTGTGCCACATGTATTGTCAGATTAATGCAAAAAAAAAAGAATAAAAATAAAGCCTGCTTATTGGGTATTAATATGTTAGTTTAACCATTTCATTTTTGTGTAGGCTACATGTGTCTGTTATCCTATGTGTGTGTATCTGTGTAAGCAAGCTTAATGATTATTAATATGATAGTTTAACCATTTCATTTATATTTGTGTGTGTGTGTGTGTGTGTGTGTTTCTGTGAGCCTATTGTCCATTTTCGATGAGTTTCACTGTCAGCTATGCATCCAGCTATGTTGGCCTAGACCCTAAAAGCATACCACCTTAGGCCTTCAAATTCTTGAACCCTGGTTATCGCTGCTTGCAGCTATATTTTTGTTGTTGTAGTTTTTTTCCATTTTCCGAAGCTTTCTCGCTCAAGAGTGTCACCGACAATCACATACAGTATAACCTACAACAGCTCTTTAACTGCGCTCTAGTCAAACGCGCTCACTGTAGCCTAATCATTAACTACACACATCATAAACCCCTTCTAGGCAAGTACAATTTATCACATATTTTAATAAGACTAAACTCCTATTTAACCTGATGATCACAGGTTTAATAAAAATACATTTTAAGTTTCTAATTATAACACCGCATTTCCACGGTTATTCAAACAATGAACAAATGATACAGTGAGCAAAGCACATTTACTTTATCAAAGAATAATCATTGACTTCAGTGACTAGGCGATGTAAAAACATATTATGTAAAAACAGCTGTAGCTGCTGTACTAAATAAAAACAAAATGCTTTTAAATAATCCCTCCTTTTATTAAATCATTAACATCCTGCAATGGCGACTTAAACTGTACATGGGCCTACATATAATGTTCCTTTTAAATTACTTTTTGTGCAATAAACAATCTTGAATAGATGTCTTGCAAGACACATTAGAGAAAGCAGTAAAATATTTTGTATACATTACATTCAGGATCACCAACAACATAGCAGAATACAGTTAATGGTGCCTGTTAGCTGCTCAAAGGGCGAGACGGCGTGGTCTGGCCTTGAATGCCTCAATTATGTTATTATGTTATTATTATTTTATTTTTTTAGAAAATAATGTAAAATTTTAATAAAATGTTAAATTAACAAATATTGTAAGCACTGCTTAATCTGTCAATTGTGAGGTCCCGGAACAAAGCGGGGTAATGAATCCCTCCGGCAAGTTTTTTAATATTATTATTGAACTTTCAAAAATACAAAATTCAACAGCAAGTTCATATATATATATGCTTTTATTTATGTAGGCTACACAGAGAAACAATACATAGAGAAACAAGATGCGCTTTCTGCCGCTCGTGCAGTCTCCGTGAAATGGAGCGGCGTCACAGCAATGAACCGCTACTTTATTAAACGAACGAACCAAAAATACAAATCTTTAATTACATAGTCGGAATGAAAAGGTACAGGGCGGGAACAGGGGTGCTGAGCGTGCTGCAGCACCCTGTTTTTTTCTGTGGGCAACTGTAAACTGTTGTGAATAAAAAATATATAGGCTAAATTTGTTATAATAAAGATTAATTTAAAAATGTATATGGTTGCTCCGATGTTTATAACATTTAGTTTACATTGGCTATTTTGCTATCTATTTCTATGTGATCTCATATTTACCATTTGCCCATTAATTTAACAGTTGTAAGAATTAAAGTTATCAAAGTTATTAAACTGAACTGATGCAGGGCTATTTGATGCGCACGTTGGGCACATCCTGTCAAATCACGCACGCAGCACTGCCAATGCTTGCTTTTATGTTTGTGAATGCTATGATTGTGTTGAAGAATTTGTAGGTTGTGGCTTAAAAGCGAACATGGAAATATCATGGATGTACTTTTTTTTTTGTTCTCAGCGATATGAGTCTTTCCTTCTCCCAAAACAGCTTATAGCTAAAATAGTTCAGTTTTGTATATAATGGAAAAGTGATTAGACTATGTTTCGTTTTTTTCTTCATAAAGTTAATTTAGAAAAACCTTGGGAGCATTTTTTGTTCGTTAAATGTTTTTTTTTCTTTTAAGCAACGACCAAGCGGCCAGCATCAGAGTTGATCGCCTATGTTTGATTAATTTAGCCTTATCAAATCATCACGACTTGACTAAAATAAAATCGATAGATAGGCCTATAAACAGTTCAAGCATATCACAGTGTTAGTTTAAATGTTTAACCTATATAAATGTGCAATATCCAACAGTTTGTGTGGAGAGTGGAAGCTGAAGGGAGCTTTACAGGACATGGAGGATTTTTTTCTTACAGTAAAAACAATTTAAAATACGCCGTGTGATTTTTTTTTCCTCATAAAGGTAAGAGTAATATATCATTTTGAACTGTAAAGGGTCTACTTTTATTTGTGTGCATTCACAATATCAACATTGTGCTTTTATAAAATAGGAAACCAGAGAATGCACTTTCTGCCGGTTTTGAACAAGAGGCTTCAATGATGAACCGAAACTCGGCAACTCGAAACTGGCTCAGAGATATGATAAATATATCTATAGAAAGCTTTAAAATACTACTTTAAAACGAAATAATTCAAAGCAAAGCAAAAACTCTTCATTAGCCTATGTAATCCGTTAAGATGCATATATTTCTCCAATGAGGAAATGGCGAGTCATTTTTCCCCTTCACCTCACCATCTAAAATATAAAAATAAGGGAAAGCCTAAAACAGGCCCATTATAATTTGCGTTTTATTTTATAATTGTATTCAATAAAAAAAAGTATGTAAATCTTTGTCCTTGAAATTTAAAGGATTTGTTGCAATGCAATTTTGTCTGACTGATGTGAATTATTTATTGGCCTATCGTTTTAATCCATGCAGCAAATGCTTTAAAAACAGCTTTAAAATTACTTTATTGCATTCCAGATGCTTTTAAGCTTGAATGTAACTTGAACGTAAAACATTGTTATGTACGGTGACGTAATACTGCCATCCATATAATATTTTTTCCACTCAATTATGTCGTTATAACGAGATCTTTTCTCGTAATAACGAGATCTTTTCTCGTTATAACGAGATCTTTTCTCGTTATAACGAGATCTTTTCTCGTAATAACGACATCTTTTCTCGTTAAAACGACATATTTTTCTCGTTAAAACGACATCTTTTCTCGTTATAACAACATATTTTTCTTGTAATAACGACATGTGTCGTTATAATAGATATATGGTAGAGCTGAGGTGAGCGAGTGTCCGCGCTGCTCAGTCTGACATAAACGAAGATCTGCATGCTGCTGAATTGAAATACACTGTTTTAAATGTATTTAATGTAATGGTTTTAATTATAGCAGCATGTTTATTAGGATTAATGTCCAATACAACATTATCCAATAACAGCACTCAGACCCATGACTTGTTTAGGCTATATATGATCAGATCAAAACAGTTATTTTTGAATAATTGACTCTGGGCTTGGAATATTTATTTATTTGAATGACTGAAGTTTGATTGAACAACAAATCGAAATATGAACAAAGATAAATAAAGAGATTTTCTCATAGGTTAATAATAATAATAATAATACTAATTATTATTATTATTATTACTATTTCGTTCTGTTTGAAAACGGGCAAACAAATTAAGCTAGATTTTTCGTAGGCCTATTTTTGTTCGTGGGTAAACAAATGAGCTGCTTTAATATTTGTTTCACATGTGTGGGCGGCCTTGATATACTTTAGTCTGATTATATATTAATTATGTATTAATGATTTAATATTATTAAATGATCTTTAGCTGAATCATCGCATCACGTTCTTCTTATGGGTTAAATTGCAGGCTTTGCTTTACGGAAGAAACAGTCTTCGCTGCGCTGGGTGTGAGCACTGACCACAATAGTACAGATGAAAAGACTGTACAGTATCTCTTGCTGGATTTAGGCTATACGAATTAAATAAACACAAACTTGTTTTCGATTGTTTTATTTAAGTAGACCTTTAGATATAAGGCGCGCCAGAAAGCGCACGCTGTTATTTTACAAAAGCAATTCGTAACATTTAGTTCTTATTGTGGAAGTATATAAAATTGCTTTCCTCGGTTATCACAATTTAAGGGATCGCGTCGGTGTCGCCGAATTGAGAAGAACAGTGGTGTGCTTTAAATGAGATAAAGCAACATCCAGACTGTATGAAACGTTATTGTGACTAATTTGCAGAGCGGTACTAGATGAACTCTTATTCTGCGTGATGGGATAGACAGTAAAGACAAGCTGAGTTAAAACATAGACTTTTTTAGGGGCCATCCTCGGTTCACAGCAACCCGGGACTATCAGAGATGGATAAAACAGTTTTTATTAACATTAAACATTTAATTTAATATTTGTATATTATTAGTATTATTAGGTTATTAACTTGTTAGGGCTATAGGCCTATTTCTATTTCATATAATATAATATTTTATTACTTTCCACCTAATTAACGTTTTGTACCAGAGAATGTGAGAGAAGCGGAGCGGTTCAATATTCCGCTGTGTGTGTGTGCGCACCGCTCAGTCGTTCACGGCCAAATCAAACGCTCCGCTAATGTTCCGCTCACGCTCACCGGTAAACCAAATCCCGCTCAGATCACGCGCTCACATTAAATGTCTCCTGTAACGTTAGGCCTATTTATTTTTTCCTGTTTATAGTGAAATTATTGAATAAATGTCTCAATTAAACAGTTATGTTTCAGGGTGAACTTGTTTTAATAGGGATGTTCATTAACCGTTAACCGACTGATAAGAATTTTGACCGATTAATACAATCAGTTAAATGGTTTAAAGTCACTTATTTATTTATTTTTAGTAATTTATTAAAATATGTTAAAAGGTTTGCTGCATGGTTAAAATAAGCTATACGCGTATAAAAAACACGTTTTTTAGAGAGAGCAAGAGAGAGAGAAAACAAGTCGCCTATAAGTCGCATTTTATTATTTAATTCTGAACATTTTTGTAAAATAAGACAAAAATAGAATGCAGCTTTCTGCCTGCTTTAATTTCAAAGCACAATAATGAAATAAACTCTGCATACTCTAAAAACACTGGGTTAAAAACAAACCAATTTGGGCTGGATAAATATAGGACAGAACACATTTGGGGTTAATTTACCCAGTAAATCGGGTTGTTTATTTAACCCATCATAAATGGTTGATTTAACCCAGCTAATAGGTTTATTCGTTTCTATTATAATATTAGCTTTTTTTTACTTTATGCATGAAATAATATTTACAGATTAATTTAAATCCTCTAAACTTTTGTAAAATACTCCAGAACCACTGGTTAACGTGATAACTTCCTTTATTTCTAATTTGCTTGCTTTTATCCTTTACACATTGCCCTATTTAATCTCGTTTAACAAACATTAGAAGTAAAGATTAAACATTAAACAGATGTAATTCACGAGTAAATGGCCCACTCTGTAATTGTGTGTCCACCGTAACAGAGTCCTGTTCGACGGGGACTGATCACGGATCCGCCGCCCTGCACTTCACTCATGGACGAAATGAACTGCGATGCCCTTCATAACCTGACCAAAACAGTAAACAGCTCTGAGGACATTTTTTAACATCCAAAGTATTTGTGTTCTGTATCTTTATAAATACATCATTTATTTTAAGCAAAGCATCAGATTCTTCATCAAGCAATAAAACCGACGCAACGCGAGCGACGTTTGTTTATTGATTCACACCCTGTGCCTGTATGTTGCTCTGCATACATTTGAACGATATTCTGCACAGAAACAATTTTATAAATAAAATAAAATGTACACAAACTACCCAAACACTGGAAAAATAACTCAAATAAATTACCCAAAAGGCTCATCTCAGCATTTGGGTTAAAAAAAAATAATCCAGGACTTTTTTTTAGAGTAGGCTGCTTGTTGCACAGTATTTATTTTATTTTCTTAAATTATTATTTAAGTCAAAATATATTTTTAGTATAGGCCTATTTATTCGTTATAATATATAACGCCTAGCTTTATTATGTTGATCTCTGCTTGCAGAAGTGCTGCAAGTGGGTGATATGATCATGTAAATCACTGTGTGCACATGCAGTTTTATTTTACGTACTTTATGTAATATTAGCCTATTTGTGATAAACTTGAATGCTGTGTACATCGCGTGCCATTGCCTACAGTCCGGTAGCCTATGGTCAATATAATAATTAATTATGTAATAATTTCTATAATAATTCACAAAGGTCAAGTAGGTTTGTTTATGCATTAAACGAGAAATGGATGTTGTTCCCTCAACATAGCGAGGCCACGACATGAGGAGGCCTTTACCGTTATTGTTCATATTTCGATTTGTTGTTCAATCAAACTTCAGTCATTCAAATAAATAAATATTCCAAGCCCAGAGTCAATTATTCAAAAATAACTGTTTTGATCTGATCATATATAGCCTAAACAAGTCATGGGTCTGAGTGCTGTTATTGGATAATGTTGTATTGGAGATTAATCCTAATAAACATGCTGCTATAATTAAAACCATTACATTAAATACATTTAAAACAGTGTATTTCAATTCAGCAGCGTGCAGATCCTCGTTTATGTCAGACTGAGCAGCGCGGACACTCTCACCTCAGCTCTACCATATATCTATTATAACCACATAAAATATGTCGTTTTAACGAGAAAAGATGTCCTTATTACGAGAAAAGATCTCGTTATAACGAGAAAAGATCTCGTTATTACGAGAAAAGATCTCGTTATAACGACATAAGTGAGTGGAAAAATATTATGTGGATGGCAGTATTACGTCACCGTAGTTATGAATTCATTGTAGCCTATTCCCATTTGTAAAATAGCTAATTGTTGTCTAACACGATCTCATGAAAGTGCGTAGGCTATAGCACGATTTTCTGTTTCTATTTGGCGTAATATTTATACACAGAAATTGACTACCTACAAATTGACTACCCCCCACAGCACCCCCTACATAAAACACCTTCCCGCGCCCCTGAAAGGTACATTTCTTTTTTAAAGTCAGCGTCGCACTCTGCAACTTTATCTTTTCAGCCGACACTGACTGAGAAGAAATCACTAGTTTATTAACGAATAATTAAAATGTTTTATTTTGCCTTTCCCCCAACATTCATAATCATTAGCCTACTTTTGCCGTTGCAAGTTTTAGACGGCGCTTACGCGGAATAGGCTATACGCCTATATATTGAAGGATGGTTAGTAGCCCAAGTTATTATATTAATCAATTTATGTGTGACTAGTGAAATCTTTAGTCGGGGACAGGCCTTCTTGGCACAAGGAACCGATACATTTTTAAATAAAATGCTGTCAATTCGAAAAGTGCGCCTGCTAATCACGTCACGTTATATTGCAATGCAGAGTTATGAATGCGTAATAATAAGTAAAATGTTTTTAATTTATTTCATTTCTTATGGGTGCAATGGCGGTGCTTTGGTCTTTCTTGGGGGTGCTGAAGCATCTGCTCCTCCTTTGCGCTGCCCATGTTTATTACGATTAAAAAAATAATAATTCTGCATCTGTTTTTAGGTGTGCCAGCTGCCACTGTGGGTGGCACCGGCACACCCTGGCACACCCGTGGCTACGCCCCTGGGTTGACCAGCGCAGTCTTCCTACACACACACACACACACACACACACACACACACACACACACACACACAGAGACAGCGATTATAACCGGTTTGGTCAGCATAGTCTTTAGCAGACTTTTATTCGTTTAAGGGTAAAAATTCAATAAACAAGTTAATAATAAATAAATATTTTGTTAACGAAAATGCTGCTAAACACTGACATGTTACCCACACTGTATTTCAAGTAGCACTGACAATCCCAGCAGGGGCGTAGATTACGCGAGTTCGGTAAAGTTGGCAAAATATTCACAGATTCGACTTTTCCGGATCAATAACTCGCGAACAAAACGTTTTTACGGCACAAATGACGCCTCTTTTCATTCGCAGTGATGTAGTAAACAAGCTGCAAGCGTGTTTTCCTCAAAACAAGCTTTCCTCCGTTCTGTACAAAATACATTGATCTCAATGCGCTGGCGTCTGAGAGACAAGTTCTAAGGGACCGTCTGCAAAGTGCGAAACGCGAAAAACGTTACTAATAAAATACTCAATACCTTCACACTCACAGTAACACATGGTAGTGTCACCAAATTTAGTTCACACGTCACTGCTCTCCTGCTGGTTATACTACAACAGTTATTTGTAAATGTTTGCTTATACAAATTTTTTATGATTTTTTATTATGAAAAATAGTTAATAACTTTACTGTAAAACACTGTACTTTCACCAAATTCACTTCACACATCACTGATATTATGCTGGTTATACTACAACATTCATTTTGAAAACAATTGCTTTGGCATATTTTTTATGATTATTTATTATGAAATAAAGCTAATAACTTTACTGTAACACACTGTACTTTCACCAAATTCACTTCACACATCACTGCTCTTCTGCTGGTTATACTACAAGATTTATTTTGAAAATAATTGCTTTGGCATATTTTTTATGAACCTTTATTATGAAAAATAGTTATTAACTTCACTGTTATTGGACATAATAGGTAATAACTTTACTGTAACACACTGTAGTCTCACCAAATTCACTTCACACACCACTGCTCTCCTGCTGGTTATACTACAAGACTTATTTTGAAAATAATTGCTTTTACACATTTTTTATGAACCTTTATTAACTTCACTGTTATTGAATATAATAGGTAATAACTTTAATGTAACTTTATTATGCCAAAGCAATTATTTTCAAAATGAATGTTGTAGTATGACCAGCAGAAGAGCAGTGATGTGTGAAGTGATTTTGGTGAAAGTACAGTGTGTTACAGTAAAGTTATTAATTTGGTTTCAAAATAAATAATCATAAAAAATATGCCAAAGCAATTATTTTCAAAATTAATGTTGTAGTATAACCAGCAGGAGAGCAGTGATGTGTAAAGTGATTTTGGTGAACGTACAGTGTGTTACAGTAAAGTTATTAATTTTGTTTCATAATAAGTAATCATAAAGAATATGCCAAAGCAATTATTTTCAAAATGAATGTTGTAGTATGACCAGCAGAAGAGCAGTGATGTGTGAAGTGATTTTGGTGAAAGTACAGTGTGTTACAGTAAAGTTATTACCAATATTAAGTAGCTTTATATATTCTAGATATGTTAGCTTTAATACTGTGTCAAAAAGCTACCACTTTTAAACAAACCAGCCAGAAAGCTTAAAGGAAATGTCACTAAATGTTTGTTTAATCTCAATGTTTAATTGATATAGGGTCTACATACCTTGACATGTTTGTCAGTTGAGCTTAATACATAGTTTATTTGCAATAGTTATTTGCAATAGATTTGTTTTTAAATACTTTTTTATATATTAACAATTAAAGTCTTGTAATCAGATTCACAAATAAATGACTTTTGAACAGATTTGAGTCAAAAACACAAATCAATATAATACACACAATTTTGAATATTTGTTATTGTTATTAAGCATGTAATCAGATTCACAAAAACTCAATTATGAATGGATTTGAGTTAAACCCACTCAAAAACCAAGTGTCATACATGCATTATAAATATTTTATATTATTAAGAAAAGTTGGAGAAGTTGTTTAAGTAATGACTGTATATTAGAACAGAATAAAGTAGTATGTGAATGTGCAAGTATCCATTACTGTGTGTTATGTACTGTACATACAACATACACAAAATACAATTTGAAATATGTAAACAATAGTACAAGGACATCTTTGTAACTTATACTCAAAAAGGTGCACATTAGTACCAATATGTACAACTATGAAACTTCTTGGGAGTAAATAAGGTACAAAGATGTCCTTTTAAGGGTACTATCCCTGTGATAAGCTGTTGTATTTCCTTCTTTCTTTCCTCCTGTTTTATAATCATATATAATAATATAATCATAAAGCATATTAAGCAAAAAGGTATGATTAAAAATAAAACCTGTAGATTAGACTAGGGTTAACTGAAAAAAAAACAGGTATAACACTAGACATTCCGTCCCCCCCACTTTTTATATGATGGCTACGCCCCTGAATCCCAGTTAGCAGTTGCAGCTGTGAACGTTCCTTTAGTGCCTTGCGTCGACTGCATACATATTTGAGAAACACAATGGAACGAGACTGGCTTAACCACCTGGCAGTGATGTCCAGTGAGAAGGAGAACTTGACTGCTGTTGACCACGACAAGGTGACAGACAGATTTGCCCAAATGAAATCACGACGATATAGTCTTATACTTCCACTGTCAAAGCAATAAATAACCATATTAAAACAGACATGGCATGAAGGGAGGAGAAAGGCAGATAAAAACACTTCACAAAGTTTGATTTGTTATCATTAGTTACTTCATTAACAATAAACTAATAACTTATCACAAAATTGTATTAATCTTTGTAAATGTTAATTGATCAGAATATGATTTTTCATTTGGAAAAGAAAAGAAAGTAAAACTAAAAATAGTCAAGCAGCCAACTTTTAATATTTTTGGACCACTTAAGATGTAATTTATAAGTATATGTAAAAATGAACGTAAATGTTAACCATCACACAAACTAATGTTAAAATACAACTTTACTGTGAAGTGTTACCACAAAAAGAAAATTCAATGTAAATGAAAATGGCAAATAAGCAGAAATGGGAAGTCGGCACACTTTAAGAAGAGAAGAGCATAAAAGGATAGGGGGGAGGGGAGGAAAAGGAGAAATGAGTGGATAAAATGTATGGAGAAGAGAAAAGCAGGACATTAAAAAATGGCATCAAGAAGAGAAATGAAGACATTCGATTAAGGAGAAAATGACGGGTGTGGATAGAAGAGAAGGAATACAAGTGGAGAGAGAAGAGGAGAGCAATCAGCACAAATCAAAAGGAGAAAGGAGGGATGTTATGATGAGAAGCAAAGAAGAGAGAAAGATAAAAAAGAAAGATGCTTTGACTGGTATATATTTGTAGAGTAAGAGTAAGTCAGTTCAAAGCTTGATGTTTCCTTCTTAATGTCCTTATTCTACCAGGACTAGAGTGTAGCCAGTAAGCCTGATGGAAAAGAAAAATAAGAGGCAGAGACATGTGAGAGAGACATGACATCAGCAGAACATATGAAAAAGAAATGGACTGATTTTCCTGCTACCAATTCAGCAGTCCACATGTTGAACTGTGCTGTTACTTTTGTTTGTAAATCCAACATCTTGGAATTTTTGGTGTACTCACTTTGGCTTGCATTGTTGTTGATTAATATGATTATATATTGGCAGCCTCCTAATTATACAAGCACTAACAGCTTGGTGTCATGTGGTGGCTATTGTAGATTTTAAACTTGTTCCGTATTAAGAATCAGTATAGATTATTGTTAACAGTTTAACTCATTGTGACTATTTTATTTTAATAATAAATATTTTAAGAAAGATTTACAGCTTTTTAAAAATAAAGCTTCTTAGTCAATGTGACTTTTAAATAAATTTTTATTTAAAGTGTATTCTGACAGGTATGGATGTCTCTGGGCTAAGCCCCGGATATCCACTCACCCTAGAACCGCCCCTGCTCCCACCTATACCATGTTTGGTATCTTTGAATTCGTCTTCTGAAGATTTAAATGAGAGTGTATATTACATGTTGATTCCTATGCAACATATTAGTGTTCTAAGAATCTTTAGTAGTTTTTGCATCCCAACCAAACACCCAATCGAATTACATATGCAAAATACCATGCTCTGAGACAAAGAGTCATACAATTTCCCTCTAAAAGTACAAGCCACCATTGGCTCTTTGACCCCAGAGAGGTGTGACTTCCACAGAACTTTAAAGCGCTCACACACAGTTCCGCCTCTCTCTTCTGCAAAATCTTCTGATTGCTGCCTGTGTGGAAGGACTCACACAGAGAGCCTGAGCCGGCACGGGCGGGCCCGGCAAGCCCCAACATATAGAGTCGTGTGTGGTCTCCCCAGCCTGGGGAGATGGTTCTCGACCACAAAGAGTCAGACTAATACCACTGGAGTTCGTCTTCAGTCTACCGTGAAAATCACCATCATGGAAATGCCATCAAACAGACATTTCTCTCTTCGTTCCCGGCAGTCTCAGTCTTCATCTCTGAATTGCAGCCAGCAGGCTCCATTTTACACCCAGCCATGTGCTTACTCAGGAGAGAGGACTCTCTCAACCACAACAGAATCAAGAACAACCCCAGAGTTTCAAGAGATTGCAACTTCGGCCATCGAACGGAACCATCCAGACCTTCTTCAGAGGCTTCACGAGACTCTTGTTCCATAGCCAAGTCAAATTCAAGTATTGTTCCTTTCACCAGACAGAGGTTTAATGTAAGCTATCGTATACTGTGCTTTGAATTAGAGACTGATGGTTCTTTCAGATGGTTAACTCGGCCGTATCCCCCTGCTTCTGTCTGGTTAAATTCATCCAGTCTCACTCACCCTTTCCATGTATGCATGATTTGTATGTGTGTATGTGATTGTCTAGACTAGTTATGTGTTAGCGTTTAGTTAAAACCCTTGGGCACAAATTACATGAGTTTCTGATTCTGTCATCACTTGTGAATGGTATCCTTTTTTATGATTCTGATCTAGTTACATGCTCTAATGCATTAATATTGAAGGAAATATATTTTCTGTGGCCACAAAAATATCCTTTCATAGAATTGATATGAACGTACACTGAATGTTCGCTGGACAAACAGATTAGTTGATGGCAATTTAATTCTGCTACAGTTACTACTGCCAGCTGATATAAATAATTGTAATTAATCATAATCAATTTTAATTATTTATATATATTTCTCTTTTGAGCTAATTTACTACACCGTCCACGGTTGACTTGTGTCTTTACCAATTGCTCAAGTGAGGATTTTACTGCATTATATTTTGAACTACGTGCCAATCAGGACATGGACTCATCTTTACACTATCTGGATGCATATTTAAACTTTTTTAATTCCAACTGTTCTAATATTTAAAATGTTGTTGCTCCTCTTAAGGTGAAAAACATAACCTCAACTCTAAGGGTGAATCCCATTTCTCTAATTTACCCCTTCGTCTTACCCCTAGCCCTTGTCCCTCTAAACCAAGTGGTAAGCGCTAGGGGTGAAAACAAACCCCTATGAAATGAGACACCACTTGGTTATTGTTACGTCATCATACATCGTCGCTAGCTGGCTGCTACATCATATATAGTTCAACTTTACGTCATGAATGAATGAATGATGCATTTATATAGCGCTTTTTGTGTATTGTTGTACACCCAAAGCGCTTTACAATCATGCGGGGGGGTCTCTCCTCAACCACTAATATACATGTAAAGCACGTAGCAATGTCTCCAAAGCAAGTAGTGTTATGCACTGATATCAAACAAAATTCTCTGCTAATGGATTTTGGTTAAAACCGCAGACATGCGGTACATTCAAGGCTAACGTTTAGTCAGAGAAATGCGGGACTGTTGTGCAAATCAGCAATGTAACGTTAGCGTAGAAAATTTGCGATTTAAAAACGTTTGAATTAAGAACATGGTTGCAAATATACATGTACAGGACTGTGAAGAGCACAAAACAAGACAGTCGTAATTTTTAAATCAATTATTATTATTTAGGCTGAAAATACTTACATTTATGGGACTCTCTGGATGATCTGGCCGCCATTGTTGCTGGTTGCGCAGTGTGTTCTGGGTACCCCTTGGTTTCATGTAAGCTCACGAAAATGCTTAGTTTTAAGGGGTATCTACCCCTTTCCCTTAGCCCAACCCCTCGATCAAAACGAGAATTGGGATAGCCCTTACTTCTCACGTGAACGAGCAAAACTAAGGGGAAGGGGTAAGACAGAGAATTGGGATTCACCCTAAGCCTTGGCTAGATGACACTACTTGTTATCTCAAACAGATCTGTAGAAGGCTGAAAGCAAGTGGAATAAGGATAGATTACAAGTCTCATATGGAATTCTAAAGAGCTCCTTTTCTGCATTTCAGTGAGCTGCTAATGCTGCCCAGTGTAAATATCTCTCAGAGTTGATTTTATGTAACCGTAGCAGGCTTAATGCCTTATTTTCAATCATTGATTTTGTTCTCAGTCCCACTAATAATAATTTTAAAGAGACGTCTGACTCTCTCTGTGAGGTTTTTGCAAGATATTTTAATGAAAAAATCTCCCTTAAATCTCTAATGCCTTTGTCAGCTTATACGCCACTTGATGTGCCTTTCTGCACCTCTACATTGTCTGTCTTTGAGCCTATCACCTTGGACTCCTTTAATGAGATGTTGCAAGTTTAAAACCTACTAGCTGCCCTCAGGATGTGATTCCCACATATTTTCTTAAGTAAGGCCCTGATTTGTTGTCTGTCATCAACAAATGTCATCATACTGGAACCGTAACCCAACTGTCTTAAACATGACTGTTTTGCTTCATCTTAAAAAATTTTTTTTGGGGATCCTACACTTTTGAGTCATTTTAGTAAATGTGATTCTAAAATTGAAGAGCATGCATGTTTTACTATTAAAATGAGATATTTACTATGATCTTACTCTGAAGCATTGATTACTGGCCAGAAAACAGGGACATTATAGGACCAGAAAGAATATCTGCATTTATCTACAACTGGGCGGTTGATCCACGTTTGTTTTTTTTACTCTCAACAGATCCAGTGAGGGTTCCACAGCATTGATCGTTTTAAAATCCAGCTTTATCCCTAAAGAAGAATAGACATAAAGCAATGTTCAGGATGTCTTCTGTAAATAAAAGCTGATTTTCCAGGTACATTTCCAGGTTGTTCACCTTTCTTTGATTTGAGTACAGCATCCAGCCACTCCACTCAAATCAAGTCACCTTTATTTATATAGCGCTTTTAATACAAATTGTGTCAAAGCAACTGCACAATATCAAAATAGGAAAATAGTGTATCACTAATGTAAAATGACAAGATTAAACGCCCATTTTTCAGTTAAAGGTATTTCATTATTTAATTTGGTGATGTCATCGCCCAGCTCAGTTCAGTTTAAATAGTATCTGTGCAATCAAGTCAGTGATATCGCTGGAAATGAAGTGTCCCCAACTAAACAAGCCAGAGGCGATAACGGCAAGGAACCAAAACTCCATCGGTGACAGAACGGAGAAAAAAACCTTGAGAGAAACCAGGCTCAGTCGGGGGCCAATTTCCTTCTGGCCAGACGAACCAGTAGTTTGTTCCAACTGCAGCAAAGTCAGATAGTAAGGGCTCCACAGGTTTCAGTGGTCTTTTCCCGATG
The DNA here is from genome assembly GCA_027564155.1 of Gymnocypris eckloni scoliostomus. NCBI lineage: Eukaryota > Metazoa > Chordata > Actinopteri > Cypriniformes > Cyprinidae > Gymnocypris > Gymnocypris eckloni. Next base: position 22,365,275 of record CM050422.1, on the reverse strand, counting down.
GCTGTCTAGGTGACGAGGTCCTCACTGGGGATCTGTCTCTGGGGCTCATCTAGGTGTCCTGATCTCCGCTGTTTGGAGAAGAAAGTCAAGTATGTCTCCATCAGATGGGAAAGGCTCCTTTTCCATGTCGACTGAAGCATCTGCGATCATACACAAAGCAGTATCCAAATGTAACAACATTTAACGAGACAAATCAGTATAGATTTTTTTTTTTTTACTGACATTCATATGGCATACAATTGCATAATTATGTACCTGATCAATTGTGCTGCATATGGAAAATTCTGAACTCTATATATCAAGCAATATTTAATGGCATACAGTTTATTGTAATATATAAAACAACAGTGACGAGTCTCCATACCTGATCTTGTGATTACAAATACTGAAGTTAAGGTAATGATGAGAAGAAGTGCAAACAGTCCGATAACAACGCATAACATGATGAACTTCTCTCTTGTAAAGATCTCCAGAAATGTTTTGCTTCTTTTGTTTCTCCTTCCTCCTCACTGTTGCAGTTCTTTTCATCTTTTTTGTTCCATTGTTTTGCAATATCAGATATCTAAATGTTCACTCAACGAGTCGTTGCATCAATGTGCAGCAGCACAATGACTGTTTTCTCTGAGGTCCAAACTGCCTTTTATCAGCAGACCATAAAATGGTGTGGTAGGCCGCACTTTGTATTCATGCCGTCTTTTTTACACCTCTATGCAAATATTAAACAACAATCTCCTCAAACATATTTGTAACAGAAAACAAGGAGATTTTCCATATCTGTAGCCTTGCAATTAGCCTTGAACTAGCAATTTCTGAGTGAAAATTGTTTGAAAGTAAATCCTACACATTTATTTTTGTGTATAATAAAATGCAAATAACTTAAAACAAAATTACACATTAAAAGTCCAATATTTATCAAACATCAAATGAACCAAGCTGTGCATGTTATCGGGTATATTATTTGTAAGGAATAACATTATCTGATTTTCTTATCAAGTGCTGTTGGTGGCCTGTTGTTTGTTTTTTCAGGTAAAATGAGTCTTAACTTCCTCTTTGGTGAGCCCTCAGCTGAAGATACATATTCTTGGATGACAGGTGCGCTAGAGCTAATCAGGTCTGAACTGCTGGACTGATCCACCACATCCTGCGGAGCAGTGGATTCACTCACAGGAAGTGCAATGTTTGGATTGGATAGCAGCAGAGTATCACTGGAATCTAGAACGTTGGGGTGTGATGGAACTGTAAGACTGTTGTGATCATCTGGAAGAGCTAAATTGAGTGTTAGTGGGAGTGTTGATGCCATTTGAGTTTCTACCTGAACAGAAATATAATTTTGACCTTTTTCTATAGTGACATCATCTGTATCCTTAGACAGGGACTTCGATTCCTTGTATCCTTTTTTAGCACTCTTCTTTTTAGAGATATCTTGCATAGTGTCATTTTCCTCTTCCTTACTTCCTGAGCATTCAATGTTATCTTTATATTTTTTGCTAGTTTTATTTATTTTTAATTTATATTTTTTGTCCTTTTTGCTTTTCAGTTTTTCCCCCTTACCCTTTTTATACATCTTATCTTCTTCAATTTCTTCTTTGTCAGTGGATTTTGGATGAACTCTGCTTTTTAAAAGGGGGTTTAAATTTAATTTAACTTTCAGTGTCCTCTTTGTCTGTCCTCTGGTTTTCTGGGTTTTTAAGTGTCCTTGTGTGCTGCTCTTAGTCTTACCCAGCTTTTGGGGGGGTTTCTGTGCAGATATTTTAAAGTCCTTCATCCTGCTTTCCTTTTTGTGTCTGTCAGCCATTGTGGTGAGGACATGTTCCTCAGTCCCAGCTAGATCAAAAGTAACACTTCTTTGAGAATCTAACTTAAAGCCCAGCTCAGTAGCTTGACTTTCACCATGTCTCCCAGCATTTGACTTGTCATAACCCAAGTTGTCTTTGTATTGCATGGCATTGTAAATTTGTGCTCCGTTTTGAACAGTGTTCTGTGAGTGAGTTGTAAATGTAAAGTTCTGGTTATTACTCCCAGCTTTTCTATATTCATAAGTCTGATGACAGTGCAGACAGCTGATGGTTTGGTAAATCGGTTGAGCATCAACTTCCTCAGCCTGGTGCTTTAAGTGATTTCCTTGAGTTATTTCATTGTGGATTTGGTCTGGGGGTCTGAATGTGCCTCTCTGGAGGGCTGAAAAAGGATTACTGAGGGCCAGCTGCCGTATTCTGACAGCTGAGATGTCGTTTGAACCCCCAAAATGTTGGGAAGAAGTACCCTGACTACCCAGATAGCTGTTTGGAATGTCTGCCCTGCTCTTATTATGCCTTTGTCCAATTATCTCTGTGAATAAAACAGAGAAGTAATTTAAAACAGACATTTGTGATCATGCTTATAATAAACTAGATATCACCACTGGAATTGATGAAATGGAAGGTGTTGCTATGCAGTTAATAGTTGGTTGTTTATAAAAGATTAGTTTTAAATTATATTTTATTAATCTTAAAAAAAAAAAAAATACATACATATTTTCCCTTTTTCTAAATCTTCATATTTCTCTTTATTTTTCTCTCCTTCCCTTGCTAGCTTGTACTTATTTGAACAACGCCTGAGACTTGGTGTTACGAGCACTTCCTCTGTCTGTTTTCCTCTTCAAGATTAATTGCTTTATGTATTCCCCAATTATAATTCGCTTTAGATAAAACCGTCTGCAAAATGACAATGTAAATACGGATATAGATTTATATATATTAACTAAGCAATATAGATTTTTTATATGTAATAAGTTACAATTGACTATAAAACTATACTGTAACAAAAATGTAAAATAAATGAAAACTAAACAAATATAAAAAAGACCATATTGATTTTTAATAATGTATATAAATAATACTGAAATAATGAATACTGGTTGGAAATCAGGAGATAAAACATTCAATTGTTATATTTTATGTTTTCTTCCTAAAATAATATTCTTAAATGGTAGATTATAAAATATATAATTTTATTTAAATCAATTATTATTCATATTATAATATTAAATGTTTTCCAGATAATAATTTTAAGCGTATTTGTAATATTTGAAATGTTCACTGTATTAATGGGTCTTTAAATATGAAAATATTTAGCTGCATTTATATTCTAAAAAACACAGCAAGAAGGTCATTATATGTGAGGGTCTATGGCAGTTAAAAGTTTTGAAACCCTCTTCCTTTGAAGACACTTAAAATATTTCAAAGCAAATGGTGTGCTTGCTAGTTTACCTTTGATCCTCTGTTGCAACAAAGAATGTTGATCACTCCCCTCATGTTGGTGATTAGCCAGCTGTTCACCTACATGTGTTTCTTTCTGCAGGACAATCTCTCTTTTGTGCTTTCCTACGGCATGTGCTGTAGGGCTGCACTTGTGGCAGGTGAAATGGTTCTCTAGCATGTCTGATCCCAGATAAGGAGAGTCTTCTCTGTCCCAGGGCTGATGGGATTTGTAGTTGCTGTTGTACTTAGTTAGAGTGCCCTTGCCTTCGCAGATATTCCACTGGGTTGATTCCAGGCCAGACTCCCCAACTCTATTTTCCTCCTGCACCAGTTCAAATTTCTTACTGAGTTTGTGGTACGCAATAGCAATCATTCCCAGGGTAATCCCAACACCACCTAAAATTAAAAGCAGAATATATATATATATATATATATATATATACATACTGTACATATACACATACATACAGTTGAAGTAATACGTTTACATACAACTTGCAGAATCTGCAAAATGTTGATTATTTTACCAACTAGGGGGATTGTTGTGAACTCTGTTCTTCTAAAGTGTAGAAAACTCAGAAGAGAAGACCAGGAGACTTCGGATTGGATCGTCAGCAGAATTTCTTTATTCTAATGACATGTCTTGTTATCTGTAGTCATCGAAAATCTCATCTTAAGTAATTTTTACAAGGTATCTTATAGACAGAATTGGAGGAGGGACTTTTGGAGGTTGAGACAAAAACATCAAAGAAAGCAAACATCTGAGGGCAGCGTTAGTTGGTTACGGAAACTTCCGTGGTCCAATAAACCTAACGAATCCACGTCTGGCCAGGACAAAACCTATTTGCAGATCAAAGGTTGAATCTCTCAGTAGTCTGACTCATTGATCTTATCATTATCATCGAGACAAAAGGCACAGCTGTCCCAAGCCCAAATGGTCAGGAAACGATCTCAAGCACCTTTGCCCCGACACCTCTTAGTCAGGAAGTGTATCTAATATTAAACACTTAAAATAAAATTTGTAATCCTTCAATTCCCCCTTTGAGAGTTCTAATAACTCTCACAAAATACAAATTTAAACACTTAAAAGTTAATTCTTGTAACTTGTAATCATTACAGGCACATTGTACATGTTCTGTGTTGCTTATATGTAATTGCATGCTGACACAGAAACCAAACATGCAATTAGGGTCCGTGAAGTTCTTACGGGTAATAATCTCTTCTGGTTGGAACTGTCATTTCCTCGTGAGAGGCGGGCGTCATTTGCTGTAAGAAACACTTGATACTGTGGAGGCATAGATGATGCAAAGTAGGAGAAACAACAGAAGAATTGCTATTTCCTTGATCCATAGCCAGGGTTTACCTAACAAGTTTCCGAACCATGAAGAATTATCTTCAGTCATCTGGTGTAATTTTGCTGAAAGATCAAGAGTACGAAAATCTTGATTATGTTGATGGATGACTGAAGTTCCCGAATGTGAGTCTCTGCGTTGTGTATTTTTTTTCCTTCTTTCTTCTTTCTTTTCTCTTTCTTGTGTGATAGTTGGCTCGGCAATGGGTCTAGTTGTTTTCTAGAGGTTGTGGCTTCATCCGCAGGTGAGAAGGGCGGTGCATATGGATCTCAGGACAGCCATCAAATGGTATCTGCACAGAGGAAGAAAGAAACACAAACAAGAGAGAACAACGGCACAGAGCAGTATTTGTAGAGTCTGCAAACATTAGGGTTGTATCCTCTGTTCAAAATATAGTCTGCTATGGTTGTTCCTTCTTTCCCTATTTCTCAATTCCTGCGACACCTAAAGAACAGTGAGGAAAGGATGGACTAATGGAGGGGAAAGGCCTATGAGGAAATCTTCACCTCAGGGTTGGCCCCCGAAGCCTGTTGCTTTCGGTTCTTCCCTGGGCTCCTCACTGGTTCTTGTGTCTGCCCTATCCTATCCCTGCAGGGGGAGGAACAACCTTACAATGTGACACATGAGTCCAAGTTTTCCTTCCCTGACACAATACTGCAGCTGCTGTAATCAACATCACTTGATGTGGTCCGTACCACTTAGGCTCTAATGGCTTGTTTTTGAATGCCTTTATCATGACCCATTGACCTGGGACGATTGTGTGTCCACCTTCTGGTGGAGTCTGCCAACACGACTCAACTCTCTCTTTGGCACTCTGCACTGCCTTTGTGAGGTTTTCACAGTAAGCGATCAGGGCATCTGAAGCAATGTGCACATCAGCATTTCTAAGATCAATCACACCTGGCATCTGCATTGGGCGCCCAGTAATAATCTCATGAGGGCTCAGTCCTACTGATCTGTTAGGTGATGCTCTCATACTACACAGTACTGCGGGCAGTGCTTCAACCCATGGTACTCCTTCCTGATGCATTTTGCTTAGCCTGGTTTTGATTGTTCTGTTTGATCGCTTCAACCTGTCCTGATGCTTGTGGCCTATAGGGACAGTGAAGGTTCCACTTAATCTTCAACATTCTAGACACTTCCTTGACTACCTGTCCTGTGAAGTGGGTACCTTGATCTGAGTCAATGCAATCTGGTAATCCCCATCTGGGAATGAAATCAGTGACAAGACATTTAGCAGTATGTGCAGCTGTAGCGCGCCCTGTTGGATAAGCTTCTACCCATCTTGAGAACTTGTCTATTACTACCAAAACGTCAGTTTTTCCTTTACAAGGGGGCAACGATATGTAATCAACTTGCAGGTGACGAAATGGCCCTGGTGGAGCTGGGGTATGTGCTGCTGGTGTAATGGCTGCTGGTACATCATTATTTTTCTGACATGTAACACATCTCTTGACTGTTTCAGTGGCTGCGTTTCTGAATTTTGGATTCCACCATTGATTTGAGAACCTGTGATTCATCGTTGCTGGACCACTATGACCCAAACTGTGTATTTGTTGAGCCAAATATGGCAACAGTGATTCGGGAGCAACATACTTTCCCCTTTGGTCCAGCAGCCGGATGAATCCACAGTGGCTCCTTTGTCTAACCATGTCCATGCTTCATATAGAGGAACGCCTTTATACAGATCAACGATTGATTCAGGAGGTAGAATTATCTTCTGTGCTGTACTACCTGAACACACTTGTACAGTTGCATAGAAACAAGCCTGTTTAGCCGCTACATCAGCAAGAGCATTACCTTTAGCTTCCGTAGTATTAGTTGTGAGATGTGCTTTCACTTTGATCACTGCTAATTTCTTTGGGAGTTTCATGGCAAACATTAAATCTTTCACTAATCCAGCATGCTTAATGGGGATCCAGCAGAAGTTAGAAATTTTCTGGTTTGCCAAATGACACCAAAATCATGAATTACCCCAAAAGCATACCTGGAATCTGTGTAGATATTTGCAACCGATCCTGAAGCTAGCGTGCATGCTCTAGTTAAGGCTACTAGTTCTGCAGCTTGAGCTGAAAATGATCTGAAGACGACCTGAAGCAACTACTTCAGTGGTGGAAGTTACTGCATATCCTGCTCGTCTGTTACCTTCAATAACTTGAGCTGAACCATCAACAAACAACTCCAATTCTGCGTTCTCTATGGGAGTTTCTGCTATTTCACTTGTCGCTGCATATGTAAGCGTAACACAATCATGAGTCATTTCGCCTTCATCCTCTAAATCACAAATTCAGTCATTGCAGACATCATACATGAGGATGGGTTCGTGACTGGTGCACGCTGTATAACAATATTCGGGGCTGTGAGAGTTGCTAACCAATTTCCCCAACGGGAGGAGGTGACAGAAGTGACTTTTGCTTGATTCATTAGTGCGGACACTGTGTGAGGGCATTTTACGTTTACAGTCTGACCTAACACCATTCCTGATGAAGCCTGAAGCGCTAGATGAACTACCTGTACTGCTCTGAGGCATGGGCCCATACCTTGAGCGACTATGTCAAGTTTACCGGAATAGTAATGAATTGGGCGTAAGCTGCCCCCATGATCTTGCATTAGACATGCAGTCATAAAGCCTAAGTGTTCAAGGACATAAAGCACAAAGGGTCTATCAGATTGGGCAATTCCTAATGCTGGTGCTTGACATAGTGCTCTCTTCAAATCATTAAAAGCTTTGAGATGAAGTTCTTCCATACAAACAGTATCTGAATCTTTACCATGGCCTTTCAACAAATCATAGAGAGGCTGAGCAATCGAGGCATAGTCTTCAATCCAAGGTCTACAATAACCTGTTGTTCCTAAAAATGAGCGGAGTGTTTTAATGGTATTAGGCGGAGGTATGGCTTTGACTGAAGCTCGATCCTGTGTAATGGATCTATTTCCTGCACCAATTGTTTGACCCAGAAATGTGACTTGCTTTTTAGCAACTTGAGCTTTGTGAAAGCTGCATTTGTGTCCTTTTATGCAAATAGTCCAACAATGATGCCAATTCAGTTTGATGTACCTCATGATCTGTTGAGGCAATCAAAATATCATCGACATATTGGATCATAGTGGACTGTTTTACCGGACATTCTGGGTCACACAAATCACGTCTGACAGCCTGATGATATATGGTTGGGGAGTTTTGAAATCCCTGTGGCAATCGTGTCCACTGGTATTGTTCATAGTCAACTGTGAAAGCTAACCATGGCTGGCTGTCAGAGTGCAACGGTACAGAAAAGAATCCATTAGACATATCAATTACTGAAAAAATCTTACAATCTAATGGTAAGCCATTACAAATTGTAGATGGATCTGCCACTAGGGGTGATTTTTCAATATGTTTATTGGCTACTCTGTAGTCTATTGTAAGTCTCCATGTCCCATTAGATTTCTTGATGGGCCATATGGGTGAATTACATGGACTGTTGGTTTTAACTAGCACTCCTTGCGTCAGCAAATTTTCTACAATAAGTTTGATTCCCTGTATAGCTTCCTTATTAATCGGATATTGTTTGGTGACCGGAGGTGGAGTTCCTGTCAATTTAACTGGTTCTACACCTGTCAACAACCCACAATCATCCTTGTCTTTAGCCCAAATTGGATGATTCTGTAAGAAAGCATACTCGGGAGGGTTGCATTATTGGTAGAAATCTGTGCTGAGGAAATTTTATGCTAGTAGATTCTGAGGACATGTCTAAAGTTAGATTTATTTGTCTCAGAAGATCCATGCCTAAAATTGCACCTGTATTTAATGGAGCGCATAGTAATTTTGTAGTCAGAGTTTTTGGGCCAAATTGTACCTCTATGGGCGGAGTTTCATACAAAACAGAATCTTCACCTATTACACCAGTTAAACAAAGCTTGGTTTTCTTGTATGGGATGCTTAAACCTTGTGCCAATTTTGTAGGAATTACTGTAATTTCTGCACCTGTATCAAACAAAAATCAATCCTTTCTCTTTTATGCTACCTTTCACAAAAATTCTTTGGTCATTGTGTTGGATTACAGGGGAAAGGTAGCTACTCACAGCCCCAATAATTAGTTTTTTTCCTGGTCTTGTTGTGCTCTTAGAAGAGCCTGAACTATCTGTACCACAGTTTCAGTGGTCACTGGCGGAACTACTTCAGGGTTGTGTGCAGGCTGAGAAGGAGCAGAATTATGCATAGCATTTCTTTTACTATCTTGCAACTTCTTCCTACACTCTTTCTCCCAATGTCCTAATTTTTCACAGTATTTGCATTTGCTTTCTCTTTTAGACCATCTATTGTCTTGTTTCGTTGTGTTAAACGTAGCTGCTGCTACTCTTACTTTTGCCTTGACATCAGCATCTCTTTCCCATGTAGCTAACCTGTCTAGGTTACTTCTGAGAGTTCTGTTAGACCAAGTTAGATCTAAGAATGGTAAAGCTTTTCTGTATTCGGCTACAAGGCCATCTGACCAGATACGAACCAAGGGTCCCTTGTCATCTAGCACACTTTCAGGGTCATCAACAATTCCACTGTAGATTACAGCTGACTGACAAAATCTCTCAGTATATTCACTCACAGTTTCTTCTTTCCTTTGCACACAGGTAGTAATTCTAGACCAATCTATTTTGGGTCCTAAGATATTCTTTAGGATTTTCAAAATACCTTCTCTTAAATCACCCTTACTGGCATTTCGCAGTTCAGAAGTGACAGCAGATTCAAAACTGTTGAATTCAGATTCAGTTAGTATTTGTGACATCAGCTGCGTGACTTCTGCCAACTACATGTCATAAAGACGCATTTTACTGATCAATGTTCTTCTAAATTCAGAAAAATGTGTGCGTGCTGACGGTAAACTCTGAGATAGTCTCTATATCTTTAGGACATAAAGCTTTGGCAGCAGTTTGTATTTGCACAACAGAAGAATTGAGAGGAACACTATCAGTTTCCTCAATCCCTGAGATCTTCTCCTAGCCCCACACACATGGACAGAATTTACAGGCACACCAGTTACTGATTGAGAGCTACATCTGTTTCAAAGAACGCTTGTAAATCAGGGGAAATGTTATCAGGCTGACTTACTTCCAAATCAGTGTTTGCTGCCACTTTCTTGAGGTTCAATTTCTTAGTCAAAGTGGATACTCTCGCACGGAGTTCATTGTTCTGTTTCTCTAGCTCTGAGTTACGCTGAGACTGTTGTGTCGCTAGCCTTACACTGAATTCTCTGTGACAACAGATAATGTCTTTCACATTGTTCTTACGAATACTTGCTCCTAGTACCTTTTTACACTCATCTACCGACCAAGTCTTGTCTGGATGAATCTCATATTTCTGCGTTAGTTTTTGTCTAACTTTTTCAGTGACTATTAGGTCCATTTGTTCCCCTAACAGTGTTTTGAATTCACTATCTGACCACAACGGAGTCGCAAGACCCATCTTTTCTGTGGTTGGAATCAGCCTAGCATTCATTCTAACCATTTTGTAAGTTTCTTCGGTACCACACAAACAAAACAAACACTTCTCTGATCAACAGAGGGTACACTTGTAAAAAAGAACTTAACTATTGTTAAATTTCCAAATTACCAACACTTCACACTTAACTTCCCTGCCTACAAAAAAAACAGAGGATAAAACTAAATTATTAGCACGAAAATGCTAACCTTCCCTGCCTGAAACAGAGGATAACTCATTTTTAGCACGTAATGCCTAAAATCTTCCCTGCCTGAAAGAACAGAGGATAAACTTTCATCTCTAAAATAAAAACTTTAGAGGATAAACTCTTCCCTGCCTGAAAACAGAGGATAAACTTCCCTGCCTACAAGAACAGAGGATAAACCCTTCCCTGTCTGAAAACAGAGGATAAACTTTCATCTCTAAAATAAAAACTTTAGAGGATAAACTCTTCCCTGCCTGAAACAGAGGATAAACTTTAGTTAAACAAACCCTACAGATGTATGTTAACTCTTCTCTGACGGCACAGAGGATAGAAAAATTTGTACTGGTCTTAGGTTCTTTTGGATTAGAGACAGCACTCACCAGAGAGAAAAAATCAGTCTGGGAATCCTTGTTCAGCTTGAAGTTTCGCTGGATTCCAAAAGATGCAGATCTTTGTTTGAGCTTGAAGTTTTTCAGGTGAGGAAGCTGGAACTCTATCCGGGTCACGGCACCATCTGTTGTGAACTCTGTTCTTCTAAAGTGTAGAAAACTCAGAAGAGAAGACCAGGAGACTTCGGATTGGATCGTCAGCAGAATTTCTTTATTCTAATGACATGTCTTGTTATCTGTAGTCATCGAAAATCTCATCTTAAGTAATTTTTACAGGGTATCTTATAGACAGAATTGGAGGAGGGACTTTTGGAGGTTGAGACAAAAACATCAAAGAAAGCAAACATCTGAGGGCAGCGTTAGTTGGTTACGGGAAACTTCCCGTGGTCCAATAAACCTAACGAATCCACGTCTGGCCAGGACAAAACCTATTTGCAGATCAAAGGTTGAATCTCTCAGTAGTCTGACTCATTGATCTTATCATTATCATCGAGACAAAAGGCACAGCTGTCCCAAGCCCAAATGGTCAGGAAACGATCTCAAGCACCTTTGCCCCGACACCTCTTAGTCAGGAAGTGTATCTAATATTAAACACTTAAAATAAAATTTCTAATCCTTCAGGATCATACAAAATGCACGGTATTTCAAATAAAAGATGTTTACATGTAGTCCACTAGAGAAAATAGTTGAATTGATAAAAATGACCCCATTCAAAAGTTTACATACGCTTAATTCTTAATACTGTGTTGTTACCTGAATGATCCACAGCTGTTTTTTTGTTTAGTGACAGTTGTTCCCTTGTTTGTCCTGAACAGTTAAACTGTCTGCTGTTCTTCAGAAAAATCCTCCAGGTCCCACAAATGGTTTGGTTCCAACAATGACTGTATAATTTTGAGATCCATCTTTTCACACTGAGGACAACCGAGGGACTCATTTACATCTATTACAGAGATTCATGCATTAAGAGCCGGAACTTTTTGAATTTAAAGATCAAGGTAAATTTAACTTAATTTGTCTTCTGGAGAACATGTAACTATTTTCTGTAGCTTCTGAAGAGCAGTACTAAATGAAAAAAAAAATCTTAATTCTGTTGAAAATGTTTCACGCCCCAGCTCTTAATACGTGGTTTTTCCTTCTGTAGCATCAGTGAGCATTTGAATCTTCTGTAATAGTTGCAAATGAGTCCCTCAGTTGTCCTCGTTGTGAAAAGATTGATCTAAAAATCATACAGTCATTGTTGGAAAGGGTTGAAATACACAAAATTCTGGAAAACTAACAATTTTTTGGGACCTGAAGGATTTTTCTGAAGAACAGCAGATAGTTTAACTGTTCAGGGCAAACAAGGGATTCATGAAAAACTATATCTAAACAAAAAAAACACAGCTGTGGATCATTCAGGTAACACAGTATTAAGAATTAAGCGTATGTAAACTTTTGAACGGGGTCATTTCTATAAATTCAACTATTATTTTCTCTTGTGGACTACATGTAAACATATTTTATGTGAAATATATTATTCAGGTCAGTAATAAATAAACAATAGCATGCATTTTGTATGATCCGTCTTGGTAAAATAATCAACATTTTGGAGATTCTGTTTAAGTAAACTTTTGACATCAACTGTATGTATATATATATATATATACACACACACACACACACACACACACACACACATATATACAGTGCTCAGCGTAAATGAGTACACCCCCTTTGAAAAGTAAAATTTTAAATAATATCTCAATGAACACAAAAACCATTTCCAAAATGTTGACAAGACTAAGTTTAATATAACATTTGTTTAACTTATAACATGAAAGTAAGGTTAATATATAACTTAGATGACACATTTTTCAGTTTTACTCAAATTAGGGTGATGCAAAAATGAGTACACCCCACAACAAATACTAATAAATCTCGTACTTTGTATGGCCTCCATGATTTTTAATGACAGCACCAAGTCTTCTAGGCATGGAATGAACAAGTTGGCGACATTTTGCCAGATCTATCTTTTTCCATTCTTCAAGAATGACCTCTTTTAGAGATTGGATGCTGGATGAAGAGTGATGCTCAACTTGTCTCTTCAGAATTCCCCATAGGTGTTCGATTGGGTTCAGATCAGGAGACATACTTGGCCACTGAATCACTTTCACCCTGTTCTTCTTCAGAAATCCAACAGTGGCCTTAGATGTGTGTTTAGGATCATTGTCATGTTGGAAAAGTGCACGACGACCAAGGGCACGGAGAGATGGTAGCATCTTCTCTTTCTGTATAGAGCAGTACATTTGTGAATTCATGATGCCATCAATGAAATGCAGTTCCCCGACACCAGCAGCACTCATGCAGCCCCACATAAGGACACTGCCACCACCATGTTTCACTGTAGGCACCATGCATTTTTCTTTGTATTCCTCACCTTTGCGACGCCATACAGTTTTGAAGCCATCAGTTCCAAAAACATTTATCTTGGCTCATCACTCCAGAGTATAGAGTCCCAGTAGTCTTCATCTTTGTCAGCATGGGCCCTGGCAAACTCTAGGCGGGCTTTAGGAGAGGCTTCTTTTGTGGACGGCACCCATGCATGCCATTCCTCTGCAGTGTACGCCGTATTGTGTCACGGGAAATAGTCACCCCAGTTTGGCTTTCTACTTCTTTAGATAACTGCAGTGAACTTGCATGTCGATTTTCTTCAACCCTTGTCATCAGAAGATGCTCCTGACGAGGTGACGAGGTGTTAACTTCTGTGGACGACCTGGACGTCTCTGTGAGATGGTTCCGGTTCCATCTTTTTTTTATGTTTGTACCACTTTTGCTACAGTATTTTGACTGATAAGTAAAGCTTTGCTGATCTTCTTGTAGCCTTCACCTTTCTTGTGTAAATAAATTATTTACTTTCTCAGGTCTTGTGACATTTCTCTTCTATGTGGTGCCATTGCTGACAGCATGAAATGGGAAGGGGTTTTCTTTAAGTAACACCCTTTTATAGTCAACTGTCACCTGTGGTTGAATTCTTGTTAAATTAGACATTTGTAGTCTAAAATGTAGCTTTGCTCCAGAGACTTTCAGTGGGGTGTACTCATTTTTGCATCACCCTAATTTGAGTAAAACAGAAAATTTAGTTTTCTAAGTTATATTATTAACCTTACTTTCATGTTATAAGTTAAACAGATGTTATATAAAACTTAGTCTTGTCAACATTTTGGAAAATGTTTTTGTGTTCATTGAGATAGTTTAAAATTTTACTTTTCAAAGGGGGGTATACTCATTTACGCTGAGCACTGTATATATTATATGTATATGACCAAAATTATAAACGCAAAACTTTTGTTTTTGCCCCCATTTTTCATGAGCTGAACTCAAAGATCTAAGATTTCCTATGTACACAAAAGGTCTCTCTCAAATATTGTTCACAAAGCTGTCTAAGTCTGTGTTAGTGATCACTTCTCTGCTGAGATAATCCATCCACCTTACAGGTGTGGCATATCAAGATGCTGATTAGACAGCATGATTATTGCACAGGTGTGCCTTACGCTGGCCACAATAAAAGGCCACTCTAAAATGTGCAGTTTTTCTGTATTGGGGGGTCCAAAAATCAGTCAGTATCTGGTGTATTCTTTCACTTCCGGCGCTGCGTTGTACAGTCGACGTTAGGGATGGCTCCGCTCAATTTGTGCTTTAATATACTTTACGTATTTTTACTTTCTCTTTTTACACGCATAACGTCTGCACTATTTATATACGACAGAAGAACACTCTTGGACATTGGACACCACTGCACTAACCTGCTTCAGGACACTTTATCCACGGATCCAGCGTGGCCATTGGAGATACTTCGGACCACCGATGTTAACAAAGGCCGCCTCAATAATCCCAGGAGGCGAAGGAAACACCTTGGGAGACGCGCTGGAATACGCAACAGACTGAGGAAAAGGGCTCACAGCCCTCCTCTACCGAGTATTCTGCTCGCTAATGTCCAATCCTTGGAGAATAAGATGGACGATCTTAGAGCCAGGATTAGTTTCCAACGGGACATTAGAGACTGTAACATCCTCTGTTTGACCGAAACATGGCTCACTCCCTCGGTCCCGGACAACGCTGTAACGCCGTCTGATAACTTTTCTGTTTTACGGATGGACAGAACAGCCGAGGCTGGAAAAACCAAAGGTGGTGGAGTGTGTTTCATGATCAACAAGAAATGGTGTGACCCCAGGAATATCTCCATTCTGTCGCGTTCCTGCTCGGCTCATCTGGAACATCTCTCCATTATCTGCCGCCCATTCTACCTCCCCCGGGAGTTTACATCGATCATCATCACTGCCGTATATATTCCACCACAAGCAGATACTAGCGTGGCTTTATCCAAACTTCACGACGAGCTCAGCGGCTACATCAACAAGCACCCTGACGCTGCCTCCATCATCGCTGGGGATTTTAACAAAGCCAACCTCAAAAAAGTCATGCCAAACTTTCACCAACATATATCCTGCCCAACTAGAGGACAGAATACACTGGATCATTGCTACACCCAGTTTAAGAATGCCTACAAAGCTCGTTCCCTGCCGGCTTTTGGCAAATCAGACCACGCGGCCATATTTCTCACACCGGAATATAAACAACGGATCGCTCGCGAACCGCCGGTGGAGAGGGAAGTGACGCGCTGGTCCCCCCACTCCGAAGCTACGCTACAGGCGTCTCTTGATGACGTCGACTGGGACATGTTCCGGGCGAGTTCAGCTGACGTCAGCGAATTCACGGATGTAGCAGTAAGCTTTATCAACACGCTAACCGAGCAAGCCACTAAAACAGTAACAATAAGGACATTCTCCAATCAGAAACCGTGGGTGGACAGATCAATCCGTGATGCGGTTAACCATCGCACTGCCGCATACAATGCTGGTCTTTTGTCGGGGAACATGAGCGAATACAAAACATCGTGTTATGCTCTCCGGCGTGCAATAAGAGCCGCTAAGCGCCGGTACAGGGAGAGAATTGAGTCACATTTCCAGCTCAATGACTCTCGACGCATGTGGCAGGGACTGAAGACCATCTGTTCCTCTGGAAATAATTCTTCCGCGGAGGTGAGAGCAGATCCGCTGCTGGCCGAGGAGCTAAACACTTTCTATGGCCGCTTTGAATGTAACGTTAATGGCGGCGCGATTCTGCCGATCAGCACATCAGAAAGCAGCAGACAGAGCAGCGATGTTTTTGCTATCACTTTTTCAGAGGATGACGTTCGGAGGGAACTAAGAGAGTGAATGTCAGGAAAGCAGCTGGACCTGATGGGATTACTGGCCGCGTTCTGAGGTCCTGTGCTGATCAGCTTGCTGGTTTGTTTACTTCAATCTTTAATGAGTCCCTTGCTACCTCTGTTGTTCCCACCTCCTTTAAAAAATCTGTCATAATCCCTGTGCCTACGAACAGTAAACCCTCTTGCCTGAATGACTATCGTCCAGTTGCCCTCACATCGACAGTCATGAAGGTTTTTGAGAGACTTTTAAAGAAACACATTTGCTCCTCCATCCCTGCTACCTTGGACCCTCTTCAGTTTGCCTATCGGCCAAATAGGTCTACTGATGATGCCATCTCCCAGGTACTGCACTCCTCCCTCACTCACATCGACAGCAAAAATGGCAACTATGTCAGGCTGCTATTCATCGACTATAGCTCAGCTTTCAACACTATAGTCCCCACCAAGCTAGCTGTCAAACTATCAGACCTCGGCCTAAACACTTCACTCTGTGACTGGATTCAAGATTTCCTCACCGCCAGACCACAAGTGGTGAAAGTCGGCCAGTTCACCTCCAACTCCATCACCCTGAACGTAGGAGCCCCACAGGGCTGTGTCCTGAGTCCCCTGCTCTACTCTCTCTACACACACGACTGCGTGTCCTCACACAGCTCCACTTCCATTGTTAAATTTGCTGACGATACTGTGGTTCTGGGCCTCATTTCCAACAATGATGAGGCCGCATACTTGGATGAGGTGGAGAGACTTACATCATGGTGCCAGGACAACTGTCTCTCTCTGAACGTGAGCAAAACTAAGGAGCTGATCGTGGACTTCAGGAAGAGACAGCAGCTGCCCTACACCCCTCTTATGATCAGCGGGACCCCTGTGGAAAGGGTGAGCAGCTTCAAGTACCTCGGTGTAAACATCTCCGAGGACCTGACATGGACTGCACACATCCAAACACAGGTGAAGAAAGCCAGGCAAAGGCTGTACCATCTGCGACAGCTGAGGAAATTCAGGGTCTCACCAGCTATCCTGAAAACTTTCTATTCAGGGGCCATAGAAAGTGTTCTGAGTGCATCTCAGTGTGGTATGGAAATTCCTCAAATCAGGACTGCAAAGCTCTGCAGAGAGTAGTGCGCTTAGCTGAGCGCATCTCAGGGTCTGAGTGCATCTCAGTGTGGTATGGAAATTCCTCAAATCAGGACTGCAAAGCTCTGCAGAGAGTAGTGCGCTTAGCTGAGCGCATCTCAGGGTCTGCTCTCCCCTCTCTGCAGGACATCTACCTCAAACGCTGTAAAAGCAGAGCTGCTAAAATCATCAAGGACTCGAATCACCCCGGTAACCACCTTTTCATTTTACTGCCATCTGGCAGGCGCTACAGGAGCATGTTGGTAAAAACTGAAAGACTGAGGAGGAGTTTCTTCCCCCAGGCCATCAGGCTCCTAAACTCAGTCTCATAACAACATAACATCCACAGGACTCAACTTATAAACTGTAACACATCCATTATTCCCCATCACCCACACTGCTGCTATGTGCACATTCCTGGTACAACCTATTTGCACACTCTCTTGCACTGCACACTTTATCTCATTGCACATCTTACTCCTTATTTTTTTTCATTATTTGTTTCTTATTTCATTCTCACCATATTTATATATATATATATATATACTCTCGTGTTTTGTTTCATAGTTTTTATTGCTTTTATGTTTTTTTTATTATTATTATTTTTTATTTTTTTGCACTTTCCATTGAGCGGACCTGTCCTGAATAACATTTCACTACTTATTATACCCTGTATGATTGTGTATGTGACAAATAATAAAGAACCTTGAACCTTGTGTAACCACCATTTGCCTCACGCAGTGCAACACATCTCCTTTGCATAGAGTTGATCAGGTTGTTGATTGGGGCCTGTGGAATGTTGGTCCACTCCTCTTCAATTGCTGCACGAAGTTGCTGGATATTGGCAGGAACTGGAACACGCAGTCGTATACGCCGATCCAGAGCATCCCAAACTCAATGGGTGACATGCCCGGTGAGTATGCTTGCCACGCAAGAACTGGGACGTTTTCAGCTTCCAGGAATTGTGTACAGATCCTTGTAACATGGGGCTGTGCATTATCATGCTGCAACATGAGACGATGGTCGTGGATAAATGGCACAACAATGGGCCTCAGATTCTCGTCACGGTATCTCTGTGCATTCAAAATGCCATCAATAAAATGCACCTGTGTTCGTTGTCCATAACATACGCCTGCCCATACCATAACCCCACTGCCACCATGGGCCACTCGATTCACAATGTTGACATCAGCAAACCACTCACCCACACGACGCCACACACAATGTCTACAATCTGCCCTGTACAGTGAAAACTGGGATTCATCCGTGAAGAGAAAACTTCTCCAAAGTGCCAGACGCCATCGAATGTGAGCATTTGCCCACTCAAGTCGGTTACGATGACAAACTGCTGTCAGGTTGAGACCCTGATGAGGATGACGAGCATGCAGATGAGCTTCCCTGAGACAGTTTCTGCAGAAATTCTTTGGTTATGCAAACCGATTGTTTCAGCAGCTGTCTGGGTGGCTGGTCTCAGACGATCTTGGAGGTGAATATGCTGGATGTGGAGGTCCTGAGCTGGTGTGGTTACACGTAGTCTGCGGTTGTTAAGCTGGTTTCTCTGAAACGCCTTTGGAGATGGGTTATGGTAGAGAAATGAACATTCAATTTACGGCAACAGCTCTGGTGGACATTCCTGCAGTCAGCATACCAATTGCACACTCCCTCAAAACTTGCGACAGCTGTAGGATTGTGCTGTGTGATAAAACTGCACATTTTAGAGTGGCCTTTTATTGTGGACAGCCTAAGGCACACCTGAGCAATAATCATGCTGTCTAATCAACATCTTGATATGCCACACCTGTGAGGTGGATGGATTATCTTGGCAAAGGAGAAGTGCTCACTAACACAGATTTAGACAGATTTTCTGAACAATATTTGAGAGAAATAGGCCTTTTGTGTACATAGAAAAAGTTCAAGATCTTTGAGTTCAGCTCATTAGTCATTTTTTTTGTGATTTGCTGTTTTCTACAAAAAGAAAATCCTTCTTATGGTAAAGAACATTATGTAAAAAGATATCCTTTATATCTTTAATATTGACTGAGTAAGGTAATGTCAAAATTTCAAATTATAGTGAAATTAATGGAAGAAATCAAACTTTGATGCTCGTTAACTCATAATTAGATTCTGAGACTTTAGCCTGGATTTTACAGAGGGTCACACACACACACACACACACAGCCGTGACAAGGTATTTGCCCCTTCCTGTAATTTTTATTTTTGCATATTTGTCACACTTAAAAGATTCAGATAATCAAAATAATTGTAATATTACACAAAGATAATTCAAGTAAATATAAAATGCAGTTTTTCAATGATTCAAGGAATTTTTCAAGGGAAAAAAAGCTTTCCAAACCTACCTGGCCCTACGTGAAAAATTAATTGCCCCCTCCTGTTAAATCATTAAAAGAACTGGCACTAACCACATTATTTTAGAAAGCCGAGGACTTCTCGTGAAGTCCACGATCATCTCCACTGGTTTGAGCGTGTTAAGCTCCAGGTTGTTAAGACTGCACCAGCTAGCCAGCTCCTTAACCTCCTGTCTAAAAGCAGACTCGTCAACGTCCTGAATGAGGCCGATCAGTGTGGTTTCGTCTGCAAACTTCAGGAGCTTGACGGAGGGGTCTTTATTACATTATATTATATTTATGCATTTAGCAGACGCTTTTATCCAAAGCGACTTACAGTGCATTCAGAAGAGCAGAGGGGAGAGAACACAGCCCTGAGGAGCTCCAGTGCTGACCGTGTGGGTGCTAGATGAGAAATTTCCCAGCCTCACTACTTGCTGCCTGTCTGTCAGGAAGCTGGTGATCCACTGACAAATGGAGGTGGGGACTGGGGACGGAGAGCTGTAACAGTTTATTCTGAAGGGTGTCCCGGATGATGTTATTAAAAGTGAAGCTGAAGTCTACAAACAGGATCCTCACATAAGTCCCTGGTCTGTCCAGATGCTGCAGGATGAAGTGCAGTCCCATGTTGACTGCATCCTCCACAGACCTGTTTGCTCTGTAGGCAAACTACAGGGGTCCAGTAAGGGTCCAGTGGAGGCCTTCAGATAAGCCAAACCCAGTCTTTCAAATGATTTCATGACCACAGACATTAGAGCCACAGCTCTGTATTCATGATGGTGGAGCATTTGAAGCATGAGGGGACTTCGTACAGCTCCAGTTATTTGAAGAGCTTTGTGAAGATGGGGGCCAGCTGGTCAGCACAGGTTTTAAGGCAGGCTGGTGACACACTGTCTGGTCGTGGTGCTTTCTTTTGTTCTCTCTGAAGACCTGGGCATGACCGTAATCAGTCCATTCATGCTTGAAAACCTTCCAATGTGGTAGAATTAAAACAACTCTGTAAAGAAGAGTGGGCCAAAATTCCTCCACAGTGATGTGAAAGACTCATTGCCAGTTATCACAAATACTTGATTGCAGTTGTTGCTGCAAAGGGTGGCACAACACAACCAGTTATTATATTTAAAGGAAAAATGATTTCAAAACTGCATTTTGTATTTACTTGGGTTGTCTTTGTGTAATATTACAATTTGTTTGATCTGAATCTTTTAAGTGTGACATTTGTAAAAAAAAATAAAAGAATACCAGACAGGAAAGGGGGAAAAACATTTACACGGCACTGTGCATTATATATATACAGTGGGTACGGAAAGTAATCAGACCCCCTTAAATTTTTCACTCTTTGTTATATTGCAGCCATTTGCTAAAATCATTTAAGTTCATTTTTTTCCTCATTAATGTACACACAGCACCCCATATTGACAGAAAAACACAGAATTGTTGACATTTTTGCAGATTTAATAAAAAAGAAAAACTGAAATATCACATGGTCCTAAGTATTCAGACCCTTTGCTCAGTATTTAGTAGAAGCACCCTTTTGATTTAATACAGCCATGAGTCTTTTGGGGAAAGATGCAACAAGTTTTTCACACCTGGATTTGGGGATCCTCTGCCATTCCTCCTTGCAGATCCTCTCCAGTTCTGTCAGGTTGGATGGTAAACGTTGGTGGACAGCCATTTTTAGGTCTCTCCACAGATGCTCAATTGGGTTTAAGTCAGGGCTCTGGCTGGGCCATTCAAGAACAGTCACGGAGTTGTTGTGAAGCCACTTCTTCGTTATTTTAGCTGTGTGCTTAGGGTCATTGTCTTGTTGGAAGGTAAACCTTCGGCCCAGTCTGAGGTCCTGAGCACTCTGGAGAAGGTTTTCGTCCAGGATATCCCTGTACTTGGCCGCATTCATCTTTCCCTCGATTGCAACCAGTCGTCCTGTCCCTGCAGCTGAAAAACACCCCACAGCATGATGCTGCCACCACCATGCTTCACTGTTGGGACTGTATTGGACAGGTGATGAGCAGTGCCTGGTTTTCTCCACACATACCGCTTAGAATTAAGGCCAAAAAGTTCTATCTTGGTCTCATCAGACCAGAGAATCTTATTTGTCACCATCTTGGAGTCCTTCAGGTGTTTTTTAGCAAACTCCATGCGGGCTTTCATGTGTCTTGCACTGAGGAGAGGCTTCCGTCGGGCCACTCTGCCATAAAGCCCCGACTGGTGGAGGGCTGCAGTGATGGTTGACTTTCTACAACTTTCTCCCATCTCCCGAATGCATCTCTGGAGCTCAGCCACAGTGATCTTTGGGTTCTTCTTTACCTCTCTCACCAAGGCTCTTCTCCCCCGATAGCTCAGTTTGGCCGGACGGCCAGCTCTAGGAAGGGTTCTGGTCGTCCCAAACGTCTTCCATTTAAGGATTATGGAGGCCACTGTGCTCTTAGGAACCTTAAGTGCAGCAGAATTTTTTTTTGTAACCTTAGCCAGATCTGTGCCTTGCCACAATTCTGTCTCTGAGCTCTTCAGGCAGTTCCTTTGACCTCATGATTCTCATTTGCTCTGACATGCACTGTGAGCTGTAAGGTCTTATATAGACAGGTGTGTGGCTTTCCTAATCAAGTCCAATCAGTATAATCAAACACAGCTGGACTCAAATGAAGGTGTAGAACCATCTCATGGATGATCAGAAGAAATGGACAGCACCTGAGTTAAATATATGAGTGTCACAGCAAAGGGTCTGAATACTTAGGACCATGTGATATTTCAGTTTTTCTTTTTTAATAAGTCTGCAAAAATGTAAAAAATTCTGTGTTTTTCTGTCAATATGGGGTGCTGTGTGTACATTAATGAGGAAAAGAAATGAACTTAAATGATTTTAGCAAATGGCTGCAATATAACAAAGAGTGAAAAATGTAAGGGGGTCTGAATACTTTCCGTACCCACTGTATATATATATATATATATATATATATACCAAATACTTAAACTACTTCATTCTGTGTGCATTTAATTTATTTAATACACGAGTTTCACAATTTGAGTTGAATTACTGAAATAAATGAACTTTTCCACGACATTCTAATTTATTGAGATGTACCTGTATATTTGAATACATACAATTATTAGTTCACTCAAAAATGAAAGTTGACAATTTACCACAGCCCCTCAGGCTATAAGACATAGATCATTTTCTTTATCGGAACAGATTGGGAGAATTTTTGGCTACATTTTAATGGGTTATGGACATGTGTTTTGGCCAGAAGTGACACTTTAGTTAAATCCCCTTAAAGATGGATATGTTTCTTACAGACATGCAGCTTTTCATTTCACAAAACACAAATTTATGGACTGGAGCCATGTGGATTATTGTGATGTTTTTATCAGCTGTTTGGACATTCAGTGCAGAGAATCCATTATTGAGCAATTTGCTAAATTTCTAAAAATCTGTTCCAATAAAAAACAAACTTATCTACATCTTGAGGCTGAGTAAATTTTTAGCAAAGTAAATTTTTTTGGTGAACTATTTAAGACTATATAATCGTGTCCTCAGCCTTATAATGAAAATAGGCAGAACGTTTTGGTATCAAGCATTTGAATTAGATACTCACCCAAAAATGAAAATACAACGGCAAAAGCAAAATTTCTTATATGTTGCTCAGAAGTGTTATATCTTTTAGCCACAACCTTCACTGTTATATTCCCGTTTGGTGGGACACAGTTAGCGTCAGTCAATTCCAGCACAGCTTGCACAGCTGCATTATCTGTTTTCACACACACCATCCTCTGCCAATTGTACAAGACTTTTTCAGGAGCCTGAATGTATCTGTTGAGAAATGAGGCCAGCTCTCTCAACTCACATGTACAGCTCCAGAGGTTCAAATCAAGGTTCAACACTGAGAGCCATGACAGATAGGAGAATGCATCTGGAGCACTGCGTAGATGATTGCGGGACAGATCAAGCCTGCGGAGACAAGGAAGACCTTTAAAGCTATCACGTCCTAAGTACACGATGAGGTTGTTGGACAAGTCCAATGTTTCCAGGTTCCTCAAATCAGCATGGGCAAAGGTTGTGGAGTTCAGGCAGTTGAGGAGGTTCCCCTCTAGTTGAAGTGTTTTTAAAGCTCTAGAGCTTTGGAACCAGGAGCTGTCAATGTCATTCAAATTGTTGTTACCAAGCTGGAGAGTCTCCAGTCTGTGGAGCCAGGAAAATGTGGAGCTGTCCAAGGATTGGCTGGAGATGCGGTTATGGTCCAGCAACAGCGCAGTTAGAAAAGAGAGGTTCTGAAAGGCATTCGCCATGATGCTAGAAATGGCATTGTTACTGAGTGCCAGAACACTCATGTTGGATAATTCAGAGAGGACCATGTTGTCCACAGAATCAATGAATCCATCAGTGAGCATCAAAGCTTTAGTAGAGCCTGGTGCATCTAAATATAATGAATAAAAAACATTATATTACCAAAACTCCATACTTCAGGAAATTCTAATAAAAAAATATTTGTGACAGTATAGACTACTTACATAAAAAGTACAGAAATAGCAGTTGTCACTCATATCTCCTAATAATATAGTAAGATGCTTTAATTAAATGCTTTGATTCATGACCAAAGTATTTTTCATTCTATCTAAAAGGCATTTACTTGCTAAGAAAGTATAAACCATCAGTCAGAAGACAGAAGGCATGTAGTAGATTGTGTACAACAATTTTTTTCTGAAAAGTTTTAATTATGTTGATAATTTAGTGGCCTTATAAATTTGCCTATCAAATATGATTTAGGGTTAAAAATGCACTTTCAACAGTTTTCAGTGTACTGAAAGAGATAGTTTACTCAAAAATGAAAATTCTGTCATCATTTTCTCACCATCATGAGAAAATCTAAAGATATTTTGAAGAATATTTTAACTGTTCTTGTTTTTGTGAACTATCCTTTTAAAATGATCTAAAACACAAGCAAACAAAGCTATTTAACCACATATTAATTTACTTACCAATAATGTTTAACAGTTTATGACAGATGATGACATCTTCAGAACACACCACACAAGAAGAAGGGCAGAGTAACGACAGCTGAACTTGAGAGATCACCATCAGTAGAAGGCAGACACCTGAGAGGAACCATTATTATATTGTTCACCTATTTTAGTCCGACAGTTTTTATTTCAGCACTGTGAGACTACAATATGCACATACTTCTCATGATTTGGCACTGATGTCAGATAGTGTTGGACTTCAAAAATGGCTTATGTGGTCCATGGCCTTTGATCAACTTTGTTCAAGTAACAACAATTATACAAAATACTCTAAAACAAAACAAAAAACAACTTGTCAACAAAAGTAAAACGGAGTTCTTTAGTCCAGATCTACATTCACTGACTAGTACTTAGTCATAACTAATTATTTTGTTTGTTTGTTTTGGCAACTGCACCTGATGCAGCGCTCCCCTGACCTCTGTTGCCAGGAGATGCTGACTGCCAGACAGATGAGGAAGGTAAAGTTATAAAACATGCATGATCTTTCACCTGATTCCGTCTGTGGAGGTGATTCTGTTTTCTATATAGTGTGTGAGGACACTAGCAACACCTGCCATATATTCCTTGACTGTCACTGTAAAATAAGAAAGCAACTGATAATAGTTTCACATCTTAGAAAGCCACTATTTAACTGTCTTGCTTCAAATCTTACTTTACATAATACAGCCAAATTGAACACAAAACAGACAATCTTCAGTAATATATATATATAAATATATATATATACACACACATTTATATTATATGTACTATATTTTTCAGGATTCTTTGATTAATACAAATTATAAATAGATTTTATGTCACTATACTGTCTATTTACTGCTTCCTTTATAAATTATTAATCTCTTTCAAAAAATATCTTACAGACCTGATATACATACATATATGTACATACATACATACACACATACATACATACATACATACACACACACACACACACACACACATATATATATATATATATATATATATATATATATAGAGAGAGATAGATAGATAGATAGATAGATAGATAGATAGAAGTAAACTGCTGTATGCATAAATAAATAACATCTATCTATCTACTAACCTGGGTTAAATTTAAGCCAAGTTCTTAAACATTTTACAGTTAAACAAATTAAATTTGTATCACATAATCAATACATATACAAACACTCTATGCTTACCACACATGGAGCAGCAAAATGTCGAACACTCGTATCCATGTGCTGAGGGTACAAACAAGTTTCTAAACCTTTCCTGAGTCTTAGATTCTCAATGGTTCCACTGTAATCATGCTGTGTCTCAGTGAGTGATCTCAGTGGTAATGGGGCACGTGTTGAACCAGCAACCCGATCTCAGAAATGTTGTACTGTGTCCAGCACTGATGATTGGCGGTCGCAAAGACACTTTCTTTAAGGTGCACTGTGTAATATTTAGGATGATCTATAGACTGAAATGCAATATAATATACATAACTAAATTTTCAGAAGAGTATAAAGACCTTACATAATGAACCGTTTTGTTTTTATTACCGTATAATGAGCAATTTATATTTACATACACCGCGGGTCCAACTAACGTTGCATGAGCAGCCCTAAACGGACAAACTGCTCTGCAGAGCGCGTTTCGTCACTATATTATTCTTGCGTAAAAACACTGACACGAGGATGAACAACTAACAGTAATATTCGCAATGACATCGGTTTTTTGAATAATTAAGTAAATATAATTCCTTAATTTACCTTTGTAAAGAAACCTCATTGCTCTCTGCGGTCTCAGGCGACGGCATCTTAGCCCTGTATCGCCCACCGTAGTTTTTCTAAAGGGAGGGGTGAGCGGGTGACTGAGCCGTTGGTTGCAAATCGCAACCTCAACCACTAGATGCCGCCAAAATCCACACGCTGCACCTTTCAGCTCCAAGTTCTTATTTACATTGTTCCATTTTTTTACATAGAGACTTAAACTTAAACTGATGGACAATCAGCAGTCAAATGATTACAATTACAATGCTGTGTTGATCATCTGATAATTATTAAAATCTGTAATGTGTCCAATGGAAATACCAGTTTGAGGCCTGTTAAAAGGACAGTTTACCAAAAAATGCAAATGTCATGATTTACTTTTTTCCATACACTGCAAGTCAATGGAGACAATCAACTGTTTGATTACCCACATTCTTCAAGATATCCTCTTTTGTTTTCAGCAAGATAAATAAACTCATACAGGTTTGGAACAACTTTGAGTAAATGATTGGTGAACAATCTAATACAATTTCTGTTTGCCTAATATTTGCTATTTATGTTATTTATAGAAAATTGGATGAGAAGCAGCTAGAATGTTCTGCAGCTAGAATGTTCTGCAACATTCAGCAGCTAGAATGTTCAACAGTCCAGTTCTGTCAACACTACATTGGCTTCCTACTGAACATCAGATTTTGTGTATTTTAAAACATCTTAAAATCATTCTGATTACTTAAAAAGCTCTAAATCGTTTAGCTCCCCAGTACTTGAGTGAGCTCTTATCGGTTTATTGTCCCTCACCTCACGAATATTATGGTCTCAGATTCTGGTCAGTTGATAATACCCAAAGTCGCTTTAAGGTGTCATGTCACTTGGCGGCCATCTTTGAAACGCTTCTCGGGCATGCAAGTGCAGATCCTCCCTGCATTCCATTCGGAAGGGCTCATCACTATGCCCTATCCCTTCAAAGGGTTTACCCTCCGGAGTGAGAGCGTGTAGGGGACCAAACAACTGTTTCTTGACGGAGGCGCCATCATCATGCAAAGGATCAGCGCAAAGGATCATGGGAGCCCAAAGTGTCCATCATTTGTACCCTTTGAAATCCTTAATTCCGAAGTGCCCTTTGAAGTGGCTAATTTTGAGCATGTTGGCTTGGAACAACACTTCAATATGGCGTTCATGATTTTTTTCACTCCGAAGTGCCCTTTGGAGGGCGATATATCCCGTTTGGAACGCATCGTCTATCTTTTTGAATGGGGAAACATCAAATTCTACAAAACTGTTTGACAAGGTTAAGATTAAATTTCATATTTAAAATCACCAAATTAAATCTGGCAACAACTGTCACATAAATGTTGTTTATTTTGCTCAAAAAATATTTTTCAGGCTGGATCAGCCAGTGCGCATGCGCAGTC
The DNA here is from genome assembly GCA_027564155.1 of Gymnocypris eckloni scoliostomus. NCBI lineage: Eukaryota > Metazoa > Chordata > Actinopteri > Cypriniformes > Cyprinidae > Gymnocypris > Gymnocypris eckloni. Next base: position 22,337,774 of record CM050422.1, on the reverse strand, counting down.
CTAGGCACACATCTCAGAAACCGGGACTTTTAACGGCAGCTGCAGTGATGCGCTGACTTTACTGATTAGCGATTGGCTCTTTTGCTCAGAAGGCGGGGCTTCGTTCGATAGAGCGGCCATACTGAGTATTACATTTTTCTCGATTCAAAACTATACGAGTGACACGTCTTGGGTATTCTGGCAGACACACTCTGTCAGTTTGAATATAGATTAAAGACCCATCTCTTTAAACTAGCATACACAACACATGATCACATTTAGCTTGTTAGCTTGCATAAATTAGGTCAACCGGAACCGGGAGCACTTCCCATAAGACCCAATGTATGCTTATATTAGTCTCTCTAATTCATTCTTATTGGGTTACTTTACCCAGTCTGCATTCAGATTAGATGGTAGACCTGCACCTTATGACGACAGCTCACTACAGCCCAGAATATCAGTGGAGACCATTACACATAGACAAGCCCATAGAGACAAATCCCCTGTAAAGACCTCACTGGCACAATAGCTATCGGCACAGATCCTCAGTGAAGACCACAGGAACCTGACAAGTCGTCTACACAGTCCCTGTTGCCAGCTTCGACTCCTTCACCATGTGAAGTATCCCAATATTCAAGCAGTAAGAATTCAATGAATATTCTGAATGATATTAATACACAATCTGACTTGTAATTAAAGTCCTGTAATTAAACCAAACTAGGTTGTTTCGCCTGGCCAGAAGAGAACTGGCCTGCCAACCAGGGGTGTACATTTCATCTAACAGTAGTGGGGGACAATAAACATAAAATTGTTCAAGATACATTTTTGAAGGGGACACAAATACTACAGCCAAAATGTTACTTTTACGGATAGATATGTGTACACAGCATGTGCATAGCATGGAGACAGTGTTTAAATAGGAGTTCGGTTCATATTTTTCACCATGCAGTCATATTATAATTATTATTTTCCACATAGTATTTAGGTTTCGTCTAGGACTTCTCTTTAGATATTCACTGATCTGCTACTTAACATCATATTGAGCAAAACCCAAAACATCGGTAGGTCTACAATATTTGCCTAATATCAGTTCAGGCTTATCGCCATGATAGTTATAGTAGGGGACAAGCAACGGAATTAAGCTTGGTAACCTTATAATCGCTCACAGAAAAATACATCGGATATCCTCATTTTTTGTCATGACTACTTTATTAATGATCCAGCATCATCTGTATTAAATAGAAAGAATCATTTCACATGATATACAGGTGCTGGTCAGATAATTAGAATATCATCAAAAAGTTTATTTATTTCACTAATTCCATTCAAAAAGTGAAACTTGTATAATGTATACATTCATTCCACACAGACTGATATATTTCAAGTGTTTATTTCTTTGAATTTTGATGATTATAACTGACAACTAATGAAAACCCCAAATTCAGTATCTCAGAAAATTTGAATATTACTTAAGACCAATACAAACAAAGGATTTTTAGAAATATTGGCCAACTAAAAAGTATGAACATGAAAAGTATGAGCATGTACAGCACTCGATACTTAGTTGGGGCTCCTTTTGCCTGAATTACTGCAGCAATGCGGCGTGGCATGGAGTCGATCAGTCTGCGGCACTGCTCAGGTGTTATGAGAGCCCAGGTTGCTCTGATAGTGGCCTTCAGCTCTTCTGCATTGTTGGGTCTGGCATATCGCATCTTCCTCTTCACAATACCCCATAGATTTTCTATGGGGTTAAGGTCAGGCGAGTTTGCTGGCCAATTAAGAACAGGGATACCATGGTCCTTAAACCAGGTACTGGTAGCTTTGGCACTGTGTGCAGGTGCCAAGTCCTGTTGGAAAATGAAATCTGCATCTCCATAAAGTTGGTCAGCAGCAGGAAGCATGAAGTGCTCTAAAACTTCCTGGTATACGGCTGTGTTGACCTTGGACCTCAGAAAACACAGTGGACCAACACCAGCAGATGACATGGCACCCCAAACCATCACTGACTGTGGAAACTTTACACTGGACCTCAAGCAACGTGGATTCTGTGCCTCTCCTCTCTTCCTCCAGACTCTGGGACCCTGATTTCCCCTGAAGGAAATGCAACATTTACTTTCATCAGAGAACATAACTTTGGACCACTCAGCAGCAGTCCAGTCCTTTTTGTCTTTAGCCCAGGCGAGACGCTTCTGACGCTGTCTGTTGTTCAAGAGTGGCTTGACACAAGGAATGCGACAGCTGAAACCCATGTCTTGCATACGTCTGTGCGTAGTGGTTCTTGAAGCACTGACTCCAGCTGCAGTCCACTCTTTGTGAATCTCCCCCACATTTTTGAATGGGTTTTGTTTCACAATCCTCTCCAGGGTGCGGTTATCACTATTGCTTATACACTTTTTTCTACCACATCTTTTCCTTCCCTTCACCTCTCTATTAAAATGCTTGGACACAGAGCTCTGTGAACAGCCAGCCTCTTTTGCAATGACCTTTTGTGTCTTGCCCTCCTTGTGCAAGGTGTCAATGGTCATCTTTTGGACAACTGTCAAGTCAGCAGTCTTCCCCATGATTGTGTAGCCTACAGAACTAGACTGAGAGACCATTTAAAGGCCTTTGCAGGTGTTTTGAGTTAATTAGCTGATTAGAGTGTGGCACCGGGTGTCTTCAATATTGAACCTTTTCACAATATTCTAATTTTCTGAGATACTGAATTTGGGGTTTTCATTAGTTGTCAGTTATAGTCATCAAAATTAAAAGAAATAAACACTTGAAATATATCAGTCTGTGTGGAATGAATGTATACATTATACAAGTTTCACTTTTTGAATGGAATTAGTGAAATAAATCATCTTTTTGATGATATTCTAATTATATGACCAGCACCTGTATATATATATATATATATATATATATAGAGAGAGAGAGAGAGAGAGAGAGAGAGAGAGAGAGAGAGAGAGAGAGAGAGAGAGAATAAAATAGTCTTGACAGCCTAAGTTACTTCCAAATAACTACTGAAGAACTTTACTCTCTCCCACCGGGCTCGTGTGTGTAAAGGTGGAAAGGAGGCAGTAGACCAAACCACTGTGAGGCAAGGGAGGGGGACTGAAAACATTTTTGAACTTACAGTTTCACTGTAATTCATGATATAATGTTAGAATTAAAGAACATAAACATAATACATGTTACTGTTGCACTAATTTGTACATAGTCAATGCATTTCTTAAGCTGTTTTTGACATCCTATCTAAAACGCGATTTAGCCAAAAAACAAAACAAAAACAACCACAATAACGTTACAACTTTAATATGTTTTGCAATATTCGTGTGTGCAAAGCGTCTGTGCAATCCCCTTGTTCAATATTCTCGTGGTTTGAACTGATATGGCAATATTGACGAACTTGTTGCTTTAGCAAGGGGCGGGGCAATACTGAAACGCCATCTGATCTGTTCGCCAACCACAACGCACTGGGAAAGCGAACCAATCACAACACATTTTGTTCTTCATCAAACCCGGAAATAATCGAGTCGTTTGGGCCAGGCTGGGAAGAAAGTTATTGTAATAATGTAAATTATGTGAAAAATAATGCGATTTTTGAACCCCTAAGCATGAGAGCATGTTCTAGTACACCACCAAAACACAATCAAGACTTTGTAAAAGAGCATAATAGAACCCCTTTAATGGAACTGAATCAACACTGAACTGATACTATTGTTTTTCCAGGGCTGCATGCTTTACAGCCCAATTGATCGCTGAACCATCATTTAACCATTATTTTCCTGTTTATCCCTTTAAACTGTATTGATAATTCATATAGTGCTATTTAAATAAATGCAACTTGACTTGAAGAGTTAATTATCTGTTTATTTAATTTCATTTCCACAAAACACGTCTCTATGATCTGTTTCATATATGTGATTCATACATGAAAATATCACGTAGCTGACTGTAGCAACAAACATTTGACGGTAGCCATTGATTTCCATAGTGTTTTTTCCCAATTCTTGGCTACCATCAACTTTTTGGTTACCCACATTCTTCAAACTATACTCATTTGTGTTCAGCAAAGAAAGAAACTCATACAGGGTTGGAACAATATGAGGCTGACTAAATGATGGCAGAATTTTCTATTTTGTTCCAAACCTGTATGAGCTTCTTTCTTCTGTGAACACAAAATAAGACACTCTAATGCAATGACAGAATGTTGCATTGGATTTGATTTTTTACTTCCTGCATCATTTTAGATGATCAAAATCATCTTTCCACTGGCTCCAGGGCTGTTGATGATGTATTCATGAGCCTGGGATGCTTTATCAAGTGTATATTCAGGACCAATGACAGGTTTCAACCAGCCTGTCTCCATTCCTGCAAAAAGAGCTGCAGCACACTCGGATGTTTCCTTCTGTCAAAGACAGATAAAGAAAACCGTGTTGTATCTTACCATTAATCCTTTGCAAAAAAAGATTTGTCATAGGTGATGATGAATAAATGCATTATATTCCAAGCATAAATTCTAGAAAGCAAGAAAATTGTATATATGTAATGTCAGGAAGCCCACCGTACATTAGTTGCATTGTATAAAGCCACACCAATTATGCTGGTCTCTTTCATCATGGTGTCTCTGGGGTTGATTTCAATAGGGCCTCTAGTGCCAACAATCTGAAAGAAAAAAAACAATATGATGAAACAAAAACAAAAATGTTCAAAACACTTGCTAAACAAACACAGGGTACTTACAATAACTCTGCCACCAAAGTCAAGCAACTGAAGATCATTACTGAGGTTGACGTTGGACAACATCTCAATGATCACATTCACGCCTTGTCCACTGGTAGCATTCTAAACACAGGAGACCAGCTGAAAAAATGCCACCTTTATTTTTTGTAATCACAAACTATTGGTATTGTAGGATCAGAACGAGTCAGACAAATTAAGATTCGATCAGAACATCGAAACATGAGGAGCTGAAATTCCACAGAGGCCCAAGAAAACAGGACGTCATAAATCAGATCCTTAGCGCCCAGCCCGTCTGAATCAAGCGAACCAACCAACTCTGTCAGTGAGCAGCTTGGAACATTAAAATAAAAGGAAAACTTATTGATAATTCCAACTGAGGAATGAGATTGTCAAATATGGGCAAGTAATCAAGATTAATGGTCAAAGAATTGCATCGCGTGACCATCATATGTAAATCTGTGATAGAAATCTCGAGCTACAGACTTTCTTGGGTTGGTCCCCCCACCCAAGACACAGACCAGACTGAAATTCTTTTGTTCACAGAACATGTCCTTAGGTTCTACACATAACTTCACAGAGACTGTCTTTTCCATATACACTTAAAATCATCTTAAAAGGACTTATGAGCAACTAATGATTTCTATGCATAACTCCATCTTATGTATGCAACCCACACATTTGACTATCATGTTCTAATCACGTAGTGTGTATGTCTTTTTAATAACTATTGAATGACTATTGAAAGCCTTAAGGATTCATATTCGTGTTTGGTATGTATGAGTTGGAAAAGTCATGCTTTAAACGTTTCTTCCAATCAATTCTTTGTCAAATGTATCATAGTCTTGTTATAGAAATCATGTCCAAAATTATATTCTACAAGACCGGGACAATTCAGGACCATGTGACTGATACATGATTTATGTATTGGGAGGAGAAACGAGCTAAGAAGATAATTAGGGCTGAAACGATTCCTCGAGTAACTCGAATACAAAAAATCATCGAGGCAAATTATATGCCTCGAAGAATCGTTTTGTCCATTTACTAGGGATGCACTGAATTTTCGGCCTCCGAAAATATATGCCGCGCCGCACCGCCCAGCAGTGTTCAGGTTTCCCCTCTCTCTCAGCCGTCATCACTGCACCGTGTGACGCTCTGTTCAATATTCTGCTCTATCATTCTGCTCAGTTACCGCTTATGCTCACCGGAAAAGCAGAGTCCGCACACACACACTGAAGCACGCGTGACGTCTCAATGAGGACATAAACACACAAACAACATCTCCTGAAATGCTCTAAGAGTCACTTCATGAGCATTTCACCATTTCATTTGAGTAAACTATCCTCATATCATACACACACAGAAATGTAAATGATTCACGACACTTTGCACAAACTGGATTTTGGATGACGACATACGCATGTGCCAATCACTGAATAGATTTCCTTAATTAAGAATGTACTCAGATAAATTCAAATCGAATGGTTCAATTCCTAATAGAGTTTACATTCAACACACATTTGACAATAAATAATTTTCAAGAGAATACATTATGGCAAGGAAACGAAGCATCATCACAACTCAATTTAGGGTGCCGATAGATGATATTATAGTGTATCGACAATAGTCAAAGATAACGCCTGTTGCTGATGCCTTTGACAATAGCGAGAAGATTATCATCATTATTTGTCAAAATTAGTCTAGGTGCCTATCTTTAGTGATGCAGCATAGAAAACCGCTTCAGAAACTTGCAGCGTGGTGGATCCGCTCCGGTGGCTGTGGATCTGTAACGCGCCGCAGACGCGTGCAGTGTAAATAAGGGATTAAGAGATTTATTCATCATACAGTGTAGATTGCATAATACTTGCGCCAGACTGAAGTCAGTTATGATGTTCTTTGGTAATGTAAATGTTCTTTGCTAATGTATGAAGATAAATCATATTTGCATTTTGAATGTAATATGGCAATTAAATGCACTAAATGAGTTTAGTTATTAATATATGCAATTTCAGCAATAAAATTTAATTTTTTCTAAAAAGGAAACAAATTACTTGTTCATTTTAAGAGACCTGTCTTATTTTCTCTTGTATATTTAGGATTGCTCGTTAATATAGAAAAAGTTCTTCTAATCCGATTACTCAATTAATCGATGGAATTTTCGGTAGAATACTCGATTACTAAAATATTCGATAGCTACAGACCTAAAGATAATATCTAATTGGTCAAGACACTCATTGTGAGCTGTCTAAAAGCCGAGTTTTAAAACTCAGCACACCATCAAATCTCTCTCTTCTTCTTTTTTGCTTTTGCCACCACATTTTGACGCTGCTTTTTAGCGCTCTTCGAGCGTGCTTTGGTCTACATGCCAGCTGCTACTTAACACCACGATGAGAAGAAAAACCACCTAGTCTCCTTACATCCGTTTATTCTTTTACTTTAGTTTCTTTTCTTTCCGTTGAGTTTCGTGTTCTACGTTTGCCGCAAAGTCCAGCTATGACTGCACCCATTTCAAACTTCAACCAGACCATAACTCCACAACTTCAGCCAACGCCCAAGACTTCACTATGAACTAGGGCTGCAACTAACGATTATTTTGATAATCGATTAGTTGGCCGGTTATATTTTCGATTAATCGGATTAAAAAAACATATTTTTTTTAATTGACAAAACACACACTACTCCACCCAATGTCTTTCAAACAAATGTGCCAACTAAATGATATACATACAGTACTTACCAATTTATTAGACCACCTATCATAATAAAAAGAAAACATAAATATTTTAGGAATCTGTCGAAATAAAAAAATTAAACTCAAAATGTTATTGTCATTTACTGGGCAAATAACAAACTGAAACAACCAAATAGTATTAATTCCCACTATAAGAAAAATGGCCTCATAAGCTTTCGCAACAGCTTGCATTCTTGCTGCCATTATGTACTTTTTGATTGTAATTGGGTATCTGAAAAAAAAACACCATGAAGCTTTTCTTTCATAGATAACAGCAATAATTATATTATAGCATTAGAAATAGCCTACTATTGTTACTAAAGAGCTTATGCATATTGGAGGACTAACCAATACAGAAAGCTAAAAAAATGACTTTGGTAATCACCAATACTGTTAGTTTAGAGCAGCAGTGGCACAAACCTTACATAATTTGTTAAAAACCTTACATAAATATGTTTTAATAAATTTGTTAAGCACTGTAATAGTGACTACAGTTTAAATCTCTATTATAATTTTTTTAATAATAATAAAGATAATAAAGACAAATAAAAATACATACTCAGTGTTAACCAACAGGTAAGAGTAATTTTTTGCAGAAAAACGCGTTGACTTTGATCACAGTCACGTGTCATTTCTTTATCCTGTAATAAGGCGGCTATGAAGTGTCTGATATTTATATTCAGAATTACACGGAGTTATCCCTTAACAGTTCCTACTCTCATAAAATACTTGCACGGCATGTTGACTTTTAAGCCTTAATTTAACTTTCAACAACAGATATTTTAGCACAAAGGATATTTTTGCGCTGAATAGCCTTTTAATTGTCTCCCTCTGTGTTCCGTCTGTCTGATGCGCGTACATGCATCTGCCTGGCGCTCATTCTGTATTTTAAACTTAACACAGGCTGTCAGGACGGACCTTTATGCAAAAATGAAAATGCTTGTGTGAATCTGTAACATTTATAGATAAGGATATTACCGTAAACTGAGCGTTTTTGCACTGAGGATGTACACGCATCTGTCAAAGAGCCTGACAGGGCAAGCCATTACGCTAATACATTTAAATAAAGAATGATCATGTTTTGGGCAGCTTGGATCAAGTAGCCTTGTTCTCCCGCAGCATCTCATTCTGTTTCCTCCACTATTTTTAGATGCATTTTGTCGATACAAATGCGTTATTCAGTGCTGTAATTTGACGCAACCGGCTGAAGTTGGACGTGCACTGTGGGCAGACCCGACTAATCGATAATGAGAATCATTGTCGATGATTTTCATTATCGATAATAATCGATTTTATCGATTAGTTGTTGCAGTCCTACTACAAACGACCACTGAACTTTCAGTCAATCAGCAACCTCGGCAAATCCCCTTTCCTGCAACGACAAAGACAAAAGGGAATCCCTTAACACAAAGGCAACTCAAGCAAGTAACCTCCAGATTTTTGCTGAACTGGTGCATTTAATATACATTTTTGCCTCATTGAGAAACTCAATGTGAGGGTTAATTAAGTGATTGATGGTTGTTCAGGTATATGCAATAGCACATATTACTTTAAACTTGGGATTTCACATTTTCATTCTCTAAACTCATCCATTCCTCACTCTCTCTCTCTTTCTGCAACTTGTATGAATGCGTCTGTTCATGTGTTGGATTAGTTTACATGTCTTAGATTTATCCAATAAATTCTTATTTATATTGAAGAGAAGTATCTTGTGCTTACAAGTTAATGTCTTAAACTGCCTTGTTACTGTGCTATTTAATAGTGTTTTCACTATATTTTGGATTTTTAATATCCAGTGCAGAGTTGATGTTATACGGCTTGTTCAGTGAATCGCTGTCCGACTCAGTGATCAGCCGTTAAAACAGTGATTCTGTTCAAATTCCCTATAAAATCATTAATGATTCCCTTTGAGCTAAATTGACCTGTTTCCTTTACATTAAATATTACAATACAGTATATAAAGTATATCCATGATAAAGACTGATTAGACTGTGCAATGTGTGACTTACACTTCCATTCAAAAGTTCATAAAGTTTTTCAGAAAATGGGTCAGAAAGTTTATGTATATATATATATGAAGAGCTCTTTTCCAAAACGCTATAAATCCATTTTAATAGTTTTCATGAAAATGAATTTTTTTTACCTAGACCCATACATTTTGTTAATATTCAATTTATCCTGTTAAAATGGTCTGTTGGCTCAGTCTGAACATGTTAAACAATGATTGTTAAATGAAACAACAATATTGTCGATTATAAATGCAAAGTTTTTTAGTTTTTTCAAAACGCTACAAATCCATCCTTTTTTTAAATGTTGGTTTATGTCTTGAAAAAAAAAAAAAAAAAAAAAAGAGAACATGCAACATATGACATCAGGGACTCATACTATAAACCGGTCGCACCAGCCTTGTGTTGATGTAACCCCCCCGGGTCCGCACCATCACACCGAGCCGGTCTCGAACCCGGGTTGCCGGTGCGGGAGGCAGGCGCTCTAACAAGGAACGCCAAAGGCTACAACCTCTAGCGTCAATCGGTTAAACACCACCTTTACTGGTATACACATCTGTTACATTGACATCCCATATTAACGCGGTATTAATATGGGTATTAATGCGCCACCTGAGAACCTTCTTTTTTTTTTTTTTTTTGTCCAGTCTGCGTTTTCTACCCCCAGGTGTAGGTCTCACTGGCTCATCCAGGCCATCAAAAGTGTTATTAGAGTTTAAAGCACTCATTTTGAAGACTGAGCACAAACAAACGCTTCAACGCGTCGTCATGTTGGATTGCATCGAACGAATTCTGATTGATCGAGAGGATATATCGCATTTAGGCTAAAAACAGGTTCGGCGCTTATAGCGGTTTGGAAAAGAACTGCATCTTGCAGTACATTTTAAACAAGGAAATATAGCGATTTGGCATGAAACATTGATGGAGCAGTGAATAGGTTCAGTACACAGCAAAATGGCATGACGAACTCATTTTTTTTTTATTTGGCGTTTATCGCGTTTTGGAAAAGAGCTCTTCGTATATATATATACTCAGCAAGGATGCATTAAATAGATAAAAAGTGACAGTAAATACATTTATAAACAGATTTATATTTTAAATAAATGCTCTTTTGTAATGAGGCCGCTGAGGCGGAGATAGAATCCATTAGCAGAAGTTTATTAAGTAGACTTTAAGCAGACAGAAACGTGAATTCAGGCAAGGGGTCAATACCAGCATAACAGTCCGATCCGTCGACATGCACAGGGTTAATCCAATAGACAAAGACGAGTAGGCAAGCAAAAGGTCCAAACACAAATAGAGTTAGTCAGGCAGCCAAAGCAGAGGGGGGAAATCTAGAATGCTCGTAGTCAGGTCAACAGGCAGAATCATACATAGAATAGGCAAACAGGATACTAGAGAAACGCTTGGTAAAGCAGGAATACTGGCAATACTTCACACAGGCCCAAAAGGCTAGCATGCTTATGAAGGCTACAGACAGGAAATGACTAGAGAAGCAGAGGGAGTGGAGCACAGTCAGTATTCGGGTGAGGGCTCCCTCTGCTGGTTTGGCATTACATATTTTAAACATCCTATTCATCAAATTCATCAACTGTTTTCAGCATTGATAAGAAGAATATTTTTTACCCATCAAATTTCTTAACGTGTAATATTTGTATGGACATAAAAAGATTCAACAACTGAGACATAAACAAAAATTTTCACAGACAATTGTTTAATAGAAATGGAATGATGTGTCCCTGAACAGAGCAGGGGTCAATATCAAAGTATCAGTCAATATGTAGCGGTCTGTATGTGGTGTGTCCACCAGTTGCTTTAAGTACTACACTGGATCTCATCTTAATGGACTAAAGCCCTATTCAGACGGTAATTGTTTCTCACGGGGACGCAAGTTATTTTCACCGTTTATAGAGGGGAATCAGTAATTTATTGTCATCCAAATTGAGAATTTCAGTGTTTATCTCTCACCATCCACATAAATTAATAGGATTATACAGTTAGGTCCATATATTTGGACACAGGCCCATTTTTTGTTATTTTAACTGCTGGCCAAAAAAAAAAATCAAGTTACAGTTATATAATGAATGTGGCCTTAAAGTGCGTATTCTGAGCTTTAATCTCATCAAAATTGGATTAATTAGACATGGGGTAGGCAACGTCGGTCCTGGAGGGCCGCTGTCCTGTAGAGTTTATCTCCAACCCTAATCAAACACACCTGAACCAGCTAATCATGGTCTTCAGAATTACTAGGGCTACAGGCAGGTGAGGTTTTTCTCAGGGTTGGAGCTAAACTCTGCAGGACATCGGCACTCCAGGTTGCCGTTGGAGTGGCCGTTGCCTATCCCGGAATTAGAAAATTGACTCAAAAGCTGTTTCATGGACAGGCGTGGGATATTCTTTCATTATTTCTACATCAGTTAAGCAGGTAAAAGATCTAAAGTTGATTCTAAGTTTGGCATTTGCATTTGGAAGCTGTTGCTGTGAAGCCACATTATATGGTCAAAGGATCTCTAAATACAAGTGAAACAGATAATTGTTAGGCTTCAAAAACAAAACAAATCTATAAGAGATAGCAGGAACTTTAGGAGTGGCCAAATCAACAGTTTGGTACATTCTGAGAACACAATAGTTAGCTCAGCAACATAAAAAGGCCTGGACGTCCACAAAGCACTTCAGTGGTGGATGATCTGAGTATCATCCCCATGGTAAAGAAAAACACTTTCACAACATCCAGCCAAGTGAATAACGCTTTCCATGAGGTAGGCATGTCATCTAAAAAAATCCAGACCACTTCTGGAAAAGCATTCTTTGGACGGCCGAAACTAAGGTCAACCTGTACCAGAATGATGGGAAGAAAAAAACTATGTAGAAGGCTTGGAACAGCTCATGATCCAAAGCCTACTACATCATCTGTGAAACATGGTGGAGCAGTGTGATGGCATGAGCATGCATGGCTTTCATAGGCACTGGGTAACTGGAGTTTATCATTATTCGGCAGCCATATCACCCTGCAGCCCAAGACTGGTTGCCCACTGAAGTTAAGCAGGGTTGAACCTGATCAGTACCTGGATGGGAGACCACCTGGGAAAACTAGGTTGCTGCTGGAAGAGGTGTTAGTGAGATGCAAATATTTTACGACAAGAGTCTGCTTAACGTTTTTCTGTTTTGTTTTTGATAATCAAAGAAACAGATTTTAAATAACGAAAGAATATGTAAAAGCATGGCATTTGGGGTAAAAAGCGCCCCTGCTGTTGGGGCTAAAAGGCACAGTAATTAACATGATAATTAATAGATGGCTGACTTTTCCATTTGTTGATATGACATGGTTAGATTCAGATGGTAAATATGATATATTATGTTGGGTGCCCATCTTAGACATAATCACCATGTTTAGAATAAAAACATCATATTAATCATATAATAAAATATTACTTGTTGTTACTATTGTAAATCTATATTAATTTTTTTATGGGATTTCCTTCAATGCTTTCAGAATCTTTACTTTTTTAAATTATTTTATTTCTGTATTTTAAAATATATATTTTTATATTAACATATTTTAATGACATATATTGGTTGAATAAAAACTTCAAGATAGGCAGAAAATAGTACAAACTTTGCTAAAGTGATTGTTTTGAACAAGTATTAACTTTATTAAAAAAAATATTTTAGCTGAAGTATTTGTATCAATACGGTGTGCCTTTTACCCCATGATGATACGCCTTGTACCCTGTGTGAGGGGTAAAAGGCCCCACCTCATACATTAATAAGATTTTTAAACAAAATAAATGACTTGCATGATTTATTTTCACACAAAATCTGTTGCTCCATTAAAGTTAATTACAAACGTATATATTTGTTATACTATTTTTAAACTATACATTTTAGGTGCAGTGAAAAGCATTTTTTTCCCCCTCAATGTGTGCCTTTAGCCCTGTTGTACCCTAATACTTAAAGGGTTAGTTCACTCAAAAATGGATTCTGTAATTCTGTAAAATAAAATTCTGTAATTAATTACTCACCGTCATGTCGTTCCAAACCCTTAAGACCTTTGTTCATCATGAAGTTCAGTGGCTAATCTCCAAAATGGCAGAAGACGGTAACTCGGGATGAAGAATTCTTGAATAAACTATGTTATTATTGTTTTCTTTGCGCACAAAAAGTATTTTTGTAGCTTCGTAAAATTACAGTTGAACCACTGATGTCACATGGACTATTTTACCGATGTCCTTGCCAGAGGAGATTTTACCGATGTCCTTTACTCTCGTTACTGTAATTGAGTAGTAATTTTTTTAATCTGTAATTTTACTTTTAATTAAGTATATTTTGTTTGAAGTTGGCTATTGTACTTCGCTACATTTGAAAATACATTCATTACTGAGTAAAAAAATAAATTAAAAAAATCACTCCCTTGAAACAACTGCAGTAAATAATGGGCAGGAGAACAAACTGGAGCTAAAATCACAAGAAAGATGCAGACAGACATGAAAGGCCTTATGGTGCAGACCCAGCTGAAAACTAAACTCTGCGTATTCGGCTGAAGTTGAACTCGAAGGAAATTATGCTGTTCAAGCTGTGTTTGCCTAGGGCAGGGGTCTGTAGCCTTCAACGTCAAAAGAGCCATTTTGGCCCCTTTCCTACCGAATAAAAATCACATGGAGCCACAAAATATTTGATGCCCAAATAAAGATAACACGGTATATAGCTAAAGTTTTATATTCAGTTATGTTACAGGGCAGAGGAGTAGCAATAATTTCAGAAGTGAGGGGGGACAGAAATGTCAAATCTAAAAATAATAATGATAAATATTATAGTATTTTTGCATGTATAATTGACAAAAATATTATTATCTCTTACTTTTAATTGGCTAAGAAATAAAATATACTGCTGGACAATAATAACATCATATGGTTGTGATTGTACAATCAGTATATATATATATATATATATATGTATATGCATGTGATATTTCAGTTTTTCTTTTTTAATAAATCTGCAAAAATGTCAACAATTCTGTGTTTTTCTGTCAATATGGGGTGCTGTGTGTACATTAATGAGGAAAAAAATGAACTTAAATGATTTTAGCAAATGGCTGCAATATAACAAAGAGTGAAAAATTTAAGGGGGTCTGAATACTTTCCGTACCCACTGTATATATACACATACACACACACTACAAACACTTTTATTTTTATCCATTTTTATCACAGAATAAGGCAGAAAATATATGTGACCCTGGACCACAAAACTAGTCTTAAGTCGCTGGGGTATATTTGTAGCAATAGCCAAAAATAGGAGATTTTCTCAATATTTAGATTTATTTTGCACCATATTTAGATTTATCTCGACCAAAGTTTGTCCTATCATAACAAACCATACATCAATGGGAAGATTATTTATTCAGCTTTCAGATGATGTATAAATCTCAATTTCGGAAAATGTACCTTATGACTGGTTTTGTAGTATTAGTAGTATTGTAGTAGTATTTATCAAAACATTATTTCTGCATATGTAACTGCAGGCTAAATGTATTCATGTCAGTGTGTAAATACATCTATGCCACTTCAGATGAAGCTTCCTCTGCTTTGCAAAGATCAATTTGGTTGATATTGATTTAATTTGCCTGGTAACAGCCCAAATTTTTATTTATATTATTTATCTATTATTTATAGGTATCAGGGTGTCAAACTCAGTTCCTGGAGGGCCACAGCCCTGCAGAGTTTAGTTCCAACCCTGCTCCAACACACATACCATGTAGTTTTCAAATAAGCCTAAATGATTAGTTTAGCTAGATCAGATGTGTTTAATTAGGGTTATATCTAAACTGTGCAGGGCTGTGGCCCTCCAGGTACTGCGTTTGACACCCTTGGTCTATCCCATTTTTCGTCCCTCCCACTATTAAAGTAATTTTTACTCAAGAGTAAATTTTAAATAAGGCACTTTTAACTTTTATTTGAGTAGATTTTTAGATTGGTACTTATAACTGTACTTAAGTAAAATTGCAATAATATAATGGTACTTTTACTTGAGTAGAATATCTTTATACTCTTTCCATCTCTGGTCCTTGCTATGTTTCTGGACCTTGGGACATTGCAGTTGCATTGCTGTCTACAGAGGGTCAAAGAGCTCTCAGATTTTATCAAAAATGTTGTGAGTAATTAATGACAGAATTTTCCTTTTTGGGTGAACTAACACTTTGACAATTATATTTTTATTAACTAATGCTAACAAAGATAATAAATAATATAAAAATGATATGAACAATGTTAGTTCATTTTAGTTAATGCATTAACCAAAAAAAATGGTAGAGCAAATGTCTAAAAAAAAAACTCCTACGTTTTTTGTTTTTTTTACAGTCATGTAAATCGTATACAAATATAATAAGAAAAATTTGAACCTTGATTTGATCCAAATAGTCTTTTTCTCTGTGGTTGAATGCAAGATGAGCTCCATTGCTGAGCACCAGCTGTATACCCTCAGATGTCCCTGCTGTACCCAAAACTTTAAGGCCAAATGCTCTTGCTATCTGACATGCTGCAATGCCTACCTACAAACACAAGATTAAAATGTATTTTATCTTCAAGGAAAAATGACTTGGGTTACGCATGTCACCATGGTTCCCTGAGAGGGAACGAGACGCTGCATCCTCTAGCAGACACTTTGGGGAATGCTGCCAGCATAAGCGGTGTCTGAAGCACGTGTTAAATAACTCCAATCATATTGTTCCATGTAGCCTGTGACATCATGAGTGGGCACCTGGAAGTATAAAAGGGGCAGGGAGACGCAGCGTCTAGTTCCCTTTCGGCGAACCATGGTTACATGCGTAACCCGAGACATTCCCCTTCTAGAGAACTCATGCTGCATCCTCTAGCGCAAACTTTGGGGAACGAAATGCCAACTATGCCATGCCAAGGTGCATGTCTGTGCATCTGGTGAGAGACCAAGGAGGTGACATACACCTAACATTTACTCAGAAAGGGGCTAAGCCACTGACACCCCAGGCCGCTCACATAACTTGGAAGAAATGAAGAGACCAATCTCCGGATGAAGTTAAGTACATCCAAACCAAGTTAAGAGCATCTATTGATGATAGCTATGCCATGTTAGCAATACTAGCCTGGATTCACAAGACCACTGAAGAGGCTAAACTAGAAAGCCTCTAGGTAGGAGCTCAAGGAGATCGCTACTTAAAGGCCCAAGAAAGGGAAGAGCTGCTGAGCTAGAAAACAGCTATCCTCAGATAGCTATGTTTTAAGGGTCTTAGAACCAAAAATGGATTGATACCTAGCTAGCCAAGGATAGCTATCTAGTAAAAACTTCCCACAAAACTGCCCAAACCACAGAGTGTGGGTTATCTGCTTACAGGGGAGATAGCACTATCCTCTTTAACCTGGCTTACACATAACACACTAACACATTTCTAATATTCAAATCCGATAGGATTGTTAGGCTGCATTAATTAGGTCAACCGGAACTGGGAACACTTCCCATTACAGATCCAATTATCTGGATCTATCCAGATCCAGTCTGTATCCAGATCAGATGGTGGATAACCCTGAATTTCAGCAGAGATTAAGACAACTAGATGAGCCCCAGAGACAGATCCCCAGTGAAGACCCTGTCAGCTAGATGGCCATTGGGACAAGGTTCAAGGTTCTTTATTATTCGTCACATACACAATCATACAGGGTATAATCAGTAGTGAAATGTAAGTACAGGGGAAAAAAAAATACAGCATAACATGAGGAAGGTGAGGAGAAAAAAAATAACCCCCAGACTATGCTCCTTGGGGAGTACAGTGTGAGAACAGGAAAAACACCTCAGCACAAAAGCACATACACCATAAACACACGACTATCCAACAGGGGAAGTAATCCAGCTCCAGCAAGCAGCCATCCGGTCCCGCAGCCACTATTCCGGCGCTGGTCACAGACCCGCTTGTCAGGCTGGCGGTTCAAAGCGACGGAGGCGAGGGATCGGGGATGGGAGGTGAATGCATATCTTTATGTGTGTGTGTGTGTAATAGTTTGTAATCAGTGTCTGTACAATGGGGGAGGAACGCAAGAGCGTCTCACTGCAGTGCTCTTCGCAGGGGTGATTTTCCAGCAGCGACCTTGGCCGAGGCCAGTGCTGGTAGGGGAGCCAAAAAAGATAAGATGGACAGCTGTTCCCGTTTTCTGAATTCTTCGATAACCCAGGGCAAAGCCTAATCCAATCAGCAGAAGACCTGTTATCATGGTTCCGAATAGGTAGATATCTTCAATGTCCTCCACGGAAAGAGCCGCTAAACACACTATCCGCCACCTCTCCCACGCGTCCATCGTGTAGCCAGCTGCGAACGTTCCGTCAGGGCAGACAGGTTCCCCAGAACCCAAGCTTCTCGTCGAGAAGATGGTGTCAATTGCGTTGAGAGACCAGTTGATCAAATCCATAATCTTTCAGTTTGGAGAGCAGTGCAGAGAGAGTCTCTCAATAGATGAGACAATACAAGAGAGCAAACAGGGAAAATAAGGGCGAGGACGGGGAGTGAAAAATGCGACCGCCTCCGTTGAGTGCCAAAGAGCACAATGACAACAATGACAACCAGATGAATCCTCTGGACGATCCGACTTGCTGCAGCATGGAACAAACTACTGGTTCGTCTGGCCAAAGGAGAACTGGCCCCATCCATCCTCCCCACAATACGGTGCAGTCGTCTGTCCCCTTTGCAGAAAAGCACCCCCAAAGGATGACGTTTCCACCCCCATGCTTCACAGTTGGGATGGGGTTCTTGGATTGTACTCATCCTTTTTCTTCCTCCAAACACGGCGAGTGGAGTTTATACCAAAAAGTTATATTTTGGTCTCATCTGACCACATGACCTTCTCCCATACCTCCTCTGGTTCATCCAGATGGTCTTTGGCAAACTTCAGACGGGCCTGGACATGTGCTGGCTTGAGCAGGGGGACCTTGTGCGCGCTGCAGGATTTTAATCCATGACGGTATAGTGTGTTACTAATGGTAACCTTTGAGACTGTGGTCCCAGCTCTCTTCAGGTCATTGACCAGGTTCTCCCGTGTAGTTCTAGGCTGATCCCTCACCTTTCTCAGGAGGCGAGATCTTGCATGGAGCCCCAGTCCGAGGGAGATTGACAGTCATCTTGAATTTCTTCCATTTTGTAATAATTGCGCCAACAGTTGTTGCCTTCTCACCAAGCTGTTTGCCCATTGTCATGTAGCCCATCCCAGCCTTGTGCAGGTCTACAATTTTGTCCCTTGTGTCCTTAGACAGCTCTTTGGTCTTGCCCATAGTGGAGAGCTTGGAGTCTGATTGATTGAGTGTGTGAACAGGTGTCTTTTATAAAGGTAATGAGTTCAAAGGGTGCAATTAATACAGGTAATGAGTGGAGGATAGGAGGGCTTTTTAAAGACAAACTAACAGGTCTGTGAGAGCCAGAATTCTTGCTGGTTGATAAGGTGATCAAATACGTAAGGTCATTATTTAAAAATCATACAATGTGATTTTCTGGATTTTTTTTTAGATTCTGTCTCTCACAGTTGAGGTGTACCTATGATGAGGGGAGGGGAGGCCTGGGGAGGGGAGGTATCCAAAGCACATAAATTGGTCACTGGGGTTCCCCAGGGATCGGTTCTTGGACCCCTCCTCTTCTCCACATACACTACATCACTGGCTCCCATCATACAGGCACATGGCTTCTCCTACCATTTCTATGCTGATGACACACAGCTCTATCTCTCATTTCGACCAGATGATCCAACGGTAGCTGCACGGATCTCAGGCTGCCTGGCGGACATCTCGGCATGGATGAAAGAACACCATCTACAGCTCAACCTGGCAAAGACTGAGCTTCTTGTCTTCCCTGCAACTCCAACTCTACAGCATGATTTCATGATTCAGTTAGGTTCATCAACAATTACCCCATCAGCTTCGGCCAGCTGACCTTCAAAGAGCACATTGCAAAGACTGCTCGATCTTGCAGGTTTGCATTGCACAACATCAGAAAGATCAGGCCCTTTCTGACAGAGCATGCTGCACAACTTCTTGTCCAGGCCCTTGTCATTTCTAGACTGGACTACTGCAATGCTCTTCTAGCTGGACTTCCATCAAACACAATCAAACCTCTACAAATGATTCAGAATGCAGCGGCATGACTGGTCTTCAACGAGCCCAAAAGAGCCCATGTTACACCTCTCTTTGTGTCCTTGCACTGGCTACCAGTTGCAGCTCGCATCCAGTTCAAGACACTGATGCTTGCATATAGAACAACCACAGGCTCAGCACCCACCTACTTCCACTCACTATTACGAATTTACATCCCCTCCAGAATTCTGAGATCTGCTAGTGAGCGACACCTCGTGGTACCATCACAGAGAGGGTCAAAATCACTCTCCAGAACATTCTCTTTCACCATTCCTGGCTGGTGGAATGATCTTCCCACCCCCATCCGGAATGCTGGATCCCTGTCAAATTTCAAGCAACATCTGAAAACTCATCTCTTTCAACTCTACTTTACTACATAAAAAAAAACTTTTTTTCAAAATCTTCATCTTTCTCTTTATCTTTCTCTCCTTCCCTTGCTAGCTTGTACTTATTTGAACAATGCCTGAGACTTGGTGTTATTGGCACTTCCTCTGTATGTTTGCCTCTTCAAGATTAATCGCTTTATGTACTCCCCAATTGTAAGTCACTTTGGATAAAAGCGTCTGCTAAATGACTAAATGTAATGTAAATGTATGATGAAAATTGCAGATCTCTCCATTCTTTGTAAGGGTGAAAACTTGAAAAATCGCCCCACTGTAGCTATCCTCAGATAGATATAGCTATCCTAGCTATCACATAGCTATCCTCAGATAGCTATGTTTTTTTCATTTACAGCGATATCGTCGACTTGATTGCAAAGATACTATTTAAACTGAACTGAGCTGGACGATGCCATCACTGAAATCAATAATGAAATGCCTTCAACTAAAAATTGTATGATAAATCTGGTAATTTTACATTATTGACACACTATTTTCCTATTTTGATATTGTGCAGTTGCTTTGTTACAATTTGTATTGTTTAAAGCACTATAAAGGTGACTTGACAAGCTCCAGATAGCTGTATTATAAGTAAGCTGTCTTGCCATACTCATGGCTGTAATATTAATTATTATTAATATTACTAAGCAGTAGTGTTTTAAAAAATACCGACTGTGATACCAGTCGGTACTGAACTTTTAAAAACGCACACACAGAAGCACATGGGTTTTCAGTACCAACTGGTATCGTGATCGGTACTTTTGACAACGCTACTAAGCAGGTCGCTAATCAGTGTCAGTCCCATAGAGGCAAGCAAACCACCCTGTTATTGACAAGAAACTCACAATTTCGGGAGATGCGGACCGACCAGCAGTAAATGAAACCCAAACAGGGGAGACAGCACAGTCTAGGCAAGGGGCTCAAAGAGAAACCTCAAGGAGAAAGGGGAGGCAGCCCACTCCTAAACCCATCAGGCATAACACAGTAAAGGACATTCACCATAACCACTCTAGGTCACTGAAACACCCTGGTAGAGAAAGCTCGCAAACACTTCTCAACAGAGAATTGAAATATATCCACGTCCAGCGAGACTCTACATACAAAATATGCATATTAAAGAGGCACAGCTGAGCTGAATATAGCTCCGCTCACAAACTTGCATTATCAGGGCTGAAATGACTCCGTGCTTTATCATCATATCAACCCAAGAAAGGGTGTGCGGATCCCACAGATCAAAGCAATCTCAGAGAGCTGAGATAAATTTTGCGACAGCAATGGCGGAAACAGGCCACGAGATACAAATGCTTTGTGCCACAAGTGGAGCCTAGACATTGTGACTCATCACAATGAGCATATAGCACTGAAAGTACATTCTCTTTGCCGAGACAGTAATGCAAAATGCACTCAAGTGTTCGAATCCAAACATGGAGGCACACATTCCCTAAGGTGCTGCTCGACTCAATATAGCACGACTCAATATCTGCAGGATCGATGACACTAAAAAGAGAGTCTGAAACCCACTGAGCATTTGAGCTCCCAGCAGAAGCTTTTAAGAGGTTTATACCCTTCTCAAACTTCTCTGCATGCTCGACCTGCGAACCGAGTCTTCACTGTTACTCGGCAGCAGTGGGACCCGAACCATGACACCGGCTTCACACTGCAAGCGTAAGCAGGGCGTAAGCAGCGCAGAAGGTGCGTATGCAGAGCAGGAGCAGCGCGCGCCCATTGCCCTTTCACACCGGTAGCGTTTGCAGCGCGCGGCTGAACAGCGTCTTCTGTACAGAATGGGCAAATTCGAATCTAATTTTAAATACAATTGGTCTTGATTTATTAGAATAGTTTATATTACTATATTTGTTTTATTTACACTGTACATGTGCATCTGTGTTTATGTGCAGTACGTAGGCTATTGTAGATAGAAGAAAGGCAATTGCGCTGTATTTGTTACTACGGAGATTACGAAGAAGGATACGACGTAGATTTTGGGTGCACCCAGGCAACGGAACAGCAAAAACAATAACTGACCATAGCAGAAATGTTATAGTTATTTTATACATTGTGTTTATATTGAATATGGTCAATATTTTAAAGGTTTGTACTTGTAACCAGAAGTTTCTTTTTGTACATATACTGTTAGCTGCTGTTCTTTATGTTTGTTTGTATTGATTGTTATTTACAGATTGTAAAAAGTTGTACTGATTGGACAGATTGTACTTTTTGTCTTTCAAAAAAAAAACATAAAAAATGACGTACCATCTGCCAACGCAAAATGACTAGTCCTTTGTAAAAAACAAACATTAATTATAGGAGAATGACATGCCTTTGAAGTTTTGGTCAAAAGATTACATCTACAATGTTGACATATTTTGCATCTTTATTCAACATTTATTAGCAAACCTCTTCATAATGCCTGCTGACGAACGCTTCTTTAATAATGAAGCAATATCTGATAAACATACTCAAAAACAGCAGATTTACAAGCAATCTCATGCTAACATCTTCAACATGCATCGTAAATGTCTTTATTAACACGTAAAATGTAAACGTTGTAATAGGGATATTAGCAAAAACACGAAAAACACACTTTCAAACAAGTCACCCACATCATAGACTTATTTGGTGTAGCTACATGTGTAATATTTATGTGACGTATTTGAATATGAATTTGTTCGTTTGTCACTTCGTGTATTATCAAATAATCAATCCACTGCATCCCATGCCTTTTCTTTGGCTTGTAAGTCCTTATACATTAAATTTTGTGGGTCATAACTTTTTGTTTTTCCACTTCTATGATGAGGCAGTGTCGTCCATTAGGTCATCTTCCAGGTGTACTCTGAAGACCCCGTCTGGCTACACCGGGCGCTGTCACGTGCGTTTGTTGATGATGCCTGTTGTCAGCATGACATCTGCTTCTATGCCAACATATAGGCCTATAAACTACACAATATATATTACAACTTGCTACGAAATTGTTGAACTTCATGGTAACTGTTTAAAATACATTACATCCCATTTACAAACTTTAAATATGTTTTTTTTTTAGTGTTGATCATAAATAATGTCCTGTCACTTTAATTGAGCGTAAGCAGCGCGGCAAAAATAGACTCGGCGCCGAAACGATCGCGGCACTGCCGCTCCTGCTCTGCTCCTGCTACGCGCTACCGCGCCGCCCCTGCGTGCTGTGTGAACGCTCTCATCCGTTAACATGGGCGCCGAAAAAAATACGCGCTGCTTACGCCCTGCTTACGCTTGCAGTGTGAAGCCGGCGTGAAACACAGATGCTTGTCCCTCATCTTTCGAGAAGAGGGACAAACACGAATGGAGCTTTTTCATTGGATACATAGATGTGTGTGTCCTCAAGTATCAGACACTTCGGGCAAGGAGGCACACATTTCCTACAACGCTCACCTGCCCTGGTCTTTCACACTTACTGCTTCAAACAAACAGCTCCAGAAGACAACAAAAGCCTTTTATACTTCTGCTCATGACATCACAGGCTATGTGGACCAAGAGTATTGGAGTTTTTCACATGTGCTTCAGACACTGGTCATGCTGGCAGCATTCAGCAAAGTGTCCGCTAGAGCAGTGGTTCCCAACCTGGGGGCACGGGAGCAGATATACTTTGAGGTAGGACTGGGCGATAACGATAACTATAATTATAGTGATATAATTTTCCCGATAAAACAAGTTAGATAAACATTCAATTGAATATTTACGGCAAAAGTGGAACAAAACAGCGCTACTCATTTGAACCGTGCCATACAGATCATATCCGCTCCGTTCAAACAGTGGTGCAGCGCAGAGCGAGCTGACTAGAGCAGATGTGTTTACTCACCGATCACATAACCACTAACCTTCGCTGTCTGTGAGATCCAGTGAGAAGCGCTTAAATTCAGCAAAGAACACAAATGACTGGTATAAACTAGTATCAGTCGATATCAGTCAACTGATATAAACTAGTTTAAATCCCGATAAAAATGCATTGACAAACAGCAGAAAAATACAGTGTGCTACGATACAGTCAGAAGGCTTTTCAATCTACAAATCGCCATCGTTTAGCATGGAATTATACTGTAGTAACACTTACTGCACCATGGTATTGTGGCAGAAATGTGGGGCATTTATATCAAATGTATTATATTAATGTAGATGTGTATTAAATGTAGCCAATTAAAGGAGTAATGGAATGTAATTACAGTATATTTGTGATTAAGCTATAGGCTAGCGTTTGTGCTTTTATAATAAATGTTTTTAGACTACTGTTTAACATATAAATAGGCTACCTAGAAACCATATTTGTTGTTGCCTTTTTACCACAGTATTTAGGTGCTATATACGTGTGATTTTAACTCTGGTTATCATGATGTAAATGTATGCTTCAATGGAAAGGTTGAGAACCACTGCGCTAGAGGACGCAGCGCAAGTCCTAGAACACTAGAAGGAGAACTGTACTTCAAAACTTCAAGGAACATAATTGTACAAGTCTGATTAATCCAAATCATTTTTGAAGTACAATAATGCTATAAATTTAAGGTAGATTTTGCACATCCTACCCCACCACTGGCTCCATGGATAAGAACTATCTCTCCTGCTTTGGCACGAGCCCTGTTTAGAGAAAAAGTACTCTGTATAATGCATTTCTATAGCCCCAGACCTCATTCAAGAACCTACAACAAAGATGACAAAATCATACTTTTGAACTAACGCCCGGTATGCAGTGATATATGGGACTCCAATCGCTGCACCCTGTTTGTAGTCTAGGGAATCAGGAAGCTTATGAACGGTGTCTTCTGAGGCCACAGTAAACTCAGCGTATCCTCCCGTCACTGTGCCTGTGGTGAAGACTTTGTCACCTGTCTGTGAAAACAGAAAAGATTGCAATCCATCAAAACAATCATGTAAACTTGTAGACAGTGTGCAAGATGCGTCACAAGTTGACAAATAAAATCACGGCACCCGTAGGAGGCAAACACCATCCCCAACAGCTTCAACCACACCGGAAATATCTGATCCTGGAGTATAGGGCAAGCTGGGTTTTCGAGCATAGGATCCAGAGCGGATGTATGTCTCCACTGGGTTTATGCCACATGCATGGACTCGAATCAGAATCTGCAATTGCAAAAAGTGTTTACAACTTCCTCCAAGCCTGCATTTATTTGATCCAAAATACAGCAAAAGCAGTAATATTGTGAAATATATTTTACAATTTAAAATAACTGCTTTCTTTTTTAATATATTTTAAAATGTAATTTATTACTGTGATTTCAATTTTTTTTGCATCATTTCTCCAGTCACTTGATCCTTCAGAAATGTGCTGCTCAAAGAAACATTTATTATTATTATGTTAAAAACATAAGTAAAACCTGAAAAAGTTCTACTCATATGTCATACACACACACACACACACATATATATATATATATATATATATATATATATAGCTATATATGTTACAAAAGCTTTTTATTTTAAATAAATGCATTCTTTGGATCTTTCTATTAATCAAAGAATCCTGAAAAAAATACTCAACTGTTTTAAATATTGATAATATAAATAATAAAATAATATGTTTCTTGAATAGCAAATCAGCATATTAGAATGATTTCTGAAGGATCATATGACACTGAACACTGGAGTAATGATGCTGAAAATTTTGCTTTGATCACAGGAATAAATTACATTTTAAATATATATTCAAATAAAAATCAGTTATTTAAAATAGAAAAAAAAAACACAATATTTTTGCTTCTGCTGTATTTTGGCTCAAATAAATGCATGAGCAGAAAGGAATAATTTAAAAACATACAAAATCTTACTGTTCAAAAACTTTTGACTGGTATATATATATATATATATATATATATATATATATATATATATATATATATATAACAACATATCAATAATAAACTAATACTGTGAATAATTAAGTAGATGTACATAAATATTATTTCTAAAAAGACAAGGTGGTCTCTCTGGGTCCTTCTCTAAACTTGGTGAAAAACATGTCCCTTGACTCTTAAGTCTTAAAATACACTTCAAATAAAGGCTGCAACATACTATCATTTTGATAATAGATTAATCAGTAGGCTTTGATTGATTATTTAGGTTTTGCAATTTGGTAAAATATTGAGCTATTGAATATTCTATCCATATTCATATGCATAAAGCTGACATTGACACAGTTTTTCATGTTTCATACTGTAAAGCTGCTTGCTTTAAAGCAGTCTTTTGCATAAAGTTCTACATAAATAAACATGACATGATTTTACAGGAGGGCTGACTTCAGAGCTTGTAAGTATGACACAATTTTATTTTTTGGGTAAACTATCCCTTTAATTACGAATCTGCCAGAAATTATTATTATTTCCTTGGGATAAGCATTAGTGCAAGGTATAAACATCACCATCTGTGCAAAAATAAAATAAGACATTTATTAAATAATTTTAAAAATAATGTAAATTTGAGTCATGGAATTTGACAGATTTTTCAAAAATTATGTTAGTTATCATTAGTAACAATGTCACGATTAATAAATAATTTGCATCAGCTTTCATGGGAGAAAACTAAACTGAATTCATAACTTAAACAATTAGTAAATGAGGAAGTCAAGATTTTTTTCCAGACCCACCTGTTTCTGACCAGGATTTGGCACAGGTAGGTCTGTGCAGAGTTTTAAAACAGAAGGGGCTCCAAACTCTGACACCCTAATTGCTCTCATTATTTTAGATGTGGCCATAGTAACGTTCGCCTCTGCAAAACAAGTGGATTGAAAAGGTAACGTTAGGTTGAACTTTGACGGGTGTCTGCACTATTGAAAAAAAATAATCAATAAATGAGGACATCTGAATCGAAATGATTTAACTAGAGCTTTCTCCAACAGCCTATTATAGCATATATCACACCTAGTGCACGACCGTTACACAGCGTCGCGTTCTAAAGAAAACAGCATTACTTTGTTTACCTGCTACGCAGGTCGCAGCTCCCTGCCTGCAGTTTTTTCACTTCCGTTTGAAATTAATCTTGGCACATCGCGGCCACCGTACCCGACCGTGCTCTCAAAACGTCAAGCATGAGATAACATATGCGGTACAGCAAATCTAGCAAACAAACTAATATTTAAACATCTGATTGTTTGCTTAATGATATTATTCCAGAGTTCGGCAAAAACTAATAACGTTAGTACAATTCATTAGCAGTATTTAAACATGGCCGGCGATACGTTTGAGTCATGGAAACATCAGTGTCTTAATAAGTGTGATTTCAGTAAGAAGGGCAGTGTGGATGGCGATATTTCTCATATTGTCTCCTTTATCAACAGCCACGATAAGTATTTCACGACAAGCTCTTGCTCCGGAAGAATCATCCTTTTTGACGGGGTAAGAATGAGAAGTTATTTGTCTATCATTCGTCACCAGTATGTTTGTCAAAAGACACTCGCATTTAAAGAAGATATTTTGAAGAATATGGGTAACGAAAGAGTTGCTGGCTATATATATATATATATATATATATATATATAACCACTTTGATTAAGTTACACACATTCTTCAAAATGGCTTTTGTGTTCCGCAGAAGGAAAACAGTTATACAAGTTGGGAACTATGAGTAAATGATGACATAATTTTAATTTGTTGGTTAACTATCCCTTTGAAGGTTTGGTCACATTGACTGATTCTTTAATATTACATCTTAAAATCATAGTGAAGTCAATCTAACTATTTGTATTTATTTATCAACAAAACAAATAAGCATTTATAGCATATACTGTAAGCCTTTATCAAAAGGTCGTTAAGGTTGTGGTAACTAGTATTGTATGTGTATTGGTCACTGTGATTTGTAATGGCATATTCTTATCTAAGGCATGGGACTGCCAAGTGCAAAAGCTAAACTGCTCCTGGTTATTTGTTACCCACCAGAAGTGCCAAATTGAAGATGTGGTGAGAAATTCAGCACTGAAGACATTTTACAAATATACAGAAATAATCAACCTTGATTAAAGCTTTATGTGTTTCTGAAACAGCTTACAAGTCTGGGGAAGTCTGTTGGAGATGCCACTTTGAAGTTTGAGCCTTTTATCCTTCACGTTCAGTGTAAAAAGCTTGAAGATGCACAGCTACTGGTGACTGTCACATTGCATTATAATGAAACTGGCCATGGGGATTGTTTAAAGGGGAGCAAATAATAACTTGCTTTTTATGGTTTGTTCCTTAGCATACTGTTGCAGTAAACTCAGGCTTCAGGAATTCTGGTATAACTGTGGGAAAGAAAGGCAAGATCATCATGGTAAGATACACATTGTGCTTTTTGTTTAACATTAAAGATACATCAGTGCTCTTCTGGGGTCTGAAATAGCTTGTATTTGTCTTTGAAATGTATTTTTTTATAGGCAGTACGCAGCACACATTGTCTTGAGGTTCCTGTCAGCCACAGGGGAACTGTCCTCATCACTGACCAATATCTCGATTTTCTTGTCAGAGTTTCTAACCAGAAGATGGAAGAAAATCTTAAAAGGATAGAGAGGTATATTGTAAGCAGAGCAAGCTGTGTTTATATACAGTGGGAATTAAAATTATTTTTTAATAAAAATGATACAGTTTAATTGATTAGAGAAGTTGAATGTAACATTTTAAAAGAATGTCTCAAAGGGCATCAGTAGGCTGCAATGGAAGCAAAAACATTTTATTTGTTCCAGTATTATTTTAGCATAATTGAGATACTATTATAGTTTTATTCATATTTTGAATGACTTTTTTTATTTTTCATTTGGAGTTTTTACATTTTGCAATATTAATTATATTCAAAACTTTAGTAAATGCAAATGTTTTTGTCATTTGTATTTTAAATATATATTTTTTAATTTAAATAAATTAAATATAGTTTTTTTCTCTATAATGTATCATTTGTGTTCATTTTCATTTCATTTTTGTTATTTTAATACACCAAATTAAACCATGTTGGCTTGGCAACTAGTCGAAAAATGTTTTTAAGTTTTACTTTAGTTAAAGTGTATTCTATTTCACATAGTTTTTCTTTTTTTATTGCTTTTAATTAGCTGTAATAAACCTGATGTGTAAAAATCAGTTCACATAAAAAAAACATCACAAATCTAATTGTATGTAATAAATCTTGTATTTTATTTTTTTATATTAGTTTAAATTTAAACTAATTAAGTTTAATATGTTTAAATTTGTACATATCTTTTTGAGTTTTATTTTAAGTCCCAACATATATTTTATTACCACATCCACATTTAGATTTACATCCCACCTATAATTCCTCATTTTATTTTCAATATTAAAACAATTTAATTCACACTGTATTTTAATATGATAGTTATGGCATAATTAAATGTATAAAATTGTATTTTCAATAGATTCTTTGAGTGCTTACAAATTGCCCTACAACCTCAAGAACAGAAATGCATTTTAAAGGAAGCAGCTGACAAGAAACCTATTTACAGACGGAGAAGGAAAAGGACACAGGATGATTCTGTGACAGACTGTTGCCAGAGCGTCAACAATCATAATGAAAACAGTGAAGAAGAAACTGTCTGTGATTTACTGTTTTTATGACAGGAAGTCTTCCTTTACATTATATGATCATCATTCTCCGAGGTTTCTGAACAGTGCACAATTATCCAAGGTTGTGTTTAACACCCTGGCACATTAGACATGCCTCACATTATCATTTCATGTGAACATTAGACATAAACTTTTTTAATGGCAGATATAAATTAAAACAGTCTCAAACCCACTTCCTTAAAGTAACCTTTTGATAATAGGTGTCTGCTTCTTAAATATCTCTTTCATATTCCTCATTATTTTGCTGAGACTTGGTGAATCTGTTTTAGTTTAAAATGCTGTTACTTCAAAGCTTTTGAATGTGTAAACCTTAATGCTTTTGTTCATGTAAAAGAAATATACTGTTCAGCATTGTTTCTTACAGTGATGTAGAAATCGACCATGTTATTAATCTCTGACAAGCAATTTGTCAGACGTCATTGTGAAAACACTGTGTGGTTTGGAGTACATTTCCTCTGGATTAGAAGGCATTACTGCTGGGGTCTAGTCCTGCAACGCCTCATTTGGGTGACTTGGCTCATTAACTACATCTGCTTCATTTTGCTTTTGATTTCTCATTTTCATCAGACATAATTAAAGAAGAAATAATTCAGTTGTATTGATCAGAAAAACATCTTCCAGTTCTAATAAAATATTTCTATTAAAAGCATTGTTTTTCATATAAAATGTTTAATGTTAAAAGATAACTCAATGGACAAATAAAGGTTATCCAGCTACATTTCCACACGTGAAAACATCATCTCATGACACAAAGGCTACATGTTGGTCAGTTCAAATACGTTTTAAAAATATTTGTTTTCCAAAGAAACTAATAATTTATTTGTCTGGAATGTGGTCAGAGCTGTCAGACAGACAGTAGAAAGCTGCATGAATGTGTACAGCAATGCACCAGTAGATGGGGTAAATGCACTTTGATCGGTAACTATTGTTCTTGAGCGAACAGCTGTGCTGGTTCTGTAGCTCATTTATCTTTGCTTGGGACTATGTATTATATTTCAGAATATTCTATAGCCCAGTATTATATTCCAGAATATTCAACTTAAAAAAAATGGCTCATTAATACTTTCTTAAAATGTGTTTTTTAGACCGTTTAAATCAAAATGCATTATATTTTAAACTCAAAAGTGTAATAATAATAAAAAAAATAAGTGACAATCTATTTTAAATAAATACTATTCTTTGGAACTTTCTCTTCATCAAAAAATATTTAGCACAACAACCTTCAAAAATGATAATAAGAAGAAATGTTTCTTGAGCACCAAACCAGAATCAAAGTTAGAATGATTTCTGAAGGATTATGCCATCACAGGAATAAATGGCATTTTAAAATAGATCAAAATAGAAATTAGTTATTTTAAATAGTTACATTTCTCAATATTGTTGTTTCAACTGCATTTTTGATTAAGTATATGCAGCCCAAACTTATATGCCACCCCAACTTTTGAATGGCCATTTATATAAATTAATACTGTACATTATTCACTATACATACATTATTTATTAATACATAATAATATTATTATGCATTAGAATTTGTATATATTATGTTAGTAATAAATGATCAAGTCGTTTTATTTTATGTTTATTGTACCTGTGGCCAGTTACAGACACGTGTCTGCCCATTGTTATTTACTCCTATTGTTTACCCCCAAAAAGAATGACATTCATCCAGGTTAACTATACTGAACAAAGTTCTAAACGCAAAGCTTTTTTTCCCCACCCATTTTTCGTGAGCTGAACTCAAAGATCTAAGACTTATTCTATGTACAGAAAAGGCCAATTTCTCTCAAATATTGTTCACAAATATGTCTAAATCTGTGTTATTGAGCACTTCTTCATTTGTCGAGATAATCTATCCACCTCACAGGTGTGGCATATCAAGATGCTGATTAAACAGCATGATTATTGCACAGGTGTGCCTTCGGCTGGCCACAATAAAAGGCCACTCTAAAATGTGCAGTTTTATCACAAAGCACAATGACACACGTTTTGAGGGAGCGTGCAATTGGCATGCTGACTGCAGGAATGTCCATCAGAACTGTTGCCTGTGAATTGAATGTTCATTTCTCTACCATAAGCCATCTCCAAAGGTGTTTCAGAGAATTTGGCAGTACATCTAACCGGCCTCACAACTGCAGACCACGTGCAACCACACCAGCCCAGGACCTGCACATCCAGCATCTGCATCTCCAAGATCGTCTGAGACCAGCCACCCAGACAGCTGCTGCAACAATTGGTATGCATAACCAAAGAATTTCTGCACAAACTGTCAGAAACCATATCAGGGAAGCTCATCTGCATGCTCGTCGTCCTAATTGTGGTCTCGACCTGACTGCAGTTTGTAGTCGTAACCGACTTGAGTGGGCAAATGCTCACATTCGATGGCGTCTGGCACTTTGGAGAGGTGTACTCTTCATGGTTGAATCCCGGTTTTCACTGTACAGGGCAGATGGCAGACAGCTTGTATGGCATCGTGTGGGTGAGCAGATTGCTGATGTCAACGTAAGTGGCCCGCGGTGGGGTTATGGTATGGGCAGGCATATGCTATGGACAACGAACACAGGTGCATTTTATTGATGTCATTTTAAATGCACAAAGATACCATGACGATATCCTGAGGCCGATTGTTGTGCCATTCATCCAAGACCATCACCTCATGTTGCAGCATGATAATGCACAGCCCTATGTTATAAGGATCTGTACACAATTCCTGGAAGCTGAAAAAATCCCAGTTCTTGCATGGCCAGCATACTCACCGGACATGTCACCCATTGAGCATGTTTGGGATGCTCTGGATCGGCGTATACGACAGCATGTTCCAGTTCCTGCCAATAAATATCCAGCAACTTCGCAAAGCCATTGAAGAGGAGTGGACCAAGATTCCACAGGCCACAATCAACAACCTGATCAACTCTATGCGAAGGAGTTGTGTTGCATTGTGTGAGGCAAATGGTGGTCACGGATATAGACCCCCAATACAGTAAAACTGCACATTTTAGTGGCCTTTTATTGTGGCCAGCCCAAGGCACACCTGTGCAATAATCATGCTGTCTAATCAGTATCTTGATATGCCACACCTGTGAGGTGGATGGATTATCTCGGCAAAAGAGAAGTGTTCTCTAAAAGTGCACATTTAGTCAGATTTGTGAACAATATTTGAATGAAATAGGCCTTTTGTGTACATGGAAAAAGTCTTAGATCTTTGAGTTCAGCTCATGAAAAATGGGGGCAAAAACAAAAGTGTTGCATTTACACTTTTTTCAGTGTACAAATGCATCTTTCTCCAACCAAAGGACTTCTAATGCTAATCTTAAAATAGCCATTATTAGCCAGCTGAAAGACTAAGGACTGATTAGAAATCTCTCATAATTATTACTAGACATTAGCAGTGAGGGGAAAGGAAGGGCGCTTGATTGGCAGGTTGAGCTGAAGGGGCATTTAAGTGAGTAAGAGGGAGTGTTGGGAGGGCATAAGAACAGCCACAATCAGAGGTGAATCAGGAGCTTTTGTGCCTGCCTGATTGTCAAGTGGGCCATTTCTGTGTCTGATTAGGACCCTCTCTCTCACCGCCGGCTGATTTGGTGGCTGTGTGTCCTCAGGACTCCCTGTGCAATCA
Organism: Gymnocypris eckloni scoliostomus; assembly: GCA_027564155.1. Taxonomy (NCBI): domain Eukaryota; kingdom Metazoa; phylum Chordata; class Actinopteri; order Cypriniformes; family Cyprinidae; genus Gymnocypris; species Gymnocypris eckloni. The sequence goes on along the minus strand of CM050422.1, from coordinate 22,304,613 downwards.
CACTGCCACTTACTGTCACTCCGGGCCTGCTGATTTCTCCAAGAGAGAAAAGAGAGAAAGAGGCACACATGCATGCCTGTGTCCTTCACAACTAAACACAGACTCAGTTTTTACTGTAGGAAAAGGTCACTTTATATTTTAATTAATGAAGCTAACATTTAGACAGAATACAGACTAAGGGCTAACAAATGAAGGACTTTGTGATGGCATTTCTGTAAAAGCTTTAGATATGTAAAGATATCTAATCCACTTGACAAGACAAATTGGGAACATACACTCTTAAGAAAAATGGTTCTAAACCGTACCAGAAAAGGGTTCTTCCATTAGCAGAACCCTTTTTAGTGCTAAATAGAACCTTTTTTATAGGGTTCCATACAGAACCATGCTTTGAAAATGCTATATAGGACCATAATGTGATTATAAATAACCTTTTTAATGATAGTTTTTCATTAATTTTAGTATGTTAATATAAGTAATATTAGTATTATTTGTATATATTATTAAATAATATCAGATAGATACTATATTAAAATTAACAATATTAATACATTTTATTATTATTATTTTTTTTTTTACCCCTCTATCTGCCTGGTCTTATAATCTATCTTACCTATTTAATATCTTATTATATACTTGTAATATCTTATAATATAAGTGTCTATTGGGGTTTCACATAAAATCAAAACAAAATCAACAATAACGTGTCAATTTTTGTTATTTTTTTAATCACATGAAATTGTAGCAAAAATTACAATGTTCTAGCAACAGTTATTCTTAGAATACATTAATGTATGACAATGGACATTGAACATAAATAAATGCTTAAAAAAGTAAAACAAAATAGAACATAAAATAGTGTATTGAAGACCAAGCTCCAGTAAAATATCTTCACAATCCTCTATGATGCCTTTAAGTTAATCATTATCTGTAATTTGGTGTGATTGAATGGCAGTTTCTATCTGCAGATGAGGTTGTAGCATCTGAAATGCATAATTGAGTTTAGATATACAATGTGTCTCCTTTCAGTTGTTTATGTGAAAACAATTGTTTATGAAGGCCTAAGGTATTATGTGAGCACTTCACAATGTTAAAAGGAAAAAGTAATATAAAGTCATGGGATAGCTGGGCATGTTTATGCATAAATCACATATTCAATAATTGTTACTTAGTGAAGAAGAGGAGAATATACTTAACTGAATAGAGCTGGTCACACTTACATGTTCTCTTTAACTAAAAAGAGAAAAGCATTTGAAAGTTATAATTTATAGACATTTTTAAGAAATGAATTATTTACCTGTTGAAAGTGTTGACAGTCTGTGTAGTTGGATGGCTGGGGGACCAAGAACCAGTCAGTGGGGGCCCATGGGAAATCAGAAAATTCAACTGGAATAAATGTTGGTTTAGATAACATTAAGTTGATAGTTCACCCAAAAATGAAACTTCTGTTTCAAGAAGTTGTTCCAAACCTGCATAAATGTCTTTGTCCTACCGAACACAAAAGAAGAAGTTTGGAAGAATGTCAGTAACCAAACAGATCTCATTCCGCACTTACTACCTTAGTGAGAAAAATAAATCCTATGGTAGAAAATACAGTAAGAGATCTGTTCTGTTACTGGCATTCATACAAATATCTTTGTGTTCGGGAGAACAAAGACATGTATTCAGGTTTGGAGCAACCGGAGGGTGAATAAATGGTGACAGAATTTTCATTTTGTGGTGAACTATTCCTCTATGCACAATTTCCAAAATCTTGTGCAATGTCCTGTTCCTTAATACAGATGGTATTAAATGTGGCACTGCACAAGAGCCTGAATATAATTTTGTATTTTGCATGGATTTGACAACACTGTACTGTACTGTTCTAATAATAATAATAATAAAAACATCTGACAGGCATAATAATTAGTCATTTAACATGCTTTATTCTCAACCTAAACATTGTGTGTGTGTGTTGTGTTGTGTTGTGTTGTGGTGTGGTGTGGTGTGTGTTATCCTCTGCCTCAGAACAGCTGTATTCTGCGGTTTTTGTGCTGGCTACCAAATAGTCAATAAACTCATCCATATCAAGGGACTTGGCTCTGCGTGACTCTACACTAAGCACTCCCAGGCAACATTCCCTCTAATTTGTTTTCTTGCTGAGCAACACTTTTCTCTATTGGGCGGACATTTCAGCCACCTGAGCAAAAACACTTTATAACAGACCTGTACAGCGTAACACCCTCCCGGTCCGCACCGTCCCAACTCGTATCTAGTGCCGAGCGGTCTCAACCCGGGATTCCCCACGCAGGGAGGCAGGCGCTCTAACAAGGAACGCCAAAGGCTACAGCCTCTAGCGTCAGTCGCTAGGCGCCTCTTTTGAGGTCAGGAGAGTGAGGTTTTACACTCAGCCCTTACTGGCATACATCCGTTACACTTACCCCCTAAACCTCACTCCCGTCCTGGTCACGGCACCAATGTAACACCTCCCAGGTCTGCACCGTCCCAACTCGTATCTAGTGCCGAGCGGGTCTCGAACCCGGGATTCCCACGCAGGAGGTGGGCGCTCTAACAAGGAACGCTAAAGGCTACAGCCTCTAGCGTCAGTCGCTAGAGCGCCTCTTTTTGAGGTCAGGAGAGTGATGTTTTACACTCAGCCCTTACTGGCATACATCCGTTACAGCGCACAAAAAGGTGTGTAATTTTAACTTTAATGTGCTATTTATATTTCATTTGACCCTTGATGTAACTAAATTATGCACATTTTAGGTTACCCGAGAAACATTTTACAGAACAATACACTGACGTTCAAAAGTTTGGGATCTTTTGGGAAAAGTTTCTTAGGCTCATCAAGGCTGTATCTATTTGATCATTAAAAAAAACGGAATATTATTTCATGCTAATTTATAATCAATGTTGGAAAAATGTGTGCTGCTTAATATTTTTTGGGATCTGTGATATTTTTCAGGATGCTTTGAGAAATAAAAAGTTAAAAAAGAACAGTTCTTATTCAAAATATAAATTTTGTGTTACAATATACACTACTATTCAAAAGTTTGGGGTCAGTACATTTTGTTCTTATTTTTTGTATTTTTATTATTAATACTTGTATACAGTTAAATTTTTTAATTGATAAAAAGTGATAGTAAAGACTTATTGTCAGTGAACCATCAGCCTCGTCAGGTCCCAACACTCAGCATACACGATCACAATCACCTGAATACTAACCACGCACACCTGGCACCTCCTGATCACCACCTGCATATAACCACGAGCATTCCCCACTCACCTTTGTCTGGTAATGATCGTCGAGATCTTCAGATTCACCTGTTCCTCCTGCCACCAGTCTCCAGCTACTGCCCTTACCAGTCTCTGTGATCGCCTGTCTGTTCCAGCCCCTGCTCCGTACTCCTGCAAGAGAGCCACGACCTCTTATCTTGAACCAGATAAGTCCATCCGGCCACTCCCTGCTTCCTGCTACAGCTGCTCCGCAGCCATCTCTCTTAATTCAATAAACCTCCTTCTGTTAACCACATTCTCCCCGAGTGGTCTTCCTCCGTTGTGGGACAGATTACCAGACCGTAGAAGGATCGCTACAGCATGGATCCACATCAACCCGCTCACCCTTCAGAATTTCATCCAAGCTATCAATACAGCACTCACCCCGCTCACTACTACCGCCAGTCCCATGGCCCACCCTACTCCGTTCTCGGGAGACACTGTGAATTGTAGCGGCTTTAAACTACAATGTTCACTCTATTTTGAGATGCAACCCAGAGCCTTTCCCATTGAACGCTCGAAGATAGCCTTCATGATCACCCTGCTTACCGGATGCGCTCTCCAGTGGGCGTCCACTTCGTGGACTGAATTCTCGCATTCGCCAGCAGATGGCAATATTCGACGACACGGTCGGGCTGGAAACTTTCATCTCCAAAGCTGTCCGCATTTCTCAACATCTCACGGCTTGTGAAGAAGACTTACCACCTGCTCTACCGCTACCTGTTTCATCACCAGCACCAGAACCCATGCAGGTCAGTTTCAACCCTCTCACCCACGCAGAACGGGAAAGGAGGATCCACTCCCGACTTTGTCTATACTGTGGGGAGAGCGGTCACATACTACAAACCTGTCCTCCCCGTCCGGCAGTGAGTACTATCCAATTGAACCCACAAATTAGCACTTTGACCCGTATGACCATTCAACTGTAGCGCCCCCTTAGCGTGTCTTAGCTATTTTATTGAAGTGCGCTCCCCAAATTCCTACCTGGCGAAAGATCTCTCTTTCTGTTATTAATTAATGCACTAATGTAAATTACAAATTTATCACTATATGTTCACTTTTAGTCCTAATAGTCACTTTACTTAATTTATAATAACCATATAAACAGAATATAAACATTTTTAACAACATGAAATGTACATTTTAAGGAAAATAACCAAAATAAAAATATTGGCGTATGGAAATAATCCTTTTTTTTCCATAGGGCTACATCCCCCCCTTACTAAATGTCTACATGTCCCCATAAGACATGACACCTAACCCACCTAGGCGATGTAGATAGATTAACTTTTGTGCTAAGTAGAACTACCAGCTCCTACTTATAACTAAGTGGAAACCTAGTTTTTGCCTATTGTAATAGTTACCCCTCTATGAACTATAGTAATAGGTTGCTCACTGGCTTTTCCAGGTTCATCATATGTTAATCTCAACACTGGTTTTATTCTTCTCTTTTCAGTTACTCTGGTGCTAGGTACTCTATTAACTTCTGTCCTAGAGCTCAGACTCTCTCCAGGTGCTTTAACAGCATTTCTCCCAGTATCCAGATCTATTTCAGAATCATCTGAACCCGAATCTCTCTCTTCTTCTTGACTTTCCTCATCATTTCCTTCGTCAGAATCCAGTTCTTCCGCTGATTGCACAGTATCAGGTTCTCTGTCCTCTTCATACTGCGAACGTACTGAGATTCCATCACGAGTTCTCTCCTCTTCAGTATCCACATACTCCATGTATGGTCTACAAGAATATTCATACTCCACTTCAAATGATGAATCAGTTACCTCTGGTATTTCTTCTCTTTGATTCACGTTCTTTTGTCTTTGTCTTGTTCTGCTTGAACGTGTTCTGGGTCTCACGTTGGTTTCTTCACACCCTTGTTCCACTGGAATCCTCACCGATTGTCCAATTGGTAAGATATGATCTCGATGTATGGTTCTTTCTCTACCTCTTCCTTCCTCAGGTTTCACCCGGAACACAGGCAAGTTCGGCATTTGTCCAACCACTACATGAGGTATGGAACTCCATCGGCTTTCCAACTTATGTTTCCCTTTGAGTCCTAGATTCTTCAACAGAACTCTATCTCCTTCCTGGATTTTCTGAAACTTGACCTTCTGATCATAGGCTCTCTTGTTCCTCAGATGAGTCTTGTCTGCAGCTTGCCTCGCCAGTTGATATGCTCTTTGTAAATCACGTTTCAGACATTCAACATACTGGAAATGTTTCCTCTCGTCGGTTCCATCTTTCGACGTGTCGAAACACAGGTCTACCGGCAGTCTCGCCTCTCTACCGAACATCAAGTAGTAAGGTGAGTATCCTGTGGCATCACTTTTGGTACTGTTGTACGCATGTACTAACGAAGCTACATGCTGACTCCAGGATCTTTTCTTCTCTTCTTCTAGCGTAGCCAACATCGAGAGCAGTGTACGGTTAAACCGCTCTGGCTGTGGGTCTCCCTGAGGGTGATACGGAGTCGTCCGTGACTTCCGTATGCCTAAGGTTGTCAACAGTTCCTTTATCAGTTTCGACTCAAAGTCTCTTCCCTGATCAGAATGAATCCTAACAGGTAATCCATAGTGAACAAAGTACTTTTGAACTAGGATCTTAGCCACTGTCAGTGCTTTCTGATTCTTTGCAGGAAAAGCTTGTGCGTATCTGGTATAGTGATCCGTCACGACCAGAACATTACCAATGCCTCCAGCATTGGGCTCCATTGACAAGAAGTCAATACACACCAGATCCATAGGACCACTGCTTGTGATTTGATGTAGAGAAGCGCTTTTCTTGGCAGGTGTTTTGCGAGTGACGCACAATCCACAATTCCTCACATATTCTTCAGTGTCATGAGCCATTTTGGGCCAGTAGAATCTTGCTCTCAGGAGTTGAGTTACTCTCTCCACGCCTAAATGTCCCATGTCATCATGAAGAGAATGCAACACTGTGTCTCTGAACTCAGTAGGCAACACAAACTGTAGGGCCTCCTCATCATCTTTCTTGCTTACTCTGTACAGAAGTCCATCTCTCATCACCAGTCTATCCCCTTCTCTTTTCAACAACCTTGTCTCTGGGTTTAAGTCTTCGTTGCTAGGCCAGACTCCTTGTTTTAATGCATCCATACCACATCCAATCACATCATCCCTCCTCTGAGCTTTCATCAAATCTGCTTTAGATAGTTGCTCCAGTGAACCGAGATACAGCTGAGACGGAAAAACATACACTTCAGGAATACAGTCTGGTGCAGCTCCTAATTGTTCCACATATCTGGGGGACGAATTTTGCTTTGCATTTACTTCCACCTTCCGACATATGGATTTCACTACGCTCTGAGCCATGCCATCCCATTCCTCTCCTTCAGGTAAGTTGCGAGACAACAAGTCAGCGTCAATGTTTGCTCTTCCAGGCCTGTACTTGACATCAAAATCATAGGTGGCTAAGGCTGCAAGCCATCGATGACCTGTCGCATTTAGTTTTGCCGTTGTGAGTACGTAAGTCAACGGGTTATTGTCGGTGCGTACAGTGAACTTGGCGCCGTAGAGATAGTCGTGAAATTTATCAACGACTGCCCATTTCAATGCTAGGAACTCTAACTGATGTACAGGGTATCGCTGTTCAGGAGAACTCAATCTTCTGCTTGCGAAAGCCACTGGTCTTAACCCTTCTGGATGTTCCTGATAAAGTACGGCACCGAGACCTTTGAAACTTGCGTCCGTGTGTAGGACATATGGCTTATTGGCATCAGCAAATGCCAGTACAGGTGCATTTAGCAAGCACTGAATAACACGGTGGAATGCATCCGTGCAGGACTGATCCCATCGGTCACTGAATGGTTCTGAGTCTTTAAAGTACGTCTTGGTCTTGTCTGGGACTTGTCTCTTCCCTCGCTGCATGGGTGCATATCCCTTTGTCAGTTCCGTTAGGGGTCTAACGATAGCAGAATAGTTTGCTATGAAACGTCGATAATACCCACAGAACCCAAGGAAAGACCGCAAGGACTTAAGGTCCGTGGGCTTAGGCCATTTTGAAACTGCCTCTAGCTTTTCAGGGTCAGTAGCAACACCATCAGCGGACACTATGTGACCAACATACTTCACTCTTGGTTGACAGAATTGACACTTGTCCAGTGATAACTTTAGTCCCACCTCCTCGAGTCTGTCCAGCACTCGCATGAGGCGTTCTTCATGTTCTTCCAGTGAACGTCCAAAGACTATGAGATCATCCAGATAGACTAACACTTGAAGGAGATTCATATCACCAACAGCTTTCTCCATGAGTCTTTGGAACGTAGCTGGTGCTCCAGTTATTCCTTGTGGCATCCGCTCAAATTGGAAGAATCCCAACGGACATATGAAGGCGGTTTTCTCTTTATCCTCCTTCGGCATGGCGATCTGATAGTAGCCACTACGTAAGTCAAGGACAGAAAACCATTGGCTCCCAGTCAAACAGTCCAATGCGTCGTCTATGCGAGGAGTCGTGTACTGGTCTGGGTACGCTGATTAAGGGTCCTGTAGTCAATGCACATTCTGATACGCCCGTCTTCTTTCTGGCTATCACAATTGGTGATGCATACTGGCTCCGTGACTCCTTAATGATCCCAGCCTTTAACAAATCTTGCAAGTGCTGACGAACATCATCAATGTCTGCTGGTGCTAAGCGTCTTGACCGCTCTCTGAATGGCTTTTCGTCGGTCATTCTGATATGGTGTTCCACATCCTTTGCCAGGCCGACATCCCACTAAGCCATCCGAGACTGGCCCATACCATCGACTGTGAAGGAACTCCAGAGGTTCCTAGGCTTTGCAAACTTCTATCTGCGATTTATCCGAGCCTTCAGCTCCATCACTGCACCCCTTACCTCTATGCTCCGCCAGAAGCCCAAGAGTCTGTCATGGTCATCCGAGGCCAGTAGAAGCTTTGACCAGCTGCGAGAAGCCTTTTGCAGGTCCCAACACTCAGCATACACAATCACCTGAATACTAACCACGCACACCTGGCACCTCCTGATCAAGTCAAGTTGAGCTTTATTGTCATTCTGCTACATGTGTGGACATATAGTGGGACGAGATGTCGTGTCTCACAGGACCACGGTGCTACATAAATACAGATATACAACACGAAGTAAAACAGTATAAACCTATACACAACTGACCTACTGTCAGCTTTGACTATACATATGCTAAATATAAAAGTGGTTACCTATACATAAACTAAAAAGAATAAAAAAATAAAAATAAAATACAATACAATACAAACTGTACAACTGTGCAGATGTCTTCAAATACTGTACATGTGCAAAAAGAGAGACATTCAAGCAGCTGGCTGGGGAACAGTGTAAGGTGATTTGTGGTGCATGAGCCAGTAAACATACATACATTACAGTCGTATATTACAATCAGTCTTTTGAAGGATTATGGACACACAATGGTGTGTGAAAGTGTCTAGTGCATGCAGAGGGGAGTTGCAGGCCCGCTCACCTGAATTGCACAGAAATAAAAGTTTAACAGTTTTTTTCCTGAGATGTGGTAAGGTAGGTGGGGTGGGGTGGGGGGTGTTGTTTGGGGTTTCAGAGAGTGGCGGTGTGATGTGAGTTCAGGGCTCTCACAGCCTGGGGGAAAAAGCTGTTGAGCAGTCTGGCGGAGCGGGCTCTGATACTCCGGTACCGTCTACCTGAGGGTAGGAGCTGGAAGAGACTGTGGGAGGGGTGGGTGGGGTCCTCCACGATACTTTTTGCTTTGCTGGAGCATCGTGTAAGGAAAATATCCAGGATGGAGGGGAGAGGGGCACCAATGATTTTTGCAGCGGTGTTCACTGTCCGCTGGAGGGTCTTGCGGTCTGCTGCACAACAGTTTCCGTACCAGACAGTGATGCAGCTGGTCAGCACGCTCTCAATGGTACCCCTGTAGAAGGTGGTGAGGATGGGTGGAGGGAGGCTTGCTCTTTTCAGCCGGCGGAGAAAGTGTAGGCGCTGTTGTGCCTTCTTTGAGATAGACTTGGTTCAAGGTTCAAGGTTCTTTATTATTCGTCACATACACAATCATACAAGTATAATCAGTAGTGAAATGCAAGTAGAATTGAAGAAAAATACAGCATTTACATGATGAAAGTGAGGAGAAAAAAAATTACTCCCAGACTATGCTCCTTGGGGAGTACAGTGTGAGAACAGGAAAAACACCTCAGCAACACAAAAGCACATACGACATAGCCACAGGGAAGTGAATCCGGCCCAGCAAGCAGCCATCTGATCCCGCAGCCACTGATCCGGCGCTGGTCAGACCCGCTTGACCAGGCCAGCGGATCGGCGAACAGAGGCGAATGGTCGGGGGCAATGTCTGTAATGTCTGTAGGGTGGGGAGGAACGCAGCGTCTAACTGCATTGCACACCGGGGTAGATTGCAGCAACAGCCTTGCCAAGGCCACTGTAGGGGAGCCAGAAAAGATACGATTGTTTTGTCTTTGGGGCGAGTAAACATTCCAATTTTTGCAGGCTACTCTCTGTCCGTTTTTGTCCATTTTGGTCTCATTTTAATCAATTTCCCTTTGTAAAGCCGTGAACTTCTCCTTGGTAGAATCCATATTGCGATTATAGTTCAGTCTCAATGCTGACCGCTCTTCCCACAGCTTCAATCATACGGGCAGCCTTGTGGGGCTTTGGACAGCTGTTCCCGTTTTCTGAATTCTTCGATAACCCAGGGTAAAGCCTAATCCAATCAGCAAAATACCTGTTATCATGGTTCCGAAAAGGTAGATATCAATGTCCTCCACGGAAAGAGCCGCCAGACACACGATTCGCCACCTCTCCCACGCGTCCATCGTATAGCCGGCTGCGAACGTTCCGTCAGGGCAGTCAGGTTCCCCGAAACCCAAGTTTCGATAGTGTCAATTGCATTAAGAGACCGGTTAATCCATAATATTTTAGTTTGGAGAGCAGTGCAGAGAGAGTCTCTCACGAGACAAGGGAGCAAAGCAGGGAAGATAAGGGTGAGGACGAGGAGAGAAAGCGACCACCTCCGTTGAGAGCCAAAGAGTGTTGGTAGTCCAGGTGAGGTCCTCTGTGATGTGCACCCCCAGGAATTTAGTGCTGCTGACTCTCTCCACAGTCGAGGTGTCGATGGTCAGTGTGGGGTGGTCAACGGGGTTTCTCCTGAAGTCCATCACAACCTCCTTTGTCTTCTCCACATTGAGGGACAGGTTGTTTGCGTCACACCATTCAGCCAGCTGTGCCACTTCCTCTCTGTGCGTTTCATCGTTGTTGCTGATGAGACCTACCACTGATGTGTCATCGGCAAACTTGATGATGTAGTTGGAGCTGAACTTGGCAGTGCAGTCGTGGGTCAGCAGCGTGAAGAGCAGCGGGCTGAGCACACAGCCCTGTGGGGCACCTGTGCTCAGTGTGGTAGTGCTCGAGGTGTTGTGGCCGACCCGAACTGACTGAGGTCTTCCGGTTAAAAAGTCCAGGATCCAATTGCAAAGTGAATTGTTGAGGCCCAGCAGGCTTAATTTATTGATGAGCTGTTGTGGGATTATTGTGTTGAATGCTGAGCTGAAGTCGATGAACAGCATTCTAACATATGAGTCTTTATTTTCTAGGTGGGTGAGAGCCAGGTGGAGGGTGGATGAAATTGCATCATCCGTAGAGCGGTTTGGGCGGTATGCAAACTGGAGCGGATCGAGTGTGTTGGGGATGCTGGTTTTGATGTTGTGCATGACTAGCCTCTCACGTATTCCGCTCCAGAGCCCGCTCCGATCCGGGAGCCTACGGAGTCCGCTCCAGAGCCCGCTCCGATCCAGGAGCCCACGGAGTCCGCTCCAGTCCAGGACCCCGCTCCAGTCCAGGACCCCACTCCGTTCCGGGAGCCCACGGAGTCCGCTCCAGAGCCTGCTCCGCTCCGGGAGCCCACGCAGTCCGCTCCATTCCGGGAGCCCACGCAGTTCGCTCCGTTCCGGGAGCCCACAGTCCGCTCCAGAGCCCGCTCCGTTCCGGGAGCCAACGCAGTCCGCTCCAGAGCCCGCTCCGTTCCGGGAGCCCACGCAGTCCGCTCCAGAGCCCGCTCTAGTCAGGGAGCACACAGACTCCGCTCCAGAGCCCGCTCCGGTCTGAGACCCATGCATTCCACTCCGGTCCTGGACCCCGCTCCGGTCTGGGAACCCACAGAACCCACTCCAGGGCCAGCCCCACCCTGGCACCCCTGTGTGCCCATTGCTCCAGGCCCTCTTCCACTCCACGGGCCTGGCCCACCTCCCTCCTAGACATTTTTCTGTTTAGTGTGTGTGGAGTGTCTGGGATCCGCTCCTTAAAGGGGGGGTTATGTCACGGTCCTGCTGGTGTGCCCAGGCTGGCCACCAGATGTCTCTGTGTGTTGAGCACATGGCTTGTTGTTTGTTTGGTGCCATGTGCTCCCATGTCGATTGTCTGTCCCCTACCATCTTGTTACTTGATCATTGTTTCAGTGGCTCCAGCTGTGTCTCCATCGTTACCCTCGTTTGTCTCCCTATATAGTCTCCTTGTGTCTGCAGTCCTGTGCTGATCCGTTGTCTTTCGTGTGTCTCATGTGAGTTAAATGTTTGACTGTGCTCCAGTCTTCTGCCTGCCTGCTTGTTTTTCCCCTTTGGGGTGGTTTATGTTCTTCATTTGTTTCATTTTATTATTAAACAACCCTGATTTCCTCTGCATTTGAGTCCTCGACCTCATCTCTCGTGACAGAAGACTCGAGTAATGATGCTGAAAATTCAGCTTTGCTTTACAGGAATACATTTTAAAATAGAAAACCAATATTAGAAATTGCCATAGCCCAAGAGCTCACAATATTACTGGTTTTATTTTTCTGTATTCTGATCAAATAAATACAGCCTTGATGAGCATAAGTGACTTCATTAAAAAACAAGGTCAATTGATTAGGTTTATAATAACAATGTAATATCAAAACAACTGAAGCATTTAAACTGATAGAAGAGAATAGAAAACAAACTGAAGCATTTAAACTGAGATCTATAAGTTAAATATTATTTAAAAAAGTGAACGTAAATTCGATCTAAACATTGCTATGAAGCACTGTATGCACAATACACCTGTGTGTGACTGTATCTAAATGTCTCTGAGTTTTGTTACCGTTCTGTGCCCATCATCTGTTATTTCCAGCACTTAATCAAGCCACTCTTTTTTAATACATGAGGACGTTTTATTTCACATGTCATTGCATTTGCGTTGGCTCTCGATTTGAGCTATTTCGTCCGCAACCGTTGATGTATTCGGTTTACAGCGACTCGTTTGCCACACATCATTCTATTTCTATATAACCTGTAAACCTCATTCACCGGTTCTAACTCTATAGCGTTACCAGCTCTATAGCGGTTTACCCGAGCATTGCAAGTCTTTTCTTTCTTTCAATTCTAACTAGAATACAATCAAATGGCTTTCCCAACTCATCTTTTTGTGTGCGTGGCACATTATTTCTCTGCGCGGCCGCGGTGGAAGAAGTGCGAGATCACGCGCGCAGCTTAGAGGGAACAGTGCTCCCAGGTCACTCAGTCGCTCATCAGACATGGTTGTTCTTAGGTGGTTTTTGATCAGTTTCAGGGTGGAAAAACTCCGCTCACAAAAAGCATTGCTTATGTAGTATAAACAGTTTAATGATGTTATATGCAATGTGCCTCTCATCCCTTAGGTGGCAATATAGGGTTTAAAAGGGGAGTTTGATATAGTCCTGGTGCTAGTGGCTGAGAGCAGTTCTGTTTATGCTGTCTGACTAGTCACAAGTGTTCCTGTATGTTGAAAGCGATCTGATGTTAATAAAGCGGAGACGTTAACTCAACAAGTTGCTTTATTGAACATTACATGGTGTCAGAAGTGAAGCGCAGTTAAAGCCATGGCAAAGTTTCAGCCCCCGGATAATTTTGACTTTAGCCACCCCGAAAGATGGCCAGAGTGGCGTCAAAGATTTCACCGCTACAGGATAGCCACTAAACTGGATAAGGAGGAGGCTGAAGTACAGGTCTGTACGCTGCTTTATTCAATGGGAAAAGAAGCTGAACAAGTGTATCAGACATTTACATTCGGAGAGGAAGACAGAGAGGATTATGATGCTGTAATCACAAAGCTCGATGACTACTTCGTACCCAAAGTTAACGTTATTCACGAGCGTGCACGATTCCACACGAGGGTTCAAAAGCCAGGTGAAATGGCAGAGGAATATATTCGCAGCCTGCACGAGCTAGCGAACACGTGTGACTTCGGAGCCGCGAAAGATGGAAATATTCGCGACAGGTTAGTGATTGGGATTCTGGACCGTAAACTGTCAGAAAGGCTTCAACTAATGCCTGATTTGACACTCAGAAATGCCATAGATCTCGTGAGACAGTCTGAACAAGTTCGTGGACATGTAAACGAACAAGCTGCCTGCGTTAGTGCTCAAATCAGTGAGGTGGCCGGCGCTAGGGGAAAATCCCATTACAGTGAAAGAGGCAGACAGCACCTTGGCTCAAAACGAAACCAGACAGAGCATGCAACTGAGTGGAGATGTAAAAGATGTGGCAGAAATCACAGAAAAGGGGAAATCTGTCCAGCAAAAAGTGCAGATTGCCGCAAATGCAGGAAAAAGGGTCACTTCGCTGCAGTTTGTAGAACCCGAGCAGTCTATGAAGTCAACAAACCACAAGAGGGCAGCAGCATGACACATTTTCTAGGTGAGTTAACTCACATTGATTATAAATGTGGAGCATGGATAGTCACTCTCCCAATACAAGGCACGGAGATAGATTTTAAAATAGATACAGGCGCAGACATAAGTGTCATTTCTGAGAAAACTTTTCTCTGTTGAAGTACAAGCCACAACTCAAAAGGGTGAATGTAAAACTTGAGAGCCCAGGGGGTGCATTGCACTGCAGAGGACAATTCAAAGCCACGACTGTCTTTAAAGATAAGCAGTACAGTTTTGAAACATTCGTTGTGACTGGTCACCATGTACATAATCTTCTTGGTCGTGATGCTGCAAGTACGATGGAATTAGTAAAGAGGCTAGAAGAGATCCAACCCATTTCTTCTCCTTCTGAACTGGGGTTAGTAAAGATTAAACCCATCAAAATCCGCCTGAAAGAAGATGCTGTACCGTACAGTGTCTATACTGCAAGAAGGGTGTCTGTGCCCTTGCTTCCAAAAGTCCAGGCAGAGATAGAGAGAATGGTGAAATGCGGTGTCATAGAGGAGATCACTGAGCCTACTGAGTGGTGTGCTCCTATGGTGGCTGTCCCAAAGAAGACAGGGCAAATTAGGATTTGTGTCGATCTAAAACAACTAAATAAGGCTGTAAAAAGAGAGAAATTTGTGCTGCCAACAATTGATGACATACTTCCTAAGCTAGCACACGCTCAAGTGTTCTCACTTCTCGATGCAGCTAGTGGCTTCTGGCAGCTGCCACTGGATATAGACTGTGCCAAGCTAACAACCTTTATCACTCCTTTTGGGAGATATTTCTTCCGCAGACTACCCTTTGGGATCACCAGCGCACCCGAAATCTTCCAACGGGAGATGTCAGCCATCCTTAAAGACCTAGAAGGGGTTGCGGTGTTCATGGACGATATTTTAGTGTACGGCAACACCCCAGAGGAACATGAGCACCGACTCCATAGGGCGCTGGAAGCCGTTGACCGAGCTGGTCTCAAGTTGAACACTGAAAAATGTCTGCTGTGACAGGGCCAACTCAGGTACTTAGGACACGTCATAGACAAGGAGGGCATACGCCCAGATACCACAAAAATCGAAGCTATCACACACCTGGAAAAGCCAAAGAACATCTCAGAGCTAAGGAGAATGCTTGGAATGATTCACTACTTGGGCAGGTATGTTCCTCATCTCTCTGATGTCATTCGACCTCTCAACGAGCTGTTAAAACAAGATACAGTATGGTACTGGGGACCTGTACAAGAGGAGGCATTTAATCATGTAAAACATCTAATCACTGAAGCTCCTGTTCTAGCATTCTATGATGTCAGAAAGCCCACAGTCGTCAGCGCAGACGCGAGCAGTTACGGTCTGGGGGGCGTTTTGCTGCAGGACTATGGCAGAGAACTGAAACCGGTGGCCTACTGCTCCAGGGTGCTGACTGATGCTGAAAAAAGGTATGCCCAGATCGAAAAAGAGTGCCTGGCAGCTGTGTGGTCCTGTGAAAAATGTTCACGGTTTCTGTATGGATTGGAGAGTTTCATCCTGCAAACCGACCATAAACCACTTATTCCGTTGATAAATGCCAAGGATCTCGATTCAGTTCCCCTGAGATGTCAAAGACTGTTACTGCGAATGATGCGATACAATCCTGTTGCACAATACGTACCCGGCAAACAACTGGTGGTCGCTGATACGCTGTCACGACACCCTCAGCCCACTATTTCGACAGAGGTTTCCGAACTAGTGCAAGAAGTAGAGACTTATGAGAATGCAGTCAGTGATGCATGGCCAATCTCCCAAACGAAGATGGAGTCTGTGAAAAGAGAAACAGAGTTGGATTTCGAGCTACAAAGGGTGAGGAAATATGTGACTGATGGCTGGCCCAGGTATGCAGCCAATGTCCCTCAAGCCTTGAAATCATACTACAGTGCACGTCATCACATGTCAGTTTTCCAAGACCTAGTGCTGTATGGTGACAGGATCATAATTCCCCAAAAGATGAGGTCCGATATACTCCAAAGGCTGCACAGTGGTCACCAAGGCATTGTGAAATGTAGGAAAGAGCCAATTGTAGCGTGTGGTGGCCAGGCTTAAGTAAAGAAATCCAGCAGCTCATTAACAACTGCAAGGATTGTCTAGAATCAAGACCTACACAGAGGAAGGAACCACTTCTAACCACTCCTTTGCCAGACCGTCCATGGGAGAGAATTGGTGCTGATATCTGTGAAGTGAATAAGCAGCATTACTTGATAGTCGTGGACTATTTTTCAAGATATATCGACATAGCTCACCTTCAGGACTTGTCAGGGGAAACGACACGTGCTTGCTTAAAGAGCATGTTTGCACGATGGGGCTGTCCTAACGTTCTGTTTACAGACAATGGACCACAGTTTAGTGGAAGAGTTTTTAAGGATTTTGCGAGAGACTATGATTTTCAGCACATTACTTCGAGCCCTTATTATGCCCAGTCAAACGGAGAAGCCGAGAGGGCAGTGCAAACGGCTAAAAAGATTCTGAAACAGTCTGACCCATTCGCAGCTTTGATGAGCTATCGAGCTACACCCATTCAAGCTACAGGTGTAAGTCCCGCACAGCTTATGATGGGTAGACAAATTAGAACCACAGTTCCCACATTGGAGTCACATCTGCAGCCGGAGTGGCCTGATCTTCAGCAAGTGAGAAAGACAGATCAAAAGGCCAAACAAAGATATAGAAAGTATTACAACAAGAGGAACAGTGCCCGATCATTGCCTGAGATTCCACCCGCTACCTCCGTGGTAGTGAAACTAGATGGTGAAAGAGAATGGGTAAAATCTGGCACTATACTGGGGAAGTGTGAGACACCACGGTCTTACCTTGTTCAGTCTGAGACTGGAGTACTCCGACGAAACCGACGTCATCTAATGCCCACAGTCAGTGGAAAAGAACAGCCACTGGTACAAAAGGAAACTAATGGTCAAGATCAACATGTGACCACTACACGTGATCATGCCCCAGACATTCAAGTGCAAGAGGAACAATCAGAAGCTTGCTTAGCTGAGTCTGATTCTAGCCTCACTACAATTACTTCACCGCACAGAGAAAAAACTAAGTCTGGACGCGCTGTCACAATTCCACAGAGATACAGAGACTTTGTATGAAGAAAAAAAAAATTAGTTAGAAAAATATTAGAAAAAAATAGTTTCTTGGTTCAATGTTAAACATGTTAAGTAACTCATAAGGAAGGGTGATGTAGTATAAACAGTTTAATGATGTTATATGCAATGTGCCTCTCATCCCTTAGGTGGCAATATAGGGTTTAAAAGGGGAGTTTGATATAGTCCTGGTGCTAGTGGCTGAGAGCAGTTCTGTTTATGCTGTCTGACTAGTCACAAGTGTTCCTGTATGTTGAAAGCGATCTGATGTTAATAAAGCGGAGACGTTAACTCAACAAGTTGCTTTATTGAACATTACAGCTTACAGGTAGGGATGCACCGATATGAACATTTTGACCGATAACCGATAATTCTTTATATTTGAAAGCCGATAACCGATATGTCGGCCAATAAATCTATATCCAAATTTGTATATACTTTTTGAGAGCCTGATTAAAAAGAAGGTCTCATCATTAAAAGCCACATCCAAACACTTCATTATAAGCAGCCGAGTTTGAACAGTGTAAGTTTAAAGAAAAAACTATTTACCCTCCCATTACCAAATTTCACCATAAAGTCTCACAAATAAAATAAAATAATGCATAAATAATGCAAAGAAGTCATTGGACATCATTACATGTGTAAAGAATCTAAATGCATGTGCCATGGATGAATAAAACAGAAGAGCCATCTGCATGGATAATAATGAAATTATATTATTTACTAAACCATATTGTTGATGAAAATAATAAGAGAAAATAAGTGGTTATTATTAATAATGCTTCAGTGATTTTGAAAAAGTAACAAATTATTAGACTACCACTGTTTTAAATAGCAGCTGTTTGAGCTGCGTGCGCTGTATGAAGCTGGAAGAACACCGGTAAACTGAAGCACTTGTTATAGCGGGTTAATTAGGCTACATGAGAATCAGATATTTATAGAACATAAACATAATATTACAACTTATGTATGCACAAAAATACGAAAAAGTTATTTTGAACTAAGTTATGCGCTAGTCAGATGTGTAACTGGTGGACGCGCACTTGGCTTCAAGTAACAACGTGCTGAAACACGGCAACTAAACCCAAAGGATTCACAATGTTTTATTATAATAATGTTCTCATTAGAATGTTATATACATGACAGTCCTAATCATAGTTATTAGTTGTGTGCTGCTGTTTGAGCTGCGTGCGCTGCACTAAAGATGATCACCAGCAAACTGAAGCGCTCTTTTAATGCTCTAATGCATTCTATATGAGATAAAGCAGATATACATAAAATAAACAATATTACTATGTACAATTGCACAAAAGACTGCAAATGCACAAGCGAACTTAACTGTCATGGAGGTGTAGCTCCGTTGTGGATGCACTCAAGGCACGCACAAAACACAGCGCACAAAGATTCCACAACGTCTTTTACAGTAATGTTCTTATTATAATTTTATGTAGCCTTTATGACAGACTTGCTCTGCATATGTTGCACTGAACATAAGTGTATTGTCCTTTTCAAAGTGATTCCAATGATATTTCAAATCCATCATGGCGAACAGCGCACATCTGAAGTGTCTCTGAAGGAAATAATGCATTATTTATCGGCTTAAAGATATCGGCCAAATTTTCTTATCGGGCCTATAACCGATAACAGAAAAATGGGCATTTATCGTCCGAAACCGATATAGTGGCCGATATATCGTGCATACCTACTTACAGGTATTGTGATGGCAATTTTGCACAACCGGAAAAGTTCATGGAACACTTCTTTGAAAGGTTCCAGAAAGATAGTGAACTCCAATATGGTGGTGAGGCTTTGCATGCCTTCTTTCCTTTTCCTCTCCAAAATCCTTTTGTAAATCACTAAATCACTTTTTTATTGTCACATCACCACAGCACAAGTGCCTTGGTGAGTGAAATTCTTATGAGCGTGCTCCAGACAGTGCAAAAAAAACCAACAAACAATTTACATATGGACAGACAGTGCAAAAAAAACTGCACTGGAGCATTTACAGTGCTCCAGACAGTGCAAAAAACAACAACAACAACAATTTACATATGGACAGTACATATTTACAGACTGTACAGAAGACAATGTGCAAAATACACATACATATACTCAGTACACATAGTGTACTATAAAGACACACTCAATTATCAGCGACACATTATACACCGTATGGGCACATCTACATTATGTACAGTATCTATACATAATGTAGTCTATACATAGTAATAATGTGAGGTGCAACAGATTATAAATTAACAGCAGATTGGTTGAGCAGCAGATAGATGTGCAAAGGTGCAACAGATTATTCATATGCAGTGTCGTGGATGTGCATTGTATAGTGTCCAGTGATAGCAGATAGGTTGGGTTAGTGCAGTGTGTGCGTGTAGTCCAGTTGAACTGTGTTAAAGTGCATGGCATGTTGTGTGAGTGGGAGTGTGATGTAGGTGAGTTATTTCTGACTGTTCATTAGCCTGATAGCCTGAGGGAAAAAGCTGTCCCTCAGTCGGCTAGTGCGGGATCGGATGCTGCGGAAACGTCGCCCTGACGTCGCACTTCTATTTCCGGCTTTGCTACCGTTCGGACGCTCTTGCTATTGCTCTGCGCTTTGCTCCCTATTTTTGTTCTTTTCTCAGATCTTTCTAAGATTTTTACTTCAGCTGATCAGCACAGTGCTCAAACAACAAATTTTTTGGAAAAAAGGACTCTTTGCCTCCCACTGCCAGCAGTTTACATTCCGGAGACCGATAAATACAGCTGTCTACATTCAAACAGATGAGAGAAAATGCCTACTTGCTGCACGAACTGCCACAAACTTCTACAAAGGATTGTGGTTCTTGAAACAAAGTTATTTGCTGGACTTCCAAAACAGACGGAACATACAGCAGACGGTCACCACGGACCCCCTCAGCATACAGCCGGTGAGTCCTGTCAATCTAGTGAATCTCAACAGTTTATACCAAGTGTAGAGGAACAAGCGAAACTGATCGACGGACTAATCGATGGCACAAGCGAGACCCAAAGGCTCTCGAGACACCAGATTGTCACGAGTATCTCGTATTGCTGCTGTAGCATCCTCTACCCCAGATACGGCTATGACAAGACTTGTAAGCACTGGTATTCTACAACCCCTATACATCTTGAGAACAGATTTGAAGCACTGATGAATGTGGATGAGGAATCCCAAAATATGACAAAACTCGGATCAAATCAGCCAGCAGCTAACATTGCTACTAACAGGCGCTCAAGGTCGAGCAGACAGCGGCATTCAGCTCAAAGCGCAGCCGAGCCCAGGACTCTGATAGTGGGCGACTCTATTATTAGAAACGTCAGTAGCAGGACTGCTACTACCTGCTGCTTTCCTCAAGCAACCGTTTCTGATGTGAACAAGGAACTTGCATTGTGATGAAGCACAAGACTGCAAATCGAGTCATCATCCATGTGGGAAGAATGATATTCGGAAAAGGCAGTCAGAAATGCTAAAGCAAGATTTCAGTGAACTCTTTGAAACACTTCAAAGACTTGAAGTTCAGTCGTTCATCAGTGGACCACTCCCAGCGAGGAACTAACATGTTTTCACGGTTGCTTGGGCTGAATACATGGCTACAAAGAACCTGCAGTACAAAAGGAGTCAACTTCATCGACAACTTCAATATTTTCTGGGGACACAGACAACTGTATAAACTGGATGGCCTCCACCCAAACAAACTTGGTGCAAGAGTGCTAAAGGACAATTTCTATTTCTCCCTCCGTCATCCTTCAGTGGTGTGTGTCAATCCACTCACACAGTCACCTGGACAGAATATGAGTGACCACAGGACTTCATATCAGCTTCCGAGTCATTATGTGGTTGAAGAATCCCACAAGGATACTGATAACGCCACACAGCCAAAACAAACACTGCTCATGGACATCCCGGCTGAGCCCTGCCCACAGAGCTCATCACATGCAGACTGTGACGTATCACAACAGCTCCAAGACTCAGCACCCAAGGACAACTTTCTGGAAAACAGCCTGGGATGCCATGACAACACATTACAGTCACCGGAAACATCAGAGCTAGAGCCCGCTCACCAGACACACTATCCTCTCTCCAGCACCTGGACAGAATATGCCCCGCTCACCAGACACTCTATCCCTCTCTCCAGCATCTCCACTTCTAAGCTTTTCACAGAAAATGGAGGAATTGGTGTATGCTGGGACCAAACTCTCTGCAAGCCCGCAGATATCAACTAAAAAACGGCGGGCCCCCCAACCACCAAAGACGGCAGGCTCAGCTCTCCCGCCTCCTCCTGTGAGAGCTCTCCGACCGCTGCCACAACGCAAGGGCCCAAACCCTCCTCCATCTGCTGTAGGTGAACCAAAACAACTGATAACAGCTCTCAGTGATATGTGTCGGGTCCCGCTATATTAGCAACAACATTCACGAACGTTTACAAGCGGAACCCAGTGTGCCTGTAGCCTTCTCTATTTCTGTTTTATCACGTGATAGAAGGTCTAAGGCCTTCAAAAGCGTCTGCTGACCCATCTAATCTAAGGCCTGTTATGCATCAGTCTAAGATTGCTGTAGAGACAAAATTTAATTCCATCAAGTTAGCATTTTAAACACTCGCTCACTAAAAATAAATCATTTGTGATCAATGATTTAATAACCACAAACAACCTGGATTTTATGTTTCTAATTGAAACATGGCTAGAAGACAACTGCAGTGCAACAGTCCTCACTGAAACAGCCCTCCTAACTTTAATTTTATAAGTGTCTGCAGGACTGTTAGGAGAGGTGGAGGTGTAGCTGCTCTGTTTAAAGATGTTTATCAATGCAAGCAAGTGTCATTTGGTCAGTACTTGTCTTTTGAATATCTAGGTATTGTGCTGAAAGGTGCCCCACGCATTCTGTTTATCATAATCTACAGGCCAAAATACTCTCCAGCCTTTGTTGAAGAGTTCACAGAACTGTTATCAATGATTTCCACAGAGTTTGACTATTTTGCTATTGCAGGGATTTTAATATTCACATAGATAATGCTGAAATCAAAACTACAAAAGAAATTATAACTGTTTTAAACACTTTTGACCTGATTCAGCATGTGCACGGACCGACACACAATCGTGGACACACTCTAGATTTACTCATCAGTAGAGGTCTAAACATTTCATCCATTGTCATTAAGGATGTAGCTCTGTCTGATCACTTCTGTATTTTCTTTGATATATTGATCTCTGTCACCACTGAATCTAGATCTGTCTCTGTCAGAAAGAGATGCATTAATGAGAACACTAGTGTGCTATTTATGAAGGCAATATCTTTAACACCAAGCATTTCTGCAGACTCTGTTGATCTTCTCCTGGATTCATTTGACTCAAAAGTTAAGAATGTTATTGATGATATTGCACCGATAAAGGTCAGCAAGAAGAATGGCAGACAAAAATCATTTTGAGAAAATCAACAGCAGTTCAGAATATGAAAAGACAATGCAGAAAAGCTGAGCGGATGTGGCGGAAGACTAAACTTGAAATACACTATAGCATCTATAAAGACAGCCTTCATGCTTTCAATTTGGAACTAGCCACAGCTAGACAGACCTTCTTCTCAAACCTTATAAACAGTAATTTAAACAACACTGCACTCTTTTGCTACTGTTGAGAGACTGACAAACCCCCAAGTCAGATTCCCAGTGAAATGCTCTCGGACAGCAAATGCAATGAGTTTGCTTCCTTCTTTTCAGAGAAGATCAGTAATATCAGGAAGGAGATTGGCACATCTTCCTGTAATACAGGGGTCACACAGATTCGACAGCAATCTCAAAAGAAGTGACTATGTCTGTTTTAAAACAATTGATAGCAAAATTTTGGAAGAAATAGTACAGCATCTCAAATCGTCAACCTGCTATCTTGACACACTTCCCACATCTTTTTTCAAAAGTGTGCTTAACTGTTTAGAAGCAGATCTCTTAGAAGTGGTGAACACCTCACTTCTTTCTGGGACTTTTCCAAACTCCCTGAAAACTGCAGTTGTTAAGCCCCTTCTGAAAAAGAGCAATCTTCCTTTCATAGGTAAGATTATTGAAAAGGTAGTTTTTAATCAGCTGAACAACTACTTAAACTCAAATGGATTCCTGGATAATTTTCAATCTGGTTTCCGCGTGCATCACAGCACAGAGACAGCACTCATTAAGATAATAAATGATATTCGCTTTAATTCTGATTCTGGCAAAATATCAGTGCTGGTACTACTAGATCTTAGTGCTGCGTTTGACAGTCGATCATAACATACTTCTAGAGAGACTGGAAAACTGGGTCGGGCTTTCTGGGATGGCACTCAAATGGTTCAGGTCATACTTAGAAGGAGAGGTTATTATGTGAGTATAGGAGAGCATAAGTCTAAGTGGGACGTCCATGACATGTGGAGTCCCACAGGGCTCAATTCTTGCACCGCTGTTGTTTAGCCTGTATATGCTCCCACTAAGTCAGATAATGAGGAAGAACCAAATTGCCTATCACAGCTATGCTGATGATACCCAGATCTACCTAGCCTTATCTCCAAATGATTATAGCCCCATTGACTCCCTCTGCCAATGCATTGATGAAATTAACAGTTGGATGTGCCAAAACTTTCTTCAGTTAAACAAGGAGAAAACTGAAGTCATTGCATTTGGAAACAAAGATGAAGTTCTCAAGGTGAATGCATACCTTGACTCTAGGGGTCAAACAACTAAAAATCAAGTCAGAAATCTTGGGGTGATTCTGGAGACAGACCTTAGTTTTAGTAGTCATGTCAAAGCAGTAACTAAATCAGCATACTATCATCTCAAAAACATTGCAAGAATTAGATGTTTTGTTTCCAGTCATGACTTGGAGAAACTTGTTCATGCCTTTATCACCAGCAGGGTGGATTATTGTAATGGTCTCCTCACCGGCCTTCCAAAGAAGACCATTAGACAGCTGCAGCTCATCCAGAACGCTGCTGCCAGGATTCTGACTAGAACCAGAAAATCTGAGCATATCACACCGGTCCTTACACTGGCTTCCAGTTACATTTAGGATCGATTTTAAAGTACTTCTACTCGTTTATAAGTGGCTCAATGGCCTAGGACCTAAATATATGTCAGATATGCTCACTGAATATAAACCTAACAGACCACTCAGATCATTAGGGTCGAGTCAGTTAGAAATACCAAGGGTTCACACAAAACAAAGGGAGTCCGCTTTTAGCTATTATGCCGCCCGCAGCTGGAACCAGCTTCCAGAAGAGATCAGATGTGCTAAAACATTAGCCACATTTAAATCCAGTCTCAAAACTCATCTATTTAGCTGTGCATTTGTTGAATGAGCGCTGTGCTACGTCCGAACTGACTGCATTGTATTTTATGTATAATCATTTTCTATTTAACTGTTTTAAATCTCATTTTAAATCAATTTCTATATCATTTTAAAACTCCTTGTTTTATTATTTTTAACTTCTTGTTTTTATTGCTGTGAATGATTATTTCACTTTCTTTTATGTAAAGCACTTTGAATTACCACTGTGTATGAAATGTGCTATACAAATAAACTTGCCTTGCCTTGCCTTGCCTTGCCTGAGGGCAACAGAGAGAGCAGTCTGTGGGACGGGTGGCTGGAGTCTTTGATAATCCTCTGGGCTTTCCTTGTACACCGCCTGGTGTAGATATCCTGGAGGGAGGGAAGCTCACCTCCAACAATGTGGCGGGCAGTTCGCACGACACTTTGCAGAGCCCTACGGTTGCCAGCGGTGCTGTTTCCAAACCAGGCGGTGATACAGCCGGTCAGGATGCTCTCCACAGTGCAGGTGTAGAAGGACCTGAGGATTCTGGGGCTCGTTCCAAACTTCCTCAGCCGTCTCAGGAATAAGAGACGCTGATGTGCCTTCTTCAGCACTGCATCTGTGTGAGCAGACCATGTGAGATCCTCGGTGATGTGAACGCCGAGGAACTTAAAGCTGCTCACCCGCTCCACAGGTGTCTTGTCAATGGTGATGGGTGTGTGTTCTCTGCTCTGTCTCCTGTAATCCACCACCAGCTCCTTGGTCTTGTCGATGTTGAGTGAGAGGTGGTTCTCCTGACACCATTTAGTCAGGGTACTCACCTCCTCTCTGTAGGCCGTCTCATCGTTGTCGGTGATCAGGCCTATCACCGTTGTGTCATCAGCAAATTTGACGATGACATTCGAGCTGTGCGTAGCTGTACAGTCGTGTGTGTACAGGGAGTACAGGAGTGGGCTGAGGACGCAACCCTGCGGTGCACCAGTGTTGAGGATCAGGGAGATGATGTGTTGTTGCCCATTCTGACCACCTGACTTCTGCCTGTCAGGAAGTCCAGGATCCAGCTGCACAGAGATCTGTTCAGTCCTAGAGTCTGAGCTTCGCAACCAGTGTGGCAGGCACTATGGTGTTAAATGCCGAACTATAATCCACGAACAGCATCCTCACATAGGTGTTCTTATTTTCCAGGTGGGAGAGAGCAGTGTGCAGGGTGAAGGCAATAGCATCGTCTGTGGAACGGTTACTGCGGTATGCAAATTGTAGTGGGTCCAGTGAAGCAGGCAGCACAGAGCAGATGTAGTCTCTGACAAGCTTCTCAAAACACTTGCTGAAGATGGGGGTCAGAGCAACGGGCCTCCAGTCATTCAAGCATGTGATTTTGTTTTTCTTTGGTATGGGCACAATGATGGATTTTTTGAAGCACGAGGGAACCACAGACAGAGAGAGGGACAGATTGAAAATGTCTGTAAAAACCCCAGCTAGCTGGAAAGTGCATGCTTTGAGCACACGGCCTGGTATACCATCTGGGCCTACGGCTTTACAGATGTTCACCCATTTAAAGGATCGGGTTACGTCCGCGACAGAAAGCGTGAGTGGACTGACCTCTTCTCTGCGGCAGCCGCGCAGCGCCTCTGTGTGCGGTGTTATCAGCCTCGAACCGAGCATAAAAGGTGTTGAGCTCATCCGGTAGAGAGGCGGCAATGTTCATAGTAGCCGGTTTATTCCCTTTAAAGCCTGTGATGTTGTTAATGCCCTGCCACATGCTTCTTGGATTATTGTTGTTGAAATGTTCTTCAACATTGTTTTTATATGTTCGTTTGGCTGCTTTGATGGTTCTCCTGAGATCGTAACTGGCTTGTTTCCGATCGTCAGTGTTTCCGGATTTAAAGGCAGATGTCCGCGCTGACAAGGCTGATCGAACATCGCTGTTAATCCACGGTTTTTGGTTGGGGTAGATACGGATTGTTTTGGTCGGAACTACATCATCTATACACTTCCTGATGAAACACGTGACCGTATCTGAATAAGCCTCTATGTCGTCTTCAGACGCTGCCCGGAACATGTCCCAGTCCACGTGATCAAAACAGTCCTGTAGTATAGCATCCGATTGGTCCGACCAGCAATGAACTGTCCTGAGGGCGGGTGCTTCACGTTTCAGTTTCTGCCTATAAGCAGGCAGGAGCAGAACGGAAGAGTGATCCGATTTGCTGAAAGGTGGGCGGGGGAGGGACTTGTATGCGTCCCGGAAGGGGGTGTAACAATGGTCGAGTGTACGATCTCCACGCGTGTTGAAAGTATTTTGGAGCTATTGTTTTGAAGTTGGCTTTATTAAAGTCCCCCGTGATAACAAAAGCTGCATCTGGGTGCGCGGTTTCCTGCTCACTTATATTCCTGTACAGTTCCCTGAGTGCCTGGTCTGTGTTGGCTTGAGGAGGAATGTAAACAGCCGTGATTATGATCGCTGTAAAATCCCTCGGTAGCCAGAATGGTCGACACAGAAGCGTATGAAATTCCAGATCAGGGGAGCAGAAGGATTTAATAGAGTGTATGTTCCTTTCATTACACCATGAGTTGTTGATATAGAAACAAACACCTCCACCTCTGCTTTTCCCTGTGAGCTCCTTTGTTCTATCCGAGCGGTGCACGGAGAAGCCCGTGAGCTCGATGGCTGAGTCTGGAACTATAGCAGACATCCAGGTTTCTGTGAGGCAAATAACACAGCAGTCCCTTGTTTCTCGTTGGTATGAGATGCGTGCCCGCAGTTCGCAGAGTTTGTTATCCAGTGACTGAACGTTGGCCAGTAAAATAGTTGGAAGAGGAGGTCGGAAAGCACGGCGTCTCAGTCTGACGAGAACGCCAGCTCGTTTTCCTCTTTTTCGGCGTCGGGCGTCTCCTCGATTCGCAACCCACACACAAAGGGCTCAGATGCGGTGTCTGTGAACAATCCACCGGCATTCAAAACTCAAAGTCCGGTTTTGCGTTGCCGACGGAGGAACCAATGTTCAAAAGCGTGTCTCTATCGTAGACAGTTATACTAACAACACGTAAAACAACAAAAAAATAAATAGAACATACGAAAAACTGCAAAGTTTTCCCGGAGCTCGCAACACGGCTGCCATCCTCGGCGCCATCTCAACTCAACTTTTGGCTTGGTGCAGCTCATGCCTCAGATCTTCTAAGTTCGACTCGTAGATCTCTGCGAATGAAAAAAGAGGTGACTCTTCTAGAAAGCTGTTGCTGTTAGGATGGAGTGCTTGAACACCTCTCATGATGTCGCAGTTGGGCTTGGATCCTTCTAGTCTAGAGCTGGTTGTCTGTTGCCTTTTTTCTCACTTTCAATGCTGATTTTAGACTTTTGAGCCGTGTTTATGATTCCTCCCCATAGCTCATCACAAAAAGATTCTTCTCTGTACTTCTGAAATGTGTCCTGAAGTGCATTAATAAGCTCAACAGCTCTCACTAGGTCTAGTGATGGTGACTGAAGCATATCAGATAGAAGGTTGGTGTCACCCAGCACTTTGCAGAATGTTGCTAGAAGCCCAAGGAAAGGCAAGTCAATTTGGGCAAGAAGACCCTGTGCCTCCCCAGACCTGTCCCCACGTCTCTCATCAGCTATATCTTCAAGGACACACAGCACAGCAGATAACCTGTCCATCATATTCGCAGGCAAAGTACTTGCATGCCCATCTTGTGACGCTAAGCTTCTGAAGCTCTCTTGGCTGACCTCCATACATGTCTTTCTGAACTTCTAGCCATTTGTGGTGCACGTATGGGCCTGACATGAAGACATACAGTTTCTCTAGTAAAGAAAAGAAACATGATGCCTCAGGTACTGACTTGACAGTATCAACTAAAACTACGTTCAAGCAATGTGCATTGCAATGAACATAGAATGAATGTTTTGCCACTGTTTTTATCTGTGCAGAAACATCTGCATGTTTTCCGCTCATTATGAGATGATGAGCACAATCAGGTGTGTTAAATAAGGGAAACATGCAAAATGTGCAGAGCAGGGGGTCCCCAGGACTGAAATTGAGAACCACTGCACTAGAACACTAAAAGTCGCATTTTCTTTGACTTCTTAGTCATGTTCATGTCGAACCATCTCTGCCAAACAATCAAGGATTTATTTTTGTGTGTTATTACTTGTGTATTCAGCATTTCCACTGGACAGTTTTTTGTTCACTATTGGGTCATGTTTTGCTATTTGCTCCAATATGGCCAGAAAGTTCCCTTTATTCTCAGACTCACGATGGCCTCTTTGGGGAATATTTTGTGTAGCAGTAAGCAAGAGAACATCAGCTACAGTTTTTATGTAGTCTCTATTCTCTTTTACTCTTTTTTGGTAGTCTTTATTCATTGATTTCAACAAAGATGCATTACTCTCCGTCAAATTTGTCAATATACCTTGAGGTCCAACAGGAACTGCAAATTCCAATCCAGATGGATCTGGGTGGTGCTCTCTGTCACTGTCACCTTTGGAATTTACATTTACATTTATGTATTTAGCAGATGCTTTTATCCAAAGCGACTTACAGTACATTCAGGTTATACATTTTTTTCCAGCATGTGTTCCCTGGGAATTGAACCCACCACCTTTGTGCTGCTAACGCAATGCTCTACCACTGAGCCACAGGAACAGTGGAATCTGTTCCACTTCTGCTGCAAAGCCTGATAAGGGACTGGTCTTCCTCTCCCTCAGAAGTTTGATAACTTTCATCACTGGATAGATCTAAAAAAATTAATCATCTTAATACATTTCCATCTTAAATATGTTTATCTTTGAAGTGGTATGATGTGAACTGGTTGCAAAAATGAAAAATAAGAATGCATAAAATGCTCATGTTCTGACTTTCACCTTTTGCTGCCGGTAAGTGGCTGCTGTTGTAGCCCTCACTGGTCCCCTCAGGCTGGCTATATCCTGTGCTGGCAGTTCCATGCTTACTTACATTTTGGCCCTGCCTGGTGGAACTTTGGCTTTGACCTGCACTGGATTGCACTGTCTGCATCTGACATGATTTCTTCTTAAATAAACCTTGGATATCCTGTTGCTGTGTCTGACTCTGCCCTCTTTTCATTCGAACTTTTTTCAGTAAATTCTGCCTAAAAATAAGCTAAAACCTATCAAGTATCTAAATTACACAGAGTTGCATGTAGCTATGATGTTAGTTAACGTTCTCAAACCTCACGCTTCAGTGTGTACCACACCACAACAATTTTGGAAAAAGATTATTGTGCATTCTGTCTTTAAAACAACAGATAAAGTAATATTTATCTGTTTCCTATTTGTGTGATGGTGTGCACTGCTTCTGAATAACTCTGACAAGTCATCTCTATTCAGTAGCTAGTCTACCGAAGTTACATTAGCTAACCTACATATAATAGCTTGATCACTCACACTTCACGAGTTCACACTTACTTAATAATGAACTGAATAAACGGTATGCGTATTTGGCGTGCTGTCCGAGGAGAGGGCTCCGAGCTCGGTAGTAGTTCCCGAGCCCGGGGTACTCCCCTCGCCCGGGGAGAGGGGTCCGAGCTCGGCATTTGGCCCGGACCCAAAAGCTCCCCCTACCCCCTGCTGGGGTGGAAACGGACTGGAAGTGAGGAGTTGGGGTGGTGGAGGGATTCTGGAAGACTAGAGATAATGGAGGTAAGGCTGCTTGGTTATTTATAGGGGTTCTCTCTAGCGTTTATTGGATAAGTGATGTGATTACTGATGATGAATTGGCTGTGTTAATTATCCGCGCGTGCTCCTCCCGAAACTTGTTTGTGAAACATCACATAAAATTAATCAGTCTAAATAAGAATACAGTGCGATATTTCTAAATATATATAATTGCGAGTGTACATACCATAAAAAGTGATGTGTCGTGGTCTCTGTCTCTCACTTTCTCTCCTGTTTGAAAACCGCAGAACTGTGATTCTGCTTCGCAAATTGAAATCAGTAATTCGTGAAAGCGCTTTGATTCATCCAATGAGTGATTGATAGTGCTCTGATCCAATAGCATTTGGCATTGTTAGGTTGACAGTAAATCTAGCCCAATGATGTTGGGGGGGCACCAGGGGGTAGAGTTCTGCTCGTAACTTGTAACCCAAAACCCGACCCGAAACCCGAAAGTATTTCGGAACCCGCAGGTTCGGGTCGGGTTTTGGGTTAATGTTTAATGGATAGCCTCGGGCTCGGGTCAGGTTCGGGTTTGTAGCTAAACCAAAACTATATGCAGAGGCTTCGCTGCTTTCATAGACGCATGCACACACATTGCACACAGATATCAGAGATCGCGCAGAGCACAAACAGCACGGAAACTTTTATTAGTAAAATAGCTTCGACAGGCTACTGACTCGCAAGTCACAACATTATATTTATCTGCAATGAGGCGGCAAAATCGCTGTTTTTGAAGTAACTAAGCCTCATTGCTTGTAGAGTGTAATGATGTTGATATGTACGGGAAGAAGGAGGCGGGAACCGGCGAACATTTAAACACATTTAATAATCAAATAAACAAACATAACAGAAAAGCGGCAGCCCCTCACGGACGACTGCCGCAAACAAAACACAAACTAAAATCCAGGCCTGGTCCTCTCTCGTCTTCCACTGTTGTCACTCCTCCTTTTATTCCTTCCGGAGCTCCTCCGTGGGACTCGAGACCGTGAGTGAGGCAGGTGTCGCTCATTATCATTCACTCCACCGCCTCGCCCGCTCCCACGGCTCTCGGCCGCCCACTCGTCACATAGAGAGAGACCGCATCGACGCAGGCCGGGGCACATGCACGCGCAACATTCATCCCTCTCTCTCTCTGTCTGTCCTCTCTCTCTCTCTCTCTCTCGCTAATTCAAATAAATGATTAATTCATTCAAATAAATACAATCTTATTTAAGATCAGTCTGATTTAAAGTAGACAGAATGCTAAGAGCCTTAACTGACAAAAATGACCATAATTTGCACGGAAGAATTATCTTCCTGTCCATACAAAATTCATAAACTCGGCAGAATGTATGCGCGCTCACTCACCTGATGCTCACAAACTTTCATAACTGGTAAATGTTTGTGAAATGGCAGAGCCTTGATTAGTCTGTTTCTGCATGCAATCGTGATGCAGCCTTTTTCCGTTTTAGTTGGCTATTCGCAGGGGGATTTCGGTCGGGTTCGGGCTCCTAAATTTAACTGTGCCGCTGGTCGGGTCGGGTCGGGTCAGGACGATCTCGGTCGGGCCGGGTTCGGCTTCAGTTTTGAGCCCTGCAGACCTCCTCCTCCAGGGGGTTGGGCCGCACCCCCCAGCCCCTCCCCCACCTCTAGACACGCCCCTGCTTTAGGCTATAAGTGTCATGAATCTGGTTCCCACTCACCAAACTGCACATCACCCATGGACTACATTTCCCATCATGCATTGCACTCACACATTCCGGCCCACCATTACACCAATCACACAGCTGTCACCATTCACCTCAACTCTGATTGCCTCACCACACCTGCACCTCATTCTCTCACTCACATAAAAGCAGCACACAAACACTCACCCAGTGCGGTCTTGTTTTCCTGGTTACATTTCTGAGCCGCCTCCTATCATCCTGCTATCTCTGTGTTTGACCTCGACTGCCCGACCTTGGAACTCTGAACCTGTGCCTGTGACCCTCGACCCCTGCCTGGTATTGTTTTACGTCTCTGCTCTGCCTCTGATATTCCTGTTTTTGCCTGCTGACCATTGCCCGCTTGTTTCTGCCTCTGCTCATTAAACATCTTCATTGCAAGTGAATCCACTCAGACCAGTCATTAAGATCTTATGACTTGATTTAAAGAGGATTCAGCAGCTTTTCCAAAATGACCCCTGGCCAGGTATGGATCCATTCGACCAGCTGCTCACCTGAGACAGGGGAGTTCATCGATTGATGCTACATCATTAAATTCTGTGAGATAGCCTACAACGCACTTTGATGAGGCCATGTTAAAGGACGTTTGCTTTGCATGCAATCGAGCCTATTAAATCATGCTTACCTGCCGGAAATTTAATTGTAGTTTAGGACTTTTTGACTACGCATTGCTGTGTGTGCTGGCTCCTCACTTACTGTGGGTGTCTCAGAGGAGGAGCTCAGAGTTCGCTTCCAGAGGCCGCCCGTCCCAGGAGCTCGCAGAGTCTGGCTCCAGAGGCCGCCTCCGTCCCAGGAGCTCGCAGAGTCCGCTCCAGAGGCCGCTCACCAGGAGCTGCAGAGTCCGCCTCCAGAGGCCGCTCCGTCCCAGGAGCTCGCAGAGTCCACTCACAGAGGCCGCTCCGTCCCAGGAGCTCTGAGTCCGCTCCAGAGCCCGCTCCGATCCAGGAGCTCGCAGAGTCCGCCTCCAGAGGCCGCCTCCGATCCAGGAGCTCACAGAGTTCGCTCCAGAGGCCGCTCTGATCCAGGAGCTCACAGAGTTCGCCTCCAGAGGCCGCTCGATCCAGGAGCTCACAGAGTTCGCCTCCAGAGGCCGCTCGATCCAGGAGCTCACAGAGTTCGCTCCAGAGGCCTCGATCCAGGAGCTCACAGAGTTCATCGCTCCAGAGGCCGCCTCCGATCCAGGAGCTCACAGAGTCCGGCACTGGAGTCCCTCCTGGTTCCGTCCTGCTCCCCAGAGCCCCTGCTGGCCCTTTCCGCTCTTTCTTCGCTCCGCTGGTCCCGCCCAGCTTCCTTCGCTCCGCTGGTGTCCCCAGCTCTCCACGCTCACGCTGGTCCCGCCCAGAGCTCTCCTCCGCTCCGCTGGTCCCGCCCAGCCGCCGCTGGCCTCCCCAGAGTCGCCTGCCCCCGCTGGTCCCGCCCAGCTCCTCGCGCTGGTCCCGCCCAGCTCCTCCCAGGGCCTCGCTGGTCCCGCCCAGCTCTCCTTCGCTCGCTGGTCCCGCCCAGCCATCGATGCC
This sequence comes from Gymnocypris eckloni scoliostomus, assembly GCA_027564155.1. Lineage (NCBI taxonomy): Eukaryota > Metazoa > Chordata > Actinopteri > Cypriniformes > Cyprinidae > Gymnocypris > Gymnocypris eckloni. The sequence continues at coordinate 22,271,413 of CM050422.1, read as the reverse complement.
TCCGCTGGTCCGCCCAGTTCTACCGAGCGCCCAAGAGAGTCAGAGCCACCTGAGTGCCCAGGAGTCAGAGTCCGCCCAGAGCCGCCCACCGAGATTCAGCGCTCCAGAGTGCCCCTCGAGGTGGTGGAGTTCACAGAGAACTTTCATGGAGGGAGCTCCCCTCCAGGAGCTCACAGAGACCCCGGACCCGCCATGGCCCATGAGTCCCCTGATCCATCATGGCTGCCCGAGGCCCCGGATCTACCATGGCCGCTAAACTCCCTGCCTCGGTTCCTGAAACCAAGTGTGCTCTCTCTGCCTCTTGTGTCTCCGCCCAGCTTCCCAGGTCCCAGTCTCGCCAGTTATCTCTGCTCCGCCCTGGTGGGCGCCTGATCTGCCAGAGTCACCCACGCTCCGCTGGCCGACCTGCCAGAGTCACCCACGCCTCCGCCGACCTGCCAGAGTCACTCCACGCCTCCGCCGACCTGCCAGAGTCACCCACGCCTCCGCCGGCCTGCCAGAGTCACTCCACGCCTCCGCCGACCTGCCAGAGTCACGCCCACGCCTCCGAGAGCCGACCCTGCCAGAGTCACTCCACGCCTCCCGCCGACCTGCCAGAGTCACTCCCCACGCCTCCGCCGACCTGCCAGAGTCACTCCACGTCTCCGTCGGCCTGCCAGAGTCACTCCACGTCTCCGTCGGCCTGCCAGAGTCACTCCACGTCTCCGTCGACCTGCCAGAGTCACCTCACGTCTCCGCCGACCTGCCAGAGTCACCTCACGTCTCCGCCGACCTGCCAGAGTCACCTCACGTCTCCGCCGACCTGCCAGAGTCACCTCACGTCACCTCACGACACGGGCTCTGTCATGAATCTGGTTCCCACTCACTCAAACTGCACATCACCCATGGACTACATTTCCCATCATGCACTGCACTCACACATTCCCGTCCACCATTACACCAATCACACAGCTGTCACCATTCACTCCTCAACTCTGATTGCCTCACCACACCTGCACCTCATTCTCTCACTCACATAAAAGCAGCACACAAACACTCACCCAGTGCGAAGTCTTGTTTTCCCCTGGTTACATTTCTGAGCGTTCTCCTATTCATCCTGCTATCTCTGTGTTTGACCCCGGACTGCCCGACCTTGGAACTCTGAACCTGTGCCTGTGACCTCGACCCCTGCCTGGTATTGTTTACGTCTCTGCTCTGCCTCTGATATTCCTGTTTTGCCTGCTGACCATTGCCCGTTTGTTTCTGCCTCTGCTCATTAAACATCTTGCTGCAAGTGAAGTCCAATGAAATTATTTTAAGCAGCCTTGTTTTTTTACAGACACTATGAAATCAAAACGGTAATCAAAATTGTGTTTTGAGGTCATCTATTGATATGGCACTCCATAAAGTATATATATTTTTTTCAATTTTTGCTTCATGGAAGGAAGACCGAAAATAGTGATGACATCCTGCACTACACAGATTTGTGATGCTCTCTAGAATGAGAATGCCCCTCATTAGTATAGTAACACCTGCAACCAGCTAACAAGTAGCAAATCATACTTCATAACAGTGTCATAGCTAAAGGCCTATTGGCTATATAAAAAAGGATGATTTGTCCCACCAAAAAATAAAAAGTTTTATTAGAAACATGTCAACAAAGGGCAGTAAAGTAATTTTATGAATGTCTTTAAAGGCCATGGCTACCCCCGATATCACAAACTTCTTTATAGTAGGTGAAAAACTACAACTAAGTAAAATCGTGTTTTGCAGGCATCTGTTGTTTAAAAGTGATGTGACGTGACATGTAGCCAAGTATGGTGTCCTATACTCAGAATTTGTGCTTACAAGTGCTTACATTGTGATTACAAGTCTGACTTGCTGTTAATGTACTCCTGTTAATGTACTCCCAAATATAGAAAAAAACTTTGTCACGGGAAGAAGACCAAAAATAGCAATGAATCATCCTGCACTACATAATATAAAAAATGTATAAATCAAAATGAGTAGTAGCCTACAGGTGCATCTCAATAAATTAGAATTTCGTGGAAAAGTTCATTTATTTCAGTAATTCAACTCAAATTGTGAAACTCGTGTATTAAATAAGTTCAATGCACACAGACTGAAGTAGTTTAAGTCTTTGGTTTGTTTAATTGTGATGATATTTGCTCACATTTAACAAAACCCCACCAATTCACCAATCTCAATAAATTTGAATATGGTGACATGCCAATCTGCTAATCAACTCAGAACACCTGCAAAGGTTTCCTGAGCCTTCAAAATGGTCTCTGTTTGGTTCACTAGGCTATACATTCATGGGGAAGACTGCTGATCTGACCCAAGTACTCCTCGCTGCAGACTGTAGCGCGGTGACGTCACGTTTGTACGTCACGTATGTGTTTACAGCGCATGCTCAATGTGAAGTAAGGTATATCTATTAAACGCATGCGCATCTTAACAGAATACTATAATAAAATGTAAGAGTAATGAATGTTAAGGCGATCTGTGAATTGTAACAGAGCACATATCCATGATTTTAACCATGTTTCATTTGAGGTCAAATTAAACGGAATTATTGAGTTTATTCTGTAATATCTGTGTAGTATTTATTTACAATTTATTACCATTCTGTTGCACTGTACTTCACTGTGTATATTGTAATATCACACTTTAAAGGCACTTTATATATTTCTTATTTGGATAATCAATATTACAAAAGACATATGTTGCTTGTCAGTTCTAGTGGTGCAGATAGTAAAACATGAGTTAGATACACTTTTACATACAGAGCAACCTGGGTTCGAATCTGCCAAAGTTTTTTTTCTCCCTTTTCTAATTTCACATCCCATCAGAAAAGCATTTATTTTCAATAAGAATTAAATAAATAATCAAAAAGTTGTGAGGGAGGGCTTTATTGTCACAATACGTTGGCAACCATTTAATAATTTGAATTAATATTATAATTTACACTTAATAAGTTATTATTACGTACCATTTTATAATGTACTACAATACTGAGGTGCAGATAATTGCCACTATTTGCAATAAGTATAAATAGAAGAAAATCCTGCTATTTTAACATAGTATACATAGAATATATATATATATATATATATATATATATATATATATATATATAGATATAGATATAGATATAAATCTTATTTGAATCCTTCCTCTGTCATGGTTCTTGTTTATTTATTTATTTTGAATACTTTTAGACATTTTTCTTTTGCTTTGGCAATTCTGCATGTGAAATATTTAAGCCAATAAAGTAGTTTTAAGTTCAATTGACTATATACAGTATATTTTCAGTGTCTGCATCCCATTTTATGCATGGTGCCTCCAAAAACAAACCGATAACAGTGATCTATTTTTATTTCAAAGACAAAAACTGAAAATATAATTGTATATACAAATATCGATTTACTAAGACTATAGACTATTAAGACTATAGACTATAAACATATATTGCATCTACTCGTTCTGAAATTCACCTCCATCACTGATAAAACAATCAACCGAGCAGTAGTCCTCAAATTCTTTGAATGAATAAAAGGACTCCCCTCCTGCCATTCCTGACATACCCAGGTGGGCAGTCTTTAAATCTCACTGCACTGTAGGCACTGGGTCAGTGAATACGGCACCCGGCACTCCTGTCTGTATTGTGCAGAAAATTAACTATTCACTATACACGAAAATATCGTATTCAGGTCAGTACTAAATAAACAATTACATGGATTTTGTATGATCCCTCTTATTTTGGTTAAATAATTACAATTTTGCAGATTCTGAAAGGTGTATGTAAAGTTTTGACTTCAACTGTACATGTTGAGACAGTGTGTTTGATCTGCGACCAAAATATTTAAGTTATTATTAACACATAAAATAAGGATGCGTTCATTAAAGCAAATCAGTTATAGCTAAATGTCTTCAACATTACTGTGAAGAGTTGAATCATTGAAGGACTTGTTCATCTTCCTTGGCAGCTTCTTCAAGATCAGCATTGGGAGCTTCGAGGTCAATTCCCTGTTAATTCCAGCAGCTTTCTGTCAGAATTGGTCAAAATTATGAGATTATGAGGTTTAAAAATTTCACGAAGCACAGAAAGGGAGAGAGAGAGAGCAAAATTATGTGTAAATTAATTATAGATTACAGTCCGGAAAAATAAGTGATGGCTTTTACAAGAGATGACTTCTTAAAAGAGCTGCTGGAGTATGTGAACTGACGGAACTGCAAGACAGAAAAAAATATTGATTTACAATTTCTTCAGTACAATTACTGAGTTGTGTTACTGTGCTTTAACTACAAATATGCAGTAAAAACATGGTAGAAGCTGTGTTACTGTTCTTTAAATACAAAGAGTAGACAGTAAACACAGTTACTTTGGTAAAATCACGAAAATTGGTGTGGTGACCATACCTACAAATACCATAGTAAAACTGCAGTTATGGTGGGAGTAGCATGGCAAATATGTTGTAGTTACTGTGCATTGACCACACATGACATGGTAAATAAACAGTTTCTATGGTAAAAGTGTGGACTTTTTGGATGGTCACGCTTATCACGCAATACTGGGTTGGCTAATTTGTAGTGAAGCCATCAGCCACGTCTAAAAGCTGAAGACCCATGTCACCACATGATTTAAAACGGTTTTACTTATTTATTTCAAATGACAACAGGTCTATTTATAATAGAAGTTAGCTTAGGCTAATGTCAATGGTAGGCTAACATTAGCAGCTGTGTTGACTGAGCAGCCCACTGTTCCACTAACAACTAATTTGAATGCACACACTTCCATTTTAGCACATGCCTTGCAATGCAGAAACACTGAAAAAATTAAAATAATGATCTTATTAAAAAGGAAAAGATTGATATCCTTACCTGTTTGAAGGTGTAGCCTACGCTCATCAGGTGAACCGGGCGAACTGAGCCTCGCTGGTGACGTCACTGCCGCTGAAGATGCTGCGTGGTATTTGTACGCATCTGCTCTCCACAGAAGTTAATGGGAAGGATTGACGCATCATATGCACACAAAATTGGACTTTGGCGTATGCATTATACGCAATTGGAAAGTGTAAAGTCGTGTTATTTATACGCAGATTGATGAGAACGGATTGGTTTACAAGTACACAAGAGGTTGTACTTTATTCTTATTAGTCTATGCTGATCCTGGATTAGCATACAAACAGCATATTATGCATATGACCCACACATTTAAATTCTCTCATCTTTTACTTACCCTCATGCTGTCTCAAATGCATATTACTGTATTATCTTTCTACTGGACAGGTAAACACAAATTAAGGTTTTTAGGCAAATAATCAATTTCTGTGAGTCCTAAAGATGCTTTAAAAACTCCACACAGTGAACATTACAGTAATCCATCTGACCTTAGTGATTAAATCAGTATCTTTTGAAGTGAAACAACAGATAAGAAATATATTAATAATTTTAACTTTTCCGTTCAACTGTCATACGTGCATGGGTTACAATTTACTTGTGTTATGTGGATTCTCAGAGATGGATTATTTTCTTAAAAATCTTTATGTCAAGAAAGAAAGTCGTATACATCTGGAATAGCATGAAGGTGAGTAAATTAGATAATTTTCATTTTTTGGGGGCGGACTATCCCTGTAAAAACAGATTTTGCACTCCATTATCGTCAGCTGAGGAAATTCAACCTGCCACAAGAGCTGCTGAAACAGTTCTACTCTGCCATCATTGAATCCGTCCTCTGCCTATCAATAACTGTCTGGTTCAGCTCAGCTACCAAATCTGACCTCAGAAGACTACAGAGGGAATCATTGGTACAACTCTCCCTACTCCCCAAGAAATGTACTTATCCAGAGAGAGCAAAAGGGCTGGCAAAATTACTCTGGACCCCTCACATCCAGCACACTCCCTCTTTGAACTGTTACCGTCTGGTCGACGCTACAGAGCTCTGATCACCAGAACGACCAGACACAGACACTTTCTTTGCCCAAGCAATCCATCTCATGAACACTTGATATTAAACGTGGAACACACAATACTATTATACAATTATTTATTCACCACATTTTTTTTTTTCATTTAAAAATGTGCACATATCAGACCTGTACACACATAATTGTCTATATTATATATTATGTTTATGCTATTTTGTACATTTACTATTTGTATATTTGTATATTATTATTTTATTATCTGTGTCCTGTCCTGTTGCTGTTATTCTGTTGCACTGTGGAGCTTCTGTCATTATAAAAAATTCCTCATATGTGTAAACATACCTGGCCAATAAAGCTCATTCTCATTCTCATTACATACCATACTCATTTACTGTTTTGTAACAACAGGAACAGTTGAAAGGATCATTGCAGTGTAATTTAAAATATAATAATACTGTGCATTATGCATACTATGCAGTTAGTGTTTCGTGGATTATGGTCTTTCCTGTCACAACATAATTGCATCAAAGAATTTAACTTTAATACTTATGTATATGCTGCAGGTATAGTGACAAATAATGTATATTTATATGAATTAATTCGTATTTTAATTTACATTCATTCAACTGGTTTATAAAAGACACATTTTAAATACTTGACGATTGTTAAAAATGTATTTCCAATTTTTTAAATGTTAGATGATAATGTTAACTAAATAAAATAACAAAAAATGATCAGCATGATAAAAACAATTGTCAACAAGAACATTCTTTGGGTGGAATATGTAATAAAACGAGCTTGATTGCCTGGTTGGAGTGAGACTTTCTTGATGTCTGAAAATATCACATAGTCAGGGGTGTAACGGTTCACAAAATTCACTGTTCGGTTCGATGATACAGTGGTGTCATGGTTCGATACATTTTCAATAGGGGGGGCGGGGCAATTGTTTAAGTCGCAATGTTGGAAATATTTCTGTTTTAAACCATGAAGGTGAGCCAATGGATATCACAAAACACGCGTTTGCACCATGGTTTGCACAAATGCAAACTAAACGCAATATTTATGCTGGTGAACATCTTAATCTCAGTAAAGTCACTATAAACAGAAAGTGAAAGAAAAACGGAATGACGGAATAATGACGAACTTTTCTGCGTCTGATGCCGCTTATTCTCTCAGAGACAAAGAGAGATGAATCTACCTAAACATATGCTGATAACGGTTTAGCCTATAGCTGTTTTCATTTATTTACTTTGTATTTCTCTTGTGGCCCGTACATAGGCTACAAAAAAAAAACGTACTTAGAGTTAAACATGTTGTTTTTGAAAGTCGGAGCTTGAAATAAAAGCTTTTTATTTCATTGATTTTTATTGATGACTGCAGTGTTAATATTTTAATTATAGGACTATAATTAATTATAGGTAGCCTATAGCCTAATAGACCTGTTTTAAAATACCTTTAAAAAAACATTTTGAATTGAGGAGTAAATAGCCTAATCTTATCCTCGTAGCTCGTCAGTTATGCGGTTGTTATTGCGGGGCAAATTAATTGTACTTAATAATAATTTAATTTAATAATAAAAGTAACTTCATAATAATAATAGTCAAGTCAAGTCAAGTCACCTTAACTTATATAGCGCTTTTAACAATACAAATTGTAACAAAGCACAGCACAGTATCAAAATAGGCAAATTGTGTCAATAATGTAAAATGACAGGATTTAACACTCAATTATCAGCTGAATGCATTTCATTATTGAATTTAGTAATGGCATTGTCCAGCTTAGTTCAGTTTAAATAATATCTGTGCAATCAAGTCGATGATTGTGCAGGAAATGAAGTGTCCCCAACTAAGCAAGCCAGAGGCGACAGCGGCAAGGAACGAAAACTCCTTCGGTGACAGAATGGAGAAAAAACCTTGGGAGAAACCAGGCTCAGTCGGGGGGCCAGTTCCCCTCTGGCCAGACGAATCAGTAGTTTGTTCCAACTGCAGCAAAGTCAGAGTGTAAGTGGTCCACTGGTTCCAGGGGTCTTTCCCCGATGGATGTCTAGGTGACGAGGTCCTTACTGGAGATCTGTCTCTGGGGCTCATCTATTGGCGCTTTTCCACTGCATGGTACGGCACGGTACGGTTCACTTTTGGGGGGTTTTCCACTGGGTACTGTACCTGGTACCTGATGCTTTTTTAGTACCACTTCGGTCGAGGTTCCATGCGAGCCGTACCGTTACCAAAACGTGACGTGTAAACTCTGCTGATCACTGATTGGCCTGAGAAAATCGTCATTACTGCGTCACTGAACTTGCGACACGAGACCCTCCTCTACAGCCCTACCCGCTAGATTTAAATCAGCACAGCCAGCGAAGGATCGGACGCAACTTCTGTTTAAACAAACGCACATTTTTGCATCAACCACAAAATAGCAGTGTCGTTGTCTGTTGAGGAAGTACAGACAACGTACTAAAGAAGTAAAGACAGGAACTCTCGTTGATAGCCGAGGAGCGGATCCAGCGAGAGCTTGATGGCACGACGCCGAAGGAAAAAGTCTTATGTATATAACGTTACATAAATTATTTAAAAACAATCTGATCGAATAAGTGTACCTCCAGACTATATTAAATATGTATCATTGCATGAGCACGTAATGAACCTCTTGAAAAAGACAAATGATTAATGCCGCGATTATAAAAACCATCACATAAATAAAAAAAATACGAGGGATACATTGTACATTTTGAAATATTCAAAAGTTTATTGATAATTCACTTTACAGAACACGCTGCATGAATAGTTAACTAATCAAGTAACGCAGCACACCTGCACGAACATCCCTGCTCTCCTCATCTACAGCCCGTGTCACTGTCACCACAGTCTCTGCTGCTGGGGTAAATCACAAGCATTCTCATAGACCTCTCCATTGTTGTTAAAACATCCACATGCCGAGAATGAAGAACACTATTCCGTCTCCTTTCTTTGTTGTGAGTTTGTTTGTGGCGTTTATGATGTCACGGCAGTAGAGGCGGCGCAATTATAACGACGCGTGAATAATCCCGCCCACTCTATAGTGGTACTAAACTGCGGTGGAAATGCAAACCGACCCGAACTGAGCCGTACCGTACCGTACCGAGCCGTGCCGAACCGTACCGTACCATGCAGTGGAAAAGCGCCATATGTGTCCTAGACTCCGCTGACGGTCAGGGCTGTACAGGTTGTCTCCAGGTGCTGATCCTCCATTTATGGCAGACTTTGGTTAAGTCAGTATATTCGCTGATGGTTGGCTTCCTCTGAGGTCCTCCGAGGGGTTGTCATCGTCTCTTCTCAGGTGTTCGGTCATCTCAGATCGTTTAAGGGTTGGATCCAGACTGAAGCTTGTGTAATTCCTAGCTACCACGAGATGTTAATCCCGTGGCAGAAACATAGAAACAGTAAGACATTTAGCGTAGCAGTTGTTCCATCCAGGGATAACCCTGGATGAAATTATCAGTATAACCCAAGCTAAAGCATAATAATGTGCATTTGTTCAGATAGACTGGCAGTACAAGATTGTGAGATGCATTATATGAATGCTTGGCTAAAGAGATGCGTCTTTAATCTAGATTTAAACAGAAAGAGTGTGTCTGAACCCCGAACGTTATCAGGAAGGCTATTCCAGAGTTTAGGAGCCAGATATGAAAAAGTTCTACCTCCTTTAGTGGACTTTGCTATCCTAGGTACTACCAAGAGTCCAGAGTTTTGTGACCTTAGGGAGCGGGTTGGATTGTAGCGTGATAGAAGATTAGTTAGTGCGCAGGAGCTAAATCATTTAGGGCCTTATAGGCAAGTAATAATATTTTGTAACTGATACGAAACTTAATAGGTAGACAGTGCAGAGACTGTAAAATTGGAGTAATATGGTCATATTTTCTTGACCTGGTAAGGACTCTAGCCGCAGCATTTTGTGCTATCTGTAGCTTGTTTATTGAAGATGCAGGACAACCACCTAGCAGTGCATTACAATAGTCCAGTCTAGAGGTCATGAATGCATGAACTAGCTTTTCTGCATCAGAAACACTTAACATGTTCCGTAGCTTGGAAATGTTTCTAAGATGGAAGAATGCTGTTTTTGTAACATTGGAAATATGATTTTCAAAAGATAAGTTGCTGTCTAATATAACACCCAGACTTTTAACTGTAGAGGAAGTAACAGTACATCCGTCTAGTTGCAAATTGTAATCCAAGAGATTCTGTGTACTGTTTTTTGGTCCAATAAGTAATATCTCGGTCTTATCTGAATTTAATAGGAGAAAATTACTGGTCATCCAATCTTTTATATTTTTAACACACTCTGTTAGCTTAGATAGTTTAGAAGTTTCATCTGGTTTTGTTGAGATATATAGTTGAGTGTCACCAGCATAACAATGGAAACTAATCCCGTATTTTCTAATAATATTACCAAGGGGCAACATATATAATGAAAATAATAGAGGACCTAGGACAGATCCTTGTGGTACTCCATACTTTACTGGTGATAATTGAGATGACTCCCCGTTTAAATAAACAAAGTGGTAGCGATCGGACAGGTAGGATCTAAACCATCTTAGAGCCTGCCCTTGAATACCTGTATAGTTTTGTAATCGATCTATCAGTATGTCATGATCTATAGTGTCGAACGCAGCACTAAGATCAAGTAAAACTAGCAACGAGATGCAGTCTTTGTCTGACGCAAGAAGCAAGTCATTTGTAATTTTAACAAGTGCAGTTTCTGTGCTATGGCGGGCCTGAAACCTGACTGAAATTCTTCATAGATATAATTTTTTGCAAAAGGAGCACAGTTGAGCAGACACTACTTTTCTAATATTTTCGACATAAACGGAAGATTTGAGATGGGCCTGTAATTTGCCAGTTCACAAGGATCTAATTTTGGTTTCTTAATAAGAGGCTTAATAACTGCCAGCTTAAATGGTTTTGGGACGTGACCTAAAGATAACGAGGAGTTAATAATATTGAGAAGCGGTTCTTCTGCAACAGGTAACAACTCTTTCAATAGTTTAGTGGGTACAGGATCTAATAAACATGTTGTTGGTTTAGATGCAGTGATAAGTTTATTTAGCTCATCCTGTCCTATAGTTGTAAAGCACTGCAGTTTTTCTTTGGGTGCGATGAATGAAGCTGAAGTACTAGGACGCTGTAGAATCTACGTTTGTTATTGTATTTCTGATATTATCTATTTTATCAGTAAAGAAATTCATAAAGTCATTACTATTAAACTGTGAGGGAATATTTAGATCGGGTGACATCTGTTTATTTGTTAATCTAGCCACTGTGCTAAATAAAACCTTGGATTGTTTTGGTGATTATCTATGAGTTTGCAGATATACTCGGTTCTTGCCATTTTTAGAGCCTGTTTATAGTTGGACATAATGTTTTCATTCTAAAGACTTCTGTTAGTTTTTTTCCATTTGCGCTCAAGAATACGAGTTTCTTGAGCACAAATGGAGAAAAACTAACTTGGAAGTCTTTAGAATTGCGTGGAAAAACATTATGTTTAATATAATAGGCCTAATAAAAATAAGAATGTAACAGGCCTACATTAATTGGAAATGCCAAATCAGGGCTCTAGACTCATTCTTCCCACTGGTCACTCTTTTGCGACTAACTTTCTCAGTTGGTTGCAGGAGCACATCATTGTATTATTTTTATTTTTGCTACAACATGAGATGAATCAATGCATGCTGATTAACTTTTATCATAGTTTATAGTTATATGGGCACAAAAGTAATTTTTCATCATTAGTATTATTTGTGATTAGAATTTTGTGAAGGGGAATTCCTCTTTTGCTAATGTTATAAGATGCTTTCACTTTTGCTTTTGAATTCGCGATCTTTAATCACGTTTTTCAAGAAAATATAATGGTCTGTTTTGCTTACGTCTATTCACCTTTCACTTTTTAAGACTAAAACAAAATATGGATTCTTTGTTATTCTTAATTAAAAAGCACAAAAACAATAAAACAGCAGACTACACTGACATCATTTAATAACAAAAACGAATAAGATGAGGCACGGCATACACCACATGCAGACATCACACATAAATTAATTTTATTACATTTGGATTTGGATACATGTTTAGATACTATAAATGGCTACATTTTGTCTTTATCTGTTTTTTGTTCAATTTTGTTGTTGTTGTTGCTTAAAACATTGATTTAAAGTGTCAGTTATTGCATTACTATTTCAGTCAAACCTATAAAACCTTTTGTTACCGCAAACTACATATAAAAGCCTGATCAGTGGCATAAAAGTTATCAGTGCAGCTATTAATCCTTTGCTACTCATTAACTCGTGAACTTCCCCTTTAAATAACATGATGCTCTGCCCTCATGTGTATGACGCTGCTTGCAGTAAGTGCTGTGTTATGAGTAGGGGTGGGCGATATGGCAATAATAATATATTTTGTTTTTTATTTTAGAAATATCACGATTTCATGATTTTATCATAATTCTTTGTCATGTTGGTTTTACTATTTTGTCTTATCAGTGCAGCCAAAATAATTTCCCTATTATAAAGACAAGGCCTTTCAAGGTAACAAATATAAAATGAATGGTGGATATTTAGGCCGAAGTGGGCAAAGATAAAAATATTTTTATTATTTTATGTTATTAAAAAATAAGAACAAAGATACACATAATATACAAATAAAACCTGCTTTAATTTCAGGTACAATAGGCATATTTAGCAGGAGCATTCAAGAAATTGAATGAACAAATATAAGGTTAAAACACTATATAGATTGATTCCTATTAAAGCAACTGTATATATATATTTTTTTGTCAAGAGTATGGGGTTCATTTTCTCTCTTTGTGTTTTGTTGTTTTAACATTAAGAATAAAAATTATGTCATCTGTCTGTCGATTCTGTCATAGTGTTTTATATATACCATCATTTACTCAAAGTTAGTTTTAAACTTGAATTAATTTATTATTTCCGCTGAACATAAACTCTATTTTAAGAAGGTGGGAAACCAAAAAGTTGCTGGTCCACAGTGACTTGCATATTATTAATATGATTTAATAAATACAAGTTTGGGGCAACGTGAGTGAGTAAATAATGACAGAAATTACATTTTAGGGTGAACTGTCCCTTTAATGACAGTTGGCTGCATAGTTCTGTCCCTTTAAGAGCTGCACGAATCTAATACCCAGGCACACATCCGTTTGTCTCGGCTTTTACTTTCATTATAGACATAACCAACTGAGTCTAAATGTAAACCTTGTGTGTTTTGACAGTATTCGCTCAAAAGATAACTTAGTTGAGAAATCAGGCACTTTTAGACAGGCGTTTTAGTGCGCGCGCTTCAGGTGTGCGGGCTCAAAAAAAGTGCACGTCAGACCAGCGCGCGAATGAAAAGCTTAACCGGCTTTAAAACACACGTGAATTATGTACCTTTGTGACTGCGAATAAGTACAGTGTCCCGTGAGAGGAACTCTACCGCTGACTTAACACTGATGTGAATGTACGTGGCGCTGAGGCGCCAGAACTGTGCCTGATAGACTGTGCACTTTACCACGATATTTCTTCAAAAGCAGATCGTGGAGACATTTTATCAACCACGCTCAAAAATCGTCATATCGCACACCCCTAGTTAGAAGTTAATGAATTGATTCAGCATTTCGACACCTCCGTGAGGATGCATTAAACTCGACAAAGCGGTTTAATAAAGGATGTATTGATCTCGTGAATTAGCGAATTTTACTATAGGCCTACCAATATTTTTTTTTTCATTTGCTGTTACACAGTGGCGGATCTAGGGGTGGGGCCAGAGGGCACTGGCACCCAGCTTTTGAAATCTGATTGGCCCCTGAAGTGCCCTGTCCTGTCACAAAATACTGATTTACGTTAGCGTTAAGTCGTTTGAAATTCAACCTGTGCAGCGCAAGCTTTACATGTAAATATGAAGGTACATGTGTATAGCCCTGACTGATTTAAAATTTTAATTTGATTGGGCACCCCTGAAATAGGTCGCGTCATTGACAATAACAGCAACGTTACAAAACACAGCTCATTCAAGGACGTGCATTTATTGGCGGCAAGAGCATAAAGTACAAAACTCAGCTAAATAACTGATCCAATGATGTTGAACCTACTTTACAAAACAAACTTGCTCAAATAAAAGCGTGCGGTTTCTCACAACCCTGGAAGTTGCGTTCGTTACTGAATAAAACATTAGGTTCCAAGCGCGTTTTCTTTCAGAATCATCACTGACATGTAGACAAACTGTAGCATTTTGTTTAAAATGAAAGTGAGATAAAGATCCTCACGTCACATAGAAATGGTGTGACTATAAACTGTTTGGCTGAAAATAGTGGAATAGTGTGGAAAGTGCATACAATTCTAATGTAGTCTGCGTGGAAGCATATGTTATCACAGTATGAAAATAATTTATTTTTGCCTCATTAATAAGAAGCCTCATCAGATTGCATAAGTTGTTTCAAACACTCATTTTAAAATGATTTAGTCAAAACTGAATAAGAGTCTTGTGTTGATGACTAAACATGTTAGCCCTTATGCAAATAGGAACAATTATATTTTATGAATACTTCAGGAAAGATAATCGACTTAAGACCATAAGAATGTTTTATTTATTTATTTTGTTTGTTTTAAAGAAAGACAATTGATAACAATTTTAGAGATGAAAGAAGTTTGACCAAAGAAATGTGGGATCAAACAGTGTAAGCAGAAAGTTTTCAATAAACAAATCTTTTTGTTTAAAAGACATTAGCATCACGATTAAAGACGTCTAAGAAGCCTCCTATCCAGAAGTGTGAATGTGCACATGGAGACAAAGCAGTTTGGGCAGCACAAGACAATAAACTGCATGGATGCTTGAGATAATGTGGAAAACTATTAGTTAGCATTGTAGAGTCAACTCTAAACAAAATCCCATGGCATGCTCTAAAAATATTTCATGAAACTTAAGCCCAGTTATAGAGTTATCCTTCAGATTTGAAACAGGTAAGGTTGAACAATAAACCTTAACAACACAGAACAATACAGAACAAAGCATCTTTATTTTAATTTACAACTTGACAATGTCCACATATACTTATTTATCTTGTAGTATTAAAATAAAAGTATGTAGCATCATTAAGAACTCATGATCTAATACTGAACAATATACTTTATCATTTAAATGAAGATGAAAGAGATTTATTTATAATGTAATGCATGTTACATGAGAATAATAATGTATATAGCGTGTCAGAAGAAGTAATTGCCAATAAGTAGATGGATTCAACCTCCTGAGCAAAGACGTCATATGGAAGAAATTGAAAGCAGCGGTCACAAAAAGTAATTTTTGGTTTTACAAAAGATGTGTACAGTTTCTACAATGTCCAAATATCAACAAAGTGTGAAAACTGGAACTCCTAAGATAGAGTTTGGAGAAGCCCATTTTTTCCTCAAATATTGTATTATAATTTTATTATGTATGTTATTCTCAATGAATTCATTCGCACACACACACACACACGGAAATATTTAAAAGCCGTTATTGTTAAAGTTTCCAAAGACTTGAACGGTAAACTTGGCCCCTATCTGTAAATGGTGGCCCCATTGTGGCCACTATAACACTGTTCTAAAAAGCAGATCACACTCTGCTGTTACAGTTTATGAGAATATTAAAGACACGCTGATTCTTTAACAATGCATTGGCGCATAAACGCACATTTTGGACAAATCTCAAACATGATTTACACAAATACTGCCTAAACAAAATACTGATTTTGTGCAATTTATTTACTGCACCAATATTTTCAATTGGCCTTTGAACTTAGCTTTATTGCATGGCAAAAAAAGCGTTACCTTGCCAAAGTACTGACAGAACCCATTGATCGAATGCGTTGATGAGCGGTCCAAATGCAAGCATGCAACAATCAAGCAGCAATGACAGCGCTCTGATCCAATGGCATACAGGCATCTTCAGATTGACAGCGCTCTGATCCAATGGCATACAGGCATCTTCAGATTGACAGCGCTCTGATCCAATGATGTTGGGGATCCAGTGGGGCGGCAGTAATATTTCAGGGTGACCGATGTAGTCCTTTGCACAATCTGACCTGCTACAATATAGTATGGAACTGCTGATTTCCGCCACTGCCAATAAAAAATATAACAAGGCAATTGTGACTTTTTATCTCACAATTCTGACTTTTTTCTCGCAATTCTGAGATATAAACTCGCAATTCTGACTTATAAACTGCAATTTTGACTTATAAACTCGCAATTCTTGAGATATAAACTCGCAATTCCGACTTATAAACTCGCAATTCTGACATATAAACTCGCAAGGTTCTGAGATATAAATTTCAATTTGAGATATAAACTCCATAATTCTGACATATAAAAATTTGACATATAAACTCGCAATTCTGAGATATAAACTCGCAATTCTACATATAAAAAGCAATTCTGACATAAACTCTTTATTTAAGATATAAACTCGCGCATACATTGCTGCCGATCACTGACACTGACAGAGGTAAGATTAATCTCTCTCTCTCTCTCTCTCTCTCTCTCTCTGTCTCTGGTTATTAACTGTATTAACTGCATTAGTCTGCTATCAACGGCTCAAGCCTCCATTATGGTTTAAAATTACGTTTTGGAATTCATCAAGGTGTTTGGATGAGATGCGGAAGAAATAATCCTACTCACAATAGTGATTGAAGTGGAAATACAGAACGAATACCTTGAAATATATAATCGGATCGATGTCTTGAGTTGTGGAAAACGAAGTATAAGCGGAATAATTGACTCCAAGCCGTTGTATTATTAGAAAAATAATGCACACCGAGGTGTGAGTAATAATTCAACAGCCCATCGTCAATTATTCCTTACATCATTGTCATTAGGATATGTCCCATAAACCTTCAAAAACTGGCTGTTATTAAGCATCTCATTAAAAAACACAACTTGACAATTCCACAGAGACCCCTTGACAATCATCTCTACGTGAAGCCGAGAAATTTGAGTTTCATGTTACCCAGGCTCAGTTTGTCAGGTTCATTCATTACTTTCACCTCCAAGACCAAAAGAGCGAGATAATAGAGCGGTGAGTAGCGCGTAAAAGGAGAATCCATGTGTATGGGTGCAGGAAGATCCAGTGAATGCCAGATAGCACAAGTTCCGCGTCATATGGAAGAAGCTTGAAACGTGGCCCGTGCACAACTCAATTTCAGTTTGCCCTCGTCTACTGCAAAGCTTTCTCCGGGAAATATCAGGATGCCATCTGCGCAGATAATCTGGAATATCTAAGATAGAGTTTGGAGAACACGATTGTAATCTAACCATAGAGCTTGATAACTCTGAGTTATAGGTGGTCACAACTGAGTCTTTAGAGGGGAGTAACAGTTCGACACGGATAGTAAAATGGAGACAACATAAAGTAGCAGGGAGGCCAGATGGCATGCCACGCACACCGGCACTATCTTGACAGAGTGCAACAAACATATCACTATAACACTGTTCGGGAAGCAGACACACTCTGTCAGTTGAAATCTACATTAAAGACCTATCTCTTTAACCTGGCTTACACATAATACACTATCGCATTTCTATAATTCAAATCCATTAAAGGATTGTTAGGCTGCATTAATTAGGTCAACCGGAACCGGGAACACTTCTCAAAACAATCAATGTACTTGTTACATCGTTAGAAGAATGGCATCTAAGCTAATATTAGTCTGTTTCTTTCTTATTCCGAGGTCACCGTAGCATCTAGATCAGATGGTCACTGCAGTACCCCGGATCCAGTCCGTATCCAGATCAGATGGTGGATCAGCACCTAGAGATGACCTCTACAGCCCTGAACGTCAGTGGAGACAAGGACAACTAGATAAGCCCCAGAGACTGATCCCCAGTGAAGACCCTGTCTCCTAGACGGCCATCGGGACAAGACCACAGTAACCAGATGAGTCCTTTGCACAATCTGACTCTGCTTTAGCCTAGATTAAAACTGCTGATTTTGTTCGGCCAGAGGAGAATGACAGTATTTCACAAACCTATCCCGCCTAAATACTGTAAAGCTGATATTAAGCAACCCAGCTTTACATCAAGCTGATGTAAAGCTGCTTTGACACAATTTGTATTGTTAAAAGCGCTATACAAATAATAGTGACTTGACTTGACTTGACAGCCGCAAATATTTAGATCAGCTCTCAAAAGAATAAAACAAAGGTATGTGAACAAATTTCAAGTTTTGAGCATTTGCATATCCATTTAAGCAACCGCGACAAAATGTTGTAAAAACACTTAAAGTGCTTTAATATATTTAAAATACTAATATTAAACAATCAAATTCAGTAATCTCTTTATTTAAGATGCGTAGTTTACATAGGCAAGCAGAAGAAAACGAAATATGAAAGCAATCCATTTAGGGGTTCAGTTTTCCTTCTAATGGTTTTCTCTGGTAAACCACTTAACATGAAACTTTGCACGTTGCGTTTATATTCTGGCTTCATCTGCTTGCCTGTACAAAATATACATCATCAATAAGGTGTTTACTGAATTTCGCCTTTTATTATCTGCATTTTACTGCATTACTACTTAATGCAAACTGCGTAAATAACTGGTGGTCAGTGGAGCAAAGCTTCGTTCCCTTTCATAGGCTCACTTCAAAGCAGCGATGACATCATTGCTTTGGGAACATCCTCTGTGTGATGAATGTCTGAAGTCCTTATACCATCACACCAATTTATTGGCCAAATAGCACTTAGCACCACCCCCACACATACATAGTGTATGCTATATCAGCGTGCTGCATGCTATTTCATCAGAATTCCTTCAGGAAGCGAATCATCTGTTGCCCTTTGGACAGTGTTTTTGTCGTGTTCTCAGCTATTTCTTCAGAGAGAAAAGAGCAGTTTACTCCTCTCAGCAGACACGATGAGCCATAGGAAGTGCATCGAGCCGTGTGACAGGTTCATCACAGCAGGAGACACACATGACTGGTCGTGCTGCTCACGCTCGCCTATCAAATTGTCAACACTGTGATAGCTCATTGTATTTCACTCAAAATACTAATTTCAGACACTCATTTCCACTCTGTGCTTCCCAGCCTTTAGAGTTCGAGAAAAAGCCCAAGGGTCATGCGAGCATGGTCCATTTATGATGGCCTTCAAAGCCCTCACTCTTGAGGTGGTGGGCTGGCCCGACAGTGCTCTTGGATGCCATCCTGTTAAAGAGGTTCCCGTCACTCAGTTGTTTCGGGGCCCTATGCTGGAAATTCAGGCAACGTTTTTATCAAGTGCGGCAGCCCCGCCCATGCTACCTGTTTTCACGGACACCAGCGGCTTTCTGCAGTCAGATGTTGACACCTGTAGTTCGACCATCATCAAACATAGAGCGTCTAAAACCTCTAGCAGACTTTTGGGCCATGTGGAAACCCTTGCCCGACGTCTCGCAATGGGTACTACGCACCATTAGACATGGTTACACCAAACAATTTTGGAAACGGCTACCCCTTTTCAGCGGTATTCTTTCCATGACAGTACGTCCTGGGAGGCTACAGTGTTATGCCAGGAAATCGGTTCACTCCTTGAGAAAGGGGCTATAGAAGAATTATCCCCCACTCAGATGGAGTCAAGTTTATGTAGCTGGTATTTTGCTGTGCCCAAAATAGATGGTGTTTTACGTCTGATTCTGGACTTGCGTCATTTGAATCTTGCACTCAGACTGAGCAAGTTCAAGATGCTAACAGTAAAGTCCATTTTGTCTCAGATCCAACCCCGAGATTGATTTGTGACCATCGATCCTAAAAGATGCTACTTTCACATCCAGATCATCTAGACACAGGAAGTTCCTCAGGTTCGCTTTCGAGGGCAAAGCTTACCAGTATTGTGTTCTTCCGTTTGGACTGGCTCAGGCCCCTCGAACCTTTAAAAAGTTTATGGACGCAACTCTGGCCCCATTACGGCTCCAGGGCATCCAAATTTTGAACTACCTGGATGATTGGCTAATATTAGTTCAATCCCAGGATCAGGCACTGATACATCGAGACTTAGTGCTCGATCATCTAAGGAGCCTTAGATGATCTTATTCTCGAGACAGAAGCTGGAGGATGGGGAATGGAGACTACACTCTCAAGTGGTGGATCTCGTATGGCAGAAGTTCGAACGAGCAGAAGTGGATCTGTTTGCTTCGAGCACAACTATGGCCCAGTCTGTATGCTTTTCCCCCAATCCGGATGCTCCCTGTAGTTTTGCTCAGAGTACGATAGGACAGAGTGGCCCAGTCGTGGTTCTTGGACCTAGTCAGTCCCTAGTCGGCCAGCCCTCCTTAGGAGCTTCCCCTCAGACATGATCTCTTGACACAAGCTCGAGGCACAATTTGGCATAGGGTCAGGTAGCATGGGTCTCTGCCCAATGAGGGCATTACAAATCTATGTAGACCGCATAGCTCAGTGCCATGGATCTGACCAGCTGTTTGTGTGTTTTGGCGGTAAGAGCAAAAGCTCCACTGTCACTAAGCAGTGAATTTTGAATTGGATAGTTGAGGCTATCTCTTTGGCCTCTCCTAGGACCTTCATCAAGTTTCTACAGTCTAGACGTGAGGATGGCTCCTGGCTCCCAGGTCTTATCTGCTTGAGCAGATGCCTTCCTTGGTCTCCAGCTATCTAAGGTACGTCAGGCATTATGGTATAGTGCTCCCAAAGCGATGACGTCATTGCAGCATTGAAGCGAACCTATGAAAGGGAACATCTCATCCCGCAACATGTGTTTCGCTCCCGCAAAATGTTTGTGTCCACTCATTTAAACATTCTAATATTGTCTATAATTTTGGCGCATCAGTGAGCCGCTTTCTATATGTGGTGTAATTAGATATTTTTTAATGAGCATTTGCACTGTTTACTTTCACTTTCGATTTCGTGATCACATGCACTCTGTGTAAAGGGAGAACATCTTACAAGATAAGATATTTGTGAGCTCAGGATCTGTTGAGCAGCAATCTCAAGCATGGTCTTGTCAGTCATCTCTCCTTATTCTCGACCTGTGATCAGTCAAATCTGACTACTGCAGCTCTTGTTGGATGCAAGGTCGCCAAGTCTGCGGTTTTTCCACAGAATTGGGCTACTTTTAAACTGTTGCCATGGGTTGATTTTCCCAACTGGGTTAAAGGTTTGAAATATTGCATAAATTACTTTTGACTGAAATACCTGTATTGAAACATTTTGCATTCTACCTATGATAAAACTTTCATGGACCTTTACGTTAGTTGCAAAGTAACTTACTGTAAATAGAATGTTTAAAGTGGACTATCGAAATAGTGTTACTTTACTTTATATCAGTTATGTTATCAACTAACTTTGCTTGTGTGGATGATTTTACAAAAACTAAAATATAGCCTTGCAAACAAACCTATCAATAAAGCTTATGAGGAAACATGACCCACTAAAACATTTCAAGCTTCAAACCCCCCAATGTTCAAACCAAAACTACACCCCTGAACATATAACAAGGACACCTTAAAATAAAGTGTTACCCTCTTTTATTTAAAGTACTACATTACTTTCCGTAAACCCAACATTGTCAAAATGTGATGTCCAGTCAAATGCCCTGGTCTGTTTTCTCTGGTCTGTTTTCAAATGTTCCAATCCAATACACTTACTATGCTCTGTGGCGTTCTGATGTGCTTTATGGACTCGATAGTGTTTCTTAAATGAATTATTAATAATTAAGAAACAATATCCATAAACAAAATTAAGCTAACCAATCAAAGACTACATAGAATATATTTTTAGATAAATGTATATATGTTACCTTTGCTGGCAAAATGGGTCACAATGAGCAAATTTTCGAAAATTTGTACATTTTATTTTCACATTTTCCATTAAAAGACCTTCAAAATGATATATGATTTGTAGGAATCGGACGAAAAATTACTGATGTTTCAAGTAGATGAAATCAGCAAAATCAGTACAAAGTTGAATTTTTCTGAAGGTTCCAAAGCAAAATCACCTAGTAAAGTTGGAGTATTTCCTCAACTTACTTTCTTACTATTAATTACTATATTATTAATCACAATATAGTTCAATCAAAAACTGGATGTCCAGTCAAATGTCCTGGTTTGATTTCTCTGGTCTGTTTTCAAATGTTACAATCCAATAAACTTTCTATGCTTTGTGGCTGACTATATAAGCGGCAGATTTCTTCTCTTTGGCGACGAAGACCCTTCCTCGCTGAATCTTCGTTGACACCGAGATCCGCTGTTGAAACACCTCAGCAGCCGGATTGGACTCTGCAGATTCGGTCTATCCCCTGCCGCCATCCGACGACGATCTAAAAGAGCCTCACTAAAAGAGCAAATTTTGGCGCAGCATTGCTGCAAATGTTGCGCCATCATTGTAAGATGTGCAGGACTCCCCTGCACGCTGATGACACTCACGCTGAGGGCGTGTCATGCTTGGGGGAATCCCACGCTGATGCTGCGCTCAGCGGGGGCTGCATCTCTGCGCTGGCAGATAGCTTTTTTTCAGAGAGCGACTCCGCCCCTCCCGCCCCCCCCTGTTTTCTTCCTCCCAGCTGTGAGGAAAAAACAGTGGGCAGAGGATTCGAGCGGCTGGTGACAAGTGAGCTCACGTCGGCTTAATGCCTGCGTGCCTCACAGTCACCACAGAGAGGGAGAGCATTCTCGCTACCGCCGGACCACCCGGCAAGCAGCCTCTAATGTGCCTCTTGTCACCCCGCTCAGTCAGGCTTCTACAGCTGCTACGTCCTCGTCCACAAAAATGGTGGCCTGGATCTTTAGATAATCTATACTCCTGAGTCACGCCCTGGTAAAAAGGTCATTCAGGATGATCACTTTGAAACAGATCCTCTAGCAAATATGCCCAGAGGACTGGTTCATGTCACTGGATCTGAAAGATGCATACTTTCATATCGAGGTAGCCCCCCATCACAGACGATTCTTGAGATTCTCATTCGAAGGGGTGGCATATCAATACAAGTTCCTACCGTTTTGGCTGTCCCTGGCTCCCCCTACTTTTATGCGGTGCATGGATGCGGCTCTCTCCCCTCTGCGACAGATGGGAATCCGCAAACTCAACTACCTTGACGACTGGCTCATTCTGGCCCAGTCAGAGGTGGTTTCGACATCACACAAGACCCTCCTCCTCAGCCACTTAGGTTGCCTGGGGCTCAGGGTAAATTTTACCAAGAGCATACTGTCACCCAGCCAACGAGTTTCGTTCCTGGGCACAGTTATCAACGATTCAGCGCCAAGCTACCACCTGTCCACTCAAAGCTTTCCAGAAAAGGCTGGGCCTTATGGCAGCGGCTGTGCCGGTACTTCAATTGGGTCTGCTTCACATCCAGTTCTGGCTGAAGCAGAGGGTTCCATCCACGGCTTGGCATCACAGAAGGAAGGTTGGCACGAAACACGCTTCCAACAAGGCTTGGGGAGCGCTGTGTGAGGGCAAACCGACTTTCGGTCTTTGGTCCGAAGAGGAGTCAGGCCTGCACATCAACTGCCTAGAAATGCTAGCAGTGTGCCATGCCTGTCAATTCTTCCCACCGGACATACGGGGACACCATGTGCTAGTACGCTCAGACAGCAGGTCCGTGGTGTCATAAATCACCAGGGTCGGCCTTGTCTCGAAGCGACTCTGCACGCTGTCGAACAACCTTCTTGTGTGGGCTCAATCAATCTGCCAATCAACCAATCTGCGCTCACTGAAGGCGATGCATATGCTGGGCAAAATTAACCATGGAGCAGACATGTTGTCAAGGAACAGCGTCTCCTCAGAGGAATGGATGCTCCACCCACTCGCGGTTCAGAAAATTTGGGAAGTCTTTGGTAGAGCTCGAGTAGACCTCTTCGCCTCCAAAGACAACTCTTACTGCCCAATCTTTTTCACAAAGAGCTCGGATGCCCTGGCCCACGAGTGGCCCAGTCTTCTGCTCTGTGCTCTCCCTCCAATTGCTATGCTACCGCAGGTACTCAGGCGAGTCAAGGAACAACGGCACAAGCTTATTCGAATAGCCCCCCTCTGGAGGAACCAGCCGTGGGTGGCGGAGTTATTACAGCAGCTCGAAGCAGCCCCATGACCGATCCCCTTGAGATGGGACCTCCTCTCTCAAGCGAACGGCACGCTATGACATCCACGGCCCGAGTTATGGGCCCTGCATGTGTGGCCGCTCTACGGGAGCCTTTCGTCCTCCCAGATCATGTCCTAAACACGATGGCAGAAGCTAGAGCCCCGTCTACTAGACTCTACGCTCTGAAATGGTCAGTTTTCTTGGCTTGGTATCAAGACCGTGACTTAGATACGGTCGCCTCCGGTGTGTCAGTGGTTCTTTCATTTCTGCAGGAGATGCTGGATAACAGCGTTCCTCATCCATCAAAGTTTGTGCGGCAGATATAGCGGCATTCCATGCCCCTATTGCTGGCCAATCGGTGGGCAGAGATGGTGCGGTAATTCAATTTTTACAAGGCACCAGGAGAATGAATCCCCCACGTCCTCGTACAGTTCCACCTTGGGACTTACCAACCGTACTAAAGGCCCTGAAAGGGCCCCAATTTGAACCATTAAAATCCACGAGCCTCAGAGCGCTCTCGTTAAAAACCACTCCCTGCTGTTAGCATTGACATCGGTCAAGCAAGTAGGAGACTACTTGCTCTCTCCATCAACCAGGACAGCTTTTTGTCGGCTTTGGTAACGCGCTAAAGTGGCCCGTTCTACGAAGCAAGAAATTTTAGATGGTTAGTGGATGCTATTACACTAGCATACTCCTCCTTGGGTTTGCAGTGCCCCATCAGAGTCAGAACCCATTCCACCACATGCATCGCCTCTTCCTGGGCATGGTCCAGTGGGGTGTCCATTTCGGAAATTTGTGAGGCTTTGTTGTGTGTGTGTCTGGTCCTCGCCGTCCACATTTGTAAGGTTTTACAAACTGGACGTCCCTGCCTTACAGGCCAGAGTCCTTTCTGCTTAAATTAGCAATCTTATGGGTTTACTTGACCAACATTGTTCAAGCCCCTCCTTCACTTGGTCTGTCCATTCTATATGGACGCCAGGTATCAACTTTATGGGATGACACCCAGGCCACGGATCACCCTCTGGTTCAGCCTGTGCTTGGTGTATTCTGTTGACTCCCTTGGGTCTTGTTTTTGAGTTGTTCCATGTCATAGCACGGCATGATTGTACTTGTTCCCATACATTACAGCGTCTCTCGACGCAGTACGAATGAAATATCGAAAGGGACCGTACTCGGTTACTATCGTAACCTCAGTTTCCTGAGATATGGAACGAGTATCGCGTTCCTGGCCGTGCTATGAGCTGCATGCCTCAGTCGCTTCCTTCGAAGAAATCTGATATGCGGCGGCAAAGCGGCTGCTTATATAGCCAGACACCCATCCTATTTTGGCGGGCTATGGCGGGCTGCATAGCCATAGGCTCGCATGCCTCCACCGAGCGATTGGTTAGTTTTTTAGTACTGCACGAACCAATGGACGTGCAGTTACACTTCGTGATTAAAAAAAGGCTTCAGTTAAAGAGGAAAAGGAGTTTTTCCCATACAGCGTCTCTTGACGCAGTACTCGTTCCATATTTCAGGGAACCGAGGTTACAATATTAACCGAGTATGTTCTTAAATGTATTATTAATAATTAAGAAACAATATCGATAAACAAAATTAAGCTAACCGATCAAAGACTGCATAGTATATATATTTAGATAAATGTATATACTGTATGTGACCTGTGCTGGCAAAATGAGTCACAATGAGCAAATTTTAGAACATTTGTACATTTTATTTTCACATTCTCCATTAAAAGACCTTCAAAATTAAATATGATTTGTTGGAATCGGAAGAAAAATTACTGATGTTTGAAGTCGATGAAATCAGCAAAATCAGTTCAAAGTTGAACTTTTCTGAAGGTTCCAAAACAAAAACAATTCCTCAACTTGCTTTCTTACTATTAATTACTATATTAATAATCACAATATAGCCATTTTTATTTGATTTTTGCTATTAAAAATAAGAAAAGATGCAAAAAAACAGTAGAACAAATAAGAACGAAACAAATAGGCCTAGTGCATTAGTTTTACAGTTTTTTATTTTACATCTAAACAAATGCGTTGAAGTAAGAAAAACAAATAGTACAAATCTGTGTTCATTACAAAATCAGTTCAATCAAGAGCAGCTATCTTTTCTTTTATTGTTAGATTAACATTAATGAGACAGCCTATAAGTCCTACTCTACTGCACGGATCTAATATAATGTTACACAATATTTTTTATTCAACAGTTCCCCGAACGTTCATTTAAGAGATAACACATAATGTTTGCATGAATAACCTACTTAGTAGTAGTAGCCCTTTATTGTCACTAGTCACAAGTACCAGCGAAATTAGCCATCAACCTGTTCATACATACACAACATACATCTGACAACGGGGTAGACAGAACAGGAAGACAGGGAATGGAAGAAAAATACAGCATTTTACATGAGGAGAGAGAGGAGAAAAAAAAAAAAATTAACCCCCAGACTATGCTCCATTGGGGAGTACAGTGTGAGAACAGAAAAAAAAAACACCTCAGCACAAAAGCACATATACCATAGACACAACTTTGCAACAGGGGGAAACATATCCAGCTCTGGCAAGCAGCCATCCGGTCCGGTGCCATTTGTTTCGGCGCCGGTCGCAGACCCGCTTAACCAAGCCTGGCGGAACAAAGCCGGAGGCACTTGGTCGGGGGAGGGGAGTAATGTCTGTAATCGGGGAGGGAGCAAGAGAAGTCCTACTGCAGCGCTCTTCCCAGGGTTGTTATCCAGCATGGCCTTGGCCGAGGCAGGCTGGTGCGGGGGAGCCAGAAAAGATAAGATTGATTTGTTTTGTCTTTGGGGCGAACAGCTGCATACCTTCACAGCTATTCTCTCTGTCAATTCTGGTCTCCGAAAGAATCAATTTTCACTTGCAAAGCCGTGAGCTTCATCGTGATAGAATCCATATTCCGGTTAATAGTCTCAGTCACAATGCTGACCGCTCTTCCCACAGCTTCAATCAAAACAGGCAGCCTTGTGAGACTTTGGACAGCTGTTCCCATCTTCTGAATTTTTTCGATAACCCAGGGCAAAGCCTAATCCAATCAGCAAAATACCTGTTATCATGGTACCGAATAGGTAGATATCTTCAATGTCCTCCACGGAAAGAGCCGCCAGACATACGATTTGCCACCTCTCCCACGCATCCCTCGTATAGCCGGCTGCGAACGTCCCATCAGGGCAAACAGGTTCCCCAGAACCCAGGCTTCTCGTTGAGAAGATGGTGTCAATTGCGTTGAGAGACCAGTTGATCAAATCCATAATCTTCTAGTTTGGAGAGCCGTGCAGAGAGAGTCTCTCAATAGATGAAACGAGACAAAGAGAGGCAAGCAGGGAAAATAAGGGAAGGGCGGGGAGTGAAAAAAAGCGACTGCCTCCGTTGAGAGCCAAACGAGAGTAAATACTGTAATTCTGTGTATACAGTATATATATTTTTATGTGTAGCCTATGTGTATCGGGATCGATACCTATGTGTATCGGGATCGATACCTATGTGTTTCGGGATCTCGGACAGATGGGGCAGAGCCGACTGCTATATAAGTTGGTACAGAGTGCCATTTCATCAGAATCTTCTTCTTCAGTGACGAAAGCTTCTCTTTGCTGATTCTGCGATGAAGCAAGAAGGTGAAAGAAAGAAGCTCAGCCTGCTGTTCCGCCGTTGAACCGAGCTCCCCTGCGGCCATCCAGCTGGACAAAACTGCATGTCCCAGCATGGCGACTGCTACAAGCCGCCCCAAGCCAACGTCCACACAGCAGCCTGCTAAGATGGCGCAGTCTCAGCTCTCACACAAGCTTACCTAGCCCGACATCCAACAGCACCCCCGGACGGCAAGGAGGTATCACTTACCGAAGCGCCAATGTCCCTTCCCTCATGTAGTGCTGAACCCTGAGCTTAAGAAGTCGTCCTGATCTACGTGCAGAGAGGAAGAGGAGAGGGAAAGTTATTGCAAATGCCGGAACCCCCTTGAAGAAGGCTCGTGATCATTCCACACCCCTTCGAGGACCTCTGAGCGGTGGAGGTTTTTTAGCACGGCACGTCCTGCCAGTTCATCGTGTGCCACGAAACAATACCACTGTGATAGTGGACCCAAATACTTTAAAGAGCAAATTCCCTCTTCCTACACTCACACATGTCAGTTCTGCCCTTTCGGGCGGCAAACCGTCATCAATAAAACGTCACGTCTCCTTCACAGGATGACTTGATGTCTCCTGCTTTAGGCACAGAGAGAACTCCTCTCACTATGAGCAGTTCATGTGCTGGGCAGAATGAACCAAGGAGTAGATATGTTGTCAAGAGACAATGTAGATCCAGGGGAATGGAGGCTACATCCCCATACTGTTCAGATGATCTGGTCAGTTTTCAGCAGGGCAGAGGTCGACCTCTTTGCCTCCGAAGACAACTATCACTAACCAATCTATTTTTCGAGACAGTGGGATGCTCTGTCCCACGATTGGCCCAACAGCCCCCTGTACGCCTTCCTTCCGATCGCCCTGCTACCTCAGGTTTTCAGGCGAGTCAGGGACACAAAGTGCACTCTCCTCCTCGTGGCCCCTCTCTGGAGAAACCAAGTCTAGCTTCTGGAGAGGATCAAGCTGCTATCTGCAGCACCGTGGTCAATACCACTGAGGGAGACCTTTTCGCAAGCACAGGGCAAGATTTGGCATCCCCAGTCGGAAATGTGGAGCCTTCATGTATCTAGACAGGACTCTAGTCAACTCCCAGCGAGTCACTAATACAATTTTAGAGGCTAGAGCTCCGTCTACAAGACGCCTCTATGCCCTCAAGTGGTCAGTCTTCAGTGACTGGTATTTAGCACGGAACCAGGATCCGTATCACGTGACATGTCCCACGTGCTAACTTTTTGCAAGAGCTGCTGGATAAGGGCGCACTCTTCCACGCTCAAGGTATATGTGGTAGTCATCGCGCGAATCATTGTCTCGAGGCTGGCAGAATTGCCAGAAATGACTTGGTCATTCAATTTCTTAGAGGCACTCGGTGGTTAAACCCTCTGCGCCTAAGACGGAACTTGTCTATAGTCCTGAGAGCTCAAGAGTTTTTGAGCCGCTTCAAACAGCCGGCTCAAAGGTCATGACACTGAAAACCTCTCTGCTTTTGGCCTTGGTGTCAGTTAAGCAAGTAGGGTCGCAAGCCCTGTCTGTCAGTGCTTCCTGTCTTGAGTTTGGACCCAACGTAACTGGCCGTGCTATGGTTGCACCCATATCGATGGCCGTCTCTTCAGTCATTGATTCTGATGAAATGGTGCTCTGCTCTCATATAGCAATCGGCTCCACCCCATCTGGAGGGCTCAAGCGACATTGGTTTGTCAATGACGATGCAACACTCATGCCTCTATCTCAGGGAACCGAGGTTACGTGAGTAACTGGAGAATTCAGCAGTCAGCGGCAGCGCAAGAAGCGAGCAGAGCTTAGGTAGACCTACTCCTCTCAGAAAATGTACAAATAAAGATAATTTTAGATGTTTAATTACTGTTTGGAGCATTGGGATTGCTAGACGAGGGCTTGATGAACAATTTTTTTGTAAACTAAAATTGAACCAAAATCTATTTTCTTTTCACTTTTTTTTCACTGTTGCTCAAAATTAGCCTGTGGGCATTCCGACTCATTTTGATTAATCAGTTTTTAACACATACTCTTTCACTTGTAATTGAGTATTTAGCACCTAGCTTGAGCACCTGCCCTTTTTCTTCCTCGAGAGAAAGTGCACTTTTTTTTTAGAACCGCAGAAGTGAAGCCCTCCCTCTCCGGTTGTGTTTGTCTTGGTGTGGAGGTAAGTGGTGATAAACAAAAGACTAAGCTACCTGTGGCCCGAATTTACAGCTAAGTATTGTTGTGAACTTGGTTCTTCTAAAGTGTAGAAAACTCAGAAGAGAAGACCAGGAGAAATCGGATTGGATCGTCAGCAGGATTCTTTTTATTGAGAACACAAGCTGTTGGTAGCTGCATTCATCGAAATCTCAATCTTAAGTAACTTTACAAGGTTATTTTATAGGCATTTTTGGAGGAGGGGCTTCTCGGAGGTGGAGACAAATTCAAACAAAGCAAGCACCTGAGGGAGGCGTTAGTTTGTTACGGGAACTTCCCGTGGTTCTAATCTCATCAACATAATCAAATGCATAGACACTAATCCACGAATCCACGTCTGGGCCAGGACAAAGCCATTTGCAGAACAAAAGTTGAATCTCTCAGTAGTCTGACTCATTGAACTTACCATTATCATAGAGACAAAAGCACAGCTGTCTCAAGCTCAATGGTCAGGAAACGATCTCAAACACCTGAATTGCCTGACACTTTGTTAGTCAGGAAGTGAACATTTAAAATAAAATTTGTAATCCCACAATTCCCCCTTTGAGAGTTCTAATAACTCTCACAAAATACAAATTTAGACACTTAAAAGTTAATTCTTGTAACTTGTAATCGTTACAGGCACATAGTACATGTTCTGTGTTGCTTATATGTAATTGCATGCTGACACAGAAACAAAACATGCAATTAGGGTCTGTGAAGTTCTTACGGGTAATAATCTTTTCTGGTTGGAACTGTCATTTCCTCGTGAGAGGCGGGAGTCATTTGCTGAAAGAAACACTTGATACTGTGGATGCATAGATAGTAAGCAAGTAGGAGAAACAACAGCAGAATTGCTATTTCCTTGATCCACAGCCAGGGTTTACCTAACAAGTTTCCGAACCATGAAGAATTATCTTCAGTCATCTAGTGTAATTTTGCTGAAAGACCAAGAATGTCTTGTTGGATTTTGTTCAAGTTCTCTGTTGGATCCATTAACCCAACCCTCTGTTGGCTCCCCCTTGTGTTGCAAGAATGTAATCCAAGGCCACTCTGTTCTGTAAGATCATCATCTTGTGCGAGGCAAGAGTGTCCTTGATGTTGCCCAGGGCCAAAACCGTATCATTGGCCAATTTCTGTACAGAATCCGACAGGCTTCTGACTTTATCGAGAGCCTGCATGACACCATACGATGGGATTAATGCTCCAAGAGTTCTTGACCACCACGTTTGTACACAAGTGAGTCCTGGAATGCAGCCATCTTTGTTGGTAGAAGCTGAATTTTGTAGATGTGGAGAACTTGAGGTGGAGTGTGTATTTTCTCTGATGGCTGGTAGGACATAAACCAGGGTGCACCTGCCATTGAATTGGCTGGGTAGGATGCTGTAGACAGAAGTCCCACATAACCACAACGTGCCAGTCGGTGGAGGAATCATACACCACTGATATATGGCAAAAAGTTTCGGTAGGGATGGGTTCCCGTAGAGACACTCTTTTAAATCATTCTCCTCTTTCGTATTTGATGTAGTAACGTACACATCGAATTCGGTTCTTCTTTCAATCACAAAGCTGCAACGTTCACGAGGAATTTCACCCAGTGTAGTCGATGCTGGAGCATAATTTTCCATGCACCAATAGAACATCCTTGGCATGAGTAGATCTGTCATGATGGGAGTAGCTGAAGTTAGGTTGCAGGATGGTAGTCCAGGAATGCAACACGAAGAAGCTGGAGGAATTGTTACGTTGTGACATGTATCCTTGTTGTATAATCCACTGGTATGATGATCGAATAAGGTACACGTATCACATTTGGAGATAGGGTGTGCGTGCGGCATGCAAACGTTCTTTCCAGCAAACAAGGCATTTCTTGACATATTCATCAGCTCTACGAATATGTTGTTTCTGGGGTCTACACTTTGCGTGATGTCCATGATGGTTAATAGTACGAAAATCTTGATCATGTTGATGGATGACTGAAGTTCCCATATGTGAGTCTCTGCGTTGTGTATTTTATTTTTATTTTTTTTCTTCTTCTTTCTTTTCTCTTTCTTGTGTGATAGTTGGCTTGGCAATGGGTCTAGTTGTTTTCTAGAGGTTGTGGCTTCATCCGCAGGTGAGAAGGGCGGTGCATATGGATCTCAGGACAGCCATCAGGTGGTATCTGCACAGAGGAAGAAAGAAACACAAACAAGAGAGACCAACGGCACAGAGCAGTATTTGTAGAGTCTGCAAACATTAGGGTTGTATCCTCTGTTCAAAATATAGTCTGCTATGGTTGTTCCTTCTTTCCCTATTTCTTAATTCCTGCGACACCTAAAGAACAGTGAGGAAAGGATGGACTATTGGATGGGGAAAGGCCTATGAGGAAATCTTCACCGCAGGGTTGGCCCCCGAAGCCTGTTGCTTTCGGTTCTTCCCTGGGCTCCTCACTGGTTCTTGTGTCTGCCCTATCCTATCCCTGCAGGGGAGGAACAACTTTACAGTGTGACACAGTCCAAGTTTTCCTTCCTGACACAATACTGCAGCAGCTGTAATCAACATCACTTGATGTGGTCCGTACCATAGGCTCTAATGGCTTGTTTTTGAACGCCTTTATCATGACCCATTGACCTGGGACGATTGTGTGTCCACCTTCTGTGGAGTCTGCCAACACGACTCAACTCTCTCTTTGGCACTCTGCACTGCCTTTGTGAGGTTTTCACAGTAAGTGATCAGGGCATCTGAAGCAATGTGCACATCAGCATTTCTAAGATCAATCACACCTGGCATCTGCATTGGGTGTCCAGTAATAATCTCATGAGGGCTCAGTCCTACTGATCTGTTAGGTGATGCTCTCATACTACACAGTACTGCGGGCAGTGCTTCAACCCATGGTACTCCTTCCTGATGCATTTTGCTTAGCCTGGTTTTGATTGTTCTGTTTGATCGTTCAACCGGTCCTGATGCTTGTGGCCTATAGGGACAGTGGAGGTTCCACTTAATCTTCAACTTCCTAGACACTTCCTTGACTACCTGTCCTGTGAAGTGGGTACCTTGATCTGAGTCAATGCAATCTGGTAATCCCCATCTGGGAATGAAATCAGTGACAAGACATTTAGCAGTATGTGCAGCTGTAGCACGCCCTGTTGGATAAGCTTCTACCCATCTTGAGAACTTGTCTATTGCTACCAAAACGTCAGTTTTTCCTTTACAAGGGGGCAACGATATGTTGGAAGTTACTGCATATCCTGCTTCTGTTACCTTCAATAACTTGAGCTGAACCATCAACAAACAACTCCAATTCTGCGTTCTCTATGGGAGTTTCTGCTATTTCACTTGTCGCTGCATATGTAAGCGTAACACAATCATGAGTCATTTCGCCTTCATCCTCTAACACAAATTCAGTCATTGCAGACATCATACATGAGGATGGGTTCGTGACTGGTGCACGCTGTATAACAATATTCGGGGTTGTGAGAGTTGCTAACCAATTTCCCCAACGGGAGGAGGTGACAGAAGTGACTTTTGCTTGATTCATTAGTGCGGACACTGCGTGAGGGCATTTTACGTTTACAGTCTGACCTAACACCATTCCTGATGAAGCCTGAAGCGCTAGATGAGCTGCCTGTACTGCTCTGAGGTTCAATTTCTTAGTCAAAGTGGATACTCTAGCACGGAGTTCATTGTTCTGTTTCTCTAGCTCTGAGTTACGCTGAGACTGTTGTGTAGCTAGTGTTACACTGAATTCTCTGTGACAACAGATAATGCCTTTCACATTGTTCTTACGAATACTTGCTCCTAGTACCTTTTTACACTCATCTACCGACCAAGTCTTGTCTGGATGAATCTCATATTTCTGCGTTAGTTCTTGTCTAACTTTTTCAGTGACTATTAGGTCCATTTGTTCCCCTAACAGTGTTTTGAATTCACTATCTGACCATAGAGGAGTCGCAAGACCACTCTTTTCTGTGGTTGGAATCAGCCTAGCATTTCTTCTAACCATTTTGTAAGTTTCTTCTGTACCACACCAACAAAAAAACAAAAACAAAAAAACTTCTCTGATCCACAGAGGGTACACTTGTTAAAAAAAGCTTAACTATTGTTAACTTTCCAAATTACCAACACTTCACACTTAACTTCCCTGCCTACAAGAACAGAGGATAAACCAAAATTATTAGCACGAAATGCTAACCTTCCCTGCCTGAAACAGAGGATAACTTCCCTGCCTACAAGAACAGAGGATAAACCAAAATTATTAGCACGTAATGCTAACCTTCCCTGCCTGAAAGAACAGAGGATAACTTATTATTAGCACGTAATGCTAACCTTCCCTGCCTGAAACAGAGGATAACCAATTATTAGCACGTAATGCCAAATCTTCCCTGCCTGAAACAGAGGATAACTTATTATTAGCACGTAATGCTAACCTTCCCTGCCTGAAACAGAGGATAACCATTATTAGCACGTAATGCCAAATCTTCCCTGCCTGAAACAGAGGATAAACCAAACTTATTAGCACGAAATGCTAACCTTCCCTGCCTGAAACAGAGGATAACTTCCCTGCCTACAAGAACAGAGGATAACTTTCATCTCTAAAATAAAAAACTTTAGAGGATAACTTAGTTAAACAAACCCTACAGATGTATGTTAACTCTTCTCTGACGGCACAGAGGATACAATATTTGTACTGGTCTTAGGTTCTTTTGGATTAGAGACAGCACTCACCAGAGAGAAAAATTCAGTCTGGGAATCTTTGTTCAGCTGGAAGTTTCGCTGGATTCCAAAAGATGCAGATCTTTGTTTGAGCTTGAAGTTTTTCAGGTGAGGAAGCTGGAACTCTATCCGGGTTCACGGCACCATCTGTTGTAAACTGCTTTCTTCTAAAGTGTAGAAAACTCAGAAGAGAAGACCAGGAGAAATCGGATCGTCAGCAGGATTCTTTATTGAGAACACAAGCTGTTGGTAGCTGCAGTCATCGAAGTCTCATTCTTAAGTAACTTTACAAGGTTATTTTATAGGCATTTTTGGAGGAGGGACTTCTCGGAGGTGGAGACAGATTCAAACAATGCATGCAACTGAGGGAGGCGTTGGTTTTGTTACCAAACTTCCCGTGGTCCTAATCTCATCAACATAATCAAATGCATAGACACTAATCCAATCAACCTAAACGAATCCACGTCTGGGCCAGAAAGCCATTTGCAGAACAAAGGTTGAATCTCTCAGTAGTCTGACTCATTGATCTTACCATTATCATAGAGACCAAAGGCACAGCTGTCTCAAGCTCAAATGGTCAGGAAACGATCTCAAACACCTGAAATGCCTGACACTTTCTTAGTCAGGAAGTGAACATTTAAATAAAATTTGTAATCTCACAGTGTTCAAAGTTTTATGTTTAAAATATCAAAACCGCATTAATGCATTTGTAACTGCAGGTTAAATGCATTCATGTCCTGCATTAAACAGTGTGTAAATGCATCTAAATGCCACTTCTAATGCAGCTTCTGTGTTTTCTCTGCAGTGCAAATATTAATTTTGTCAATACTGTGTCATTTGTGTCATGAGTCCAGGCCTGGCGCTCCTCCCTTTCACCGCTAGAGGTCGCCATCTCCCTTTCTCCTGGACTAATTTCCCTTAACCACACACACCTGCCTCTCATCACACTCCTCGGCTGTTGTCCATCATCTTGGACTATTTATACACCTCACTCCCGTCCCTCTGCCTGGCTAAATTGCAGAAGTGAATTTGTTTGTCTCTGTGATCAGTACGCTGGGGATACATGCACTGTGCTGCCGTTTTATGTATCCCAGTTTCCTACTTGTTTTGTTTTTGGCCGTGTTGTCCTTTTTGTTATTTATTAAAGCCTTTTTCCCTGCATTTGGACCCAGACTCCGATTAACGGTGATCCCTCTCACCGGCCGTGACAATTTGCTTGGTAACAGCTTATTGTCATAATAATTACTTATTCCAATTGACTGATTCAATTTAAGAATTTGACTGAAAATATGATGCACATTCATGCAGAGCTTTATAAAGGTAATCATGCCCATGAAAAGTTAAAAGTCTATTTAAACTTATTGGAAAAGATTAATTTGTATCACTGATGTCAACTGATCATCACAGAATATGCAGAATATCAAAAACTTTAGGAGTCAGCTGTCCACGGTAGTCCTTAAGATATCTGCACAATAACACAATCAGCAAAATATTGTCTATCGGTTTCGATAAGATTCCAGAAAATATTGATATATTTTTTGACAATATCGCACATCCCTAATATATTTAACGTTTTGTTTAGAATTTTTTTATAAATATGAGTAGTGCCCTTTTTTCCACTTGACCCCTGCCCCTCAACATGTCTGTGCACGCCCTGAGTGTAACAGTAGTTTTGAGTACAAATGATCAGTACTCTTTCCAACACTGTGTATTTTTTACATAAAACATTTATTTTTTAAATAATTTAAAAACTTACCCCAGACTTTAGAAGAATAACAATATATATAAAAATACACATTATTTGTATATATTAATAATAAATTATTGAATGTGAGTCACTAAATTGTAACAACATTCGTTAATGTTAAGTCAAAGTCACTAAGGATCCAGTGTGCACAGACATTTTGTTATCTCTTAGAGAGGAAAATAAAATATTTTCAGCCCTGGTAATAATTTAGAACATTATCTTTTTCTTTTAAGGATAATTTACTGTGCATAATGTTATAATGAGGCCCTTTTAACGTGAATTGAGGGGGATTTGATACATCTGTAATAATACCACATATTTCCTGCCAGAGCTGGAAGCACCTCCAGGACCATGTAGGAATTGAGGGGACAGGCCCACATTACCACGGGCTCTTACACATCAAAGGAACCTGATAAGGACTCCTTTTGCTAATCTCTGTAAAAGACACAGGAAGAGAGAAATTTATAGCACCACCTCCTTGCGCTGAGCTAAGAGCTGACCTTTGCTCCCAGATCCACTTAGAGACAGAATTTCAGTGTTGTTTCTGACTGGCTTACCATAAATAAACACAGAAGTAACTTTTTATATTGAGAATAGGACAGCGTCTACAGACACTCCCGCGATCCCCTGATCGGTTAATGCCTAAATTTATGATTTAATCAACAACAAGGGATATACGTTGACGGACGCTCACCAGATCCCCAAAATGTGACATTTTGTCCCCCCCCCCCCTGCAGGTCAAAGGAAATACATTTTCTGTGTCTCTTCTCCATGCAGGGAACACCCAAACTTGTGTGGACTTTATGCAAAAAGACATTAATTTATTTCATCACTATTAGAACAAAGATACCCAGGAAGGACGTGCTTGATGTTGTTCATATGCTTGGTGTGATTATTTGGAATGTAGGATGTTTTAATCTGTGCCTTAACCTGTGTAGTAGATACAATTAGTAGATGTACTTTGTGTGTTAAATGCGGAATGTTTGGTCTTGAGCGGAAGCTATCATCGTCAGCAATAAGTTGGTGTGGATGACAGTTAACCTTTAGCATCATAATGTATGATTACAGCACGTATAGTGGTCTGTAAGAATATCTTCCTTCATGTGATGAATTAAATGTCAGATGATGTAGGCGCTGCAAAAGAAGCCGTGCAGGGTGGAGCTCCACCCCCCCAGAACAATCTGATTGGGACAGCCACCCACAGGTGGACCCAAATCGAGCCGCTTAAAATGGACAACAAAAGCTTTTAGCTTCAGACTTCTGTTCTCACTCGCTGCTCAAACTTCCCAGAAACCTCGGCATCTTCAGTGATCGCCCGGGAAGCGGTCCCCGCCTTTACCATCAGGCTGACCGCCAGAAGAACCAAACAGTACGTCACTGAAAAACTTTAACTCCTGAAGCGATAAGAACTTCTAAAGCAAACGTTCCAACAGCGTCATCGCGTCACAAAGGAACCAGACAAACCGCCAATCACAAGAGAGTTTCTCCAGTGACATCACGCTATGACGTCAGCCGCCGGAGATTTCCAGGAAACACGCGGAAACACAAAGATCTGCGACGAACTCAACTTAAAGCAAGTAGACCAAACAAATCTCTAATCCTTCTGAACTGATGAATTGATGTGTACGCAGAAAAGACAGCAAAGTTCTCTGTTGTGATCTTCCTCTAGTTAAAGTTACGAGATAGAAAAGAGTGCTCGTTTTAAACTTTTTTCTAACGTTAACCGCAAAACTCAGAATATGTGTGTGTATGCTTATGTGTTGTTCGTGTGTTTTATTAAGTTTAGTCCATGTATTGTAGAATAACAGTTAGCAAATAAACATTGTTTCGTTTATAAAGAATGATGTCTTGGGCTGTGTGATTTTCAAGTTTAAACTATTTGCCATAGATTGCGTTACCTAGCTCAAAATTATATAAAGTACTAATTTTGTTTATTTTTATCGTTGGCCCTGAAGCAAGATAAACAAAATTGTTAAAGACATACTGATGTTAATGGTCGCTGGACGAGTCGTTAATAAAGTTTAAATCATAAGTTAAAGATTAATATCACTTTAATCAAAGCAATATTGAATCTATAATAAAGGATTCCCCAAAGCTGAAATAATAGCTTCTAGATTTATTACAGAATGGTGGAGGAAATAGCTGGCAATTAGTTGACTTGAAAAATCATAACATATTCTTAAGATTAAATTTGTGTATTGTTCTATTTGATCCGGAAAAATGGATTTGATACAGAAAAACAACGTTTGTTTGTGATACTGTATTCTTGTTTGTAGCACACGGTGCGTTTTGAATGAAAGTGCAATGCGATTTGTTGTTAAGAATAAATGAACTGCAGTAAATAATTAATATTTGTCTAGTAGAACAAGATTAAGTCGCTTGAAAAGCGCATGAGAGACAAATGAGCGGATTCCTCATTTCTCTCTTTTACGGCCTCGTAGTGTGATTTGTTAGTGCGTGCTCCGCTTCCAAACTCATCTATGATATGAAAAATCTCCAGGCTTGAGAACATTAATTTAGATAATTAATGATTCTTGGTTACTATTTGATTCACGCAAGTGAACTCAAGACAAGACGCGCGGCGCTCAGAGAAGGAGGGGCCAATGCGGTCTGTGGGGAGGATTATGAGATCGATCAAGTTAAATTGTTTTCTATGTGTGTTGTTTGTCTAAACAGGCAAATATCAACATAAGGTCCGCTAAGGCCTCAATAATTTATAATAATTAATCCGTAGATTAATTTATCTTGCCCTAAACGAGCGAGATTGTCAGTGCTATAAAAGATAATAATCTAAATAGTGCTTGTAGATTTTGAAGTGTGAAACACACTTACGGCTACGTTTATGTACTGAAACATAAATCACATCCTGGTGTGCGTGTCACCATAGTGACAAGCTCAACCAGAAAGTCTTCGGAAACCTACATTTTCTAGTGCAGGCTCAGTCCCCGCGTCATTTTGAGCTGTTGTAAACAAATAGCATTAGCAAAAAGCTAAGCTAACTGAAGCTAAGGAGCTTGCATGGAAGCTATGCAAGGCTATTACCATTGAAGGCTAGCGGTTAGCACATAGCATTTAGAGGGTTTTGAATGGGGTGTGTTGCAGTG
Source organism: Gymnocypris eckloni scoliostomus (assembly GCA_027564155.1). Taxonomy (NCBI): domain Eukaryota; kingdom Metazoa; phylum Chordata; class Actinopteri; order Cypriniformes; family Cyprinidae; genus Gymnocypris; species Gymnocypris eckloni. Next base: position 22,232,086 of record CM050422.1, on the reverse strand, counting down.
TGTCTTGAAGTGTTGTTGTGACTTTACCCTTTACAGCTGAACTCTAACTCACACTAAGATTTGCATACTGTTTCTTTCTCTCGTTTGCATTTATTCATTCTATCTCTTCTCCCATTTAAAAGGACTGTAACAAATGCAATGTTAATAAACTGGCTGTGTGATTATAACTGCTCATTAGTGTCTAGCGATCTCATAGGTGGTTTTAATAAACATTTGTTTAAGATTTTTATTTTTTATTTTTAGCGGGTATCAGTTTAAAAGCTGGTGGTTTTATTAGAAAATAATTTGGTACTACCTCATTACCTTGATAATACGGTGATTAATTGATTATAACTGCTCTCCTGATTTTAAACACATCAGTTGCTGTTGGTAGGAATTTTAAATTGTTAATTTAATGTCATAATTAATTACAAATGTGAAATTAATTTAATTTCATAAAATAATTTCAGTTCCTGCTTCCACGTAGCAACAATAGGCACTGATTAATCATAAGCGCTCTTATAATTTGACAACATTAAAATCTTAATCATTATCAAGAGGGCCAGAAATGTTTAATTTCATTCACAAGTAATTAGGATTGCACAGATTAATTTGGTTTGATGATGTTAATGACACAAGGAGGAATGAGTAACTTGTGATGCTAGGGATCCGAAATTAGTGATTTGGAAGCTGTAGTTTCATTTCATTTCATAATTACGAATTTAAAAATTCTAATTACATGTAATAATTAATTACACTTCCTGTTTACAAATTGCAACAATATTGGTTTATCAACTCAATTGTAAATTGCTCTTGTAATTCTAATCCTAATTGATCCTATCAATTTTCATGATAACATCATTACATTTTAATTAGAAACCACAATTTCTAATTTTAAATTCTAACTTCAGTCGCAACACAAGTCTGGCTCTACCTGTTAGACATTACTTCATCTCCTCAAGAGGATAGCCTCGGGATTTAGCCCCGCCCCTCTTCAGGCCAGCAGTCGTCGACGTGCCTCACCCGAGTCCCAGCCCGGTTGTGCCAAAAGCCACGGCTGTTTGAGAGGCTCACTACAATACGGTGGGGACAAGTGTTCGGCAAAACCCTTACAGGAGCTCACCTGGTGTGCTCGGACGGGGGGGACCTTGCTGTTGGGCACCGCGAAAGCAATGTAATTTCTCACCAAGCTTAGGGTATAAGGACGTTAACTTTCCAATTAGAAAAACCCCAAAAGCAAAATTTAGGTATCCTCAAAACTTAGGTCAGTTTGTTTTACCCTGTAAAACAGCAAAACCAACCCCCTAAGTGTATCGACTCAACAGCGCCACCACGCTGCCACCCTTGTTATTAGTCCTAACCTTGGGAGTAAATCCTCACTGTATCTTCCTCCCTGCTGCTATCTTCTAATTGACTACTGCTACTGTTTTCTGAGATTTTGCCTGTGGGAAGATCATGAGCAGAGAACTTTCGCAATTGAACAGGTATTTGTGAAACTTAAGAACTACGTTTCAAAACTGTTTTCTATTTACCTTCCTCTATTGTGAAATCCTACCCCTCCAGGTTAAAGCAGGTCAATGAGAAGATTGGCATCGGCAAAATTTTAAGCATGCACGAGAGACATACTAACCAGCGTCATGGTGTAAATTTAGCCATTAAGGGACCAGTACGGTCATTGCTATTGTTTTCCTTCACAGTCCTATTACAAAAGAGAAAACCCGTTTACAATCCTCTGACTAGAAGCGTCCTTCTAAATCAGACTTAACAAAAAAAAAGAGAGACAAGAGGAAAATCTGCTACCAGAAAGAGACATTTTGTTCTCGTCCCTCCCCCTCACCTTTAAATTAGACTGACCTCCTTCCTTGAAAAAAAACAAGGAGACTTTCTCTTACAGGAAAAGGTGAAGCATCCAGTTATTACGTTTTTTTCTTATTCTGTTAGTGTCCTTTTCTTTCTCTGTACACCAGCTGTGCTACCTTTATGTGTGCTCAATAATTTCTCCACAGAGACTACAAATTACAAGCAGCCCACCAGAGGTTCACAGACGCAGAGAATCACACTCAACACTAGCATACACTATACTTTGCACATTTACACCCCTGTTTTGCTTTGTTTTGTTTTGTTTTGCTTTGTTTCCCCTTTCAAGGTCTGTGTCAGTTCAGTTCGAGATCTCCCTCACCCCGCCAGAACATATCTCACAAAACAGAACATGTCGGTCACTGGGAGGATCTGGAAACATGGCAAAGTGTTGCGACATACAGCCTCCTCCCTAAGGCTGCTGAAACACTCAAACATCAGACACAGGATCAGCTGGATGACAACATAACAAGCCTCATGGGACAAGACCCAAGTCAAAGCTACAGTCACAAAGAATTAGCCAAGATCACCGGCTCCTTAAGTCACACACTCATCGCAACCCTCAAGTTGAGTGACAAGCACGCTGCACAACTCCAGCAGGAGCTGATACGCGCACAACGACGCATCATGCAGCTAGAACTGGAATCTCAGGAACGACAGGAAGGGACTGATGAGTTGGAACAAGGCGCTACTAGCCATGAAATGAAGCAAATCAAAGAAGACTACGCTGATCGTTCTGACAAGCTACAGTATGCAGAGCAGCTACTGGAGAAGGCAAAGGCTGACTTCAGGGACAACAACAGCAGAATCAAAGTCCTTGAAGCTCACCTGGATGAGTCAAGAAATGAGATCAGCCACCTAACACGACAGCTCGACTACTTCAAAGAGGAATATGAAAGTTTCCAAGAGGAACTCAAGCATGCTTATGAATTGCGCCATGAGCCGTCGAGGACTCAACATGCACCGACCTCACCCCTGCCAAGCAGGACCAGGTCACCTGTTCCTGGACTCACATGTGAACAAAAGATGGAGGGGGTGGTGTTGAAACATTCACCAGCTCCCTCTGAAGAACTTTACCTCACGACAAAGCCAAAATAATCTGCTGCAGCCAGCCGCAGATCGCCGCACAGCTTGGACCTAAAAGACCTCGACAAGCTCGCCAGGAACATTGGCAAATTCAAACCCAGCGTGCCAAATAGCCAAAATGTCCAAGCTTATCTTCAAGATATCGATTTCCATCTGGAAATGCGACCTAACTTTATGGACAAAGATAAACTCTATTTACTCGAGCGACATCCAGTTCTGAAGTTTGCAGCTTCCTTTACCGGCAGCCTGCTAATACAAAGACTGATTATCAACTGCTTCAAAAAGCCCTCATTAAAGAGTTTGCCGATCCTGAGTCCGATCAAGGCTTAGTGGCTGCCCTGGAGACGAGACAAGGACGTCACGAACCTCCTCAAGTTGTAGACAGTCGACTCAGACAAGCATACTTTGGAACTCACAACGAACCTGACATGGAGGATGAACTGAACTTTAAAACTCTCTTCCTAAGGAACCTTCATCCCGGCATAAGCCACCCTCTTGGCGTTCTCGCATGTCCACGAACAATGAATACCCAGCAGTTGCGAGACTTGGTGCAGAAAGCCTACGGCAAACAAAAGATGGCCTCAGAAAAGAGCGCCAAAACCCCAGCAGACTTTGAGTTCACTCAAAGTCAAGGGTTGGCTCTAGAGGGCACCCAATGCCAAGACAGCACCAAGCCGCCACACAGAGAGTGGAATGCACCCCTGTCCAACAAAGAACGCGACATGCTGGCACCCGACCTAAACAGAGGTATGACCGCTGGGACAGACCACGTGAATGTCAACGCTCACCCGGACGACACTGTGATAAGTCATGGGACCAATCAAGGCCTCATGAGAGTCAATGGGAGAGACCGTGGAACCAGCCAAGCTCGTTTGGAAACTCAAGAGAGAAAAGCTCATGGGATTTCAATGGAAACTCCAAGGGAAAACTCACCCTGGAGCAACCAGCCCAAGGGATCGACAAAAGAATTCACAAAGATTCCAAGCTGACCGAGCTCAAACTGAATCCACACAAGAACAAAAGACCCCACCATATTTCGAATTCACACAGGCTGATAGAAAGGATGATGAAAGAGTTCTTCCAAAGAAAGGAGGCGGATCGAAGTGGGAAAAGAAAGAGAAACCAGCTTCAGCCTGACTAGCAGTCGGACGAGAAGGCAGCGACAAGCTGATCCAATCAGCCACAGAGAACATCACTCCTTCACCTCACTCTCAGAGAACAGTAAACACCCTAACTTCAGATGGACACGAAACCCCACCTGAAAACCCAGCAACAGAGTTAGACTCATCACCCAATCACCCAATCAACCAGATCACAGCAGCATCCAACAAACACCTGCTGACGAAACACCTCAAGCTCCTGAAAGTGCTGTCTTGGTCATCTGCCACTCCTCCGAAGAACACCAGATCAGTCCTGACATCCTAAACGTTTCCTCCCAAACTCCAGTTCCTCAACTCCTAGGCGATCTCATTGAGAAAGGTATAGCAAGAAAGTTTTACCTCTCCGTCATCATCGAACTTCATCTCAGAATCGAAGCCCTTCTCGATACAGGAGCCAACATTACTCTAATGTCTACAGAACTTCTCAAGGAAGTCCAAGAAAGAACAAAGAGGACTAACAGAACCCTTAAGTTCTAAAGGTGCGAACTGAACCTCCAAGCATACTCCCACACAGGCCTACAACTAAAACATGTGGCCCCAATTCATCTAACTGTGGGACCCATGGACCTCGTCCATCCAGTATACGTTTCAACACTCATCCACTCCTCATTGGGAAAGACCTGCTTAATCGTTTCGAACCTCTAATAGACTTCAAGCCTCTAAAGATTTGGACACAAGTCCGTGAGCTTCTGCCCTGCCAGTCATTAGATTCCAATGAGTCACAGTGTCAAGTCACTGATTGATGATGAAGTAGCAAAGCCAGGATCTGGACCAAGCACAAACAGCAAGGACCAGGACCCTCTCCTCTGCTCACTGCAGGAGCCTGAATCAAATGCAGGCCCCCTTCAAATCATGACTGCAATAGATGTCCAAGTCACATCAGTGTCCGACACGGCACTAGCCCTGTGGGCAGAGAACTCAGCCATCAGCCTGAAGCTATTCAGAACACTGATGCAATGACATCAGAGTCTACCGCATGTCGCTAAGCACAGCTGCTTCCCTCTCAGTCCCTGGTCGACAACCATGACCAACTCCAAGATCATCTGCGCTCTGGACATACATTGGAACAAAAGACATCTGAGTCACTACTTCCTCGTCGTCCCAGACTTGCCTTATGACATTTACATTGGAGCGGATATCATGGTCCATCTCAATGCGTGCATTGATACCGTAAACGACATAATATGGGCTCCCCTGTCACACCAACTGACAACTTCAGTCAACCTGCCATGCCAGACGCATGCGCTATGATCACGGAGCAAGAAGCCACAATACCTGCCTAGAGCAAGAGTGTCAGCATTCGCCTCAACATGCGACCTGACCAAACTCTCAACAGTAAGCTAGGCATCTTCCAACCTTCCAGGACCTGCCTAAAACTCGGATTGACCCTGGAAGCCACACCTCTCATTGAAGTGTCATCTCGTGCTGTGTATGTGTTGTTCAACAACTGTATGGCCCAAGACATCCACATTCCCAAAGCCAGTCACCTGGGATCAACCAGGCATTCCATGACTTTGAACTAACAGTACCTGTCATAGGCCCCATACCAGCCCAACTAACGTCAGACGAATGCAATGACACCATAACATTCACAAAACCTCATGAAATCATTGCCATCACCTCAATTCTGCTGGTGTCCAGAGAGAGCATCTGCCGTTCAGAACTAACAGATGACACTCACCTCGCTGTTTACGCTGTCTCAACACAGCCTGTGACAGAATCACCTACACAGGTGACCACCGGGGCCCAAAGCCCCTCAAATGACTTAACTGCAGAAGAACCCTACGCACAACGCACAAGTTCAACAGATCCTAAATGAGGCGGATGCCCTGCACAATAAAGTGGATCACCAAGGACTCAAAGAGGTTCTGCACAAGTACAAGGACTCCATCGCAAAGGATTCCCTGGATTGTGGACTGACCAACATCCACACGGTGCGCATCCCGACAAACCAAAATGCGCCACCCACATTTGTGCGACAGTACAAGATTCCAATAGCGTCATATGAGCCAGTGCAAGAAATTGTTGACTCCATGCTGGAAAAGGGGGTTATCCGGCCCTGTAACAGCACATACATATGGCCAGTCCTAAAACCTAACGGCAAATGGCGGCCCACCATTGACTAGCGGAAATGGAATCAGCAAGTACCATTGTCACGATGGCCTATGACCCGGTTGGACCAAGAAATTCCAAAAATCAAAGGCTCGACGATCCTGTCCACATTGGACATTGCCTCCGGGTTCTGTATAATCCCTGTCCACCCCGATGACCAACATAAGCTGGCATTAACCTTCAGCAACCGACAGTACACCTTCACATGGTGCCCCTTTGACTATGCAGAATTCAACATTTTCCTTAACGAAGCATGCCCTGATGCCAGAGTCAGAGGCAACCTCGTCTATGTAGACAATGTCTTAATGAAAAGCTCAAGTGTGGAAGACCACTCCAAGGAAATCGATCACATCCTAAACCAGCTGACAACAGCAGGAGCTAAAATCGCCTTTCACAAAGGACAATGGTGCAAAACCTTTCTGAACTATATCGGATAGTACTATGCCGTATGCATTTCCTCCGATCAAGAAATGTTGCCGCTGGTGTTATGAGAGATCAGGGTGGAGCGAGCATCAGTGATACTCATCGCCCCGAACCAGCCTGGGTTCCCAGACTTGATGGAACTGCTGGAGGCACCGCCTTGCCGATCCCCGGCAGGAAGTATATGCTATCCCAGGTGGAGGGCTCGGTGTGGCACTCGAACCTGGAACTATGGAGCCATCATGTGTGATCGCTTCAGGGGTATCAGAGGAGATGGGCGCTTACAGTCTCAAGACGCTCATGGGAGCGAAAACCCTCTACAAGACGCTTTGTATGCTTCAAAATGGGAGTGTTTGTGAAAGAGTCAGGCTCATATCGACCGACTACTTGCACCGTATCGTATGTTCTGAGTTTCCGCTGCACAGACTGGATAGTGGATTGTTACCATCGACACTGAAGTCTATGTCGCCATTGCCGTGTTCGCTCTCGCAGAGCGGCAATCGCTCGGTAAAAAGACTACATCCCCATGTCCACTTTCGTTTCCGCCCTGGGACCAGGAAGTGGGTTAAGAGCTCTCTCATTGCAACCATTTGGGCCTTTAACATCCGTAGGTTTGAAGGAGCTATTCCTTAAAACTACAGTCCTTCTGGCCTTCGCCTTGACTAAGCGCATAGAGCATTTACACGCTTTTTCTGTGGACAGCGACTGCATTCGATTCGGTCCGGGGACTGCAGTGTCACTCTCCGCCGAGATTGGAATATGTGCCTAAATCACTGTCTACCCCTTCGAAAGGACAGAGCGGTTTCGCCGTCAGCTCTTGCCTACTAAATCATCGCCCTCACAAGAGTGCAGACTGCAATTTGCCCGTCAGGGCTTTGAGGTTTTACATTGACCGTTCAAGCAGTTTTCGGCAATCGATCCAGCTTTTGGGTGCTATGGTGGGTGTACGAAGGGCCGAGCCGTATCAAAACAAAGTCTGTCTCACTGGATTGTGGACGCTATCACGGAGGCATATACAACCCAAGGTTTGGAAAATCCCCTCTGCACATTAGGGGCCGTTCAACGAGGGCTATCGTTCCACCTAGCGTGGTCAAGATGTATGTGTATTCAAGATATTTGCTTGGCTGCCGGTGGTCTTCGCAGAATACCTTCGCCAGGTTTTACAAGCTGGACGTTCAGTCCTTAGCCTCCCAAGTGCGGTCGGTGAGTAACTAATTCATGTTGCTAACGTTACCTTTTTTGTGGGAGGTGCTGTTGTACAGTACATTACGCAGCCCTCTATGAGGTGCTTGTTATTGTCGGCCCTGAGTTCAGTGCCGCGGACATGGTCATGTTATGGTATGCTGCTCAAACACAGTTAACTCTGTATAGCTCCTATAATACTGCTATGGCTGGATGTGTTCTGCCCTGCTCTCAGCGCAGCCCATGTAGTCACTTGCCAGATATGCAAATTTAGTATACCTGAGGTGAAGGCGCTCATTGGCTTATCTCCATCTATCAGCTGTGAGCCCGTCTTACGAGCGCCGTTATTGGTGGGAATGCTACCGCACTGTGTAACTGGTACAGGCTGCCTGTTGCCTCTCTCACGGCGGGATTGAATAACGTTCCCATAACGGAGAAATTCTCCGTGATGTCTCGTGAAAGCTCGAAAGGGAACGCTCCGGTTACTATCGTAACCTCGGTTCCCTGAGAGCGGGAACGAGACATCACGGTGATCGCCGTGATCGCTGCTCGTTCAGCCAAGCGGCTTTCAGTATCAGATTCTGACGTAATTGTCGCGGGCACCGCATTTATACTGCCTCTCGAGCTCGTATTTGCATGCTTTGCGACAATTGGCCAGTCATTTGGACTGGCGTGAGCCAATAGGTCTTCAGGAAAGGTTGGAGGGAAGGAGTTTCCCATAACGGAGAAATTCTCCGTGATGTCTCGTTCCCGCTCTCAGGGAACCGAGGTTACGATAGTAACCGGAGCGTTCTCTGTTGTGATCTTCCTCTAGTTAAAGTTACGAGATAGAAAAAGTGCTCGATTTAAACTTTCTTCTAACGTTAACTGCAAAACTCTGAATGTGTTATGTGTTTTATTAAGTTTAGTCTATTTATTGTAGAAGAACAGTTAGCAAATAAACATTGTTTCATTTATACAGAATGATGTCTTGGGCTGTGTGATTTTCAAGTTTAAACTATTTGCCATAGATCGCGTTACCTAGCTCAAAATTATATAAAGTACTAATTTTGTTTATTTTTATCGTTGGCTACGAAGCAAGATAAACAAAATTGTTAAAGATATACTGAGGTTAATGGTCGCTGGACGAGTCGTTAATAAAGTATAAATAATAAGTTAAAGATTAATATCACTTTAATAAAAGCAATATTGAATCTTTAATAAATGATTCCCCAAAGCTGAAATAATAGCTTCTAGATTTATTACAACCGCCACCACACCCATCATCATGAGAATGAGATTGCTACAGACATTGCTACAGTCCTGTGTTATTGCACTCAAAGCCAATCTGATGGGCACCTCTTCGTTGTTGGACATTTCAGTGGTTGTCCTACATGGAAGCTGCTTCAAAGAAGCCAGGGTAGAGTGCCATGTGTTCAGATGATGCCTTTGATAACAGCCATTCATCTTCATTGGCTGAAACAAGCCTTGGAGTGATCAAGGCACGCTAGGCCCTTTTAAACCTCATATCTGATATGGAAAACCTTCATGTCAGTGCAGGTTTCTCAAAACAGACCTCAGACTGTGTGCCACACTGGTCTCTCCGTTTGACTTATTTTTTGTGTATGTTTGTGTCTGACAGAGATGCACACTCTTCTATTCTTTGTACAATGTTTTTTAATGTAAGTGTTGGTGCCAGTGCATCTGTGTAAAAATACAGTGTGTTTTTCATAATTAACTCTCTGATAATCTAAAAGCTATTCATGAGTGCTTGACCTTTGACCCTTAGTCCTCTTTATATCACTATGTTTATTCATGACTTAATAATGCAGCAACCTGTGAATTATTTAACATCTACCATTATCTTTGGAAATAATTATATTCTTGTTTTGAAGTAAAAATAAAATATTTTTCTTCTGTGGTATAATAATTCAGGATTATTATAGTTACAAAAGCTAAAACTAAAACTATTAAAGCATATTTTTGTTACTTGAAAAAAATGTTAACTGAAATAAAATAAATTGTAAATTAACTTATTTTATTTTAGCCAGCAACATTTTAGTAACTTGATGGCTATATATAAATCAACTTTTGTAAAACAAAACCAACAAACTTACAAATGTAAAAATTAAACGAAAAAAAAAATGTCTTATGTGTGTTTCTCTTTTTCACTCTAGAAATGAACCAACATATCAAGACATTTTACCCCCAAATTCTGTGGCAACATCTTAATGTAAATCTTCCTCTAATCTTTCCTCTTCTATTCTAGTAAGCACTCAAAATGAAGAGTGTTGATGGGTCCAGGATTTCAAAGCATGTTTTGTTATTTCAGGACACTTGACAAAACTCCTTTAAGAGGAAGAAAAAAAAGCTAAACGTGCATTGAACCACTGAAAGTACTTCAACACATTTGTCATTGTGCAAACTTTAATCTTCAGCAATCTTTTTTTATGAAAGGCTTTGTAACTGTTTTCCTGTCAGTATCAAGTAGTACTGTTAAAAGCCTTTGATGTGGGCATAATTTGGCACAATGTATCCACACTCCCCTCTTATGTTGGTCTAACCTTTGACGTACAGTTATTTTTGAGACAGATGACTTCAGAATATTGTTTTTGTTTTTTTTATCCTGTTTTACATTGGCTGGTCCTAGCAGCTATCCAGTCATGCTTTCAGGCACGCAATTGGCGGAAATTGGTAAATAACAGGTGGCAAGTGATTAGATATTTTTGGCCAGTAAATGGTCTAAACAAACCAAAATAATAGGGTTAACGTCCGGGTTAGCAACAAGTATCACTTCTAAGGTATCAATGGAGAGACAAAAGAGTCTGTTTGCAGGGAAGGAGACAGAAATAGTATTCGGAAGTCTTTGTGTTATTTAAGCATTTGTGTTTTTGTACAGTGACTAAATGTACAAAATCAGTTCAACAACACTGTAATGCTGAGATGAAGCTGATTACATCTCTGACATCTTTTATCTTTGAAGTGAGTAAAATCCCAATGATAACAGAATAATTACATCACTGTCAGTTCCTGTGAAACACAACAGGTCAACATTCAAGTTCTCAATTTTCACTCTCAAAATTCAATAAGGTGCTTTGCAACAATTACCACAAAGGTTGATAACAAGAAAAAGTAAGAAAAAAAGACAGCCCACTAAAGTTAGATCCTATCCAATTAAATCCTGTGGCATGATGGAGCTGAGGTTGAGGAGAATTAGAGTTTATAAGGATCAATATAGGAACTGCTGCATCACTGGCCTTTTTTTAACCCCTCATTCACTGGGAAGAGCTCACAGGCTCACCGGAGGAAGGCCCCACTTGCTCTGATTATCAATTTATGGCTATTATTTGTTTGATGAGGCCCCCTGATATGATGCTTCGTTCTTGGACAATCAGGACTGAGCTGGTGGCAGCAGGCAGACCAACACCACAGGACGAGTGGAGCATCACTCTGATTGGGGCACTTTGCAGGAACAGACAACATGTGGCACAAGACACTGAGGAGTTTCATGGAATTCAAGAAATCATTACAGTGATTCAGATGAAACACTGAGACTGAAACAAAATGAAACAAAAATAGACAGACAGACAAAAGTGAACTGTTTTCACAGTTGCAATTCCATGAATTTTTGGTGCTATTTTCCTGTTTATCACTGTGAAGTTACTTTGACACAATCTGTATTGTATAAAGCGCTACAGAAATAAAGGTGACTTGTCTTGATTCAATTGTCTTGATTCTATCTATTGTTAGATAGAATGACAGACAGATTGATGGACAGACTGACAGATCTTCTATATCATACAACCTACAGTACTGAACAAACTGCCCAGTCTTGTCATGGAGTTTGAACTCAACTTTATTTGTAGTGTAAAAAACACTTATAGAGTGTGATGGATGTGTAGTTGACCTGTGCTATGCTGAGTCTTAAGACAGGTGTGTAGATGCATGTTGGGAGGAGAAAGGAATCATTGCTTTTTGTATCTGGCCTATCTGCTTGTTTGCCTTGTTTTAGTGTGTCTTCTCTGGCACACTTGGTTTCATCTGCAAGCACTTCAGTATGCATGTATACTAATACACACAAACACACACTATGAAAGGCTTCTACAGCAAGTCTTTATTTACCTTTGACACCAGGAGTGAGAAATGTGATATCACACTACATTATGGGTTAAAAGGTTGCATAGCAGTGATTTTGGGGAATTTTTGGAGGAGAAAAATAAATAAATAATAATAATAAATAAAAAATGCCCAGGCAAAAACAAATGATTTCCAAATAAAAGGGTCTGATATTGCATTATAAATCTTGAAATACATTTTTAGCAGGGAAAAGAAGATTAGTTTAATTTAAATTTGCATGCACACAGAAAAAAACAACACCTCCAATAGAAAATAGATCTCTCAATATCTTAATTGTTTCTAGACACAAATTAGAGTAAATAGAAATCACATGGAGTCATCTCCTTAAATATCCTGTTTCTCATGAGAAAGCAATCTCTCAAAAAGCGAGAAAGTAATCTCTTTCTCAAAAGTGATCTCAATGATGTCTTAAACACTACTCATAATTGTCAAAATATGAACTCTGAACTCATTTCTCATATTTGATTTTTATTTACATTTGTTTATCATGCTAAAAATCATTTCACCAAACTCTTGCCAACATGTACATTATCACTTATTAATCCTTATTTAACATAACTAATGAGTACAGGGTCTATCTTACCTTTCATTTACATTGCGGGGTCATATATTGTCATGCTTTGTCATGTTTACTGTAACTATAAACTAGCTGCAATAACAATTAGTACCAGTGTTTATTGACAGGAGCCCTTAAACTTCACATTGTGTAACCCAATGGGGCATAAAATAATTCCCTTTGTAATGTCATGTAATCTCCCTTAGTGATTTGTTGTCTAAAAAAAACAGTTACTAGTTGGGGAAATCTGTTGTTATCTGCTAAAATCTCTCTGCTTATCTGTCAGCACTAGCTACATATGCTGTTTCATACAGGTACACACAAGACATCCCCTGAGTCAGCGGGCATATCTGTTTGTGTTCGGAAAATAAGGGCTGTCTGCTCGAAATGCATTTAAGTAATTATGTTCTTTGGAAACTCTAGACTAAGCTTAGGTTTTTTATGTAATTTATATGAATTTACCTGCTGTAAGCACATAGAGGTCAAGGAAAGCTGTCAGGATACATTCATTCAATACTTTTTATGATACAAGAATATGACCTCATATTTTCTGTTGAAATCAACACTTTTAATCAGGTTTTTTCAAGTTTTTTTCTGTCCTGTCAGTGTTGAAATAATTTCTATAATCAGTTAAATAAATAGATGAAATACATTTATTTTAAGGTCTGAGTAAGTTTAAGTTGACAACATCCTGGAGATAAACAATTACTTTCCGACATGCAAACAGTCTATTTGAGAGCTGCTGCCATATTCAGGCTGAGGCATGCCATCGGCTCCAAAACTATTTTGACAGATGGTGGTTCATGATAAACGAGCCACTTTTTCCTTCACAAAGTAAGTATTTCTCGTAGCTCATATACGGTTTTGGCATAAATATCCCCTGTGTATTCATGGTAACCAGTTTTTTAGGTGTGTACTTATTTGCTGCTTAGCACATTGTTGTCGAAACTAAGTGTAGCCACTTCAGTCTATGTATGTAGTTCATGCACCAGCTAGTAAAAGACCTGCCCACCATTCTCACATCACAACTGTTTTGATTGAAATGTATCTTTCTTACTCTGCCTCCACTGACAAAAACTGGCCATGTTCACACAGCAACAGCAGTCTCGTATTTGACTGCTTATTACATTTACATTTACACACACTTTTGTGGGGGTGTTGACTGCATTCTGTAAGCAAACTCACACTGTGCATTTTAAAGACATTTTATAGACAACCTTACTTTTGGTGAAAATAAGCACTGGACAACTATTTGTTTAAACATTGTAAGAGTAATTTTGTGAAGCATATGTGTGTCGCTTGTGCTTTCATGTGTGGTTTTGGTAACTGACAGAGACAGAGATATAAACTGTCATCAGAAGGATTTAGATCCAGTCTTGCACAGCAGCTGCTCCTGTCATTTTTGTGGTCCAAATGATAAACATCAAACTCAAAATCAGTCGAAACTTACTTGTGACATTTGTGGCTATTGTGTATTTTAGGTGATGTCCCTAATCACATTGCTTTGGGTCAATATTGTTTTTTACATATGTAGCTAGTCTTTTACTTTTACTGAATGGCTTAGCTCCTCAGTACTTGAGCGAGCTCTTATCGCATTATAGTCCTCCGCGTCCGCTACGATCTCAAAACTCTGGCCATTTGATAATACCTAGAATATCAAAATCAACTGTTTGTATGTTTTGAACCTCCTAACAAGGGGTCCCCTGCATCTAAGCAAAGGATGAGCAAGTGGGTGGTCGAGGCCATCTCACTTGCATATGAGTCGGCCGGTCAACCTTCTCCTATGGCTGTCCCACTTGATCAGGAGTATGGGCCCTGATATAAGGATTTGCTCTCCAAGACGTTTGTGATGTGGCAGGCTGGTCCTCACCGCACACATTCATCAGATTTTATTCTTTGGACCTGGAATCTACCCTAGGTTCCCAAGTGCTCTCGTCCTAGTGCTGCTCGTTAGATTTCACACAGGACAGGCACCTTCGCTATGGTGGTGTTGTATTAACGTTCCCCTAGCGTCTTAAAAACTGTGATGCAACAGAGTTCCCTTTCAAAGGAACTCCGTTGCGTCACAGTTTATAAGCAAGCCAGAGGCGACAACAGCAAGGAACGTTCGGTTACGACTGTGTAAGCCTGGTGCCAGTATGTCTGCCCCCCCCCCCCCCCTCGAGAGGACAAAAGGCCCTCCTGAGAATCAACAAAAACTATCTCTTGCATATGTAACAGCAGCATCCGAGACGCAACACACAGTGTAGTTCACACCCTGTACTTACGGTCTCATCATCTTCCCTTGCTCCCCTTTTCTTCCCCTCTCCTCCTCACCTAGAACTCACTGAAAACCCATGCAATGTAATGTATGTACAAAAAGTAACTATACATGTTTGATATCATTTGAAATGTCTCAGTGCGCCTGGTAAAATGGTCTCATTCTCCCAATCATAATGAAAAGCTAAAAGAAGTTCTAAAGTATGAGAAGTGTAGTGTACAACTTAAAGGTGTGCCCTCCCCCTGATCTTCTATTCAAACCACCTCCTGTATGTAAATAAGTATTCTCTGCCACAGGATACCAAGAAGCCATTTGGTTGCAAATTCTAAAGTCTAATTATAATAACAAGATACCACCATTTGGTGGGCTTATTGAATTATCTGGGTTTATAAGGAAACGTGACACAAAGTTCTAGGAGTCTGTAGGTTGACTGCCCACACAATCGCTGTGTGTAATTTTCATTGCCAGGTAGTAATTTCTACAAATTCTTCAATTCCTGAATTATTGTTATGTTATGGTTAACTGATGATTCTATTCTTGTAACATTGGAGTTTTGAATTATTGCTTCGATTACCTGGTCAATAAATTGTAACGTTTGATTCTATTCTGACTGCCTCTAAGATTGCTTTCTCCCTAATAGATTAGTGGATTCGTATATTTCCGCAAGCCTGCGTCAGTTTTAGCGACGGCTAATATCCGGCATCATTTCAAGTCTACTTGGATGCAGAGGCGGGTAAATAATTCCGTTTAGGGACGGCGAATGCCGTCTGGTCAGACTAAACTCGGGTACGCCTATACCTCTGACTTTTGATTTAATGTTACTTTAAACAAGTACTTGACCAATCCAAAGCTATTACAAGTGTGGTACATTGATCTGCTAACATATCTAATAGTGGCCAAGAAACCTTTACTGAAGTAAACGATTGAACTAAAGTTCTGAGGGGGCTCCAAGGGGGTTATTCGATGTCTCTGATTGTGCGTGTGAATTAACGGCAAATCTTAGATACATAACCATAATTTACCTCTGATTGATGACCGGGCCTGACGAGATTGTGTCCGTGAGACCTGTGAAAAACAGGGCCTCTAAGCGATATAGTTTCCCTACATCTGAGCGGATAAAGTATTAAAAAGAGCTGAAAAGAATAATCAATCATTCGTTCATATTTTAATGATGCACAGATATCATTAAAACCTTTTCATTTATGGAGTCAGATGAAATAACGAGATAAAATATATAAGAAAAAGTGTTCCATTTAATCTTGTTGTGTCGTGAAAAAGGAAAGACAGTAATACGCAAAAGGCCTTCACCCGCTGAACGACTGCCATCATTGGGTCGATCGAGCCGGGCCTTACAACTGTAACCTCGGTTCCCTGAAGAGGGAACAAACGTTGCGTCCCCGGCCATATCTCCTTCGTGCCTGTAGGTGACTTGCTCAGACTTTAAGCTAGTGACAGCTTCGTTTGGGCAGCCTTTATAGCTTCCTGGTTCGTGACATCACCCGCTCTGACGTCCCAATTACACCTTGGATTGATTTCACATGTGCTTCAAGACTTATCATGCAAAGCGTTCCCCTAGTGTCTTAAAAACTGTGATGCAACGTTCGTTCCCTCTTCAGGGAACCGAGGTTACAGTCGTAAACCGAACGTTCCTTGTCGTTGTCGCCTCTGGCTTGCTTAGTTGGGGACACTTCATTTCCAGCTATATTACCGACTTTTTTGTACAGATACTATTTAAACTGAACTGAGCTGGACGATGACATCACTGGATTAAATAATGAAATGCCTTTAACTGAAAAATGGGCTTTTAATCTTGTCATTTTACATTAGTGAGACATTATTTTCCTATTTTGATATTGTGCAGTTGCTTTGACATAATTTGTATTGTTAAAAACACTATATAAATAAAGGTGACTTGACTTGACTTGACATATATGAATATAACCATAGAAAAGAAAAAGCAAGACCACCCAGCATGTCTGCAAGACTAAAATGGATTAGTCCTTATCTGCCGTTCTCAAAGACAACAAGCCATCAGAACATCCCTAGCACTGCAGCTCCCGGCCAGGTCAGTGTTGAAAAGTGGCCAGTCTGTTAGAAAAACACAGTTTGTGTAATAAGGCTTCCTGCCGAGAGTTTAGGCAATGTGTAATTCATATAGTGCCAACCAAGAATTTATTTCACTCAGGCACCACCTCTGCTGCTCTACTTAAAAACCAACTGCCATAATAGAAATTTAACACAGATATTTTTAACTGGTGGTCAGGCAGGACCTGCAGAGTGTTGCTCTGGATCAATATCTGGGTATTTTGGTTGGGAGATGCATGCACATGTCAGATGTCATGAGGGCTATGAATGGGAGATCAACCCCCCTCTACCTACCCCGGTCTTCCCCAAGCTGTTTATGTAGGCCTGGCAGGATTTCCTGCTACATGATGAAATAATTAGAGGCCTAGTATGAGAGGGCAATGCCATGCCCAAAGTCAGGAGAACCTGTGGAGGGGGAAACTGAAATCAGATCATTTTGATTCCTGAAAGATTGGTTTCCATCCTCTCAGGAGCCTATTTATGCACATTATCATTATTATTTTTTGGCTGCTGGTGTTTTTTTTTTAAGTCATTCACCCAAAAAGGTTGTTCACTACCTTATTGACACTGATATTTATCACATCCCCTGCGCCATGTTACATTTCTTGGAAGCTTTAAGTATTAAATTATACAGAAATATGGAAGTAACAAATATGCTTGTCATTCTGATACAAAATGTGTTTCGGAAAGTGCAGTGACAACAACATGATACAAAAATCAACTTGTCCAGCAGCTGTTGGTAAGTTAATTCACTATTTGTTTTTTTCTGCTTTTAACTTGGTACTCCAAAACATGGAATAAATAAACAAAGTATGGGATGCAAATGCACACATTGTTTGTTTTAGAAAGCTTTCGTGCTTGGCTAACAACTAGAATCAGGTAAAAATAAAGGTATAAATCAGTAAAAATCAAGGATAAATAGCCAGAATATCCAAAACTGTGTGCCACTGCTTCACTTCATTATTTTTATATGATATCTTAACAATTATGCAGTTCCATATGCAGTTAGAAATTATTCACTGTTGTGAAGAGCTATGGGAAAACATTCAACAGCTACGTCAACACCTTGTGCTGTCCGCACAACTGTAAAAAAACTTTGGTTGGAAAAGACATGTATGTGTGGTGATGTCATGCATTTGGTGTGCATACAGCTGCAGTGAGGTGAGATATCTGAAATAATTGTTGGGTAGATTACTGTCACTTCGCCTGCCTTCCACTCAAAAGCTGTCTTTTCATCCACACTAGCCTGTTTCTTCTTCACACCTTTGCACAGGATAACAAGAAATCCAGACAAGTCTGGTTGCTGAAAAATATTTATTTCTATGTTTGCTTTAATATGATTTGCAAAAAGGTTTACTTTTATTACTTAAGTAACAGCATAGAGAAAACCACCGGTGGGCCCACTTGCCAGTACATTTAAACAGTAATATCTTAGTCTGAACCTAAAGCAATCTTGACAAACTATACAGGCGCATCTCAATAAATTAGAATGTCGTGGAAAAGTTCATTTATTTCAGTAATTCAACTCAAATTGAGAAACTTGTGTACTAAATAAATTCAATGCACACAGACTGAAGTAGTTTAAGCCTTTGGTTCTTTTAATTGTGATGATTTTGGCTCACATTTAACAAAAACCCACCAATTCACAATTGATTATCAGAATTTCAACAAATTAGAATACTTCATAAGACTGTAAAAAAAAAAAACTTTTAGTGAATTGTTGGCCTTCTGTAAAGTATGTTTATTTACTGTATATGTACTTTTTAGTGAATTGTTGGCCTTCTGTAAAGTATGTTTATTTACTGTATATGTACTCAATACTTGGTAGGGGCTCATTTTGCTTTAATTACTGTCTCAATTCAGCGTGGCAAGGATGTGATCAGTTTGTGGCACTGCTGAGGTGACATGGAGGCATTTTCCTCTTGACAATACCCCATAGATTCTCTATCGCAGGGGTTCTCAAATTCTGCTTTCAAGGGTCCAAATCTGAATTTTCATCAGTGTCAAAGGTCCGGACTGGAACAATTGGTTATTATAAAACTTGTTTTTTAATAAACATACAGTAGCCTACATAACATGCATAACAAATAAGCACAAATGTTTTGAAAAAATAAAGTGACCTTTGCATTCAAAATACACTAATGACAAGAGCAAAAGTGTCAAAACAATTAATTTAAGTGTCTGCAATAGAGGTCAACCGACAAGGGTTTTTCTCTGGCCGATGCCGATATTTAGAAATCATAGCAGCCGATATTAGATGCTGATTTTTTTGGCTGATTTTCCTTTTTTCCCTTTATCTCCTAAAAGAGAGTTTGAGTAAATGTTTATTGCAGGGCACAATATGGTAACAGAAGTAGTAGTAGTAGCCTAATTAATAGTAATAATACATGGCTCAAAACTTAAGCACCCTCTCAAAACAGTTCTGAAGCATGCTTTTTGTTTGTTTGCAGTGTTCCTGTGGCTCAGTGGTAGAGCATTGCGTTAGCAGCGCGGGTTCAATTCCCAGGGAACACACATACTGGCAATAAATGTATGATCTGAATGCACTGTAAGTCGCTTTGGATAAAAGCGTCTGCTAAATGCATAAATGTAAATGTAAGACACCAGTGTTTCCACAGACATGCACATTAATTCTCTGCCAACAGGAGGCGCAGTTGTAGTGGGAGATATAGTGGTTTGGTTTCCCGGTAATGGCTGTGATCAAAGTAATGCGCTCAAACGCTACTTTATCAGGCATTGCAGGAAAAACTAAGTGAAAATGACATAGGAGTTCTTCAGAATATGGTCCGTTCCTTTAAAAAATACATTCATGTAAAAACAACCGTGCTGCATTTCAATGTTGAAACGTGCAGTGCTCAGTTTATTCAGAAAACTGTTCAGTAAAATTAGAATAATCATTTTGGAAAATCTATTTGTGGTGGTCAGTTTTGATTTTGTGACGGGCGCCACAAATAATTCAATGAATGGGAAACACTGGACACTGTTATAACTCAAATGGCCATAGTTTAAGTGATAACAATAATACTAATACTAATAAAATACTCATATTTGCAGTGAAATGCCACCCGATTATCAAACGTCAAACTCACTGAACAACAAATGTCATGAAGGAAAAGTTTCATTGCCTGCAATTTCGTTTCGGACCATCTCTAAACAGACATTTAAAAACTAAACAAATTATATTTCCAGGTTAACATGCATTTATCAAAGTGGGAAATATAATTAGTGCTCTTGAAATACAAAATGGAGGCTCGTCCAAATGCGGACCGGAGTCCGGACTTTGAGAATCACTGCTCTATGGGGTTCAGGTCTGGTGAGTTTGCTGGCCAGTCAAGCACACCAACACCACGGTCATTTAACCAACTTTTGGTGCTTTTGGCAGTTTGGGCAGGTGCCAAATCTTGCTGGAAAATGAAATCAGCATCTTTAAAAAGCTGATCAGCAGAAGGAAGCATGAAGTGCTCCAAAATGTATTGGTAAACGGGTGCAGTGACGTTGGTTTTCAAAAAACACAATGGACCAACACCAGCAGATGACATTGCACCTCAAATCTTCACAGACTGTGGAAACTTAATGTAAACCATTGATATAATGGGTATTCAAAGTAAAAAATAATTTTTTAAAATAACCATAAAAACTAAAGCAATGTATGACGTCACTAATATGAGATGCATAGTTGCAAAGAGAGAGCACGCGCTTTGCAGATCGCGAGTGTTATCAACGCAGATTAAAAGAGCAATGATCGATGATAATGAAGCAGATGATATGAGATTTTGTAAACCCTGTGAGATCCAATGTGGTTGATTAGTTGTTTTGAGATCCCCCCCGGATTTGGTCAGGGTTTTTTTTGCGAGACTGAGTTAACCTGTGATCCTGAGATGGCGAGCCTCCCAGCTAAAGAACCGTGAGAGAGACATATTGAAGAAAATCCTGCGACTCAAGCAGTGCCTTATCAACTATCACAAATGGAATTCCTCCGTTCCTAGTGGTATTTCTCAACAAATTACCTCAACACTGATCATCTCACTAACTGATTCATTTTACACTATTGAACAATTTGCACTACACAAGGAGTACTACACTTGTGCTCACTGGATTCATTGTTTGGATTCAAAGGACAGAGTTTTTTATATGGATGTTGGACACACAGACAAAGTGCAACATAGTATCAAGTTGCACGATGAAACCCCTTTCAAGCATAAAGCAAGACCGATCCATCCCAACGATCTTGAAGCTGTCTGCCGACATCTGGAGGAATTGTTTGAAGCCGGTATCATTCGTGAATCAGAATCATCTTTCTCTTCTCCTATAGTTGTGAGAAGGAAGAAGAATGGTGACATAAGGCTTTGCATAGATTATCGCAAGCTGAATATGCAGACCATCAAAGATGCCTATGCCTTACCCAACTTGGAGGAAACCTTTTCCGCACTTCGAGATTCAAAATGGTTCTCAGTGCTCAACCTTAAATCTGGGTATTACCAGATTGAACTGGAAGAGAAGGACAAACTCAAGACTGCTTTCGTTTCCCCATTGGGCTTTTGGGAGTTCAATAGGATGCCACCGGGCATCACCAACGCACCAAGCACATTCCAAATGCTGATGGAAAAGTGCATGGGCAACATCAACCTATCGGAAGTGTTCTTAGACGATCTGATTGTCTTCTCAGATACACTTGAAGAGCATGAAAGATGTCTTCATGTTCTGGGACGTTTGAAAGACTATGGCCTAAAGCTTTCGTTGGATAAATGCAAGTTTTTCCAGACGTCAGTGAAATATCTTGGTCACATTTTCTCGAAAGATGGGGTGGAGACAGATCCCCAAAAGATAGAAGCCATTAAGACCTGACCAAGTCCACGGAACCTGAAAGAGTTACATTCCTTTCTGGGTTTCTCCGGTTATTACCGGCGATTTATTAAAGACTATGCGAAATTGTGAAGCCATTAAATAAACTGACTGTGGGGTACCCTTCTCTTCAGAAAAGCTGCAAGGTGAAAAGTAAGGAAGAAAACTACCTTGACCCCAAAGAGCCCTTTGGAGGGCGATGGACAGACGACTGCCAGCAAGCATTCGAGACACTCATTGTAAAACTCACCAAGGCCCCAGTATTTGCAGATCCTGGATTGACGTATGTTCTACATACAGATGCAAGCACTACTGGACTAGGTGCAGCGCTCTATCAAGAGCAAGACGGAGCTTTGCGAGTAATTGCATATGCCAGTCGAGGGTTATCAAGAAGCGAGGCCAGGTGTCCTGCCCACAAGCTGGAATTCCTAGCCCTGAAGTGGGCAATTACCGAGAAGTTTTGCGACTACCTTTATGGGAGTAGTTTCAAGGTGATCACAGACAGCAACCCCCTTACTTACATTTTAACCTCAGCGAAGTTGGATGCAACCAGCTATAGGTGGTTGTCTGCCTTGTCTACTTTCTCCTTTACCCTCTATTATCGCCCTGGGAAGAGCAATCTTGATGTGGATGCGCTCTCTAGACAAACTCATGGTCTGGTGAATTATTCAACATCCCAAAAGGAACAAGATCATATATGTCAGCTTACCTTGTATCACTCACCTGAAGCAGCAAATTCCACCCTGGTTTCCGCTGACGCATTCCAAGCAGTCTGCGATAAGCTTTTATATCAAGCTGATGCAAGCAGCTGTCTTACCCTCGTTGAGTCACTCTCTATGTGCCCAAAAGCAATTCCTGAAGAGTATGAGAAGATAGGAGGATCTTCAGTTGTTTCCTGTATGTCAGAACAGGAGTTAAGAGTAAAACAAAGAAATGATCCAGCATTGCGAGAAGTAATAATTCAGTTGGAATCGGGAGACGCTGTCTTGCTTGCACTGAGACATGATGTTCAAGAGCTTCTCTTCCTGTTAAGAGAATGGAGAAAACTTGAGTTGAAGGATGGCATTCTCTATCGTAAAATAACTCTTAGAGACTGCGTAATTTACCAACTTGTCCTTCCTCCTGATTTGAGAGCCCTAGCAATGGAAAGTCCGCATGTCAACATGGGTCATATGGAAATAGATCGGACTCTTGATCTCATCCGGTCACGATTCTATTGGCCCAGGATGGCTGCTGATGTTGAGAACAAAGTCAAGACCTGTGGTCGCTGTGTATGTAGAATGACCTTGCCAGAAAGGGCAGCACCTCTAGTGAACTTCGAAGTCACCCGGCCACTAGAGTTGGTGTACATGGATTTCTTGTCTCTGGAACCTGACAGTAGCAACAGCAAAGATATTCTGGTAATAACTGACTTCTTCACCAAGTATGCGGTCGCAGTCCCCACCCCAAATCAGAAAGCCAGAACAGTCGCCAAGAGTTTGTGGGAAAACTTCATAGTTCATTATGGCATGCCTGAAAAGCTTCACAGCGACCAAGGACCCGACTTTGAGTCCAAGTCAATCAAAGAACTCTGTGAGATTTTAGGTATTAAAAAGGTCAGAACCACACCGTACCATCCAAGGGGTAACCCAGTTGAGCATTTTAATCGTACACTGTTAGGAATGCTGGGTACCTTGAAAGCTCAAGAGAAAGCTCATTGGAAAGATTTTGTAAAACCACTGGTGCATGCTTATAACTGCACAAAGCATGAGACAACCGGGTACACACCGTACAAACTTATGTTCGAACGCCAACCAAGACTGCCAGTGGACTTGATTTTCCATACCTCCGTGAACCGTGACAGTCCCAAATTTCATTCACAGTACATGCAATCATTGAAAACCCAACTTCAAGAGAGCTACAAACTAGCTCAGAAGAATGCAGCTAAAACCGCTGTGAGAAATAAAGTCAGTTTTGATTGCCGAGTGACTGAGTCAACTCTTGAAGATGGTGACCGTGTGTTAGTCAGAAATGTAAGGTTACGCGGGAAACACAAGCTGGCGGATAGGTGGGATTCTGTGGTACATGTTGTGGTGAGTCGTGCCGGTGAGCTACCCATCTATACAGTGAGACCTAAAAGACAAGAAGGTCCCCTATAAACACTGCACATTGATTTACTGCTACCTTGTGGGTTTTTGTCTTCACATGATGATAGTGATGATTCTGATGTAGTGAAACCTAGGAAGAAGCGGGCAACTAGGCAAAGCGAAGATGTAGAAAATGAGGAATGTCCAGAGAACTACCAAAGCTCTGATGAAGATGACTACATACCCCAGATTTCTGATGTGTCAGCTCTTACCTCAGAGAAGTTAATCCGGGAGTACAATGTTGTAAGAAGGGCTGTAGATGTTCCTCTTAACTCTGATCCTGCAAGTCGGAACTTACTTGACTTAGAGTCTGTATCAACCGATGCTTCTGATACTGTGAATGCAGGAGATGTTCCAAGAAGGCAGGATCCACCTGTAGTAGAATACTTACCTGGTACAGAAAACTCACCTGATACCCAGTACTTACTTGAAGTTGAGTCTTCCTCCGGTAACAAGGAACCTGTAAAGGAAACCCTGAAATAAATAAACCACTTACTTCAAGTAGAACAGCAGACGCATGATGGACCTGGTGGAAACAAAAAGGAAAAGGACAATGAAACGCATGCAGTACAAGTTGAGGAAACTGTACCTAATGTTCCACTGCGGAGAACCAGATTGGAGTCAGCTGAACCTGATGAACCTGAGGAAGAAACGGATCAAGATGAAAGTGAGGATAAAGGTCATCTAAGAAGGTCTAAAAGGGTAAAGCAGAAGTCTAAAAGGCTAACTTACCCATAGTTGGGGAACCCGATGATATCCATCATTCAATCCTTGATTCAGGGTTTGAACACTGCTTTTGTTGAGTCACTTGCAGAACAACCCAGATCAATTAGACACTCCAAACCCTAAAAAGCCTTGTTACAGCCATGCAAATGGGCTTCCATAGTCTCAAGGGGGGAGGGTGTAACCCAGGTCAGAAATGAGCTGACAAAAAATAGTGATAATAAAAAAAAAAATGGATATAATTTGCAATAATTATGCAGTGCTTAGCGTAAATGAGTACACCCCCTTTGAAAAGTAACAGTTTAAACATTATCTCAATGAACACAAAAACATTTTCCAAAATGTTGACAAGACTAAGTTTTATACAACATCTGTTTAACTTATAACATTAAAGTAAGGTTAATAATATAACTTAGAGAACAAAATTGTCAGTTTTAATCAAATTAGGGTGATGCAAAAATGAGTACACCCCACTGAAAGTCTCTGGAGCAAAGCTAAATTTTAGACTACAAATGTCTATTTTAATAAGAATTCAACCACAGGTGAGTCTAATTATTCATTACACAGGTGTTCAGCAGACAGTAAAAGGGTGTTACTTAAAGAAAACCCCTTCACATTTCATGCTGTCAGCAATGGCACCACATGGAAGAGAAATGTCACAAGACCTGAGAAAGAAAATAATTTCTTTACACAAGAAAGGTGAAGGCTACAAGAAGATCAGCAAAGCTTTACTTATCAGTCAGAATACTGTAGCAAAAGTGGTACAAACATTTAAAAAAATGGAACTGCAACCATCTCACAGAGACATCCAGGTCGTCCACGGAAGTTAACACCTCGTCAGGAGCGTCTTCTGATGAGAAGGGTTGAAGAAAATCAACATCCAAGTTCACTGCAGTTATCTAAAGAAGTAGAAAGCCAAACTGGAGTGACTATTTTCCCGTGACACAATACGGCGTACACTGCAGAGGAATGGCATGCATGGGTGCCGTCCACGAAAGAAGCCTCTCCTAAAGCCCAGGCACAAAAAAGCCCACCTAGAGTTTGCCAGGGCCCATGCTGACAAAGATGAAGACTACTGGGACTCTATACTCTGGAGTGATGAGACCAAGATAAATGTTTTTGGAACTGATGGCTTCAAAACTGTATGGCGTCGCAAAGGTGAGGAATACAAAGAAAAATGCATGGTGCCTACAGTGAAACATGGTGGTGGCAGTGTCCTTATGTGGGGCTGCATGAGTGCTGCTGGTGTCGGGGAGCTGCATTTCATTGATGGCATCATGAATTCACAAATGTACTGCTCTATACTGAAAGAGAAGATGCAACCATCACTCCGTGCCCTTGGTCGCCGTGCACTTTTACAACATGACAATGATCCTAAACACACATCTAAGGCCACTGTTGGATTTCTGAAAAAGAACAGGGTGAAAGTGATTCAGTGGCCAAGTATGTCTCCTGATCTGAACCCAATCGAACACCTATGGGGAATTCTGAAGAGACAAGTTGAGCATCACTCTCCATCCAGCATCCAATCTCTAAAAGAGGTCATTCTTGAAGAATGGAAAAAGATAAATCTGGCAAAATGTCGCCAACTTGTTCATTCCATGCCTAGAAGCCATACAAAGTACTAGATTTAATAGTTTTTGTTGTGGGGTATACTCATTTTTGCATCACCCTAATTTGAGTAAAACTGAAAAAAAAATCTAAATCTAAGTTATATTATTAACCTTACTTTCATGTTATAAGTTAAACAGATGTTATATAAAACTTAGTCTTGTCAACATTTTGGAAAATGTTTGTGTTCATTGAGATATTGTTTAAAATGTTACTTTTCAAAGGGGGTGTACTCATTTACGCTGAGTACTGTATTTTCAATAATAAAAACAAGGTTCAAGGTTCAAAGTTCTTTTATTCGTCACATACTCAATTATACAGGATATAATCAGTAGTGAAATGTAAATTAGGACAGGTCTGCTCAGTTGGACAGTGCAAAAAAAAAGGACACAACACAAGAGAATATATATAAATATAGGTAAGAATAAAATAAAAATAAAGAAAAAATAAGGGGTAAAATGCGCAATGAAATAAAATGTGCAATACAGTATACTGTGGACTTAATAAATAATAATATAAACAGGGATGTGCAAGAAGAATGTGCAAACAGCAAGAAGAATGTGCAAACAGCAAGAAGAACGTGCAAACATTGGTTGTACCGGGTATGTACACATTAAATTGAGTCATGTAAATGTTATGAGACCGAGTTTGAGTTTAGGAGCCTGATGGCCTGAGGGAAGAAGCTCCTCCTCAGTCTCTCAGTTTTTGCTCCTGAAGCGCTTTCCAGATGGCAGTAAAATGAAAAGATGGTTACCGGGGTGATTTGAGTCCTTGGTTATTTTAGCAGCTCTGCTTTTGCAGCGTTTGAGGTAGATGTCCAGCAGAGAGGGGAGAGCAGACCCTGAGATGCGCTCAGCTAAGCGCACGACTCTCTGCAGAGCTTTGCAGTCCTGGTTTGTGGCGTTACTATACCACACTGAGATGCACTGAGTCAATACACTTTCTATGGCCCCTGAATATAACGTTTTCAGGATTGCTGGTGAGACCCTGAATTTCCTCAGCTGTCGCAGATGGTACAGTCTTTGCCTGGCTTTCTTGACCTGTGTTTGAATGTGTGCAGTCCAAGTCAGGTCCTCGGAGATGTTTACACCGAGGTACTTGAAGCTGCTCACTCTCTCCACAGGGGTCCCACTGATCATAAGAGGAGTGTAGGGCCAATGCTGTCTCTTCCTGAAGTCCACATTCAGCTCTTTAGTTTTGCTCACGTTCAGAGAGAGACAGTTGTCCTGGCACCATGATGTAAGTCTCTCTATCTCATCCAAGTATGCGGTCTCATCATTGTAGGAGATGAGGCCCAGAACCACAGTATCATCAGCAAATTTAACAATAGAGGTGGAGCTGTGAGAGGACACACAGTCATGTGTGTAGAGAAAGTAGAGTAGGCGACTCAGGACACAGCCCTGTGGGGCTCCTACATTCAGGGTGATGGAGTTGGAGGTGAACTGGCCCATTTTCACCACTTGTGGTCTGCCGGTGAGGAAGTCTTGAATCCAGTCACAGAGTGAAGTGTTAAGGCCGAGGTCTGAGAGTTTGACAGCTAGCTTTGTGGGGACTATAGTATTGAAAGCTGAGCTACAGTCAATGAATATCAGCCTGACATAGTTGCCATTTTTGCTGACAATGTGTGAGAGGGACGAATGCAGGACCTGAGAGATGGCATCGTCAGAAGAGCTGTTTGGGCGGTAGGCAAATTGAAGAGGGTCCAAAGTAACAGGGATGGAGGAGCAAATGTGTTTCTTTAAAGTCTCTCAAAAACCTTCATGACTGTTGATGTGAGGGCAACTGGGCGATAGTCATTCGGGCAAGAGGGTTTACTGTTCTTAGGCACAGGGATGATGGCAGATTTTTTAAAGGGGGTGGGAACCACAGAGTTAGCGAGGGACTCATTGAAGATGGATGTAAACAAACCAGCAAGCTGATCAGCGCAGGACCTCAGAACGCGGCCAGTAATCCCTTCACGTCCGGCTGCTTTCCTGACGTTCACTCTCTTTAGTTCCCTCCGAACCTCGTCCTTCGACACAGTGATTACATGATCATCGCTGCTCTGTCTGCTGCTTCCTGACGCGCTGATCGGCAGAGTCACACTGCCGCCATTACATTCGAAGCGGCCGTAGAAGGTGTTTAGCTCTTCGGCCAGCAACGGATCTGCTCTCACCTCTGCGGAGGAGTTATTTCCAGAGGAACAGATGGTCTTCAGTCCCTGCCACATGCGTCGAGAGTCATTGAGCTGAAAATGTGACTCAATTCTCTCCCTGTATCAGAGTTTGGCAGCTCTAACTGCCCGTCAGAGAGCATAGCACAATGCTTTGTACTCGCTCATGTTTCCTGACAAAAGACCGGCATTGTATGCGGCAGTGCGATGGTTAACCGCATCACGGATTGTTCTGTCCACCCACGGTTTTTGATTAGAGAATGTCCTTATTGTTACCGTTTCAGTGGCTTGTTCGGTTAGCGTGTTGACAAAGCTTAACGCTACATCCGTGAACTCACTGACGTCAGATGAACTCACCCGGAACATGTCCCAGTCGACGTCATCAAGAGCCGCCTGTAGCATAGCTTCAGAGTGGGAGGACCAGCGCGTCACTTCCCTCTCCACCGGGGGTTCCTGAACGATCCTTTGTTTATATTCCGGTGTGAGGAATATGGCGGCATGGTCCGATTTGCCAAAAGCCGGCAGGGACCGAGCTTTGTAGGCATTTTTGCAATGATCCAGTGTATTCGGTCCTCTAGTATGACAGGATACATGTTGATGAAAGTTCGGCATGACCTTCTTGAGGTTGGCTTTGTTAAAGTCCCCGGCGATGATAGAGGCAGCGTCAGGGCACACACTCCACCACCTTTGGTTTTTCCGGCCTCGGCTGTTCTGTCCATCCGTAAAACAGAAAAGTTATCAGACGGCCTTACAGGCGTGTCTGGGACCGACGGCGTGAGCGTTTCAAACAAACTGAAACGCTTGATATGATGGGTATTCAAAGTTATTCTGCTGTGTTGTAAACTTTAAAAAATAATTAAAATAACCATAAAAACTAAAGCAAGACTGTTGTCAAAAGACGTGCTGTGTATGACGTCACTAATATGAGACGCATAGTTGCAAAGAGAGAGCACGCGCTTCACAGGTCGCGAGTGTTATCATTGCAGATTAAAAGAGCAATGATCGATGGTAATGAAGCAGATGATATGTGATTGTAAACCCTGGAGATCCAATGTGGTTGATTAGTTGTTTTGAGATGGTCAGGTTTTTTTGAGAGACTGAGTTAACCTGTGATCCTGAGATGACGAGCCTCCCAGCTAAAGAACCGTGAGAGAGACATATTGAAGAAAATCCTGCAACTCAAGCAGTGCCTTATCCATTATCGCAAGTGGAATTCATCCGTTCCTAGTGGTATTTCTCAACAAATTACCTTAACACTGATCATCACACTAACTGATTTATTTTGCACAATTGAACAATTTGCACTACACAAGGAGTACTACACTTGTGCTCACTGGATTCATTGTTTGGATTCAAAGGACAGAGTTTTTCCCAAGTTCACATTTATTCTATGTACTGAGAACTTTTCATATACTGAACTTGACTTGTACTATTTTAGCTGTTATTTTAGAGTGATTTATTGTAATTATTTTGTGGTGGGTCAGAGGTTCGAACTCAAACCAGTAACCTAATAAGCAAAGCTCCTAAGAATCTATAAAAAGGTTAGAGAAAAAAAAGTAAATCAATCAATAAGAAGGAAACAAATAAAAAATAAATTCAAAAATTGAAGTTAAATATCAAAAGAGCTCTAACTTAGTTTCAAACAAAAAGAAGAGAAAGAAAAGAGATAATTGTCTTGGTGTTATTTCAATTGATTTATTTTATTGAAATTTAATTTAATATATTCATTCAATTCAACTTTTATTCAAAGTAAAAGACAACTTCAATAATATTCTTGGTCTGTCTGTTTTGTTAATGTGGTTTACTTAAATTGTTGCCCACCTGTAGCGAACCTAGCACCTTGACTGGTCCATTACAGTGTATCTTCTCATACAGATTGATACATAGAGAAAAATCATAGTAACTATTTGTGCATAGGGTTACATTAACACTGGACTTCAAGCAACGTGGGCTATGAGCTTCTCCAACCTTCCTCCAGACTCTAGGACCTTGGTTTCCAAATGAAATACAAAACTTGCTCTCATTTGAAAAGAGGACTTTGGACCACTGGGCAACAGTCCAGTTCTTCTTCTCCTTAGCCCAGGTAAGACGCCTCTGACGACAACTGTAGCCAAATTCCTTGACACGTCTGTGTGTGGTGGCTCTTGATGCCTTGACCCCAGCCTCAGTCTATTCCTTGTGACGTTCACCCAAATTATTGAGTGGATTTTGCTGGACAATCCTCATAAGGCAGCGGTTCTCTCGGTTGTTTGTGCATCTTTTTCTTCTACACTTTTTCCTTCTACTCAACTTTCTGTTACCATTGCTTGGATACAGCACTCTGTGAACACCCAGCTTCTTTGGCAATGACCCAGAGAGCGAGTTCTGACCTTTACTTTGAAATAGTGACACATATAAAATCATGAAAAATCAGCAAAAATCTCCATTCATTTTCATTTCAAGTGTTCAAAAGATAACATTCATTATTTTTTTTTTTAAAAGGTCTAAAAGTTTTTCGAATATAAAGAAAAAACAATAGGTTCTAAATTTTTGGTTCAGCATGAACTATAACGTATAACTTTAACGTGCATCCAGGGTTCTTGTTGCAAGTCTTTTATGTGTTATGTTATGTGTTTTTTTAGAGGTTGAATTTAAAACCAAATACTGCCATACTACCCTTAATACTTCTGAATGTGATGTATATGTCATAAATATTGAGAAAAGTAAGGAAAAACGTGTTTCAGATCACTCAAACCATAAATGTGTAACGAATCTCAGTACGGAGACAAGGATTCACGAAACAAAGGACTTTAATATGACACAGGTAGACAGGGAGCTCAGGCAAGGAAGACACTCAGGAAGACAATGAAGGACCGACAAACACTGACTGAATGGACTGGGGCTTATAAAGACAGGCCAATTACGCTAAATGACGAGACACACCTGGATCATATGAACACAATCAGACTGGGGAAACTGGGCCACAGGGAACACATGGGGAGCAAAACACAAACAAAACAGTCCACAACGCTGACATATCACCCCCCTCCCAGAAGGAGTGTCCTCGCACCATAGAAACAAAGGGGAGGGGTGGGCGGGAACTACGGGGTGGCTCAGAAGGAGGACGAAACCCCTGGCGGGGGCCGGCAAACCGAGTCCATGGGGATGACAAAGGAGGGAGGAGCCAGGGAAGAGACAGGACGATGACGATCTTCACCAAGTATGCGGTCACAGTCCCCACACCAATATGGTTGTGTATTCTTACTTAGTTTTTCTATTCCTTTTAGATTTATTTATGAAAATACTATTCCTTTGATTCTCCTCTTGCCCTTCATTACAGTCACCAAATCTGACACTGCATTGATATAAGACACATTACCTAATCAATATAGCTTTTTAAATCTGTGGGATTACTGCTACATATTTGAAATGACCTTACAAACTTTGAAAACGAATAATACTAAGATTTATTTACAAAAAAAATCCATCAGTTTACTTAGCAGTTGTTTCTGAACTTATATGACAGATTTTGTTTATAATTGTTATCAGTTTTAATGCTCCATGAAAAAAAATGTAATCAGCAATATCTTCAAAATGTCAAACTGCACTTTTTTTAGTAAATATATTAATTAAATCACTTTAAAAAAAAACATGGACACATTTTTTTCAGGTCCTTACGGGAAATCATGTTTCAGGTTTCTTGTTTGTATTGTTATTTACACATATAGCAAGGTGACATCAATACAAGTTGCGTTTTCATCCAAACCACCATCCTGGTCTGCATTATCCAAAAGCATTGTTGTCTAGTTATGGTCGCAAGTTCCATTGAACTCTATTGATAACAACGGAACTTGCAACCATGGTTGCTTTTGGGAAATGCACCCCTGGTTGACTGATATTTCAATGTTTAAAGAACGTATGTTGGATCAGCATTGACATTTTGAGGAAAACTGACAGCACACATGGGTGGAGACTGACATTGAACTAACATTGATTTGTAGTTGATCACAAGATTATGCAAGTGATCACAAGATCATGAAAGTGTCTATCAACACTCATGAGTGTATCGCACAATTGAAGTATATCTATGAACCATTTGCCCTGATCTTTTTCCCTCACTGCGTCTGCTCAAAAATAGCAATTAAACCATGGCAACACGCCATGTGGTATGAACGGAAGTGATGGAGGCTACATGGTTCCAGTTTTGGGGGGCCCACATATTTATTTCACATATATAATGTGAGCAATCAAGTTGCAGCTTGACGATGTACAGTGAAAATTGGTATTTAACAAAAACATTGCTGAAGTCGTACAGTGTATGCCCAGCTTAAGTGAGCAAAAACATTAGTCTTGCACTTGCCCATGTCTTGCATCAATTACTGAATGCTTGCACGACACCTTACTTTATTTCCTTTTAGTGAGAGGAATTAAGGCAGATGAGGATGAACAGTTAAAGAAATGAGAAGCATTTCTTTAACTGACCGAGACTCGTTTGTTCCTTTTCAAACTCCCCGATGGTACTAGATGGTACCCTGGTACTAGGGCGTCTATGGGTGGCTGCACCCCGAAGTTAGCGACAGAAGAAGAGATACCCCGAAAGACAACGAGAGAAACTACCACCTCGAGAAGTCTGAGCTGAGACTAGGTATGTAACAATGAAATGTCGTCCAATTGAGTACTCACTCTCTTAAACTTTACATCTTGAAATAAATAATTTGTTTGTGTTTATGCGTGTGTCTGTGAACATGATTTAGTGTGGTGAATGTAAACTGTCATAACAGGCTGCAGGAGAGCACCCTTTTAACTTCGTGGTATACAGCATGCTCAAAACATCAGTTCATAGCATTTTTTATTTACTCACATGGCATTTATCTTTTTATTAACAGGTCAAAGAAAAGGACTCACTGTAGATGAAGACTTTTTTCTGTAGGACTAAAACAGCACTTCGAACAGGTAAGATGTATTCCAAAGAATTTAACATAAATACAGGAAATTTGTGCAATAGAAGTAGGCATGTTTTTGTAACTGAGAGTAGAGTTATTAAACCAACATGACCATAAATGATTTAAGGTTTCAAAGATGTCCCGTAAGAGACCTTTGCCAGGACAAAAGCGAAACCTTTTATTTTATTTAAACAACCAGCCAAGTGAGAAAAGACAGATGGATCAACCTACAGTATACTTACAGTATTAATCAATCAAAAATCAAGGTATGTTTTTCCATTTTGTTCTTGGTGCATTTTCCATAGGTGACAGGAGCCAAAGAATTCGAGAGGCTTGCTGCCGTCGCCAAACTGGTCCTGGTGTTGCCCCATGCAAACGCAGATGCTGAAAGGGTGTTTTCAGTTGTGGAACTGAACAAAACCAAGAGAAGAAACAGCCTAGCATTGGATGGCAACCTGTCATCAATAATGACCATAAAGATGGCCAATCTGGAGCCCTGCTTCAAATGGGAGCCCCCTTCAGATATCATCAAGGCCTCCAAGAAGGCCACAGGCCAGTATAACAATGCCCACAGATCATAGACAAGGACTTTACCCAGTTTCTGATCTGCATCTGATACTGATTATGCCTCATTTTTTGTTATTTTTGTAATGCATTCATCTGTTTTATTGCTTGAAAAGGGTGTACTGTTTAAGCACTTTATTTGTTGCACTTTATTTGTTTCTGATGGACCATGTGGTGGGAGACTTTGAATGAAGAATAATGTCCCTCCCTAACTAATCTTGTGTCGTTTTTGGCTGAATATTAATCATCAAGTGCTCTTAAGAATACAATTATTCACAACATATGCTAGGTTTCAGTTAAGAATTAGTTTAATACCATTCTAATCAAAATATCAATCAACCTACCTAGGTCAAATCTTAAACACTGGTCTATGAATAAGGCTTTATTGTGGTACATAGGCAGTCATTTAGGCACAGCAATAGTTTTCTGGTTGAATGTTCAGCTCATGTCTAGAAGGTCCTACAAGTCATTATGCCGAACATTATGCACATCTTTAGCAGACCACCCAAAAATCCACTAGAATGCAGGAAGTCACATCTACTTAATCCAAAGTTTCCTGGGGGTGGACCTTCAGCTATGTCTGCTTCACAGAATGTAACCAATATTGTCCATCTCCAGTAGGCTGCCCCTATCAACGGCTTTGGGCCTCCCCACAAACTACCAGAATGCAGGGTACAACATCAAATTAATTCCAATTCTCTGATATCTGAGCCACCAACTTGTGAGGCTGCATGCGCAGCATAATTTTGATCACCCCTGACAAAATCTCACTCCAAGGTTTTGTGAAAAGTTGGCAGGTATGCTGTGTGCCATGTGCTTTGATGTATGATATGACCAGCATACTCTGTGATGCGACCCTTTCCGCCCTCCCCTCTGTCCCAAACACATATGTAAATAACATATATTATATAGGTGATTAACACGATAAACTTCAGCCAAGTTTTCAATATGTGTATACGAATTTAAAATGTATGTGTTATTCTCACATTTTGTATGAGGAATATTCATTTTGCCATCTAACATAAGGCTTAGAGTTGCATATGCTAGATTGAATATATTACATAAATCTTTTGTGTATCAGTCTGTAAAATTAATTAATCAGAAGTGGGGGTTCAAATGGAACTCTGGGCTCTGGAAAATAGAAAGGACTCACTATTCTATTGCACTGTAGCCATGTGTTTATGTATGCAATGTTGTTTTTTGTATTAAAGTGCGTCTATTGTATTGTTTGCTTAGTAGACTAATTACCGATGTAATTGTAAGAAACACGCTGTGAGATCCAAGACAAATTTTGGAAATAATTCCAACAACAATTGGATTGAATAATTGAATTTAAAAAGTAATATTAAAGCTAACAAATGCCCTCGTTTTATTAATTTAACAGACATTTGACTTTTGGTCAAAACTTGTGGAAGTGATGTGCATTTTATTTTTTCACATGGTGATTGTGAAACGCATCACTTACATGATTTTATGGTGAAATTTGTTACTTTTAATGTTAATCGGGTCAATTTCTATCAAGAACAATGCACTGTGACTTTAATGCGGCACAGCAAAAATAGACTCGGCGAAACGATCGCGGCACTGCTGCTCACGCGACGCTCCTGCTTGACGCTAACGCGCTGCTCCTGCTAGCGGTGTGAATGCACTCATTTGTTAACATGCACGCCGAGAAAAATACGCGCTGCTTACGCTCCGCTCACGCTTGCGGTGGGAAACGGGCTAGTTGAATTGATATGGTAATGTCATTCTTTCTTTTTTTCAAAGGAAAAGAGACTGATATAAGCCAGATTTTTACAACTTAAATCGTTAGACCACTTGCATAATGACATCAGTCTCCTCAAACAAACAGTTTTTGGTCCAACCTGTACATTTCTCAGATTTTTTTTTTATCATTGATTGCTCTTAACTGTGTTTAAATAATACAATGACTCAAGTAGCCCACTGGAAAGGTGTTGTTTGTATGTTGTTGCAATGTTGCTTTAAAAATATTATTTGGTATCAACAAAGTCTACTGACGATTCAGTAATTTCACCATTGTTTTGCTAAAATTTTAGTAAGCATATTGTTTCAACATTAACTGAGCGAGCGAAAGTGATGTTGAAACGGCATCATTTTGTAATGTTAATTCAGTACAATTAGCATTGATGCATCAATATTGACTAAACATTGTTTCAGTGGTTGCTTGCAATCTGGGGATTCTATGTACACAGTATGCACTGCCCTTACCAAAATGAAGTATACTTCAAGTTTATTTGATTAAGTATACTTCAGTAAAGTTCAAATATATTTATAAGGATACTGTATGTAGTCAGTATACAAATATCAGTGTACTTGTAAGTGTACTATTTTAACTCATTTTCAATACTCAAATAAGTTTATCTTGGTCTCATCAGACCACAGGACATGGTTCCAGTAATCCATGTCCTTAGTCTGCTTGTCTTCAGCAAACTGTTGCAGGCTTCTTTGTGCATCATCTTTAGAATAGGCTTCCTTCTGGGAGGACAGCCATGCAGACCAATTTGATGCAGTGTGCGGCGTTTGGTCTGAGCACTGACAGGCTGGCCCCCCACCCCTACAACCTCTGCAGCAATGATGGCAGCACTCATACGTCTATTTCCCAAACGCAACCTCTGGATATGACGCTGAGCACGTGCACTCAACTTTTTTGGTTGACCATGGCGAGGCCTGTTCTGACTGGAACCTGTCCTGTTAACCCTTTACGATTCCTGTAAAATTAGCCTAAAACGCCTAAAAAAGGCATACCCAAAGTACATTGCATGCTGTTCTTGGGCCATTTGGATGATATGCATGGTGTTGTGTTGGTCTCCTTTGAAAGGTGACACTCTGAGGTTTGTTTCTCAACAGTCAGAATCAATTTAAGTCTTACTGATATTGAGTAATAGCACTTTGAATACACTAAAAAAAGAAATAAATAATTCCGCCTGCATTTTTTTTGTAAATAGAAGCCTGCAGATGACTATAGCTGGGAGTTATGAACTGTAAAATACATTGGGATCATAGAATGAATCCTTACCAAGCCAAATTTCGCATTTGATAATGAAAGGTTACACTAAGAGCTATTCAATTTCTCATCCGGATTCAGTGTCAATAATTGCTCACACATAGTAACTGAAGCATAAACACATTATTGTGACATTTATTTATAGAATCCAAAATGTGTACACTTTTAAAATGACATTTATATTTATAATTTATAATCTAAATACATTTTTTTCCTATATTTCTATTTCTGTACATAGTACATTATTTAATTTGTGGGTTTTTTCTTATATTGGTGTTATATTGCATCCCTACTGTGTTTTTTCCTATGTTTTTCTGTACTATCATGCATGTCTGCATTATGTCAACAAAAAGTGGTCTGATATAAACACAATGATTGTACATGCTGTGTTTATTGTATCTTGAAATCACAAGAATCCCAGCTTTCCATGGATATATGACATGTCCAACCTTTTTTTTTTGTCTTTTGCGACTTTACCCTGTCAACACTAGGCGTCCCGCCGGCGGTACGCTGGATTCTTAAAGGGTTTTAAACCGCTGTATGGTTTTGGCCACTGTGCTGCAGCTCAGTTTCAGGGTCTTGGCAATCTTCTTATAGCCTATGCCATCTTTATTTAGAGCAACAATTCTTTTTTTTCAGATCCTCAAATAATTATTTCCCATGAGGTGCTATGTTGAATATCCAGTGACCAGTATGAGAGAGTAAACACCAAATTTAACACACCTGCTCAAAGTGTAATTTCTTCAGTGTTGTCACATGAAAATATGTAATAAAATATTTATAAAAATGTGAGGGGTGTACTCACTTCTGTCAGATACTGTAGACTAAAAGTATACATTCTTATTTTTTTGTTTAAAAGAAGTATACTAATAGCACACTTGAATAAATGTGTTTTCCCTAAGGGTGTGCATGGCTATTCATAATACAATTACATAAAATAACATACATGTTCTTGTTCCCATATGTCTGGTTACTTTTTCCCTGCTGTAAAGCCTAGCACAACATGAATTCCCATGAAGGTCCAATCTAGTTAATTCTATCATGAATGCTGTTCATTAGCACCATTTTTAGGTGGTGCTGGTTGACATAGGATATTTTTGCTGGTTAAAGCTATCCTGTAGCTCAAATAGTAACACTTTGCACTAGCAAAGGGTCTAGGCAGTGCATGAGCTGATAAAATGTATAATACAAAATGTACCTTAAAAGTTAGGGGTCAGTACATAAAAAAGTAATACCTTTATACAGCAAGGATGCATTGAATTGAATAAAAGTGACAGTTTTAATGTTACAAAACAATACAAAAAATGAATAATGTTATAAAATAATGTTAAATAATAACACTGAAGATTGGAGTAATGACTGCTGGAAATTCATCCTTGCCATCAGAGGAGTACTTTGCATTTTAAATGTATAAAAATGGAAAGTGGTCATTTTAATTTGTAATAATAATTCACAATATTACAGTTTTTAAAATGTTTTTGATTAAATATTTGCATCCTTGGTGAGCAAGAGACTTCTGTCAAAACATTAAAAAACCTTACCGACCCTGAACTGTCCATGTATACCTTTAATTCAATTCAATAAGTGTCTTTAAATAAGTGTCTGACAAATACATAAATGTGAAGCTCTACAAGAAGTATACAAAACACCAACAAAATATATGGTGTTTGCTGTGAATTCATTAAAGAACTGTTAATTGTTACATTTTGTAGGCATGCAAGTATAATATAAATACAAGCAAGTGAGCATTTATCACATAACCTCTAAGAACCAATATCAAAGCTCTCAGAATGATTATAACATCACTCATATCGGTATCTCTTGTCTATACATCCACATAGTAGTCCAGCACTGGTCTGAGGTCAGCTGTACCTGTTGATCTGCACACCAAAGGTCCAAGGCTCTCTCTCACTCATCAAGGCAGCAATCAAAGTGCTCCCCTGGCTCCGACTGTGGCAGACGCTATGCTGAATAAGGGCTAAGGGTTCACAGGGAAAGACAAATCACTACCAGATGAGAGCAGGGGGCTTTACATTGCATTTCCTTTCTTGTTTGCTCAGAGGGAGGCTAAGTGCTCTGCCACGTTTTAAGTAATCATAAAAACCATACAGCGCAGAGTAAAAGTATGTTAATGCATGCCAACTCTTGACCAATATCACAGAGACAGATGCAAAAACATGGGGACGATATTGATTGGTTTGACGAGTAAAAATTAAGGCTGTCAGTTTAACGCGTCAACTTAATTAATTTGTTATGAAAATTAGTTATGGGCGACCTACTACTGACAGAGTTTCAAACACATACACTTGTTTTACATTTACGAGCTCTGGGATTCCTGATGAATCTCAAAAGGAGCTCAGAGTCAGTGGATGTTATATCTGCGTCGCCGGACAGACTCAAAGCACGACAGGGGCAGAGGATTATCGCAGTTGTCTGGCTCAGTTTCGGCTGAGAAGGCGAGCTAATTTTTCTTTCGATAATTGAGGTTGCTTGGGCACATGGCTTCGATAGCAGTAGTATGACTTGGTCTTCTCTTTATGCAGGGGTTCCGGCACTGGACGCAGTATACTGCTCAACATTTAAAACAGACATGTGTCGATGGCGCCGATGTACATCAGGCACTGATCCCCTGGGAAACCCCAGTCTCTTGAATCCCCTGGGCATGTGTAGTAGTAACAACATCATGCATCACGACATGGACGAGGAACATGGACGAGGAAGAGTGTCAAATAAACATTTTGGAGTAGTTCTCCTGGTGCTGAAACACTCAGCCCAGCACGGCAAAAGTCAGAATAAAAAATATGTGGCTTTGTACATAATTGGCAAGGGAGCATTTGCTCTCTTCCCCTGCTACAATTGGCACGGATGCTATGGGGCAGACATGTGGTCCCCCATGTTGTGATGTTTCCACACTAAGTAATGGCACAGATCTGGGCTCGGGTTCCGCAGAACCAGTGTGGATCTTTTTGCATCTGCAGAAAAACATGCACTGCCCATTTCTTTTCTTGAATATGGACAGGAAAGCCCCACGTGGGGGTGGATGCCTTGTCGCTTGTATAGTCCAATGGCCCTGCTGTACGCATTCCCGCTCAGGGACACCATGGACAGGGTGCGGGGTCTGTCACTGATTTTGGTGGCTCCTCGCTGGCCAGCAAATACATGGCATGTGAGCATTATGACATTGCTTTGTGAGGACATTGTGGTGTCTTTTTCCCCATGCAATGACCTGCTGTCCCAGGCAGGAGGCAGACTATGCAATCTTTTCTGGAACTGTGGTTTCTAGGGACTGCCTATTGAGAGGGAGAATCTGATAGATCTGTTTGATCTGACAAAAATGCCTGCAATGCGAAGATTGTTTCGTTGAAGTAGCGCATATTTAAAGCTTGGTGCGGGCAAGGCTCGTTATTGCCATGTCAGTGCCCAATTCAGGGGCTACCGATTTTCTGAAGGATAGTCATTCCCGTTCCACACTGGAAGTTTACTGGACAGTGGTTTGTCTTGTCTTGAGGGCATTGCATTGAGACTGTTGCGCCAAAGCGCACACCTGCTTGCCTTCAGGTTCCTTAAAGGGCCGGGTATTCTTAATTTTTTAAGCTCTGCTTCGTCTCACGCAAGGTCAAGAGCGTGAGCTTTTCAAAGAATACTTCTTTGGCGGGGGGAAAGGGAAGACGCGTTTGTCAACACAGTCACAAAAGTTGGGCTGCACGCGGACCCTCCTGATGATGGCAATCACGTCATACAGGCAGTGCGCAGACCATTGTGTAACTCCCACGTTCTGCTCTGTGTTAGAACGTATGCAAAGATGTTTTCAGTTCAAACACTTTGTAGTTGACTTTGTTGACACCATCACACCGATCGGGTCTCGAACCCAATATGCCGGCGCGGGAGGTGGGCACTCTACCAAGGAGGCTAAAGGCTACAGCCTCTTCAAAACAACGTCGAAACATCGACTTGTCAACTCGTAAGTACGACGTCCCAGGATGACTTGAACACAGCATATGATCATCTACATCTTGAATAATATTACTAAAAGTTTTGCACCTACAGCACACATTACAGCACACATTACATACATTGATGCAGAAACGCTGATGTTCTAAATGTCTAAAGTATATAGAGATAAACTCATTATAAGCTCCTTGATTTCGTGTAGCAACTTAAAATATAGCATAATCTGCATGCATAATATACTATAGAACAATTTATTAAAATTTCTCTATACAAATTATTTTGCATTGGTATTTTGTTAAGATTTATATTTGGCGGTTTTACATTTATTATGCCACTACAGCTCAAAACTAAAAAGAGAAGTGGAAAGGGAAATTGGATCGAGAAACGTGCACAGTGCTGCATGTTGGCGTGCTGTCCACATGGCTATCAGTGACGACAATAATTTGGAGGTTTTAATAAAATATTATTTATTGATAGATCACCAAATGGGTCAGCAAATCTTGGCTGTACGTCTTGGGCATCAGCCCGGAACTAAAATTCGATTACTTCCTGAACAGACAAGTACAATTCGTTCAGGAACATCACTATAGTGATTTAGTGATTTTCTGTATTTGCTATTCACATACGCTGATTTGATATTATAATGTCAATATGCACTGTGGCATGGCCCCATGTTATCAAATTAGCCAGCTACACGTGTTAGCCAGGTGGGGTGGCAAATGATAGGCAGAATTAGTAAACATGCTTGTTTTTTTCTTTCTAATAAAATATATTGCTATGCATTTAAAATTAGTTTAATATACTATGTCCATAAAAAAAAGTTTAAGAACATTTAAATTTTTTTATAATTTCAATCAAACACTGGTGACACAGCCACTTATGTCTATGTCATTTTGAAGTAATGTTAATATAACACCACAGACTTTATATTACAAGTTATTACAGGCTCTGTGGTGTTGCCAGAAAAGACAGTAACACCACAGAGATCAACACCACAGACAAATTATCCTAAATCCATACTTTTCTAAAATTAAGGCTGCCATCACGATGATTTCAAGATCAGGGGACATTTTGGAAATATTAATAAGTATATTTTCTATCAATTTTGTATTAAAATATGCCAGATCTGCAAGTTATCAACATAACACCACAAACACTAATAAAGTGTGAAACATGAAATTGTCAGAAATGTAGCTAACTTTAAGAAATTTTTTTCTTAAATATGACAAAATATGTATTTTTTAAAACAATTAAACAATGTTAAATAAAATATATTTTCACAATATAACCACTGTATTTGTGTTAAAAATATATTGTTGCAATTACATTCCATGATACCTCTCTGAGGTATGGCGGGAACATCCATATTTAGTTACAAATGCAATCTCTAAAACTCAATTAAATATGTATTTTAAAACAAAAAAATGTAACTATTAACAGTGCACAAATTGTGTTTAACCTACAGAATACAAACATGCAAACATTTTACTTAAAACTGATCACACCCAAAAGCATCAGAGCCAGTTACATTCAGTCATTCATAAGTGTGTTCAGTTCAGTCTTACAATGTTTCAGCTAGTGTTTAAGTGTGTCCCTGGCTTTAGTGCCCTATTTATGATTTGTTATACTTCATAAAACAGATCAATACTAGACTATATTACCAAGTCGGGATCATATTTCAGTAACTATACAAGTATGTTTTGTGGAAGCATGGATGCATGATTTGTTTCATATTTGGTTAAACTAAGTTATTTTCACCTGTTAGGTTGTTTGCAACTGATTGCAATTGCATTTTGTTATCTGTGTTTCAGGATGTGTCAAGTCTTTCCAAGGAGACAAAGAAATCGAAGTTAAGAGTCGAAAAGGAGTCTCCAAAACAACACCAGAAGCAGAATGTATCTGATTGAAATATTTGTGTCAAATGCCAACTCCAAACTGAAAATAAATCAAATTAAATAAGGAAACTGAATTTTAGAAATACTTTGAAGGAAATAGATTACATTCTACATGTTTGTGATATTACTGACAAACATTAGAGAACTTTTAGGTAACAGTTAACACACTAAACTATCAGAATGATTTTAACACAATGAAATGACAATGGTCTTACATGGTGAGCTCACATTATGAGCACACAGTGAGTGTGCAGTGACTTCACACTTACTCATAATGACCACAGTAGGAGCGCACAGTGAATGTCCTGTGACCTCACAATCAGAGGCGAACCAAGATGAAGTGGGGGCCCTTCTAAAATATTATTTTGTTAATATATCTTTGTAACCTAGATATATATTTATAAAACATACAAAAAGTAGTCAAAACACATAATATAACATAAATAGTTTTTTTTTTTTAAACAATGTGCTTATTCTTTAACAAAATTGTAATCATCTTCATGGCAGAAGATACAATATCGTACAATACAATCTTGAAGATACTGAACAATCTTCATATTTACAGTAACGGATTGTCACCTTAAAAATGGTGCTTACGAGCCTTGTATGTCCTCCATATTCAAAGACCTTCATATGGACTGGGGTATCTTCTGTCTGAGGCAGTGATGATAGGGACTTAAGCAATACTCCTATAGAAATATATGGTTAGCATCTTAATTTATTATTTATTATTAGTTTATCAACTATCTACGTTAACTAATTTAATAAAAGGGTTGGATAATGCAAGTAAATATATTGATATAGTAAGTAACACTATATCTGACACTGAACTTACCATTTTCACTGTTAGGAGAAGGGACTGGGGAATCTGGTGGTGAGTAACAGGAACTTAAGTGATGCTCCTGCAAGCAGAAATATATGATTATCATTTTAATTTAATTTAAAGTTTATTAACTATTAGTTCATTGTTTGTTGACAACTAAGTATGTTTACTCAACGAATTTAATGTAGAAGAGCTAAACAAATAATGTCAACTAAGTAAATACAATTATATTTATTTATATTGTTTCGTGAGTTCCCCACTGGCAGCAAGACACAGTACCGAAACTTGCCAAGTGGTGATTTGCGCGTCTTTCCTGGTACCACCTATTCTATTGCAGCCTACATTAATACCTGCTAGTTGCTATACAATACATGCTGCTATAATAAGTGCAACCCTAGCTAACCTGTTTTCCAGTAACACTATAAGTAATTGGACTAGTATTTCATATAGCAAATAATTAAACGAAAATAAGCTGGAATTAACAACAAACACATTTGTTTGTCATATAATTATCAAAAGAAGTCAATCTTATCTCCATCACTTAACTTACCGCTGTCATGTTTCCTCTTTTCCTCCTTTTCTTGATTTTTCCGCTTTTGGCTGCCAGATGGATAAGTCCTTTTCGTTTTTAATATAGCCTGGTAAATGCGCGAGTAAGTTTGGAGTTTGGCAGTTTGGAAACGGCGGCCGCATCACGAGGAAAAAGAAAACACATCCGGCATAACGCGAGAGGGATGCAGATATATTGCTCCATGTTACGTGTATATTATTAATAATGACATTTCCGATTGTTCAAATGGTCAGCTGTCGGGGGGCCCCGTAGGCAATTGCCTGCCTTGCCTGCCCCATTGCTACGCCTCTGCTCACAATGAACAGTGAGTGTGCAGTGACCTCACAATGACCACAGTATGAGCGCACAGTGAATGTCTTGTGACCTCACAATGAACAGTGAGTGTGCTGTGACCTCACAATGACACAGTATGAGCGCACAGTGAGTGTGTAGTGACCTCATATTTTGACCATAGTATGAGCACACAGTAAGTGTGCTGTGTGGTTACATTTTTAGCTCACTGTGACCCACA
This sequence comes from Gymnocypris eckloni scoliostomus, assembly GCA_027564155.1. NCBI lineage: Eukaryota > Metazoa > Chordata > Actinopteri > Cypriniformes > Cyprinidae > Gymnocypris > Gymnocypris eckloni. Next base: position 22,187,557 of record CM050422.1, on the reverse strand, counting down.
CATTGTGGCCACATCATGAGAATCATGTAAGCTCATGGTGACATCAATGTAAGATAAAATTGTTGACTGGGTACATCAGCAATATAACTTACAATAGTGAAAGATGTCTTCCCTAAGGTAGAGTGAATGTTTTCCTGCTTTGCTGGAATTTGGGCTCATGCACAATAAGTTGTTTGCATTTGCCCAAACTGATTTGGCAAAATCAAAATGCGGATAGTTAAAGATAATTGCCGTTAGCTTGAGTCCCGCTTGCTGTGAAGTGGGGGCAGTGGGTTGAGGATTCCACTTGCAGATACGGGACAAACTGCATTCCGTATAGCTTTCATACGGGCTTCTTTGATGCTTTAAATCTGGGGCGATTCCATATTATATGGAACCCCTGCTGAAAAAAAACTGCTAAAACCAGCCTACACTGGTTGTCCGGTCTTATGTGATTTAAGCTACAAGCAGCTAGCTTTTAGCTGGTTATTCTAGCTGTTCTCCCAGCCTAACAAGCTAAAGAGGTGGCCAACCCCCCTCTTAAATCAGCCTGCTGACCAGCTATGACCAGCTAAGAACAGGATGGATGATCAGCTAAAACCAGCTTAGGCTGGTTTTATCAAAATTGACTTACAATTGAGGAATACAATAAGCGATACATTATAAAGAGGCAAACAGTCACAGGAAGTGCTTGTAATACAACATTTCAGTCATTGTTCAGAGCAAAAACTAGCTAGACAGGGAGAGGTTAAGAAAAGAGAGCAAAGGTGTTTTTTTTTATGAAGAAAAAGAAGCAGATGTCAAGTGAAGGCAGAAGAGATGAGTTTTAAGGTGTCGCTTCAAAATTGTCAGGGACTCAGCATTCCAGATAGGGGTGGGAAGTTCATTCCACCAGCCAGGAATGGTGAATGAAAACGTTCTGGAAAGTGATTTTGTGCCTCTCTGTGATGGCACCATGAGGCGTCGCTCACTCGCACATCTCAGGCTTCTGGAGGGGATGTAGATTGTCATCAGTGAGTGGAAGTAGGAGGGAGCTGAGCCTGTGGCTGTTCTATATGCAAGCATCAGTGTCTTGAACTTGATGCGAGCTGCAACCTGGAGCCAGTGCAGGGAAACAAAGAGAGGTGTGACATTGGCCTCTTGGGTTCGCTGAAGACCAATCGTGCTGCAGCATGCTGAATCATCTGTTAAGGTTTGATTGTGCATGATGGAAGTCCAGGAAGAAGAGCATTGCAGTAGTCCAGTCTAGAAATGACAAGGGCCTGGACAAGAAGTTGTGCAGCGTGCCGTGTAAGGAAGGGCCTGAGCTTTCTGATGTTTTGCAATGCAAACCTGCAGGATTGAGCACTTTTTGCAATGTGGTCTTTGAAAGTGAGCTGGTCATCGAAAATTACCCCAAGATTTCTGACTGAGCTTGATGGGGGTAATTGTTGCTGAATCTATCTGGATGGTAAAATCATGTTGTAGATTTGGAGTGGCAGGGAAGACAAGAAGCTCAGTCTTTGCCAGGTTGAGCTGTAGGTGATGTATTTTGATCCATGCCGAGATGTCCGCCTGGCAGCCAGAGTGCAGCTACCATTGGATCTTCTGGTCAAAATGAGAGATAGAGGTGTGTGTCATCAGCATAGCAATGGTAAGAGATAACATGTGCTTGTATGATGGGACTTGTATGATGAGAAGAGGAGTGGTCCAAGAATTGATCCCTGAGGAACCCCAGTGACCAGTTGATGCGCTCTGGATTCCTCCCCTCCCCAGGCCACCTTGAAGGACCTGCCAGTGAGATAGGATTCAAACCAGCGAAGTTGAATCCCTGTGATGCCCAGTGATGAGAGGGTGGACAGGAGGATCTGATGATTAACAATGTCCAAAGCAGTAGATAGATCCAACAGAATGATAATCGATGATTTGGAATCAGCTTTTGCAATCCACAAGGCTTCAGTGACTGAGAGTAGTGCCATCTCAGTTGAATGTCCAAATAAAAAGATTGGGGCTGCAATGAGTGCAGGCAGCCTAAGGACAACAGCATATTTCAACCCCAGTGGCATGACAACATCAGCCCATGCTCGCAGACAAAAAAAACAGACCAGCCCACTGGGAATTCACCCGGTATTACCGTTTAGCCAATACGGGCCTGCTAAGGGCTCATTCACATGATGCCAAAGCTTTTCCTATCCATAATTTTTTTCATTGTTCTTTCGTAAACACAGTGTCATCTCAAAAAAATACCTGCGTAAACATGAAACCACTGAAGCCGACTCAAAACGATGTAGTATACATGCCAGACCAATATGTGGCATTGTAATTTTGCCACAGAGATACACTAAAAATGGAGAAGAGGACTGGGAGCATGCGCTTAAGCCTTGCACGCTGTATACAAACCAAACACAACAACAAGAAAAGCTAGTAAACCCAAGTAGTCAAAACTGTTTGGCCCGATAATGGCCCAGATCTGGCAGGCCGGAAGAAATAACTCGGCCCGGTTACGGTTGCCAGACTCGGCATGGACATTGGACGAATGACGCCCCAGAATCGGCCCAGATACACTGGCCCGAGTCCGGCTGCCAAAACTGCCGGCATTGGGCCACAATCACACCGACGAGAAATGAAACACTTCAAGTACTGGTCCGAGTCTGGGTACGGAAACTGAGCCAACTTAGCCAGTACTGGCCTGAGTCTAGGTACTTAAACTGAGCCAACACCACCAGCATTGGGCTACAATCACACAGACAAGAAATTAAACACTTAGCCAGTATCGGCTTGAGTCTTGGTACTGAAACTGAGCCGATACCACCAGCATTGGGCCAAAATCACACCAACAAAAAATTAAACACTTAGCCAGTACTGCCTTGAGTCTGGGTACTGAAACTGAGCCCACACCACCAGCATTGGGCCACAGTCACACAGACAAGAGATGAAAAACTTAGCCAGTACTGGCTTGAGTCTGGATACTGAAACTGAGCCGACACCACCAGCATTGGGCCACAGTCACACAGACAAGCGATGAAAAACTTAGCCAATACTGGCTTGAGTCTGGGTACTGAAACTGAGCCGACACCACCAGCATTGGGCCACAATCACACCGACAAGAAATTGAAACACTTAGCCAGTACTGGCTTGAGTCTGGGTACTGAAACTGAGCCAACACCACCAGCACTGGGCCAAAATCACACAGACAAGAAATGAAACACTTAGCCAGTACTGGCTTGAGTCTGGGTACTGAAACATGATTGATCTTCATTGAACTGGCTGGACGATTTCCTGCTCTAAAATCTCCTTATCTCAGGAGATTTCTAAAAACCAGGAGAAATTTGAGAAGAACATCTGGGATGTATTCAATAACTCCTGTTGGTTCTTATCACTTAACCATAATTCAACCGAAACAGGACAAAATAGCTCTCTATCTGGAAATGGTCCGGGATGACCGTTTAGCGCATAATTCAATAATGGAAGACTGTTTTACGATCAGACGTCTGAGCTAAGAAGCTCTGCAGATGCACACCCAAAGTTACTTCCTGACCCCAGACACCTCCCGTTTCTCTTTTGCATTCCAAGGGAATGCGTGCTCTCTCTCATTCTTGAGCAGACAAATAACGAGCAAACTGTTATGGACTTTATGGTAAAAGACTATTAATAATTCCTGCTGATATTAAAGCAATATACTCAAGCGACAATATATAATAAGGTTGTATTTTATGTCTTCTATAAGCATGATGTGTTATTTCTAATCTTTAATCTGAACCCTTTTTATGTTTTAGTAGGAAAAGATATGAATGTGTGTGAAATATGTTTATCATGAATGGTCATGATAAATGCAACAATTTGGTGTGAACTGTATGTCGATTCTCAGCATCGATGAGTGATGAATACTTTTCTAAGTTATTAGTGGTATTTTCCTTTATGTGATAAATTGACTATCAGATAATGTAGGCATGGAAAGAAGCCGTGCGGGCGGGGCTCCGCCCCACAAGAACAATCTGATTGGGACAGCCGCCCATGGGTGGACCCAAATCGGGCCGTTTAAAATGGACACAAAAGCTTTGTTCATTAGCTTTTTTCTCTCGCTCGCTGCTCGCTGGAACTTCGGGTTCCTCATTTGATCATGCTCGATCACCGCCTTTACCATCAGGCTGACGAACCTAAAGAACTCAAATACTTCGACAAAGGTCTCACTGAAGAACTTTAATGCCTGAAGCCATAAGAACTCTAAAACAAGCTCCTCAACAGCGTCATCACGTCAAAAAGGAACCAGGCAACTGCCAATCACAAGAGGGTTTCCCCAGTGACATCACGCAACCAGCAGCTGGAGGTTTCCAGGAAAACACCAGATCAGCTGACAACTCAACTGAAAGCAAACAAATCTCTATTGTTGCTGGTGAATTGATCTGTATGCAGTAAAGATAGCGAAGTCTCTGCTGTGATCTTCCTCTGGTAAAGTTACGAGATAGCAAAGAGTGTTAGCCTTAAAACTCTCTTCAAACTGCAAAACTCCTTATGTGTGTGCGTATGTTTATGTGTGTATATGTGTTTTAGTACGTTTAACATAGTATTGTAGAGTAAAAGTTAGCAAATAAACCTTGTTTTAATTATAAAGAATGATGTCTTGGGCTGTGTGATTTTCAAGTTTTAAACTATTTTCCAAAGATCGCGTTACCTAGCTCAAAATTTGATAAAGTACTATATTGTTTGTTTTATCATTGGCCACGAAGCAAGATAAACAAAATTATTAAAGATATACTGATGTTAATGGTTGCTGGATGAGTCGTTAATAAAGTATAAATCACAAGTTAAAGATTAACTTAACTTAACTTAACTTAAATCAAAGCAACATTGAATCTTTAATAAATGATTCGCCAAAGCTGAAATAATAGCTTCATAAATGTATTACAGAATGGTGGAGAATAAAAGCTGGCATTAGTTTGATTTGAAAATTCATATCACATTCATAAGAGTCAATTTGTGTATTGTTCTATTTTATCTGGAAAAATAGATTAGATACATAGAAACAGCGTTTGTTTGTAATACTGTGTTCTTGTGGCACACGGTGCGTTTTGAATGAAAGACAGTTCAACGCGAGTTGTTGTTAAGAAGAAAATGAACTGCAGTAAATAATTCATATTTTTCTATTAAGACAAAATTAAGTAGCTCTAAAAGCGCATGAGAGACAAATGAGCGGATTCCTCATTTCTCTCTTTCAGGCCTTCATAGTATGATTTGTTAAGCGTGTGTTCCACTTCAAAACTCATCTATGCTATCAAATCTCCCGGCTTGAGAACATTAACTTAGCTAACTAATGATCCTTTGCCACTTTTTGATTCACTACGCGAGTGAGCACAAGACGCGCGGCGCTCACAGAAGGAGTGGCCAAACGCGGTTGGGGAGAATTATGAGATTGGTCAAGTTAAATTGTTTTCCATGTGTGTTGTCTGTCTTAACAGGCAAATATCAGCATAAGGTCCGCTGAGGCCTCAAGAATTTATAATAATTAATCCTTAGATTAATTTATCTCATCCTAAACGAGTGAGATTGTCAGTGCTATAAAAGATAAGAATCTAAATATTGCTTCTTGGTTTTTAAGTGTGAGACACCCTCGGAGCTCCAGTTATGTGCTGAAACTGCATAACTCACATCTTGGTGTGTGTCACCATACTGAGAGCTCAACCAGAAAGTCTTCAGAGACTCTTTCCGGAAAATGTACTAGTGCGCAGGCCTAGTCCAAGCACCATTTTGAGCTGTTGTAAACAAATAGCATAGCAGAAACAAAGCTAACTGAAGCTAATGAGCTTGCATTGGAACCTATGCAGAGCTATTAGCATTGAAGACTAGCGGTTAGCATGTGGTTGCATTTTCTGGGTTGAATGCAGTGTGTTTTGAAATGTAAGTGACTGAACCAGTTACTTTTGAACTTTGACCCACACTGACACTTGCTACCTCATTTCTTTCCTTTTCAACCTTATTCAGTATGCTTCTCTCTCTCTCCCTCTTCTCCCATTTAAAAGGACTGTAAAAAATGCCTTGTTAATAAACTGTCAGAGTGCTTACGATCTCACAGGTGGTTTTAGTAAACACTTGTTTAAGGTTTTTATTTTTAGCGGGTATTAGTTTAATAGCTGTTGGTTTTTATTAGAAATTAAGTCGGTACCTCCTCATTACGGTGATTAATTAAATTATAACTGCTCTCCTGATTTTAAAGACATCAGTGTATAAGTTGCTAATGTTAGGAATTTGAAATTGTTAATTTAATGTCATAATTAATTACAAATTTGTAATTAATTTCATTTCATAAAATAATTTCAGTTCCAGATTCCACGTAGCAACAATAGCCTCTGATTAATCATTAGCGCGCTTATAATTAGACAAAAACATTAAGATCTTAATCATTATCAAGAGGGCCAGAAATGTTTTATTTCATTCACAAGTAATTAGGGTGGCACAGATTAATTTGGTCTGATGATGTTAATGATACAAGGAGGAATGAGTAACTTGTTATGCTAGGGATCTGAAATTATTGATTTGGAATCTGTAATTTAATTGCATAATTAATTTTGAATTTGAAAATTCTAATTATATGTAATAATTAATTACAGTTCCTGTTTACATATTGCAAAAATATCAAATCAAATCAAATCAAATCACTTTTATTGTCACATCACCACAGCACAAGTGCCTTGGTGAGTGAAATTCTTAAGAGCGTGCTCCAGACAGTGCAAAAAAAACAAAACAAAACAATTTACATATGGACAGTACATATTTACAGACTATACAGAAGACAATGTGCAAAATACACATACATATAGTCAGTACACATAGTGTACTATAAAGACATACTTAGTTATCAACTACACATTATACACCGTATATACACATCTACATTATGTACACTATCTATACATTATGTAGTCTATACATAGTAATAATGTGAAGGTGCAACAGATTATAAATTAACAGCAGATTGGTTGAGCAGCAGATAGTTGTGCAAGGTGCAACAGATTATGCATATGCAGTGTCGTGGATGTGCATTGTATGGTGTCCAGTGATAGCAGATAGGTTGTGTTAGTGCAGTGTGTGCGTCAGGCGCGGAGCTGTGGGCGGGCCTGGACGGGCCTGGGCCCGCCCACATTGACAGCTGGCCCACCCAATCAGAAATAAAAAAATAAAATAAAATACTACTCTGTATTGTTAAACATGGATACTACTTTATGTGGTGTATTTCATCTATAACATGTTATGTTAAAAACAGTAAAATTATAAGTAAGCCTGATAACTTTAAAATGTAAGTGTGTTGGTGACGTGTTTTCATTGGTCAATGCAACATCAACGTGATGCAGCTCTATTGTAATCTGGCGCGAACCATCTATGACGGGAACAACCAACGGTTATAACGTTCGCTAGAAGTGTACGGTATCTTGATTTTTCTTAGTATGGCCAAACAAGTTACTCTCACTCATTTTTTTTTAAAAACCTCATATTGAGATTAATAATTATTTGGAGGACCAATCTGTGAATCGTAATGGAACAACCGCTGGCTCTGAGAATCACAACAAGCCTTTTTAATTATTTATTTAATGTGTATTTTATCATTTATTTACTTTTCACTTGGTAGATCTCGGTGAGTTTTCTCCCAGACTAAGATTAATGTCAGACTCAGAAGTCAAAACGGGCGCTTTTACATTTGGTTTCGAAACTCTTCCACATCGTCTTGTCTGTGTCACTTCACTCTTCTTGTCAGTCATCTCTCTTCACGTGATAAATGAAATCTGATCTGTGATGTAGAGGTCTGCGCGGGACTATTTTAGGTTTTATTCCATGCGCACCGCTCCGAAATATTCAGTTTGTTCACATTTCTGCTGAAAGAAAAGAGCTAGGCTAACAAATAAAAGTTTAGTCTGCACAAAAGTGTATTTATTTTATTTTGTCTTGTCAAGAGTCTTGAATTTATTGACTGATAAATGTCAATAACATTTTGCTGCCAACACGGAATAAAGTTTCACAGAGAGGAAAAAGTTATACAAAAATTGTAATCCCTATTATAATTTGTTTTGTCAGGATATAATTCGTTTATGCTAACATTCAGCCTACAACACAATAGGAAAAAAATGTAGGTTTAGCCTAATAGCTATTTTATTCTTGTCAAAACACTAAATTCATTTAACATCTTGCTATTAACACAGTGAAAAGTGCAGCAGAGAAAAAATAAATAAATTCGACACAGTCTGTCATTTAAAATGATAGGATAAGCATAATACAAAAAAAGGAAAGAGAATTGCATGTCCTTCAAGGACAGCGGAGTAATAAATCTGGTCGGGACAGCCGCGGCAGACCTAGACTGCTGTGATGCAAGACTCTCGTTCGTTCGGTGCGTTGCATTTAGCAGCCCCGTTCAGTTTTAATTTTAGTGTCCTCTATCTGAACGAATTTATTTTTATTACTATAAAAACAATCTAAACAAAGGTGTGGGAGGGTGCCACGGTGAGCGAGTGACATAATGGTGTTGCGGCTTAACACCAGTATAACCGTCATCACGTCTATCGCGGCAAGCCTACTTCACTCTGTTATTTATTTACTTTATAACAGTAAATAAATATCGGTTCTGAATATCGGTTATCGGTACATAAACGTATAAATAATCGGTATCGGTTATAAAAAATCAATATCGGTCGATCACTACTGGAAAGTATTTACAAGAACAATATTTAATCTCAGCTTCATCACAACAAACAAAAAATGTGAACGAGTAGAAAGCACGTAAAAAAATTGAAATTCAAAATACACTGTTTAAATCCTGTTTGATCACTGCAGAGCACCGTATGTAAGATGTACACTTTTATTACTGAAATGCTGGAAAGTATTTCCAAGAACACTATTTCATCGCAGCTCCACCTCAGTGAACAAACAAGGGTAAAGTCAACACATACAAATTTGAAATAGTTATCATGGCAGCAATATATGATACAATTTAAAAATATGTAGGTTAGGCTATTATAGGCTATTATAGTTTGGATTCTTTTTTATAATATCCCATGAGTCCTAATAAATGCACTTTCAACTATTTCTGAAGCGCTTCTTTTATAAAGAACACCGCTTTCTCACATGGAGCCCCTGCGAGAGAATAATTGATTCTCGAGCCATCGATATCAACCAATTCAGCACCATCACTCGGACAGCACCGGGTAACGTCGCACGTAAGAAGGTATATTTTAAGCTGCTTCCTAATGTATGGTTCGGGGAACACGCCTAGAAATGGTATCAGTTAAGTTAACCTTAAGAGTCTTCGTAGCGCGCTAAGAGACAACGTTATCGGGAAACCCAGCCTTGATTTCGGAACACCCATAGATTCAGGCCCACCTCGACTTAATCCAGGCCCACCCATCTGTCACGTTCTGCATCCGCCACTACTGTGCGTGTAGTCCAGTTGAACTGTGTTAAAGTGCAGTGCATGGCATGTTGTGTGAGTGGGAGTGTGATGTAGGTGAGTTACTTCTGACTGTTCATTAGCCTGATAGCCTGGGGGAAAAAGCTATCCCTCAGTCGGCTAGTGCGGGATCGGATGCTGCGGAAGCGTCGCCCTGAGGGCAACAGAGAGCAGTCTGTGGGACGGGTGGCTGGGTCTTTGATAATCCTCCGGGCTTTCCTTGTACACCGCCTGGTGTAGAAATCCTGGAGGAGGAAGCTCACCTCCAAGAATGTGGCGGGCAGTTCGCACGACCCTTTGCAGAGCCTGCGGTTGCCAGCAGTGCTGTTTCCAAACCAGGCGGTGATACAGCCGGTCAGGATGCTCTCCACGGTGCAGGTGTAGAAGGACCTGAGGATTCTGGGGCTCGTTCCAAACTTCCTCAGCCGTCTCAGGAAGAAGAGATGCTGATGTGCCTTCTTCAGCACTGCATCTGTGTGAGCAGACCATGTGAGATCCTCGGTGATGTGAAGCGAGGAACTTAAAGCTGCTCACCCGCTCCACAGGTGTCTTGTCGATGGTGATGGGTGTGTGTTCTCTGCTCTGTCTCCTGTAATCCACCACCAGCTCCTTGGTCTTGTCGATGTTGAGTGAGAGGTGGTTCTCCTGACACCATTTAGTCAGGGTACTCACCTCCTCTCTGTAGGCCGTCTCATCGTTGTCGGTGATCAGGCCTATCACCGTTGTGTCATCGGCAAATTTGACGATGACATTGGAGCTGTGTGTTGCTGTACAGTCGTGTGTGTACAGGGAGTACAGGAGTGGGCTGAGGACGCAGCCTTGAGGAGCACCAGTGTTGAGGATCAGGGGAGATGATGTGTTGTTGCCCATTCTGACCACCTGACTTCTGCCTGTCAGGAAGTCCAGGATCCAGCTGCACAGAGATCTGTTCAGATCTTCGCAACCAGTGTGGCCGGCACTATGGTGTTAAATGCCGAACTATAATCCACGAACAGCATCCTCACATAGGTGTTCTTATTTTCCAGGTGGGAGAGAGCAGTGTGTAGGGTGAAGGCAATAGCATCGTCTGTGGAACGGTTACTGCGGTATGCAAATTGTAGTGGGTCCAGTGAAGCCGGCAGCACAGAGCAGATGTGTTCTCTGACGAGCTTCTCAAAACACTTGCTGAAGATGGGGGTCAGAGCAACGGGCCTCCAGTCATTCAAGCATGTGATTTTATTTTTCTTCGGTATGGGCACAATGGTGGATTTTTTGAAGCATGCGGGAACCACAGACAGAGAGAGGGACAGATTGAAAATATCTGTAAAAACCCCGGCTAGCTGGAAAGCGCATGCTTGGTATACCATCTGGGCCTACGGCTTTACGGATGTTCACCCGTTTGAAGGATCGGGTTACATCCGAGACAGAAAGCGTCAGTGGACTCACCTTGTAAGGCCCGGCTCGATCGACCCAATGACGGCAGTCGTTCAGCGGGTGAAGGGCTTTGCGTATTACAGTCTTTCCTTTTCACGACACAACAAGAACATTAAAATGGAACACTTCTTATTATATATTTTGTCTCGTTATTTCATCTGACTCCATAAAATGAAAAGGTTTTAATGATATCTGTGCATCATTAAAATATGAACGAATGATTGGTTATTCTTATCAGCTCTTTTTTAATACTTTACCCATCCAGATGTAGGGAAGCTATATCGCTCAGAGGCCCTGTTTTCCACAGGTCTCACGGACACAATCTCGTCAGGCCCGGTCATCAGTCAGAGGTAAATTATGGTTATGTATCTAAGATTTGCCGTAAATTCACACGTACACAATCAGAGACATCGAATAACCCCCATGGAGTCCCCTCAGAACTTGAGTTCAATAGTTTTCTTCAGTAAAGGTTTTGGCCACTATCAGATATGTTAGCAGATCAATATGCTACACTTAATAGCTTTAGATTGGTCAAAACCTGGTTTAAAGTAACATTAAATCAAAAGTCAGAGGTATGGGCGTGCCGAGTTCAGTTTGATCAGGCGGCGTTATTGCGTCCTGAATGGAATTAACCCGTCCCCACATCCAAGTAACACTTAAAAGATGCGGATATTAGCCGTGCTAAAACTGGCGCGGGCTTATAAGAATAGAATTAATTCTAATTAATAGAGAAAGCAATCTTTAGAGGATAGAATCAAAGCGTTACAATTTATTGACCAGGTAATCGAAGCAATAATTCAACATTCCAATGTTACAAGAATAGAATCATCAGTTAACCATAACATAACAATAATTCAGGAATTGAAGAATTTGTAGAAATTACTTCCTGGCAATGAAAATTACACACAGCGATTTGTGCGGGCAGTCAAACCTACAGACTCCCAGAACTTTGTGTCCCTTTCCCTTATATACCCAGATAATTCAATAGACCCACCAAATGGTGGTATCTTGTCATTATAATTAGTCTTTAGAATTTTGCAACCAAAAGGTTCCTGATATCCTGTGGCAGGGAATTCTTATTTACATACAGGAGGTGTTTTGAATAGGATATCAGGGGGAGGGCACATCCCCAAACTGTACACTATACTTCTCAGATTTTAGAACTTCTTTTAGCTTTTCATTATGATTGGGAGAATGAGACCATTTTACCAGGCGCACTGAGACATTTCAAAAGATATCAAACATGTATGGTTACTTTTTTGTACACATTACATTGCATGGATTTTTCAGTGAATTTTGGGTGATGAGGGGAGGGGGAAATGATGAGACCGTCAGTACAGGGTGTGGACCCCCCAGTGTGCTGCGTCCTGGATGTTACTGTTACATATGCAAGAGACAGTTTTGTGGATTGCCAGGCTGGGCCTTTTGTCCTCTCGAGGGGGGGGGGCCCAGATCTCCTGGCACCAGGCTTACAGTTCCTTCCTCTGGCACTGTTTTGGGCCACACATGGGGTTCCTTGCAGTGTCACTTCAGCCGTTGTAAGGTGGGCAGTCTTAAGGGGCTGAGGGTTAGGATAGTGTTGGTGGATGCTTTTACTGATCTGATGAGGTGTCGGAAATAGCAACATTGGAATAGCGTGAAGGAGAAGATGAATGCGCTTCCAACTGCGCAACCTCGAAGTACCCAGTCCCACCAGGTATATGCAATCTGTGCCGATCGGGTAGATGAGCTAGACAGAATCTGTGCAGTCTTTCGCGCCGAGTTTGTCTCCACTTGCGCTTGAGAAAGGTGGTACTCTGTTAGGAGGATGACGTTCTGTACCAGGTCCATCGTGTCGATCAAGGCTTGTGTTCCGTGTTCATAAAAGGTGTCGTCCCACCATGGGGAGACCTCTGCGTCCTTTGGCATCCTTCCGAGGATGTCGATCTGGCCCATAGAAAAGTCCTCTGTCACTTCCAAACAAAATGAGTGATCGGCAGGACAGGTCAGTCCTCCATATGTGAACGAATTCATCTCACTGATGACACACCACTGTGTATGAGACACCTGGATAGCATTTGAATGGCCATGCAAAGATTCAACATTTATGAGTTTGTTATCATTGGGAGAGAAAGGTTGTAATGTGTTACATGTACAGACAACATAACTGTGAGTTTCATGACAACAAGTGCGACTGGTAAATAAGGTCTCAGTACCCTTCAACGTCATATATCCAGTGAGGTGATCCCATTTAATTACCTGATCTTTAACTACCATGCCAATGGATCGAATATTAGTGGAATTTGGATAAACTTGATCTGGGTGGATTAAAGGAAAAGTGGCAAAAAATCCAATACAACCAATACATTCGTTTCCAGTATACATCATAATTGTGGATATTAATTCTGAATACTTTACATTTTTCATTTTTTCTGAAGAGAACCATCTATGTAAATCTAAAACCTCAATTAAATCGTTCAAAACATGTCTCGGGGTCTTGTGAAGGCGAAGATCTAAAATTTCCTGTCTTGTTGCAGTGAATAAATCTTGTGCATATGATCTGCAGGCTAAGTCACGTTCGATGGTGCGGGTCTGATTGAACAATGTGTGGCTGATCGTTAGAAGCGCCTGCGCCTCGGAGCGAACCGCTTTGATAATATCATTGCTATTGGTGATGTGTTGGAAACCAGTGGCCATCTGATCTGTCAACCATGTAGAGAATTGAGATTGTTTGGTTATTTTATAAGTGTTGGCTGCTGAATTAATTGATCCGAACAGGCCGGCTATACTGCTGAGCAGGTCTCGTTTTGAGCGAGCAGGTGGAATTTGGGCGGCAAGTCTGTCTTTGTAATCAGAAATTAAATCATCGATTCATGACTGTAGCCATGCATATGACTCATCATTAGTATTACAATGTTTTGTATAGGCAGAGAGTATATTGGAAATGTTATAAGTTACATGTGTCATTACCAAATTTACATCATGTAATAAAGTCTTGTTGATGTTTCCTCTAATCAGTCCACCAGGAGGAATTGAGTGCAATTCTGGACACCTTTTGGGTTTAGTGTATCCACAGGTGGTCAAATTAAAACAGTACTTAACAGTCCATGAACAGTTGTGTGGATTGGTGAAATTGTCTATGCTATCACGAACATTCCCGACACAATACATTCCTTCCTTTCGGTTGGTCCAGACAAAAGTTTTTGGTTTTGGCTCGTTAGGTGTGTCTGACGTGAGATCGTACATTAGTTGATGAATCTCATATGTGTGTCATTATGTGTTTCTGTATGTGTGCACCTATATGTTGCAGGTTCCAAATTTTTAACATAGTAGCACAATTTTGGGTCTATGCCATTGTTTTTGTTTTCGTGTAGTGTGTACATGTTACCTATTGTGTCACCTGGATCTATTTTAAGTTGATACCAGGCGGTGAGGTTGTGCATGAATTTTGGTGCTCTAGTGTGTCCTGACATGTTTCTTGTAGGTGGGTGGGTGTTACCTGAACTACAACAAATTTGTGGTGTGCAATTTGGATCCGGTACTAATCCGGGAGGCCATGTAAATGTCTCTTTTGGTGTGACTGTGATTTTTTGTGTGGATGGCCCCTTGGAGTATTTCCACCCACCTCCACATTTCAGGTTGTGTGTGAGTGAAATCCTTTGGCCCAGTCGGATGCGTGGGCCCAGACACTTTCCTTTCATCTGGTCTCCATGGGATCGCTGCAGTCGACCTGGGAGGCAAGAGGAGAAGACAGTGACATTTATTTATTCTGAGTACTTTTGTATGATTTGCACTGAGACATGTGGTACCATCGCAGTTTCCCTTTTACGGTTGTGGCCACACAGCTGTTGCATATAACTTTAACTTCATATGGGCCATGCCATCGGGGTGTGAATGCACCTTGCTTCACAAAAGCATTACCATTACCATGTCTCCTTCTGAGAATTTCACCTCAGAGGTTGGGTTGAATTGTGTATTCGTTAAATCTGATTGCTGTTGTTTCAGGGCAGCGTGTGCATGTAGCACTTCCAACCTCTCGTAATTGCTTGAGCACAGACTGTTGAGTTGCAACCACGAGGGGCCCCAGGTCTGCTGGGGCAATTTCTGGGTCTATGGGCAGCTTCATGACTCTTCCAGTCATGAGTTCAAATGGACTGATACCTGTGGCTTTTGAGGAGTTGCCCGCAGTATTGTTAGGACTGTGGGTGGGGCATCAATCCATTGGTTTTGTGTTGTGCTACCTGTTTCGATATGCTTTCTTTTATTGTGCGGTTGGCACGTTCCACCATGCCTGAGCTTTGCGGTCGATACGGTATGTGAAACCTTTGTTTGATGTTCAGCATCTGGCATATTTGTTTCATCACCTGACCTGTGAAGTGTGTGCCCTGGTCAGATTCAATTTGGATTGGTGCTCCCCAGAGTGGGAGGATTTGGTTCGCTACTACTCGTGCCACTGTGTTTGCACTGTTATTTGCGGGTGGGGATCGCTTGACCCATTTGGAAAATTTGTCAATTATTACAAGGCAATAACGATATCCCCTTTGGCACTAGGTAGTGGGCCTATGAAATCAATTGGAGTAACTCCCAAGGTCCCTTGGGTGGCTCTGGTCTACACAGTTTTATGCGGCCAGGCTTGCCTTGGTTAATGGTGGCACATACGATGCATGTGTCACACCATCTTCTGAATGTCTGATGCCATTTGTGGCCACCAGAAGTTCTTTTGGATCAGCTGCTGTGTTTTGGGAGCTGATACGTGTGCATAATCGTGGTACAACTTTATCACTGGTTTCTGTAGGGCTTCTGGAACAATGTATTTATCGTCTCTTAAAATCATGCCTTCAGTGACCTTGACTAGTTGGTCCTGCTGCAGGTGCGGTGTCAGCTCTCCATCAGAACTCCATAGTTCTTGTTGGTACTGTTTCAAGTCAATAGGAATAGTTTGAATCGCACTCACGGCAGGAACAACCAGTCTGTCAGGCTTCCATTCATCTCCCTTTTGTGCTGCTAATTTGGCTAATTGATCTGCGATGTTGTTGTTTTTCTCATTTTCATCTGGATTTTTGATGATGTCTTGCGCACTTTAACGACGGAGAGTGAGGAATCGCGTGCTCTAATCTCCTGCCAAATCGAAGTTATGATGTTAAAATGTTTGATCGGCGTTCCGGCAGGCGTGAGAATTTTCTCAACTGCCACTGTGCCATGAAATCATGGACTGTACCAAATGCGTATCTACTATCTGTGTATACACACAGCGGCTCGTGATGTGATCTGATTGCTTCAAGTAATGCAATAAGTTCAGCTTCTTGCGCAGATGTGTTTCCGGATAGTTTGATTAGCAATTGGTTGTGTCTGAATTGGGAGAGTGAGGAGCCACACCGCACATCCTGTATGGAATTTGCCATCATGCCAGTACCGGGAGCCATCAATGTACACCTGTGTCTGGTTTGGAAGTTCTTGGTCATGAACTGGGCTCTGTGCTTCCTGTTTCGTTTGGCATGTGTGTGGGTGGCCCTCAACATCTCCCAATAAATGAGGCAATATTCGATCGTTAACAGTTGTGATGTCGCGTGCTTGTATGTCTGCTAGCCATCTTGCTAACCTTTGAGACGACACACCTTTTATTCGGCCCTGCAACAGCATTTGTACTGGCGTGTGCACTGTATGCACAACGATAGGTTGAAAACCTACAATTGGTTCAGTTGCTGTCAACATCCAGTGAACCGCCAGCACGTGCTGAGTGCATGGGTCGAATCCTTGTTCGATCGTGGATTTTTTTCGGCTGTAATATGCGATTGGACGCAATTTTCCCCCATGGTCCTGAGCTAAAACGCCACTTAGTGTGTTTTCGTTCGCGTCCACTTGTAAGTGGAAGGATTTTTTGGGGTTGGGCAGACCGAGCGCGGGAGCACAGCACAAGTTTTCTTTTAGACTCGTAAAAGCTTTATCGTGTTCCTCTGTCCATTCGAGGACGTCGGAGGGTTTTGATTTTCCTTTTAAGAGGGAATATAATGGCGTGACGGCGTTTGCAAAGTCTGGTATGAAATCTCTTAAGTAGTTTGCTGTTCCCAGCACTTTCTGTAATGAGTTTAGCGTGTGCGGTCGGGGCAATTCAGCGATGCATTTCCGCCTATCATCTGTTAATGCTCGATAGCTTTGCGTGTCGTGTAACCCAAGTACTGAACCTCGGTTTGAGCAATTTGGGCTTTTCTTTGTTCAATTTGAAGCCAGCTTTACCGAGTGTTAACAGCACTTCGTCAACGAGCAGCAAATGATCATCAAGTGATCCCTCGGTCGCGATAAGTATATCATCAACGTAATGAATCACGTTTCCGGTCCCTGTCAGTGGATTTAGCGTGTCTTCTAATGCTCTGTGAAAAATCGCAGGACTGTTATGGAGGCCTTGTGGCATTCGTTCCCAAGTGTACTGGATTTGATTCACAGTGAAGGCCAATTTCCACTGATCGGTGCGTTTGATTGGGATGGACCAGAAACCGTTCTTTACGTCGAGCACCGTAAACCAAGTCGCTTGTGTTGAAATTTGTGATAATAACGTCGATGGATTTGCCACTATAGGTGTAGCCTTGGGCAACATTTTGTTCAGACGCTGATAATCAATACAAAGGCCATTTACCGTTCGATTTTGGTACTGGTAAGCATGGAGAATTTGTGGTCGAACTACATCGTCGGACTATACCTCTGGTTTCAAGTTGGTGTACAATTTCATGAACGGCTGACTCTGCCTCTGGTTTGATGCGGTATTGTTTTTGTGGGGGAGGGGGCTCCCCTTCAATACACACAACAAAGTCAATGAGGCCGCAGTCATGTTCATGTGTAGCCCAAATGCTATCGTGTTTGTTTACCATCTGTTGAATAGGATCTGGGGTGGATATGGACATAACGCTCGTTATTTTTTTTGGTAGGCACTGTTTTACTGTTTTCTCTGTTTTCAGCTCAATTTGCTTTTCAAAGCAGTGAATTACAAAGCCATACTTTCGCATTATGTCCATTCCCAGTCCCTTCACTGTTATTAGGTAAATACCAGAGGATTCTTCCAATACTGTCACGCCTAAATCAAGTTGAACTGGCTGTGTTTTGTCGCAATCATTATCGTATCGCCGATGCCTTGGATCGAATCGTTTCGTTGGTTAAAGGTAGTGGAATGTCTGTACAGGAGCATGCTGCGCCCGAATTCAATAAGTATGTTGGCTAACTGGCCTCCTAAATTAGCCCTTATTTTTATTCGGTTTCCACTCTTAATTATGCTCCCTATGGTAATGGAGGCCACGTATCCCTATTGGTGATGGTAATTTTCAGTCGTTCACTCGTGTTGTGGGCGCGCCATTTTGGCCCGTTTGTTTTTAAACTCATTCATGAAGTTTACGAATTGTTTCAACAGCTCAGAGTCGTCGCTAGAGGGCGTTTTTTGGTAATGCTTCGCTTGTTCTTTTAAATCTTTTTCTCTTTTTTGACAATCTCGCATTACATGGTTAGTCTTTCTGCAATAATGGCATATCATTTTATTTGGAGATCTTTGGCTAAATTTATCTGTGCTATTCCCTTCTGTTAGCCATTGTGCGGACGCAACGCTGCGGGGTTTTAATCGCCATCTGTTTTCTATTCTTGAACCCCAGTCTACTATTGCTCTGAACGTGTTTTCGGCTGGGTCGACGCCATTTGATAACGCTTTTTGAACGGGGATGCCGGCATTGTTTTTAACAAGCTGCAGTAATGCGTCATGGTTGCGGTCTGCATTTTCAAGGCCTGAGTGTTCTCTGTATGTTACCCATAACCGTTCAGCGTACGTTTCAAATGACTCATTACTTGCTTGTTTGATTTCTAATATTTTGCTCCAATCTGCATGTGACGGTCCCCTCATGTCTAATAATGCCTGTTTTAGACGTTAGAATCCCTTCGTCGGTTTCGTCATTTACTCTGTTCATTATGTTGCGGATTTCATTTCTGTGTTTAGTTTCGGTCTGAGCTCCTCAGGGATAGTGAAAAGAGCTATTTGCCATACGTCTCTAATCTCTAGTTTGTAAACATTAGCCTGTAGCATCAATGCTTCCCAGTAGGGTTGAAAAGGCCCTTTTCTCGGCATAATTCCTACGACTTGTTTGTGCCTAGAGCATTCTTCGCATGTTAACGGGCGGCTGATTGTTGTGATTTCATCATCCGCATTTTCATGGTTTTTAATACTGCGATTTTGACTGCTTTCTTTGGCGAGTCGTTTGATTTTGCTCGAGCCAGTGCTGCTTGTTTAACTGCAGCAACTGGAAAACCTGTTTTATCGCAGCAATCTTCGAGCGCAGATATGTAATTACTATATGTAATTAGTTTCCCTTGAACGTGGTCAACTTTTGTGGCCATTTCTTCGCGTTGTCTAGCCCACCCCTGTTGCTCGTATGCAAACACTTCGACTTGTTTTCTTAACTTTTGTAATTCGTCAGATCGCACTCTTTCGATTTCTTTGATATTTGTTATTGTTTTTTCGTTCTCGGTTATGGTCGCGAGGTCGTTGCGGCGAAGCAAATAAACAATTGCAGCGGGAATTTTCTTGTATTTTGATTTTGATTTTAGTTTTGCACCCTCGGCAGAATACCAGGATATTATTTCGTTGTTGTTCCACTTCAAATTGAATCCTTTGTCGCTTAACCGAACAAGGAGTTTTTGTAATTGTAGTCCTAAAACCTCCATTATCTCCTCATCTGCTCTGCTGCTGTGCTTTCCCTGAAAAGACATGTTTCTCGTCTAATTCTTATCACCACCGGGTTTTTCGGTTCCGGTCTCAAAAGTGGGTATTCCGACCCGTACTAAAATGTGTCTATATGGTGTAAACAATATTTCCCTCAACTTCTAAAAGGCAAAGAAAATACACTTACCACAGCAGCTGGATATTGATGAGAAGGAGATCAAACCTCATGTCTCAAGGAGAGTTCAAGTCGAATGTCGCGGCTGTCGCGGCTGGAATGACGTACTCGTCTCTGCGAGAATCACGTTCTCGTCTTTGCGAGGTCACGTCGGGGTCACCACTGTAAGGCCCAGCTCGATCGACCCAATGACGGCAGTCGTTCAGCGGGTGAAGGGCTTTGCGTATTACAGTCTTTCCTTTTCACGACACAACAAGAACATTAAAATGGAACACTTCTTATTATATATTTTGTCTCGTTATTTCATCTGACTCCATAAAATGAAAAGGTTTTAATGATATCTGTGCATCATTAAAATATGAACGAATGATTGGTTATTCTTATCAGCTCTTTTTTAATACTTTACCCGTCCAGATGTAGGGAAGCTATATCGCTCAGAGGCCCTGTTTTCCACAGGTCTCACGGACACAATCTCGTCAGGCCCGGTCATCAGTCAGAGGTAAATTATGGTTATGTATCTAAGATTTGCCGTAAATTCACACGTACACAATCAGAGACATCGAATAACCCCCATGGAGTCCCCTCAGAACTTGAGTTCAATAGTTTTCTTCAGTAAAGGTTTTTGGCCACTATCAGATATGTTAGCAGATCAATATGCTACACTCGCAATAGCTTTAGATTGGTCAAAACCTGGTTTAAAGTAACATTAAATCAAAAGTCAGAGGTATGGACGTACCCGAGTTCAGTTTGATCAGACGGCGTTCGCCGTCCCTGAATGGAATTAACCCGTCCCCACATCCAAGTAACACTTAAAAGATGCCGGATATTAGCCGTCGCTAAAACTGACGCAGGCTTGCGGAAATATACGGATCCGCTACTCTAATAGGGAGAAAGCAATCTTTAGAGGCAGTTAGAATAGAATCAAACGTTACAATTTATTGACCAGGTAATCGAAGCAATAATTCAACATTCCAATGTTACAAGAATAGAATCATCAGTTAACCATAACATAACAATAATTCAGGAATTGAAGAATTTGTAGAAATTACTTCCTGGCAATGAAAATTACACACAGCGATTTGTGCGGGCAGTCAAACCTACAGACTCCCAGAACTTTGTGTCCCTTTCCCTTATATACCCAGATAATTCAATAGACCCACCAAATGGTGGTATCTTGTCATTATTTACATTTACGCATTTTAGCAGACGCTTTTATCCAAAGCGACTTACATTGCATTCAAGTGACAGTTTCTACATTTTATCAGCTTTTGCTTTCCCTGGGAATCGAACCCATGATCTTGGCGTTGCTAACGCCATGCTCTACCAGTTGAGCTACAGGAAAGCTATAATTAGTCTTATTATAATTAGTCTTTAGAATTTTGCAACCAAAAGGTTCCTGATATCCTGTGGCAGGGAATTCTTATTTACATACAGGAGGTGTTTTGAATAGGATATCAGGGGGAGGGCACATCCCCAAACTGTACACTATACTACTCAGATTTTAGAACTTCTTTTAGCTTTTCATTATGATTGGGAGAATGAGACCATTTTACCAGGCGCACTGAGACATTTCAAAAGATATCAAACATGTATGGTTACTTTTTTGTACACATTACATTGCATGGATTTTTCAGTGAATTTTGGGTGATGAGGGGAGGGGGAAATGATGAGACCGTCAGTACAGGGTGTGGACCCCCCAGTGTGCTGCGTCCTGGATGTTACTGTTACATATGCAAGAGACAGTTTTGTGGATTGCCAGGCTGGGCCTTTTGTCCTCTCGAGGGGGGGGGGGGCCAGATCTCCTGGCACCAGGCTTACAACCTCTTCTGCAGCAGCCGCGGCAGCGCTCTCTGTGTGGGCGGTGGTGTCAGCCTCGAAACGAGCGTAAAAAGTGTTGAGCTCGTCCGGTAGAGAGGCGGCAATGTTCATAGTAGCTGGTTTATTCCCTTTAAAGCCTGTGATGTTGTTAATGCCCTGCCACATGCTTCTTGGATTATTGTTGTTGAAATGTTCTTCAACTTTGTTTTTATATGTTCGTTTGGCTGCTTTGATGGATCTCCTGAGATCGTAACTGGCTTGTTTCCGATCGTCAGAGTTTCCGGATTTATAGGCAGATGTCCGCGCTGACAAGGCTGATCGAACATCGCTGTTAATCCACGGTTTTTGGTTGGGGTAGATACGAATATGATATTGGCGTATCAACTGAATTGTAAAATGCTCTTGTAATTCTAATCCTAATCGATCCTAACAATTTTAATGATAACATCATTAAATTTGAATTAGAAACCACAATTTCTAATTTGAAATTCTAATTTCAGTCGCAACACAAGTCTGGCTCTGGCTTCCAATTAGAAAACCCCAAAAGGAATTTAAGGTTTCCTCAAAACTTAGGTCAGTTTGTTTTATCCTGTAAAACAGCAAAACCAACCCCCTAAGTGCATCGACTCAACAGCGCCACCCTTGTTATTAGTCCTAACCTTGGGAGTAAATCCTCACTTTTTTCTTCTCTTTTCTCCCTGCTGCTATCTTCTATTTTGACTACTGCTACTGTTCGCTGAGATTTTGCCTGTGGGAAGATCATGAGCAAATGAACTTGAACAGATATTTGTGAAACTTGAGAACGACATTTCAAAACTGTTTTCTATTTACCTTCCTCTCTTGTGAAATCCTACCCCGCCAAGTTAAAGCAGGTCAACGAGAAGATAGGCTTCTGCAAAATTTTAAGCATGCATGAGAGACACTCTAACCAATATTGTGGTATCAATTTTACCATTAAGGGACCAGTACTCTCATTGCTATTGTTTTCCTCCACCCAGGAGAAAATTTTAATAGCAATCATAGTCCTATTACAAAAAGAGAAAATCTGTTTACAATCCTCGGACTAGAAGCATCCTTCTAAATCAGACTTAACAAAAAAAAGAGACAAGAAGAAAATCTGCTACAGAAAGAGATATTTTGTTCTTGTCCCTCTCCCTCACCTTCGTATTAGACTAACCTCCTTCCTCGAAAAAAAAGGAGGGTTTATCTTACAGGAAAAGGTGAAGCATCCAGTTATTACCCTTTTACTTGCTCTGTTGGTGTTCTCCTTTTCTTTCTTTGTTTCCCGGCTGTGCTGTTCCCCACAGAGGCTACGAATTAGAAGCACGCCCACCAGAGGATCACAGTCGCAATATCACTCACACTCAACATTAGTGTACACTATACATTGCACATTTATACCCCTGTTGTGTTTTGTTCACAATCACAATAACTTCAGATGGAGACAAAACCCCACCTGAAAACCCAGCAACAGAGTTAGACACTAACTCAATACCCAATGTTCTAGATCACAGCAGCGTCCAACAAACACCTGCTGATGAAACCCATCAAGTTCCTGTAAGTGCTGTCTTGGTCGTCTGCCACTCCTCCGAAAAACACCACATCAGCCCTGATATCCTAACTGTTTCCTCCCAAACTCCAGTCCCTCAACTTCTAAGCGATCCCATTGACAAAGGTATAGCAAGAAAGTTTTACCTCTCCATCATCATCGAACGACACCTCAGAGTCGAAGCCCTTCTCGATATGGGAGCCGACATTACTCCAAGAAATAACGAAGAGGACTAACGTAACCCTCAAGCTCCAAAGGTGCGAACTGAACCTCCAAGCATACTCCCACACGGGCCTACAATTAAAACATGTGGCCCCCAATTCACCTAACAGTGGGCCCAATGGACCTCGTCCATCCAGTATACATTTCAACACTCAACATGTATCCATTCCTCATTGGGAAAGATCTGCTTAATCGCTTCAAACCTCTAATAGACTTCAAGCACCTAAAGATGTGGACAGAAGTCCGCGAACCTCTGCCCTGCCAGTCATTAGACTCCAACGAGTCACAGTGTCAAGTCACAGACACCGCCCCTAAGTCACTGATTGATGATGCAGTATTAAAGCCAGGATCTGGACCAAGCACAAACAGCAAGGACCAGGACCCTCTCCTCTGCTCACTGCAGGAGCCTGAATCAAACGCAGGCCCCATTCGAATCACGACTGCGATAGATTTCCAAGGCACATCAGTGTCCGACACAGCACTAGCCCTAGGGGCAGAGAACTCAGGCCATCAGCCTGAAGCTATTCAGAACACTGAAGCAAAGACATCAGAGTCTACCACTTGTCGCTAAGCACAGCCGCTTCCCTCTCAGTCCCTGGTCATCAACCATGGCCACCTCCAAGATCATCTGCACCCTGGACATACGATGGAACAACAGACATCTGAGTCACTACTTCCTTGTTGTCCCAGACCTGCCGCATGACATCTACATTGAAGTGGATATCCACCGTAAACGGCATCATATGGGCACCCGTCACACCAACTGACATTTTCAGTCAACCTCAAGAACCTTCAACCCGGTCAAACCATACCAGATGCATGCGCTATGATCATGGAGCAAGAAGCCACAATACCTGCCTACAGTAAGAGTGTTAGCGTCCGTGCGCATCCCGGCAAACCCAAATGTGCCACCCACATTTGTGCGACAGTACAAGATCCCAATAGCGTCATATGAGCCAATGCAAGAAATTGTTTACTCCATGCTGGAAAAGGGGGTCATCCGGCCCTGTAACAGCACATTAGAGCCCTGCACGGGCCTAAAATATAGGCCCTAGCCCGGCCCTGGCCACAAATATCAATACAGACAAAACCACACTCCAACTTCTCCCTGATGCTCTGCATGGTCAACTGTCACCTGTATGCTAATGCATGCATACTGCGTACTTGCCTATTGCATAGGCGATGTATAATATTTATAATATAATCATTATAACAATATTTAATTCAGTACATGTGTGGTGTGCGCGTCTTTGGGCACAATAAAAGGCGAGAAGCTAAATGAGCCCGAGCCAGAGCATGTGAGCGGAGTGGAGCGCAAGCAGAGCAATCATATTTCCTTCAGAGCGGAGAGCGTCTTTCTGAAGATTGCGCTCCGCTCGCTCAATACACTCAATATGGAATGTTTGCACAATAACTGAAGCGGCGTTTTAATGTCAAAGTATACTTTTTCAGTTATTATTTTAACACATTTTTTAATTAATAATTTTAATTTAATACATTTAAATGAATAACGTCACGCTGAAACATAACCGTTACTTCGGACTACTACATTAATTGAGACATTTATTCAATAATTTCATGATAAACGGGCAAAAAATAGGCTTACTGGAGACATTTAATGTCAGAGCCTGAGCTGAGCGGGATTTGGTTTACTGGTGAGCGTGAGCGGAACATTCACTCACATGCTCTGGCCTGATCTGAGCCCGATCTGTCCAAAAAAAAACCGTCCCGAACCCGGCCCGAATGGACTCAGTGTGTCAGGCCCCGTCAGGCGGGCTTGCAGGGCTCTACAGCACATACTCTGCCCTGTTATGGCCAGTCCTAAAACCCAATGGCAAATGGCGGCCCACCATCGACTATCGCAAGTTGAATAAGCAAGTACCATTGTCACAATGGCCTACGACCCAATTGGACCAAGAAATTCCAAAGATCAAAGGCTCAATGATCCTGTCCACACTGGAATTCGCCTCACAATGACCAACATAAGTTGGCATTCACCTTTGGCAATCGACAATACACCTTCACACGGTGTCCCTTCGGCTATGCCAACTCACCAGCAGAATTCAACATTTTCCTTAACAAAGCATGCCCTTACACCAGAGCCAGATGCAACCTCATCTACGTAGATGATGTTTTGATGAAAAGCTCAAGTGTGGAAGACCACCTCAAAGAAATCGATCACGTCCTAAACCAGCTGACAACGGCCGGAGCCAAGACTGCCCTTCACAAAGGACAGTGGTGCAAAATAAAGGTGAACTATGTCGGACTGCTTGTCGGAAGAAACGGCATCGAGCCACACTCTAACTGCAATCCATAGCATCAAGATGCCGACTAACATCTCGGAGCTGCGAAGCTTTCTAGGAGTGTGCAATTGCTCACGACAGTTCATCGAAAACTACGCTGACATCGCACAACCACTAACTTCCCTCCTGAAAAAGCATGAACCCTTCATTTGGATGGAAGCCCAGGACACAGCGATGAGCCAGCTCAAACAGCGCCTGTGCTCTGCTCAGTGCCTGGCCTACCTAGACCCAGGAAAATAATTATATCTGGACACTGGATTCTCTAATCAGCTTTGTTTTGCACTGCGTGGGCCATCCAGCGTTTCGTAATTGCATCTGTGCACAGAAAGTCATCATCGAGATTTGTCACCAGCCAGTCACCTTCCTCAACAGTCAACGAATCAGAGATGGCGTGGTGACCAACGCAGGCATAGCTACCTGGCTAATGACACTCCAAGGACGGAACGTTGAAGCAAGATATGCCCAAAACTGCAAATCCTCTCTTGGAAACGGGCTGGCAGCCTGCCAAAACTGTTCAACGGACACATTGCACACACCAGCGGAACCTAAATAACCGCCACAACCTCAACTGACGAATTACAGGTACTTCGAGGAGAATGTGTGTGAAGGAAAGCCCACAGCATATGTCGATGGCTGCTCTTACAAACACAAGGGCAATTTACAAGCTGGAGCATGAGTGGTCTGGCTCAACAACGACCCTTGTCCACCCCGACAATTCAACTTAGGCCCTCGCTCATCGCAATATGCTGAAATAGCAGCCGTCCTCATCACACTACAAATGGCTGCATCCCACAACATCAAATAACTCCTCATCCGAACTACGCCCGTCTAAGCTTCACCTGCCATTTGGCTGGATGGAAACTGAATGGATTCAAGACAGCTTACAACAAGCCTGTCAAGCACCAGGAACTATTTCAAGCAAGCCATGCCATCGTGACTGAACATGACATGATTGTATATTGGAAAAAAGTTTGAGGTCATTTACATCAACCAGGACAAGACAAAGACTTAAATGACCAAACAGATGCCCTCGCCAAAGCACTGGCACGCACACCCCTGCCTCCTCCCACATTGCCCTATCACCTCAGTTTGCTGCTGACAATCTCCTCAGCCTCCAAACAGTGGATTCGTCACTACGAACTATGGCAGCTCACATTTCCGACTCATTAACTCATCCCATTTCCACCTCTGACCTAACCACTTCCTCCAAGCTCCACACGCTCCACTCAATCAAGCACATGCTGCATCTCAAAGACGGTGTTCTCACGTATGTCCCTGAGCCCCTCACTACGCCAAAGCTCGTAGTCCCTCACGGCCAAAGGGGATGATGCTGACACACGCACATGATGCACCATGAGCAGGACACCACGGCGTCAAGGCTACCTATGAAACACTCAAGCAAGTAGCATACTGGCCAGGCATGCACCAAGACGTAGCAGGAATACATTAAAGGATGCCTGGTGTGTTGCCAGCTCCAACTGGCAAATCCAAACCACCGAGCACCACTGCAAAGGAAAAGAATGACCTTCCCATGGCCGGACCTCCAAATATACTGGGTAGGACTCCTGCCACGGTCAACACGGGGTAACAAATACTTCCTCACCGTGGTTTGCGAATTCACAAAGTGGATAGAGTGCCTCCCAGCTCCCAATGATATAGCAGAAACAACAGCCTGCCTGTTAATGAACCACATCTTCTCAAGATTTGGACTGCTCTGACCGAGGAACCCACTTCACCGTTGAGGTCATGCAGGAAGTGTGGAAACTCCTGGGTATACAGGGCAAGCTCCATATAAACCATCAACTGTTTCCGATTTCCTCAGGTCAAGTTGAACGGGCCAACAAGACAGTGGTCAGCATGTTGAAGAAGTACGTTTCTACCAATCAAAAGGATTGGGATATTAAACTTCCTCTGGTACTGATGGCCACTCGAGCCACCCCTCACCAGTCTACCAGAGTACCCCCATTCACTTTGATGACAGGGAGAAACATGACGCTACCGCTACATCTGCTGTACCAACCTGGTGACCTGAACCTTGTCACCGCCTATACCACTCACCAGTACCTGGAACAGTTGCATCAGCACCTGAGAACGACTTCACCTTCACGCAACAGCAACTACAACGAAGGTTGGAAAGCCTACTACGACCAAAAGGCCTCTCACCATGAGCTCAATATCGGAGACAAAATGTGGTACTACAGCATCGCCCGACCAAGGCAGAACGCTCCCCATCGCCTGTCAAAGAAGTTTCTAGCTCACTGGACAGGACCCCACGAGTTCGTAGACAAGCTCTCACCTGTCGCCTACCGAATCAAAATCAAACAAGGGCACAGCGAGCCAGTCCTTCGATGGGTCCATCGAAACCAGATAAAGAGGCACCAGGGCTCCAGCCGACAGGAAAGGGGGAAGATCAGACCCACTGACACAGACCGACAATCATATGCTCTACACCACACAAACATAAGTACTGTCATTCTAGGAAAACATATAGCGACCTTGCTTAGACACAACACTTACTCTCTCCTCCGCTGCACTACTAGGACCAACCTCTAGTAGAGAGGAGTTACTCCACACATGTGACACTCGTTTGCTTCCTCACCTCATTCGGTGTCCTTTTGTCTCTTAGTTTTATTGCTTTCTTGTCTCACTTTGTGTTTTTCCTTGTTCCTCCCTCACTATAATCTCCTTTCCCCTCTAGTCCCCTCATCAGGGAACTCCCTTAACCGATCCTTAAATCCAGGTCCTAAAATTTAGATTGACTCCCTTCAATAAAGTCGTCGTAACTCGTTGTGGGAACCGGTGTCAACCAATCGAGGCAGCCCGCCAAATCATGACCGACATGCTACGCAAAGTAAGTTCTTTGATCGACAACTTAGCCATGAGCAGGATTCCACACTACTTGAAACCTCTTAGCCTTGTCCAAAACATCCTAACTTCGGCCGGGCCCTGCTAGTCCCATCCAAACCCATCTCGTCTTTTCCCTGGGTAGTGCTATTCCCTTATACGTAGACCCGGAAGCAGGCAACTTGGCCTTTCTTCTCAGTTTGCCCATTATCGACGCTAATAATATTTACTGCTTAAAAACGCTGTGAATGTGGGATTTTGGTATGGGAAAACCTGTCAAAATCCACACTCCTAAAGTCGTTGCGTATCACGATAACAATGAGCAGTTGTATCTGGCCCCAAACCTAAAGACGTGTACGCTCACTAAGGACATTCACTTCCTTTGCCCAGGTAAACCCTTCGTCTGCAATAATACTGAGGGCATCTGCGGCCTAGAATCCATTAGACCCGACACTAGCTGCCCCGCCAAAACGACACCATATTCGCAAGCTGAGATAACACAAGCCGAAATCATCGGAAACCGATGGCTGGTCAACACCCCAGCATGAACACCTACCCTCACATACGATCAACACGACACAGCCACACACATTATCTTGCCCAACCAAACTCTATGGATCTCTATCCCCAAGGGCTCAATCCGCCATATTGACAATTTACAATTTTATCACCTTACCGACGATGAGTATCAGGCTGAGATTGAAATCTCACCCTTCTTCAAACAGCACTCCTTCGTCCTCGATCCAGAATTGGAAGAAAGGATCAAGGAGGAAGGAACACAACTCATTGGTTATGAGGTTTATTGCTTTAGCTGAAAGTTTATACAATTCTTCCTCTCCTATAGTAGAGAATGAGTGGAAGTGTTCCTGTGGCTCAGTGGTTAGAGCATTGCGTTAGCAGTGCAAAGGTTGTGGGTTCGATTCCCAGGGAATGTATAGAAATATATAGAAAATGTATAGCCTGTAAGTCGCTTTGGATAAAAGTGTCTGCTAAATGCATAAATGAAATAGTAAAATGTAAATGTTCCTCAGGGGGATCTATAGCATCAAAGTATTGCGAGAGCATTTCGAGAGCAGCTGGCTTACTCAGCTGGCGCTGTTTCTCCAGAGAGGCTGCAGGACTACTGATGAAGATACAGCTGTTTCACGATTGGCGAAATTCACCACATGACAACAATGAAGTGTGTTTCTAACATCTTCAAGTCCAGTACTGCTCACAAATCTGATTTTTCTTGGAAAATATCACATTAAGCCAAACTTTGAACATTTTATAAAAGAGATTACACAATATGGTACTACATTACATAAAATTAAGAAGGAAAAAAGCAAGAAAGACCTATGAAGCTTTTTGTTACTTTAAATTGTTGTAATTTTACCCCTGGCATGAATTGTTTCTCTTTACATATTCTTATGAATGTTTATTTGTTTTTGTACTTGTTGTGAGTTGTATATACTTGTACAAACCTTTGTATAATTTTTGCATTTAAAAATATACTGTTCACAAACCTTTTTTTTAGAACTATAAAGGCTTTTTACTGTATAGTCGCAATGTTATATTGAGTCACATTTAATAAAAAAAACAAATATACCCCCACTTTATTGGTGATATACACCCTCATATTTATCATGAGCGAGAAACACTTTTTATATACTGCTTAATAAAGGGCTATTTGTTCAAGAATACAGTTCAACATAAAGGTATACTATTTAAATACCAATAAAGTGGGGGTATATTTGCTTTTATCAGTGTTTTTTTTTTACTAAATATGACTCAATATAAAATTGTGACTATACAGTAAAAAAGCCTTTATAGTTCAAAAAAAAGGTTTATGAGCAGTATTATTCAGGGAAAAACGACACAAGCTGATTCTAATAGCCCCCCTCTGGAGGAACCAACCATGGGTTATTCCAGTTATTCCAGCTGCTGAAAGCAGCCCCGTGGCTGATCCCCTTGAGACGGAACCTCCTCTCGCAAGTGAACGGCACGATATGGCATCCACGGCCCAAGTTATGGGCCCTATATGTGTGGCTGCTCGACGGGAGCCTTTCGTCCCCCCAGAGCATGTCCTAAACACTATGGCAGCAGCTAGAGCCCCGTCTACCAGATGCCTCTATGCTCTGAAAGGGACCATTCTCTCGACTTGGTGTCAAGACCGCGACTTAGATTCGGTCACCTCCAATGTGTCAGTGGTTCTTTGATTTCTGCAGGAGATGCTAGATAACCTCCTTCCTCATCCACCATCGAGGTTTACAAGGCAGCCATAGTGGCTTTCCATGCCCCTATTGCTGGCCGATCGGTGGGCAGAGGTGCAGTAACTCAATTTTTACGAGGCGCCAGGAGAATGAATCCCCCGCGTCCTCGTACAGTTCTACCTTGGGACTTACCAACTGTACTAAGGGCCCTAGAAGGGCCCCTGTTTGAACATTGCAATCCTCAAGCCTCAGAGTACTCTTGTTGAAAACCCCCCTAGTGTTAGCACTGGCGTTGGTCAAGCGAGTAGGAGATCTGCAGGTCCTTTCTGTCAACCCTGTTTGCCTGGAATCTGGGTCTAACGACTCCAAGGTCGTCCTGAAACCAAGGCTGGTTTGTGTACCTAAGGTGCTCTCTACTCCGTTTAGAGCACAGGTCATAACGCTTTCCGTGTTTACAAATATTTTAACTAAACCTCAGCACTTCAGTATTTTGTATGCATGTCCTGCTGTGTCATATTTTCTAATGTTATGATTGCAAACCTGTCTTTATATTTTTCATAATTGTTTCAATTTTCTCTTGTTTTAGGACTATTCTGGAGAAAATTAGCCTGCTAGTGAAGGACTTAAAAAATACAAAGTAAGCAGTTAATGGACAGATATTTGCTGAAATTCATTGTGCTGTTGTTGTTAACAGTCATGGTTTATCTGCTCTGCCTTAGGATTGCAGATGTCCTGGGACAGGTGAGGGAGTGAGTGTCCTGGGACAGGTGAGGGAGTGAGTGTACCGGGACAGGTGAGGGAGTGAGTGGAAGCTGGGGGAGCTATTCACAGAGGACATCAAACTCCAGAGAGAGACAGAGGAGAGAAGAGCTCAGGAGAACAGAGAGAGAGAGAGAGAGAGACTTCTCTTCTTGAGAGAATGCTTAACAAATACATTATTAGCCAAGAGGACACAGTGGGAAAAAATGGGTACATTACAATTTTTTAAGATCTTTTTTTAAATGTCACATTGTCAATGAAACAACCTAATTTCTGTAGTTTATTTTTGTGATGTAAGTGAAAAATGTAATAAATACTTTTTGTACATTTTGCGTTTTTGTTATGCATATTCAAACGTAAATAAAAGAGAATTATGTACATTGATAATTTCTTAATGCAGCTTATAATTTTTAAACAAAATATAATTCTATACCTTTATTTTTTTGTCCTGTAAATACGTTTTACACATTAAAACAAATTGTTCTACACATTAGTGAATGTACTTTTCACAACTATTTACAACATAGCCTAGGTTTAACATCAGAAAAACAACATACATTTTAAGCCCTGCCTTGAGGTCTTCTGGGGTCTTCGGGAGGTGAATTACTCCTCAGCAACTCATTGGAACATGCGGTGGACAGTGGAACGAGGCATGTCAAGCACTCTGGACACCAATCTGTATGATGTACCACTGGCAGACAGAAGAGAAACACCAGGGTCTGGATTGTAGCACCCCATCTGTGTCATCGTTCACTTCTCAGAAGATCCAGCAGCACTGTCAGGGCCTCCCTGTTCAGCCCAAAATCAGGCCGTGTGTCACCATCATTCAAAAACCTGTCCAGCACTGGTACATTCAGGTTTATCCTGCAGTACAGTGGTCCGGTCTGATTTGGGGAAAGAAGGAAAAGAGAAATAGTTTTGAGCTATCACAACAAAGTAATTCGTAGAAAAAATCTAATCAAATCAATTTTACTGTCACATCACCACAGCACATGTGCCTTGGTGAGTGAAATTCTTGAGAGCGTGCTCCAGACAGTGCAGAAACAATTTACATATAGAGAGTACATACTTACAGAGTTATACAGAAGACAATGTGCAGAATACACATACATATACTCAGTACACACAGTGTACTATTAGACATACTTACAGTTCCCTATCTGTCGGTCACTACGTTATGTCGTGACGACATAGGGGATTTACCTGGAAGCCCCAATCATCTCTGACTTTAAGAGAAAACACCAATGAAATTGGCTAGTGGATTTTGCTTACCTGAGCCAATCCCCGTGCATACGAGTATAAAAGGGCGATGGGTGCATCCACTCATTCGATTTTTGCTTTGGAGCTGTGTGTGGCTATACACTCATGTGTGTACAGGGAGTACAGGAGTGGGCTGAGAATGCAGCCCTGAGGAGCACCAGTGTTGAGGATCAGGGGAGATGAGGTATTGTTGCACATTCTGACCACCTGACTTCTGCCTGTCAGGAAGTCCAGGATCCAGCTGCACAGAGATTTGTTTAGTCCCAGAGTCTGGAGCTTCGCAACCAGTGTGGCAGGCACTAAGGTGTTAAATGCTGCAGTATAGTCCACGAGCAGCATTTTCACATAGGTGTTCTTATTTTCCAGGTGGGAGAGAGCAGTATGCAGGGTGAAGGCAATAGCATCGTCTGTGGAACGGTTGCTGCGATATGCAAATTTTAGCAGATCCAGTGAGGCAGGCAGCACAGAGCAGATGCAGTCTCTGATGAGTTTCTCAAAACACTTACTGAAGATGGGTTTCAGAGCAATGGGCCTCCAGTCATTCAAGCATGTGATTTTATTTTTCTTTGGTATGGGCACAATGGTGGATTTTTTTAAGCATGAGGGAACCACAGACAGAGAGAGGGACAGATTGAAAATGTCTGTAAAAACCCCAGCTAGTTGGAATGCACATGCTCTGAGCACACGGTCTAGGATGCCATCCGGACCCACAGCTTTGCGGATATTCACCCGTTTGAAGGATCAGGTTACATCCATGACAGAAATGGAGAGTGGACTCTCCTCTTCTGCAGCAGCCGCGGGAGCGCTCTCTGTGTGGGCGGTGTTGTGATCGTCAAAACGAGTCATATTTAAAACCTTAGTTGAAGGGATAGTTCTCCCCCAAAAATGAAAATTCCAAACCTGGAACAACTTGAGGAAATTATTAAAGAATTTTCATTTTTGGGTGAACTATCCTCTAATCAAAAGTATTATCTTACATACTCTATATACTTAAGTTATTGAGAGTAAAAGTAAAGGTATTTACTGTATTGTTCTGAAAAAAAAATTGTCAGGATGGTTTTGCATTTATATTACTGCTGCACTACCATGTATGTTGCATTTTACTTCTGAATATGTTCAAGGTTGTTAAATTTAAAGTTGCCTACAGTTGGATATTTTAATCTACAACAATGCATCATGTAGTAAAATACAATTTTTATAGTTTTGCTGTCCTGTGAGAAAAAAAGCAAAAACGAAAAATAAAAAAACTTAGTATTTCACATTTGTAAACTCAATGAATGTACTTCCTTACTGTCCACCACTGATTTTTTTTTGAAAATGAAAGTAACAACATCTATTGTCAGAATATTAACAAATTGTTGCTAACTATATCAGAGGCTGCATCTGAAGGAGAGACTGGAAAACTGGGTCAGGCTTTCTGGGTTGGCACTCAAATGGTTCAGGTCATACTTAGAAGGGAGAGGTTATTATGTGAGTATAGGAGAGCATAAGTCTAAGTGGACGTCCATGACATGCGGAGTCCCACAAGGCTCAATTCTTGCACCGCTCTTGTTTAGCCTGTATATGCTCCCACTAAGTCAGATAATGAGGAAGAACCAAATTGCCTATCACAGCTATGCTGATGATACCCAGATCTACCTTATCTCCAAATGACTATAGCCCCATTGACTCCCTCTGCCAATGCATTGATGAAATTAACAGTTGGATGTGCCAAAACTTTCTTCAGTTAAACAAGGAGAAAACTGAAGTCATTGCATTTGGAAACAAAGATGAAGTTCTCAAGGTGAATGCATACCTTGACTCTAGGGGTCAAACAACTAAAAATCAAGTCAGAAATCTTGGGGTGATTCTGAAAACAGACCTTAGCTTTAGTAGTCATGTCAAAGCAGTAACTAAATCAGCATACTATCATCTCAAAAACATTGCATGAATTAGATGTTTTGTTTCCAGTCAAGATTTGGAGAAACTTGTTCATACCTTTATCACCAGCAGGGTGGATTATTGTAATGGTCTCCTCACCGGCCTTCCAAAGAAGACCATTAGACAGCTGCAGCTCATCCAGAACGCTGCTGCCAGGATTCTGACTAGAACCAGAAAATATGAGCATATCACACCAGTCCTCAGGACCTTACACTGGCTTCCAGTTACATTTAGAATTGATTTTAAAGTACTTTTACTCGTTTATAAGTCACTCAATGGTATAGGACCTAAATATATGGCAGATATGCTCACTGAATATAAACCTAACAGACCACTCAGATCATTAGGATCGAGTCAGTTAGAAATACCAAGGGTTCACACAAAACAAGGAGTCCGCTTTTAGCTATTATGCACCCGCAGCTGGAACCAGCTTCCAGAAGAGATCAAATGTGCTAAAACATTAGCCACATTTAAATCCGGTCTCAAAACTCATCTATTTAGCTGTGCATTTGTTGAATGAGCACTGTGCTACGTCCGAACTGACTGCATTATTTTATGTATAATCCTTTTCTATTTAACTGTTTTAAATTTAATTTCAAATCAATTTCTATATCATTTTAAATTTCCTTATTTTATTATTTTTAACTCCTTGTTTTTATTGCTGTGAATGATTATTTCACTTTCTTTTATGTAAAGCACTTTGAATTACCACTGTGTATGAAATGTGCTATACAAATAAACTTGCCTTGCCTAAGTTGTATTTATATGGTTGCCTAAAAAATCCGGGTTGCAAATCTATCTACATATGATCATCATGGTCGAGACAATAAACTTTATAAAATCGCACCATTGTAAGATATCAGTCAGCATCAGTCTGTGTGTTTTATAGTTTTTCATATGCATCATTACATTATTCAAGTAAGCTCCAAGCCAATGCCTGCATTTAAAGCTGTAATTCAGCAATTAAGGACGCAGCAAAACAGTGTAACTTACCTGGCCTTGGTCTTGGCTAATCACTGTCTCCTCCATTATGACATAAAACATAAAAACAAAAATGAGCAACTCTGGCTTCACCTATCCTCTCAGGATGGCAGCTCCCCTCAAGTACCGTTGCTACACGACAGGAGCGGCAATCGGGAACACCTGGTGGCGCAATTAGGAAATCCTGTGAAGGCGGAGCATCTCATGCACTTCGGAGGGTCCTTCGTGCAATTCGGAGACGTGGCTTTCCAAGTCCGTGGCCTCAGAAGTGTGTACACTAAGCTTTGGGACACAGCTACTAAGATCACAAGAGGGGCAAGGAACACACGACAGGAACATGAAACAAGGCAAAATATAAAAATAAAAGACCAGAAAACCTAGACAAGAAACAAAACCCAA
Source organism: Gymnocypris eckloni scoliostomus (assembly GCA_027564155.1). Taxonomy (NCBI): domain Eukaryota; kingdom Metazoa; phylum Chordata; class Actinopteri; order Cypriniformes; family Cyprinidae; genus Gymnocypris; species Gymnocypris eckloni. The sequence continues at coordinate 22,151,663 of CM050422.1, read as the reverse complement.
ACCCCACGTTACATACCCCCAAGGCGGCTCCAGATGCCCTAACGCAACACCCAACCAAAGCAAAACCCCAAAAGTCCAGTAGGATGGTGGAGTGGAGGTGAAACTGGTGGAGGGACGGAGGGCCAGGCCCATGCAGGGGAACAGGACCTGTATCATGGCATGGCAGAGGACCAGGACTCTGAGGCAATGGCGGACTTGGGCCGTGAGGCATAGGCAGGTCTAGACTGCAGAGCAGTGGTGGGCCTGGACCATGGAGCAATGTCGGGTCTAGGCCATGCAGCAGTGGCAGACTGTGGAACAGTGGAGGGCCAGGGCCATGGAACAGTGGCAGACCATAGAGCAGTAGACCAGGAGACCACCGGGTCAGATCCAGAGGAGCATGGAGCCATGGCGGAGCATGCAGAGCAGGAAGCCATGGTGGGGCTGGCAGAGCAGGAAACCATGGTGAAGAAGAGACATGGACAGACCACTTGATTGTGACAGAACAGGCAGAGATTTCTTGAACAGCCTCCATAGTCATATTAGAGCAAACTGAGAGTTCAGAAAAGGCTTCCATAGACGTGACAGGACAGGCAGAGAGTTCATGAACGGCCTCCTTGGCCGTGATAGGGCAGACTGTGGGTTCATGAACAGTCTCCTTGGCCATGATAGGGCAGACTGTGAGTTCATGAATGGCCTCCATTGCCATGACAGGACAGACTGTGAGTTCATTAACGGCCTCTATATCCGTGACAGGACAGACTGGGAGTTCAGAAGTGGGCACCATCACCTCGGGAGGTTCTGCAGCGGAAGCCGCCACCTCTGGAGGCACTGAAGGGGATTCGTGGAAAGGAGAGGTCTCTGGGGCAGACTCGTGGACAAGAGAGGCCTCTGAGTCAGATTCTTGGATGGGGGAGGTCTCTGGGACAGACTCGTGGACAGGAGAGGCCTCATGAGTGCAGTGTGCAGCCCACATACTCATAATGGCAAATGCCATCACGGGCAACACAGTGGACAGTGGCATGCTCGCCGGGCTTGAGTGTGTTGTGAGGCTGTGAGGCTTGAAAGTGTAGAGACCACTGGGATGACAGACCCCCAAAAAAAACATTCCTAGGGGAAACTTGCACGGCATCCAAGGCATGTTCTGGCAAGGTGACTGTAGATGCAAAGTCCTGTATTCACTTAACTTGTATTACAGCGGCAGGAAAAATGGGTTCTTACTTGTCACAGAAGACAAAGTCCGTAAACAAATGTGAGTTTAATCAAAACATAAATAATGACAAAAAAATCTAGTTGGTTCTTGTGTCCTATGATATTACCCTTGTTAAACCTTTAACTTGCATTTCCTTAAACGCTGAAACACGAGTTTTTTATCCATCAAGATGGTAAGAAAACTGCTTCTCCCTTGTTTCCTACTTTCTCTGCCCGCACCTATACCACCTAGTGTAACAAGGTACTTGGCTGTTAAAGAAACAGAACGGAAAATATACATCAGAAAAATAAGAAATAATACTGAAAAATAAACATAGAAAATATCAAAATTGCTTCAAAAAAAAGTTACTAAAAATTATAGTTTAAGTTATTACAAGCAAATTAACACTCTAAGTGACAATAACAATATACAAATTATTGATATCTTAAATTGGCTCTTACAGTGACCATGGCATGACAAGGCTCTGGCGTGGCAGCCATCTTGACTGTAGGCTCTGACATGGCAGTCATGATGGGGTGAGACTCAGGAGTAGCAGCTGTGATATGATGAGGTTCTGACTTGATGGCTATGGAGTGGTGAGACTCAGGCGTGGCGGCCATCTTGTGAGGAGACTCTGGGCCGGTGGTCATCTTGCGAAGAGGCTCTTGAGTGGTGGCAATCTTGCAACGAGGCTCTTGAGTGGCAGCCCTCTTGCAAAGAGGCTCTTGAGTGGCCGGCATGACGTGAAGAGTCTTTGGCGTAGCAGACATGACGTTAGCAGGCTCTGGAGTAGTTGGCATGACGTTAGCAGGCCCTGGCTTAACAGACGTGACGTGTGCAGGCTGTGGCTTGGCAGACATGATGTGAGCAGACTTTGCCTTGACAGGCATGGCATGAGAAGAATTTGGTTTGGTAGTTGTGACTTGAGCATGCTTTAGCCTGACAAGCATGACATGAGCAGACTTTGGCTTGGCAGACATGACGGGAGTAGACTGGAATGGCAGCCATCTTGTGAACAAACTTTGGAAGGGCAGCCATTTTGTGAAGAGGCTCTGGCATGGAGGCACAAACTATTCCTGACATGACAGTCCTTGTGTGGGGAAACGCTGATGTGGGGGCTACTGCAGGATTGTGGGGTCCCTCATCCGCAAAACCCAGAGTAAAAGCAGATCCATTCAACCGCAAAGTAAATTCTATATCTTTTTATAGAGTCCAGTGTGGGAAATTGCGTGGCATTAAACGAAATATGTCCCTACTTTAACCATAACGAAAAATGTCTTTCATAAAATTATAGTTAAAGTCTACCTTATGACAAAGTCCACAAAAGTCCTCCACATAATCCTCTATGGGCCGGTTTCCTTGGCGAAGACGAACAAGATTATCTGCTGGATTCATTGTACGGTTGTGTATTCTGTAATGATAGTCCACTGAACGGTAAGTTGTAGATGAATCCAAGTGCAGCTTTACTATAACCAACATAAACTAATACAAAAAAACTAACTTGACAAACTTGACTTGACTTGACTACAGACATGAAACAACTCACCAAACAGAGGTTAATACGTGTAATACACGACTAGAGAAAATAGCCTTGTTCAACTTAACGCTGCACAGCGCAATCGATCAAATTCTGACTTGAAGCAGTGCATGCCGGTTAGAAATTTTGTCCGTCACTTTCAAGTGTGGCATCAAAGCACCGCGAGTGCGTTCCGAGAGCAGCGGCGCAGTTTCCTCAGAGTAACTGCAGGAGCTTTGATGACGACACAGCTATTTCACGATTAGCCAAACTCACCACATGACTTGACGTGTCCGTTTTCAACTCCGCCCCCCGACTGCAAGCGGCTACTCTCGTTGACCACCGCCTGTAGTTGTGGCTCAAATTGAACGCACCTAAAGGCAACAAGTAGCTCTACTTTCAGCAAACAATAAGGGTCACATGATATAAACCAACCATTGAGAAACAAGGCACATGACTAAAGCAACCAATCACAACATGACACACAAGGTGTGTTCGACTTGAAGAGGCGCTGCACAGAATGATCAGTGTTTGACATCAAAGTACCGCGAGAGCGATTCGAAAGCATAAGGATCCGTCGGCTCTCTTATCGCTCTGGTGGTACTTTGATGTCAAACGCTGATTATTCTGTGCAGCGCCGCTTCAAGTCGAACATACATTCAGACAAGAGTAGCACATGACATGATCACAAGAGGGGCAAGAAACACATGACAGGAACACGAAACAAGGCAAAATATCAAAATAAAAGACCAGAAAACCTAAACAAGAAGCAAAACACAAATCACACGTTACAATCATTTTCAGATTTGTCCACTCTGGAAAAAATTTGCAGATTCAGTCTCCCAAAACACTGTCTGGACAAATGGCAATACAAGACATTTTATTTACATATAAATCTAAATGCCTCTCCGTGTGGACAGGGCCTAAGTGGGTGCTTTCCACAGAGCTTTATAACATTGTAGCCTTTCAAGGATGTGTCCTACCATTGAGAAGCACCTGATGTTTCTGTGACTAATGGACTTTATTCTGATGGTCTGTTTGAGGTCAAAATGTGCTGGCCAAGAACAATTTTAAAGATTTAAGCCCACTTTATCAGAGGGTTTTCATCTTAAACCACTTGCCTTGAATTTTCTGTTTTATTTGAATCAATTTGAGTTTGTGAATAATATTTTAAAATTTGTACACATTGACTCTTATTATGCTTAATATGTCAAAAACGCAAAACATTTCTTACATTTAGATTTAGTCATTTTGCAGACGCTTTTATCCAAAGCGACTTACAATTAAAGAATACATAAAGCGATTAATCTTGAAGAGGCAAACAGACAGAGGAAGTGCCCCTAACACCAAGTCTTAGGCATTGTTCCAATAAATACAAGCTAGCAAGGGAAGGAGAGAAAGGTAAAGAGAAAGATGAAGATATAGAAAAAAAACAATTCTTGTCTCCTTACATTCAGTTACACGAGTTAAATGAATCACGTAATTGATTCCAAACAGTGAAAAAAGTCTGCATCACTAGATTACTGTTGGTTGTTTAACATATCTATTGTAAAACAGTTGTCAATTATGACATTTTGCAACACTGAAAGAAAATTGAGTATAAACAATTTTCATTCACAAACAAAGAAACTGAAAGTAACACACATTATTAAATGTGAAATTCTAAATAAATAAACAAACAAACAAACAAATAAATCAAGGAAAATAGTATTTTCTTATGCCACTCATTTTATTTACAACTTCAAAAAATATATTTTTTACAGTGTACTAACATTTTACCTTGCTCCTTTTTAATGTTAAAACTTAGGGGGGATTTACACAACATCATTTTCAATTAAAAAAGGAAAAAAATGGCTTTTCATTGAAATGACAACAGCCTTTTGGTGGCCTGAAAATACAGTTTTGAAAATGGGTTTCAAAGGGCAAGTTTTTGGAAAGGATTTCATTATTGTCTCTACAAAAAAATAAAAAAATGTGAATTGATGGAATTGGTGATGTCATGCACATACTACATGTTTAGTCAATAGGCATGCACAGGTACTACTGGTCTGGCATGCATAATGCATTTTTAACCTTTTTTGTGGATGTGTTTGAATGAGGATTGTTTTGACAATGGTGTCATCTGTACGCAAAACTTTTCAAAAATACGAAGGAAAGACGAGGATTTACCACTGGCTAAATCCGGCACAATGCATGAAATGGAAACATTTATGTCAAAATTGTGCATGGTCCCTTTTCAAAAAATGTTTAATACTTTCCTATTTTTAGTACATTAATGTCATGTAAATGTCATGTCATGCTTGGCTTCTGTGAACAATATTGCCTACCTTCTTTGATTTGATTGGTCATCAATTTGACATTGACGTGCTCTGTTAGACAACTAAACAACTCTGGTAGACCAGCCTAAAACATTAACTTTTTTGTCATCCTAAAAACAAAGAGAACAATGTGTAATTGAGTGCAGCAGAGCAGTACAAGAAAATCAAACAGACAATTTGTCAATTTCTAATTATTGTCCCTCTCAATGTCTATGGTGATAATGGCCCTGGGGTGTGTTTCCCATACAACAACATAACTCGCTGATTAACCACCAGAGTACGATGCATTGCTGTGGAAACAGACTAGCTAGTCATGACTGTTTCCCGAACACGGTCGCATTTCCGTCATTTGAACCACATTAGTTCAATAACATTGGGCCACTGGTTAATGACATCACACACATGTGATGGAGGAATAACTTCAGCTATTTAACTGATTAGAGATCTCTAAGATGCTGCTGTATTGAACATGGCACCTGAAGATTAGTTTAATATTTTTTGTTCCCTGTCATTTTGCTTTATTTGATGTTTGGTTCATCATGGGTTCATTCCTACATCATACTCCTTTATGCACATTTATGCACATGCACACTCTTCAAAAACGGTGCTTTGAGGACACGCAAAAATACATACATTAAAATGTATTTATATTTTGATAGAATGGAAGATATAGATTGTACTGCATATTAGCTTGCTTATTGTGCCCAATAGCATATCTATTTGTATATGCCTTACCAACAAGAAACTATTCTTCTAACCACAATTCGAGAGCTGTGACGCTGTTTGCGAATGTTCGTTTGAACTATGGTTTCGGGAAACAGCGAATCATTGAACAATGTTGTTAACAATGCTATTGGGAAATGCACGCCTGTCCGGTTGTAAGGGAAAGTTTACAAATCCCCGACATCACAGTTATTGAATTGATGTGAAGGCAACAGTGATGAGCACTTAAGGCTGCATTTAAATATAAATGAATATATAGGAGTGTGTGTTGATTTAACTTGTTAAGTTCAAGTTCAAGCAGATGCGTACCTGAGTAGTGTTTCTTCTCCAGATGGGCTTAACCAGGATTAATTTTCTAGACCAATGTGCCTTAAGCCTGGACAGAAGAAAAGTGCTTTAGCCCAAAGAGTTTTACATCCATTCATGCCTTTTCCACATCCAGCAGGTAGTCTTAAGAGACAGCAGCTAAGGGGACAGGTTTAGGGTTCATCTGGAACTGGTAAGGATGACTTGGCTTCTGCCGTCAAGACGAAATCCTCTGCATATTTCTGTTGATAGGCTTTGCATGCAGGGAAAATCATTTTCAAATAACTTTAGCTAAATTAACAAACACATAATTAATCATGTAAGTATCATTGGCTCCAAATAGCAACACTGCTGGGCCCTATAAATTGGCGAGAACATAACAAACCCCAAGATGCTTGTCATAAAAACATTCTAATGTTATTTACAGATTCATTCAGCACTTTATACTGGAAGTGAGTCATTGATAGTGCTGGACACTCCTTTGTGGCGACGAAACAAAGAATTTTGGTTGGAGCCGGCAGTTGCAGGGAGACGCAGAGAACAGACACTTGAGTGTATGTGTTTTGGGTATAACTTCCCTTGTCGTGGTCATGTTGTAATCTCTGTTTCCTGTGGTCTGCATGATAGCAGAGGCTCAGAGCCCCCTAGCTGCATGGGGAACTGTCAACAGCTCCATTTCCTCAGAGGGCTATGCTCCGTCCACACGCAACTGGCACAAATATGCAGAAGGAAACTGCAATGCCTAGAATGGGACATCAATGACCAGACACTACGTCAAAGGTTTTGAATCTTCATGTCTGCATTTTCAAATTATAATTACAAAATCCTGGTTATGATTGAAAACACAAATAAGTGATTGATTAATTAATTAATTGGAACTTACTGTAAATTATACTTATTGACAACCTGGTAGTTTTGGGAGTTTTAAAACATGTTACTAATAAAATGTATGACATGAAGATGGAAGATTAAATATTTGAGAACCTGCACTATTTCTAGATCACTAATCAAAGTGATGTGAACTCACTTGTACACACTTGTACACACTTTCCATTGCACAGGAAGGTTCTTTCAAATTCGGAATAACTAATCACTGAAAGGTTGGGGTTGGGGAACCTAAAATGGTTATCTTATGGCATTGGTCAGATTTTCAGATGTTCTTTCTTTCACTGAAGCACAAGATAGATACTCAACTTTTCACTCAAATTATTATCCTGATAATATAATTTAAAAGGAAAAGGACAAATATAAAAAAATAAACAGATTGCAAGCACACTTTTACTACCTGTTCCACTTCCATTTTATGGAGACAAATTAAATGTGCTTATGAATGAATGAATGAATGAATGAATGAATGAATGAATGATGCATTCATATAGCGCTTTATTGTGTATTGTTGTACACCCAAAGTGCTTTACAATCATGTGGGGGGGTCTCTCCTCAACCACCACCAGTGTGCAGCATCCACTTGAATGATGTGACGACTGCCACAGGACAACAGTGCCAGTGCACTCACCACACACCAGATACAGGTGGAGAGGAGAGAGTGACATAGAGCCAATCATGTGAATGGGTATTGTTAGGGGATTTTTATCTTATAATGAATAATTTCCTGAGAGGATAAACGTCAAGCAAAAATTATTTAAATAATTTTGTAGAAATTTATTTCAGTCAGGCATTGTGGTATTACCAAACACACTAACAAAAATTAACAATTACATTTACATTTAGCAGACGTTTTTATCCAAAGCAACTTACAGTGCATTTAGGCTATACATTTTTTTTAAATGACAAAGGTGAATGATCATAGTATTTTTGGACTACCACTAAAATCTTGTTTTCATTAAATCTGCTCTTGCTTTAATAATTTTCTCCCAACACTGGAAATTGAAGCAACATTTTCTGCATGAGCCTCCCTGTGCTCCCCTCAGTGTCTGAAGACTCAATGTGCTGTCACACATCTGCCAAAGGGGGTTTCTCTTCCTGTGTTGGCTAGGTTTAATTTTAGCAGAACAGGTCAGGAAACATGACCACAACACCCCCCCGATCAACCTGTCAGACCTCATTTACTCAAAGTCAAGGAGCTACAAGATCCCTCACCTCCCAGACCCCCAGTGTCATGTTACAACACCCCCCAAACTCCATCAGATCTCAGCCTCGTGAATGAAACGAATGTCTCTCTTGTTGTGTAATGAATTATCCTGGCTGCTTTTCTCTTTTCGGGATCTACGCAGATATTCTTTTTTGGCAGGAATCTGTTCTGTTTATTATTTTGTGAACAAGTTCAATGTTTTAGAATAATAAGAAATATCTATTATAGATGAAAAAAAATGTGGACATTGCAAAATAAAATTATTTGGACATTTAACAGAATGTCCATTTCCAGTTATAGAGCAGTAGTTCTTAATCCTGGTCCTCCCGGTTTTAAAATGAGTGCTTCATTCTGAAATCTTACCTTTTTGTTGTGGAAATACAAACCAGAAGATGGTTGTGGCTCGAAGGAATACAGCAAAAAACAGGAACCTAACAATAAATGGAAATTTCTACCTAGTAGATTGTATTTTGTCCATGTCTACACCTACCCCAACCCAAAACCTACCCCTTATAACAATGCAAGAATAGTACATATTGTTGTACAATGTGAGAAAAATTACGCTATATTGATATGCGCATGCCCAGTAGTTTTGCTGCATGCCTTCTAGCCTTAACCCCAGAAGACAATGAGCGCAGTGCTGAAAAAAGAGCGTGGCTAGCCATGCAATTTTGTTCAATATAAGTAACAAGGCAATATCGCTCTAATCACAGCCATGCTGATTTCATTCTTTCGTTCATTTCCCAAAACTCATGACTAGAGATGCATCGATTGCAATTTTCTTGGCCGATTCCGATTTCCAATTTTTTGGAAGTCTGACCTGCCGATACCGATTTTTGCCGATTCCGATTTTCTTTCTAAGAACTATAATTGACAGCATATACAAACAAAAATCTATGCAAATTTCAATGATAAATTATTTACATAATAAAATACATTATTACAAATGACAATTCCCCCAATCTGGACTAATTTACAGATTTTCTCTCACTTAAACAACTCTCAAAATAAAGTGCTCTGTGACTGGAAAGGAGAAATAGTTAACTTAAAATGAGTTTCTGTATGTAACAAAGTATTTCCCACTGTTTATAAATGGTCATTTCTTCCCCTAAACTTATTAAATGTGTCATCTTTCACATAAAATGTTTACTTTGTTTCAATTAATTCAGTTAGAATAATAAGAAACTGTAGAGTTGTTACCATTCAAATGAAGTTAGTATGAACAAACTATATCTTTCCACTGCTGAGGAAACAGAAGCTGCATCTGAAGTTGTATTAGATGCATTTACACAGACAGTTTGATGAAGCTGAGGTGCCATAAATGCATTTACACTGCACAATTTCAAATGCATAAATAATTGTATAAGATTAATGTATTACATATTTTTTTTAAACATGCTAATAAATGTTGAAAAAATGCAAGGATACTTTTAAATATGACTAAACCACCAGTAGATGGCAGCAAATGTTTGTTTTAATGAGCGAGTCATTTATTAATTAATTCAATTTATTGATTCATTCAGAAACGTGTCAATTGGCTGTCCTTATGAATGAGCCACTGAACCAATTGACTTCACTCCATTCGTTCAAACACCTGGATTCATTCAGTGACTAAACACCTCTGTGTGTTGCTGTGGCTTTGAACACAACTATTTTCGTCAGCAAAATTTAGCAAAAACAGTCAATATTTTGTTTAAATCTAAGTCACTTAATTTCAACCTCTTGTTTATTGATATACTATTGTATAAAATCAGTGTCACATTGCAATCGTGCTGATATTGTTATTCAGGGAAGCACAAATCGATAGCGAAAAATGCTACTATCAGATTGTGCTACCAGCCTCTTTTTTATTTTTTTACTTTTACACCTACCCTTACCCTGAACTTACCCTTAAAACAATATGTGTAAACAATACACATATATTATTGGTAGCACAATCTGATAGGTAGCATGTTTTGTCGGTACACCGGTCTTGCAAGAAATGGGCCGATTCCGATCACTGGCCGGTCAATCGGTGCATCTCTACTCTTGACCATAAGTGGAATGGAATATAAATCGACTGGTAGATTTATAGATTGACCGGCCTGGCTCCTAAACTCTGGAATAGCCTTCCTGATAACGTTCGGGGTTCAGACACACTCTCTCTGTTTAAATCTAGATTAAAGACACATCTTTTTAGCCAAGCATTCTTATAATGCATCTCACAATCTTGTACTGCCAGTCTATCTGAACAAATGCACATTATTATGCTTTAGCTTGGGTTAGACTGATAATTTCATCCAAGGTTATTCCTGGATGGAACAACTGCTATGCTAATTGTCTTATTGTTTCTATGTTTCTGCCACGGGATTAACATCCCGTGGTAGCTAGGAATTACACAAGCTTCTGTCTGGATCCAACCCTTAAACGATCTGAGATGACCGAACACCTGAGAAGAGACGATGACAACCCCTCGGAGGACCTCAGAGGAAGCCAACCATCAGCGATTATACTGACTTAACCAAAGTCTGCCATAAATGGAGGATCAGCACCAAGAGACCAAGACCAAGAGCTGTAGAGGTTCTACAGCCCTGAACGTCAGCGAAGTCTATGACACATAGATGAGCCCCAGAGACAGATCTCCAGTGAGAACCTCGTCACCTAGACATCCATCGGGGAAAGACCACTGGAACCAGTGGACCACTTACACTCTGGCTTTGCTGCAGTTGGAACAAACTACTGGTTCGTCTGGCCGGAGGGGAACTGGCCCCCCGACTGAGCCTGGTTTCTCCCAAGGTTTTTTCTCCATTCTGTCACCGATGGAGTTTACGTTCCTTGCCGCTGTCGCCTCTGGCTTGCTTAGTTGGGGAATCTTCATTTCCAGCAATATCATCGACTTGATTGCACAGATATTATTTAAACTGAACTGAGCTGGACAATGCCATTACTAAATTCAATAATGAAATGCATTCAGCTGAAAATTGAGTGTTAAATCCTGTCATTTTACATTATTGACACAATTTGCCTATTTTGATACTGTGCTGTGCTTTGTTACAATTTGTATTGTTAAAAGCGCTATATAAATTAAGGTGGCTTGACTTGACTAGATAGAGGGCTTCACCTTTAGGCTTAGCTCTCACAAAAGCTCAATAATGACTACATTACTGCTGCACCAACATGTTCTCACTCCCAATTCGTCACATATGGAAGGTTGGTCAGGATCCCTTTGTTTTAACTTGTAGAGATTCCCATAAACTTCTGACCGAAGCCTGCGGCGTTGACATTTGACGTGCAGGAAAGCATACACAGTGTATACGGGTTGAGACTACGATAAATAGGAATAAAAAAGAAAAGGCCACAAGGTTCAAGTTTTTTTTTAATAGTAATAAATTATTTATGGCAAGGTGAGTCGATTAACCATGGTCAGATTTTTTATTTTAAAAACCACTCGTTGCCTGATATCAAAGTGCCGTCTGTGAAACAGCGTTCAGCGGTGACTTTAACAATGCTCCAGCAAGCAACAGCAGTAAGTATTTTCCGAGGTAACGTTAATGCTGGTATTTTTGTCGGAGGCTTGTTGATGATGATGAACGTATTTAATGTGCTGTGATTATGTTTGGTTAATCAATGATTAATCAGCGCAATGCGACGCAATCAACCTATTATTTATTTGTCTATTTATGTATTTGTTTGTTTATTGATTAATTGTTTATTTATTTATTATTTTTATTTATTCATGAATAACTCAATCAATCAGTGGTGCTGACATCATTGTAAGGCGCGATCCCAAGGTTCGCTGCGATTTCCCACTCGGTAAGTAGAACAGTTAATTAATACAGATGGGAACAATCCTTAAATTTATGGAACAAAAACTGTTTAATCATGTCAAGAGGTTGTGTTTAGAACCTTTAGAATAGCAATGTAGCAGTTTCGTGATGCAGTATTATAAAAATATAACGTGCTGCACCAAATGTATTGTGGGCTAGCTAAGTTAAGTTAGATAATTAAATTCAAGCTTGTTTATTTTTTTTCACATATAATCAAGCAGGACAATATCATAGGAGATTGTATGATTTGTAATTATGATGTGTGTTCAGTTACCCATATTACAGTAAGTTAGCTCGATCACAACACTTTAGCCATTTATAAATGTTCAGATGAAGAACAGTGTTGCCAGATTGGTGTGTTTTCCAGTAATTGATCAAAATCCACACAAAATTATTATTAAACACACAAATCTCACCAATAATAAACTGTACAAATTAATTCATAACTACAACAATAGTGTGGCTCATCATATGGCATAATAAAGCAAATTAAGTGTTCTCTAAAGAAGGCTATGTTGTAAACCATTTTCCATGTCTGTCATTTGCCTTAAATAAATAAAAGAGTACAACAGAAATATAAAAATGCCACCTGTCCAAGCCCATTTTATTCCATGTAGTACAACTCAAAACTGCCCAATCTGCCAACACTGATGAAGAAAATACTTGTAAATGTAAGGAGCTCAATATTTTCTCTCTCTCTCTCTCTCTTATCAGGTCCTTCAAATTTGCCAGCTTCCAATATTCTCCTTTATTTTAACCTCCCTCCACACACACATATACACAAAAACCAAAGGCACTTTTAAGAGCCACGTCCGTCTTGCTAACCTGTACTTGTCTCTCTGTAGCTCGATGTCTCTTTCTCTGTTTACATTGTTGCATCTGTCCATATTTTTTCTCAATAGGTCCTACAAAATCTCTATTTTAACACATTGTTTGTCTGTGTTTTGTTTTTGTGCATATTTCTACTTTATATTTCTTTTCAAGTTATGACGAGGCCCAAATTCCGGCCCTGCCCATCTTGCCAGACTCCCAATCAGGCAAGCAGGAAAAGTTGTTATGTCTGCTTTGGAAGTCTGTCCACTAAACAAAAAATAATGACAAAGTGGTGTCACTGGACAGCCAGTGGGGGCAATCTGTCAAGAAAAACAGAAATGTTGGGCGCATAATTGATTCTGCCCGTATTGCAGTAAGTAAAATGCAAATTTTTCATAAGTGTTATTTGAAAGTGTAACTGAAAGCCCATGTTTGTCACATAGTGGACATCATAGACTATTAGCAGTATGACGTGGCCTTTATTATCTTAGTCTTATTTCATACAAGAAAGACTCTTTGTCTTTACATTTTGCTAAAGAGAAACAATAAGTTGTGTTCTCTGTCAAATAACGAGTCAGTCATGTTGGCAATGTTAGAAACTGAAAGAGTGCTGGCCTTATCTGAAATTGAACTTTGATCGTATAAAAAACAAGATTAAATGTAAACTCCATTAAATGACCTTAAAATAAAATTGCTTTATATAGTACTGATGTATCTAATAATTCAGTGGGTTTAACTAATGTGTAGTAACTGCTTTTGTTCATTTCAGGTGCGGAAACTTGAAGCAGTGTGTTACAAGCCCATTTTATTTATTGGAATACAAAATAAAAAGGCTTCAAATAAGTGGGTTGCAGACATAATTACCCATCTGCACCCCATTCCTGTAACAATACATTTTTTTTGAGAAGATGCGACGGGCTTATGAATTTATCTTGACTAAGGGTAAGAGCAAGATTTGTGTTCAGAAATAATAATGATTCTTTAAAATACATGTATTTTTATTTATTAATATAATACAGATTTTAAATGAATGTAAACTTTCATTAAAGCAACCTCCACAGCACAGCAGCTGGACAGTGACATCCCCATAGCAGAGCAGCACAACAGCCCCAGTCAGGAGCAGTGCAGTGGTTCCATTTTGGAGCTGGAGAGTCTCACCGAGGACCTGCCGGAGAGCCTCATCGTGGAGCAGCCGGAGATCCTCACCGAGGACCTGCCAGAGAGCCTCACCGTGGAGCAGCCGGAGAGCCTCACCATGAAACAGGAGAGCTTCACTGAGGAGCAGCCGAAGAATCTCACAAAGGAGTCCGAGACTGAATTTATACTCAACCTTGCTTCTCTGTCTTCCCCACACTCTCCAATTTCTCTCTCTCCTCCATCTTCTACTACTTTTAAAGCTGTTCTTCCTCCACAGTCTTCTCCACCTCCACTGCCACACTCTAAGTCTTTGCGACAGAGGAAGAAAAGGACAAAAACCTCAATCAGTTCACCAGCAGCTTCTGCCACCTCTGCCTCACCTCCATCTCTTATCCCCACAGATCTCTCCCTTCCACAGTCTTGTCCTCCACCTGCTGCCTCTTCCATCTCCCAGTCCTTGAGTCAGGAGGGGCCAAATGTGAAGATGAAAAGAAAGGGTAAGTTTTGTTTCGCTGTGGTATACCTTAATACACTCAATTAATAAATTTGCTCTCAGACAAAGTTGACTGTAAGCAAATTAAATGTATTCGGGTCATCAGGTCATTGGTAGCCATAGCCAATACACAGTATTTTGTTCTTTAGTTATTTAGCTGTGTTTAAGTGGACAGTGTCCAAGGGCTGAGGTTAATGTCAATCACTGACTTAAAGGTGCCTTAAGAGATCTTGGAAAATACTAACTTTAGCCTGATAGCACTGAAAGCGAACGTACCACCCTCCCTGCAAATCGCAGTTCAAAGCCACCCCCGAACACATGAACGCACACAGATCAGACGATCAGAGACAAAATTACTACAATACACCACATGTCATTAACCGGTGAGAAACCTTCATAGTACAGTTAGTAAAAGTACTACAATACCAGGAAATAATGTCAGATTTTATGCTTGCCATTCTCACTCTGTCTGCGTAGCGTACGTGAATGCGCTGATGACATATCCTGTCTGCGCAAAACGGATGCACAGAGGTATGCAAATACATGTTGACAGGCAGGTAGGAAAGCAGATAGAAACGCTTGGAATGAGCGTTTTGATTGGATATATATTTCTCTGGCCTACGCCTTCCACAGAATACATATTAAATACATTTAGACCACTTAACTTAATGATCACTATCGGGATGTGAAGAGACTTTCAACCAGCATAACGAAAAATATTTGTGAAGACAATCACCTATTCCACCTTTAAGCTAGGTGGGCTTTTGGATACCCAGCCCAGTACATTTTGCTTGATCCACAAAAAGCAAGGACAAAGTCACTTAGACACAAGTGGACAGGACCACAGATCACCTCACACGTGAAATTACAACTATTAACTTGAGATTCAACTACAAAGCATGACACTCATTGCTTAATAAACTTTCCTTGTTTTTTTATCGTTAAGTTGCCGAAAATGTTGTAGGCAGAAGATCTTCCTATTTGATAAAATATCTGGGGAAAGAATAAATGAGGTAACATTTCTTTTATTAGGCTACTTGCTTGTCTTGGTGACTGATTGTGGCCTTTAAAAATAATAAAGCAATATGTTATGCCCTATCCAGTAATTGCTAAAACAGCTCAAATAATAATTACTTTGTGTGTGTGTGTGTGTGTAGCGAAAAGCAGAATTGAAAGTCCACTGGTTGCCTTGCACTGTGTGGTAAGTCGTGTTTTATTAACTCTTTCATATCATTGTAAAGCTAAGTAGTCTATTCCATGGCCAATATGATGTAGGCAAAGTTAAAATGGTGTCTTGTAATCAGCATAGACGTTTCTGTTATTGATGTCTCTCTGTTATTGATGCCTGTGGCAAGAGAAAGTGTGATGGTCAGTAGTCTGGCCTGAAACTCAGAGAGTGTGATTGAATTTCAAATTCTTGAAAGAATATACCATTATTTTTGATAGAAAAGGAGAATGATCTACCTCCTTGTGTTTATGATTTAGATATCTAGTTATTAGTTAGAGCCCAACATTTTGTGATTGAAGTGGACACAATGGATTGTGGGAGCTGGACAATTCAGTGCTTTCTAAGTAATTAATATAATTAAAAAAATAGTTGACAGGCAGCCAGTGTATTGACAATAAAATGGGGCTGATGTGACCATATTTCAGGTTTTAATTAAGTACTCAAGTACTACATACACAACTAGCTGAAGCTTATTTATTGAGCAGGACATTAACCGAGGACATTTACACAGTAATGCATTAGTAGTGAATCATGAATTTTTCAGCATCTGAAACATTAAACTTGTCATAATTTAGCAATATTTCTAAGATGGAAAATGCTGTTCTACGTATGATTTTCAATGGACCGATTGCAGTCAAACGAGATCTGTGGTATTAATTGTACTAGATGTAACAATACATTCATCAAGACACAAATTAATAAATTGCCCAAAGATGCCCAAAGATATTATTTTTAAAGTACAGACTGGTCATAACTATTTATATTCAGTTATTAAAAGCTAGACTGGGCTTATTTGTATTGGCTGATAATCACTTGGCAACTGCTAGCAAGTTTTGTATAGTATTTGTATAGTATTTTCTTTACTCTTTACTAAACTGTCTAAAAAGGATAATATTTTAATGTAATTGAGGTCTGAGATGTGGGAACGGTGAAGAGAGAGAGGGCAAACATTTTGCATTTTAGGTCTAATCATCCAATAGTGTCTTAAATAACCTGCATAGCACTTCATCTTTTATAACATGGGATTTTGACCAAATATATAAAATCTTGATTTTTGTATTTTTTTTTTTGGTGTAAAATTACAGTTTGGACAAATAAGGTAATACAAATATATAAAAAAATACCTGGACGTATCTACATATGAGCTTGTAAAACAAATATCTTTAAAAAAAATCCTTGTGGAGCATGCGCCCTGTTCTCAACTTTTTACCCCTTTACCTGTTTGCATCTCTGTATAGATAAGTTTACATGAACAGTCTTGTCTGTTATGCCAAACATAAATAAATGCCATAAAATACATTTAATAACAATATATTTGTTGTTACATATTTCCCAGTTACATATTTGTTTCCATTTTGTCTAAATATAATACATTTATTAATAAGAATGATTATTTAAATTTGTATATTTCACTAAAACTTTAGTGAAAAAACATGCTTTTATTTGTGTACAATTTTATAATGAACTGATATTTTTATGTCTTTAATATCAAGTATCTGGGTGAGAGGATACTGTACTACATTTGTCTGTAAGGTTTGACATATTGATACATTTTGGGAAAGGATTATGTATATGTATGTATATATATATATATATATATATATATTAGGGGTGGGCATAGATTAATTTTTTTAATCTAGATTAATCTAGATTAATTTTGGAATTAATCTAGATTAATCTAGATTAAAATGGCTCATTTGAATTCTGCCGAAGGCATTCAGAATATGTGTGCTACCCAAATAATGACTAAAAGTAAGTCTTTGAGAACGGGTTTCTCAAGCCAGGTGGCGCATTAGACCAGGGGCGCATCTCCTGTTTCCAAAATGCATCACAAACTGCTTGAGAAAGCTGTTCTACTATGATAATTGGCGATGAAAATAAACTATGTTCAATAAGATGTACTTGTGTTTACTAACTGTTTATTCAGTTAAACATGAATTTTGAACGGTAGGCCTACATAAGAGGTCGTGATGAACTGTTTACAGGTTCCATTGGGAAGCTTCTTAAAAATAAATTTTCCCTGAAGCAAACCCGGCGGCTTCATAGCTGCATCCATGTTAGCACGTCACGTTTGATGTGGTAATTTCACAGTAATGTTAGGCATACACACAGGTTCGAAGCAGAGGGTGACACGGGAGTGAATTCTCAAGTTCACATGAGACCTAAAGCGCATCCTGTTTGCTTAAAAGCGCAACGTTTCGTTGTTATTCTGAGTGCACACAAATAAACGTAGAG
This sequence comes from Gymnocypris eckloni scoliostomus, assembly GCA_027564155.1. NCBI lineage: Eukaryota > Metazoa > Chordata > Actinopteri > Cypriniformes > Cyprinidae > Gymnocypris > Gymnocypris eckloni. The sequence goes on along the minus strand of CM050422.1, from coordinate 22,133,825 downwards.
TCTTTACAGATTCGAAAGATGTATTAGGCTACTTTTATCTGTATGACGAAGAATGGCGGAGATTTTAAGAGCAAGTGAGCGCGCACGGAGCCTGTCCTGCGCAAAGCGCTTCCACACAAACACTTCAATAGCGCACATTTCTCTAGGTTAACATCATATTGAGCGGCCATGTAAAGTTGCTACTACATACATCTTTCAGATGAAAAGCCATATTTGAGGTTGATGAATGATAGATGAGCGTTTGGATGTCCTGCCCGATTGTATTACCACATAGACCAGCCGTTAACAATCTGTCCATCACGGACTGCGAGCCTCTAGTTCGAAGACTCGTTCTCGCCCCTACAGTGCAATTCGGCTAGGTATACATCCGCGCTAAAATATCAGGGTGAAAGTCATCATAGTGCGTAGTATAGACCCAGCTCCCAACCCAACTTTGAGAATAGATTAACGGCGATATTTTTTTTATCGCCGATAAGAGTCTCGCGTTAACGCAGCACATTAACACCGATAACGGCCCACCACTAATATATATATATATATACACACGCAGAAATTAAACATTTTTAAATAGTGTATTATATTTATTTATTATACAGTACACCGCTGTCACAGTTGGTTACCCTCCAGTTTCTACATCCGGTTAACCTTTAGGAATCTATAACTATAAAAATATATTTTTGTTTTTAGTGAGAAGAAACAAATATTGAACTAACCTTCTGGTATAACCCACTTTTAGCTGGAAGATACCGTAATGACCATATTTGGACAAGTAAGTGTGACGTGGATTTTGACACGCTGTGGCTAGACTAACTTTTAGGCAAAAATACAAGGTGCGTCATGTTGCAAACTATGTTTTACTGACATTATGACTTCAGTAATACTGTCATTGAACAATGACGGATTGCTATGTTGCAAGAAATTACCCATTTACCGAAATCCTAACCCTAACCCTACAGCGTAAGGGAACTACAATTTACAGTGCCATGTCCCATCGATAGTGACAAAGGCTTATGGGTAACGTAGTTTAAAAACCTTTTAGTAATTAAATAAAGTAAATACTATAGTTAATGAATAAAGGGATAGCTAAATATGTTCATTGTGCAAATCTTTATGATATATTTGAGAGCCAGGTCGAAATTTGTTGTTTTACTAACACTTTTTAAGACACTTTTTTACAAACCTTCTGTAAATGTGAGAAAACTGTGTCCAACTTTATTTATTAAACATAGGATAAGTAGTTGATATGCTCAGTGGACTTTGAGTTACAGGCATTTGAAATGTGCAGTTTTTTCCCCACTTCTGGTCCCCTGGGGGTGAAAGGGCAATAAAAACCTATACAGATGTACTATCTTTGTCATGGACAACAAACTGTTGTCACATTTATGCCTGAACATTTTTTTTTATTTCTGCCCCTTTCTGTATTTACAAGATGCTATCTTAGGTTGTGTGGGATTACAAATTGTATTTAAATGTTTAATTTAGATACACTTCCTGACTAAGAAAGTGTCAGGCATTTCAGGTGTTTGAGATCGTTTCCTGACCATTTGAGCTTGAGACAGCTGGGCCTTTGTCTCTATGATAATGGTAAGATCAATGAGTCAGACTACTGAGAGATTCAACCTTTGTTCTGCAAATGGCTTTCTGGCCCAGACGTGGATTCGTTTAGGTTGATTGGATTAGTGTCTATGCATTTGATTATGTTGATGAGATTATAACCACGGGAAGTTTAGCAACAAAAACTAACGCCTTCCTCATGTGCTTGCTTTGTTTGATGTTTGTCTCCACCTCCAAAAAGTCCCTCCTCCAATTCTGCCTATAAAATAACCTTGTAAAGTTACTTAAGAATGAGATTTCGATGACTGCAGCTACCAACAGCTTGGGTTCTCAATAAAAAGAATCCTGCTGACGATCCAATCCGATTTCTCCTGGTCTTCTCTTCTGAGTTTTCTACACTTTAGAAGAACAGAGTTTTCAACAGATGGTGCCGTGACCCGGATAGAGTTCCAGCTTCCTCACCTGAAAAACTTCAAGCTCAAACAAAGATCTGCATCTTTTGGAATCCAGCGAAACTTCCAGCTGAACAAAGATTCCCAGACTGAATTTTTCTCTCAACCAAGGGTGGTGGTGAGTGCTGTCTCTAATCCAAAAGAACCTAAGACCAGTACAAATATTGTATCCTCTGTGCCGTCAGAGAACAGTTAACATACATCTGTAGGGTTTGTTTAACTAAGTTATCCTCTAAAGTTTTTCTTTTAGAGATGAAAGTTATCCTCTGTTTCAGGCAGGGAAGGTTAGCATTACGTGCTAATAATAAGATATCCTCTGTTTCAGGCAGGGAAGGTTAGCATTACGTGCTAATAATTGGTTATCCTCTGTTTCAGGCAGGGAAGGTTAGCATTACGTGCTAATAATAGGTTATCCTCTGTTTCAGGCAGGGAAGGTTAGCATTACGTGCTAATAATAAGTTATCCTCTGTTTCAGGCAGGGAAGGTTAGCATTACGTGCTAATAATAAGTTATCCTCTGTTTCAGGCAGGGAAGGTTATCATTTCGTGCTAATAATTTTGGTTTATCCTCTGTTCTTGTAGGCAGGGAAGTTAAGTGTGAAGTGTTGGTAATTTGGAAAGTTAACAATAGTTAAGCTTTTTTTAACAAGTGTACCCTCTGTGGATCAGAGAAGTTTTTTAGTTTTTTTTGTTTAGTGTTTTGTTTGTGTGGTACAGAAGAAACTTACAAAATGGGTAGAAGGAATGCTAGGCTGATTCCAACCACAGAAAAGAGTGGTCTTGCGACTCCTCTGTGGTCAGATAGTGAATTCAAAACACTGTTAGGGGAACAAATGGACCTAATAGTCACTGAAAAAGTTAGACAAGAACTAACGCAGAAATATGAGATTCATCCAGACAAGACTTGGTCGGTAGATGAGTGTAAAAAGGTACTAGGAGCAAGTATTTGTAAGAACAATATGAAAGGCATTATCTGTTGTCACAGAGAATTCAGTGTAACGCTAGCGACACAACAGTCTCAGCGTAACTCAGAGCTAGAGAAACAGAACAATGAACTCCGTGCAAGAGTATCCACTTTGACTAAGAAATTGAACCTCAGAGCAGTACAGGCAGCTCATCTAGCGCTTCAGGCTTCATCAGGAATGGTGTTAGGTCAGACTGTAAGCGTAAAATGCCCTCACGCAGTGTCCGCACTAATAAATCAAGCAAAAGTCACTTCTGTCACCTCCTCCCGTTGGGGAAATTGGTTAGCAACTCTCACAGCCCCAAATATTGTTATACAGCGTGCACCAGTCACGAACCCATCCTCATGTATGATGTCTGCAGTGACTGAATTTGTGTTAGAGGATGAAGGCGAAATGACTCATGATTGTGTTACGCTTACATATGCAGCGACAAGTGAAATAGCAGAAACTCCCATAGAGAACGCAGAATTGGAGTTGTTTGTTGATGGTTCAGCTCATGTTATTGAAGGTAACAGACGAGCAGGATATGCAGTAACTTCCAACATATCGTTGCCCCCTTGTAAAGGAAAAACTGACGTTTTGGTAGTAATAGACAAGTTCTCAAGATGGGTAGAAGCTTATCCAACAGGGCGTGCTACAGCTGCACATACTGCTAAATGTCTTGTCACTGATTTCATTTCCAGATGGGGATTACCAGATTGCATTGACTCAGATCAAGGTACCCACTTCACAGGACAGGTAGTCAAGGAAGTGTCTAGAATGTTGAAGATTAAGTGGAACCTTCACTGTCCCTATAGGCCACAAGCATCAGGACAGGTTGAACGATCAAACAGAACAATCAAAACCAGGCTAAGCAAAATGCATCAGGAAGGAGTACCATGGGTTGAAGCACTGCCCGCAGTACTGTGTAGTATGAGAGCATCACCTAACAGATCAGTAGGACTGAGCCCTCATGAGATTATTACTGGACGCCCAATGCAGATGCCAGGTGTGATTGATCTTAGAAATGCTGATGTGCACATTACTTCAGATGCCCTGATCGCTTACTGTGAAAACCTCACAAAGGCAGTGCAGAGTGCCAAAGAGAGAGTTGAGTCGTGTTGGCAGACTCCACCAGAAGGTGGACACACAATCGTCCCAGGTCAATGGGTCATGATAAAGGCGTTCAAAACAAGCCATTAGAGCCTAAGTGGTACGGACCACATCAAGTGATGTTGATTACAGCTGCTGCAGTATTGTGTCAGGAAGGAAAACTTGGACTCATGTGTCACACTGTAAAGTTGTTCCTCCCCTGCAGGGATAGGATAGGGCAGACACAAGAACCAGTGAGGAGCCCAGGGAAGAACCGAAGCAACAGGCTTCGGGGCCAACCCTGAGGTGAAGATTTCCTCATAGGCCTTTCCCCATCCAATAGCCCATCCTTTCCTCACTGTTCTTTAGGTGTCACAGGAATTAAGAAATAGGGAAAGAAGGAACAACCATAGCAGACTATATTTTGAACAGAGGATACAACCCTAATGTTTGCAGACTCTACAAATACTGCTCTGTGCCGTTGGTCTCTCTTGTTTGTGTTTCTTTCTTCCTCTGTGCAGATACCACCTGATGGCTGTCCTGAGATCCATATGCACCACCCTTCTCACCTGCGGATGAAGCCACAACCTCTAGAAAACAACTAGACCCATTGCCGAGCCAACTATCACACAAGAAAGAGAAAAGAAAGAAGAAAAAAAAAAATACACAACGCAGAGACTCACATACGGGAACTTCAGTCATCCATCAACATGATCAAGATTTTCGTACTCTTGATCTTTCAGCAAAATTACACCAGATGACTGAAGATAATTCTTCATGGTTCGGAAACTTGTTAGGTAAACCCTGGCTGTGGATCAAGGAAATAGCAATTCTGCTGTTGTTTCTCCTACTTGCATACTATCTATGCATCCACAGTATCAAGTGTTTCTTTCAGCAAATGACTCCCGCCTCTCACGAGGAAATGACAGTTCCAACCAGAAGAGATTATTACCCGTAAGAACTTCACGGACCCTAATTGCATGTTTTGTTTCTGTGTCAGCATGCAATTACATATAAGCAACACAGAACATGTACTATGTGCCTGTAACGATTACAAGTTACAAGAATTAACTTTTAAGTGTCTAAATTTGTATTTTGTGAGAGTTATTAGAACTCTCAGAGGGGGAATTGTGGGATTACAAATTGTATTTAAATGTTTAATTTAGATACACTTCCTGACTAAGAAAGTGTCAGGCATTTCAGGTGTTTGAGATCGTTTCCTGACCATTTGAGCTTGAGACAGCTGGGCCTTTGTCTCTATGATAATGGTAAGATCAATGAGTCAGACTACTGAGAGATTCAACCTTTGTTCTGCAAATGGCTTTCTGGCCCAGACGTGGATTCGTTTAGGTTGATTGGATTAGTGTCTATGCATTTGATTATGTTGATGAGATTATAACCACGGGAAGTTTAGCAACAAAAACTAACGCCTCCCTCATGTGCTTGCTTTGTTTGATGTTTGTCTCCACCTCCAAAAAGTCCCTCCTACAATTCTGCCTATAAAATAACCTTGTAAAGTTACTTAAGAGGAGATTTCGATGACTGCAGCTACCAACAGCTTGGGTTCTCAATAAAAAGAATCCTGCTGACGATCCAATCCGATTTCTCCTGGTCTTCTCTTCTGAGTTTTCTACACTTTAGAAGAACAGAGTTTTCAACAGTTGTTAGGTTTTGATGGTGCTGTGAGACTCTGAAAACAGAATACAGAAATACAGTAAAAATTTACACAACAAAAGGCAAAAGTAACATGTCTAGACAACATATTTCTTTATATATCATAAATTTTTCTTTAGCAAAATGGCAATGGGTGAACTTGAATTTAGTGTTGGGAAATAAAGATTCTTCATCATGATTTTTTGTATTTGTTTGTCATGCTTGTCTATGTCCCTATTATAAGCTGCTTATTCCATGACTCCAAACAGGTTTCAATTGTTATACAGAACCCTAAACTAGGACAAAGGCATGTGGCCACAGTTGTTTTTCCTCATCCCAGGACTGAAGACCTAAAATTCCTTTTACCCTGTGAATCATTTTTCGTTTGATTATTATTACTCATGATTATTTAACTGTAATAATTTTAATATTATTTAACTGTATTTTATCTAATGATCATTGTCAATATGAGTTAATCTGCTAATTAGTTTCTCCATCACTCAAGTGATTGTTTGGTTTGTAAAAAGTATGAAAATAGTGAGAAATTACACATTACCAAAAAAGATATCACAAATACTGTGAACAGTCGAAACCTCAAAATTATAATAATACAAAAAAAAACATATCAATTAAGCAACTAAAACAATGCAAATATTAACATTTTCTAAGCTGGAACCATGAAATTAAAATGATAAACTTGATGAATGTATAATCAACAAATTGACTAATTATTTTGGCTGTTCTTATACTGTAAGTATAAACTACGGAGTAGTTTTATTTATACCAAAATGTCATATTTTACAATCTCTTCATGAGCTGCAACTTCAGTAAAAAGTTTTTTTTTCTTTGAACTGTAGCCTTGCACAACTACACAGTGACATGAGAAAAAACAAATCAGTAAACATTGTTAATTTAATATGGTAAACTCATGAAAAGATGTGGTTACCATACCTACAAAAATACCACAGTAAAACTACAGTTACTGTTGTAAACTCAGTATGTGTTGCGGTTATTTTGCTTTAACTACAACTACCACAGTAAAACTAGGGTTTCTGTGGTAAACTCATAGTTGTTTAAAGTGACTTGTTCAGCCTCCCTGGCTGATTCCAGCTGATCAATCAAGATCCGCATTGGGAGCTTCGAGTTCATGTTCCCTGTTAATTCTAGCAGCTTTATGTCAGAATTGGTCAGAATTTGATTCTGAGATTTAAAAATACGATGTTGAACGACAGAAAGAGAGAGCAAACTATGTGTAAATGAATTATGGAAAACTTTAACAACAAATAACACAGTAAAACTACGGTCACTGTGGTAAACTCATAGTAAGTGTTGTGGTTATTGTGCTTTAACTACAAATACCACAGTAAAACTACGGTCACTGTGGTAAACTCATAGCAAGTGATACGTTGTGGTTATTGTGGTTTAACTACAAATACCACAGTAAAACTATGGTTACTGTGGTAAACTCATAGTAAGTGTTGTGTTATTGTGCTTTAACTACAAATACCACAGTAAAACTACGGTCAATGTGGTAAACTCATAGCATGTGACATGTTGTGGTTATTTTGTTTTAACTACAAATACCACAGTGAAACTATGGTTACTGTGGTAAACTCATAGTAAGTGTTGTGGTTATTGTGCTTGAACTACAAATACCAAAGTAAAACTACGGTCACGGTGGTAAACTCATAGCATGTGACATGTTGTGGTCATTGTACTATAACTACAAATACAACAGTAAAACTACAGTCACTGTGGTTAACTCATAGCATGTGACATGTTGTGGTTATTGTACTTTAACTACAAATACCACGGTAAAACTATGGTTACTGTGGTAAACTCATAGTATGTGTTGTGGTTATTTAGCTTTTAACTACAAATACCGCAGTAAAACTACAGTTACTGTGGTAAACTCATAATATGTGTTGTGGTTATTGTGCTTTAACTACAAATACAACAGTAAAACTACGGTCACTGTGGTGAACTCATAGCATGTGATATGTTGTGCTTATTTTGCTTTAACTACAAATACCTCAGTAAAACTATGGTTACTGTGGTAAACTCATAGTAAGTGTTGTGGTTATTGTGCTTGAACTACAAATACCAAAGTAAAACTACGGTCACGGTGGTAAACTCATAGCATGTGACATATTGTGGTTATTGTACTATAACTACAAATACAACAGTAAAACTACGGTCACTGTGGTAAACTCATAGCATGTGACATGTTGTGGTTATTGTACTTTAACTACAAATACCACGGTAAAACTATGGTTACTGTGGTAAACTCATAGTATGTGTTGTGGTTATTTTGCTTTTAACTACAAATACCGCAGTAAAACTACATTTACTGTGGTAAACTCATAATATGTGTTGTGGATATTTTGCTTTAACTACAAATACCACAGTAAAACTACGGTTATTGTGGTAAACTCATAATATGTGTTGTGGTTATTTTGCTTTAACTACAAATACCACAGTAAAAATATGGTTACTGTGGTAATTTCAGAATGTATTGTGGGTATTTTGCTTTAACTACATATACCACAGTAAACTATGGTTTTACTGTGGTATTTGTAGTTAAAAGCAAAATAACCACAACACATACTACGAGATTACCACCGTAACCATAGTTTTACCGTGGTATTTGTAGTTAAAGTACAATAACCACAACATGTCACATGCTATGAGTTTACCACAGTGACCGTAGTTTTACTGTGGTATTTCTTGTTCAAGCACAATAACCACAACACTTACTATGAGTTTACCACAGTAACCATAGTTTTACTGAGGTATTTTTAGTTAAAGCAAAATAAGCACAACATATCACATGCTATGAGTTCACCACAGTGTCCATAGTTTTACTGTTGTATTTGTAGTTAAAGCACAACCACGACACTTACTATGAGTTTACCACTGTGACCGTAGTTTTACTGTGGAATTTGTAGTTAAAGCACAATAACCACAACACTTACTATGAGTTTACCACTGTGACCGTAGTTTTACTGTGATATTTGTAGTTAAAGCAAAATAACCACACCACATACTGAGTTTACCACAGTAACCATAGTTTTACTGTGGTATATGTAGTTAAAACAAAATACCCACGACACATACTGAATTTACCACAGTAACCTATTTTACTGTGGTATTTGTAGTTAAAGCAAAATAATCACAACACATATTATGAGTTTACTACAGTAACCGTATTTTACTGTGGTATTTGTAGTTAAAGCAAAATATCAACAACACAAACTACGAGTTTACCACAGTAACCATAGTTTTACCATGGTATTTGTAGTTAAAGTACAATAACCACAACATGTCACATGCTATGAGTTTACCACAGTGACCGTAGTTTTACCGTGGTATTTGTAGTTAAAGTACAATAACCACAACATGTCACATGCTATGAGTTTACCACAGTGACCGTAGTTTTACTGTGGTATTTGTAGTTAAAGCAAAATAACCACAAAACATACTATGAGTTTACCACAGTAACCATATTTTTACTGTGGTATTTGTGGTTAAAGCAAAATAACCACAACACATACTATGAGTTTACCACAGTAACTGTAGTTGTACTGTGGTATTTGTAGTTAAAGCAAAATAACCACACCACATACTGAGTTTACCACAGTAACCATAGTTTTACTGTTAACATGTCACATGCTATGTGTTTACCACAGTAACTAGTTTTACTGTGGTATTTGTAGATAAAGCACAATAACCACAACACTTACTATGAGTTTACCACAGTAACCATAGTTTTACTGTGGTATTTGTAGTTAAAGCACAATAACCACGACACTTACTATGAGTTTACCACTGTGACCGTAGTTTTACTGTGGTATTTGTAGTTAAAGCACAATAACCACAACACATACTATGAGTTCACCACAGTAACCATAGTTTTACTGTGGTATTTTTAGTTAAAGTACAATAACCACAACATGTCACATGCTATGAGTTTACCACATTGACCGTAGTTTTAACTATGGTATTTGTAGTTAAAGCAAAATACCCACAACACATATTATGAGTTTACCACAGTAACCGTAGTTTTACTGTGGTATTTGTAGTTAAAGCAAAATAACCACACCGCCTACTGAATTTACCACAGTAACCATATTTTTACTGTGGTATTTGTAGTTAAAGCAAAATAACCACAATACATATTATGAGTTTACCACAGTAACCATAGTTTTACTTTGGTATTTGTAGTTAAAGCAAAATAACAAAAACACATACTGAGTTTACCACAGTAACCATAGTTTTACTGTGGTATTTGTAGTTAAAGCACAATAACAACAACATATCACATGCTATGAGTTTACCACAGTGACTGTAGTTTTACTGTGGTATTTGTAGTTAAAGCACAAAAAACATGACACTTACTATGAGTTTACCACAGTGACCGTAGTTTTACTGTGGTATGTGTAGTTAAAGCAAAATAACCACACCACATACTGAGTTTACCACAGTAACCATAGTTTTACTGTGGTATATGTAGTTAAAGCAAAATAACCACAACACATATTATGAGTTTACCAGAGTAACCATAGTTTTACCGTGGTATTTGTAGTTAAAGTACAATAACCACAACATGTCACATGCTATGAGTTTACCACAGTGATCGTAGTTTTACTGTGGTATTTTTAGTTATAGTACAATAACCACAACATGTCACATGCTATGAGTTTACCACAGTGACCGTAACCATAGTTTTACTGAGGTATTGTGTAGTTAAAGCAAAATAAGCACAACATATCACATGCTATGAGTTCACCACAGTGACCGTGGTTTTACTGTTGTATTTGTAGTTAAAGCACAATAACCACAACACTTACCATGAGTTTACCACAGTAACCATAGTTTTACTGTGGTATTTGTAGTTAAAACAAAATAACCACAACATGTAACATGCTATGAATTTACCACATTGACCGTAGTTTTACTGTGGTATTTGTAGTTAAAGCACAATAACCACAACACTTACTATGAGTTTACCACAGTAACCATAGTTTTACTGAGGTATTTGTAGTTAAAGCAAAATAAGCACAACATATCACATGCTATGAGTTCACCACAGTGACCGTAGTTTTACTGTTGTATTTGTAGTTAAAGCACAATAACCACAACACTTACTATGAATTTACCACAGTAACCATAGGTTTACTGTGGTATTTGTAGTTAAAACAAAATAACCACAACACGTCATATGCTATGAGTTCACCACAGTGACCGTAGTTTTACTGTGGTATTTGCAGTTAAAGCAAAATAACCACACCACATACTGAGTTTACCACAGTAACTACAGTTACTGTTGTAAACTCATAATATGTGTTGTGGATATTTTGCTTTAACTACAAATACCACATAAAAAATATGGTTACTGTGGTAAATTCAGTATGTGTTGTGGGTATTTAGCTTTAACTACATACACCACTGTAAAACTATGGTTACTGTGGTAAACTCAGTATATGGTGTGGTTATTTTGTTTTAACTACATATACCACAGTAAAACTACGGTTACTGTGGTAAACTCATAATACGTGTTGTTGTTTTTTGCTTTAACTGCAATAAAAACTACGGTTATTGTGGTAAACTCATAATATGTTTTGTTATTTTGCTTTAACTACAAATACCAAAGTAAAACTATGGTTACTGTATAACCTCATAACATGTGACATGTTGTGGTTATTGTTAACTACAAATACCACAGTAAAAATATGGTTACTGTGGTAAATTCAGTATGTGGTGAGGTTATTTTGCTTTTAACTACAAATACCACAGTAAAATATGGTTACTGTGGTAAATTCAGTATGTGTTGTGGGTATTTTGTGGCTTAAACTACATATGCCACAGTAAAACCACGGTTACTGTAGTAAACTCATAGTAAGTGTTGTGGTTATTGCTATAACTACAATACGGTCAGTAAAACGGTCAATAACTCGCGGCATGTGACATGTTGTGGTTATTTTAACTACAAATACCACAGTAAAACTATGGTTACTGTGGTGAACTCATAGTATGTGTTGTGGTTATTGTCATTAATGACAAATACCACAGTAAAACTACGGTCACAGTGGTAAACTTAGTAATGTGTGGTTATTGTGCTTTAACTACAACTACAAATACAGTAAAACTATGGACTGTGGTGAACTCATAGTTGTTGTGGTTGTTGTGAACTACAAATACCTCAGTAAAACTATAGTCACTGTGGTAAACTCATAACGTGTGATGTTGTGGTTATTTTGCTTTAACTACAAATACCACATAAAAATATGGTTACTGTGGTAAATTCAGTATGTGTTGTGGTGTTGGCTTTAACTACATATACCACTGTAAAACTACGGTCACTGTGGTAAACTCATAGTAAGTGTCATGTTATTGTGCTTTAACTACAAATACCACAGTAAAACTATGGTTACTGTGGTAAACTCATAGCATGTGACATGTTGTGGTTATTTTGCTTTAACTACATATACCACAGTAAAACTACGGTTACTGTGGTAAACTCATAATACGTGTTGTTGTTTTTTTGCTTTAACTACAAATACCCCAGTAAAACTACGGTTATTGTGGTAAACTCATAATATGTGTTTTTGTTATTTTGCTTTAACTACAAATACCAAAGTAAAACTATGGTTACTGTGGTAAACTCATAGCATGTGACATGTTGTGGTTATTTTACTTTAACTACAAATACCACAGTAAAAATATGGTTACTGTGGTAAATTCAGTATGTGGTGAGGTTATTTTGCTTTAACTACAAATACCACAGTAAAAATATGGTTACTGTGGTAAATTCAGTATGTGTTGTGTGTATTTTGCTTAAACTACATATACCACAGTAAAACTACGGTTACTGTAGTAAACTCATAGTAAGTGTTGTGGTTATTCTGCTTTAACTACAAATACCATAGTAAAACTACGGTCAATGTGGTAAACTCATAGCATGTGACATGTTGTGGTTATTTTACTTTAACTACAAATACCACAGTAAAACTATGGTTACTGTGGTGAACTCATAGTATGTGTTGTGGTTATTGTCATTAACGACAAATACCACAGTAAAACTACGGTCACAGTGGTAAACTTATAGTAAGTGTTGTGGTTATTGTGCTTTAACTACAAATACCTCAGTAAAACTATAGTCACTGTGGCAAACTCATAGCATGTGACATGTTGTGGTTATTTTGCTTTAACTACAAATACCACAGTAAAACTATGGTTACTGTGGTAAACTCATAGTATGTGTTGTGGTTATTTTGCTTTAACCACAAATACCACAGTAAAAATATGGTTACTGTGGTAAATTCAGTATGTGGTGTGGTTATTTTACTTTAACTACAAATACCACAGTAAAACGACGGTCAATGTGGTAAACTCATAATATGTGTTGTGGTTATTCTGCTTTAACTACAAATACCATAGTAAAACTACGGTCAATGTGGTAAACTCATAGCATGTGACATGTTGTGGTTATTTTACTTTAACTACAAATACCACAGTAAAACTATGGTTACTGTGGTGAACTCATAGTATGTGTTGTGGTTATTGTCATTAACGACAAATACCACAGTAAAACTACGGTCACAGTGGTAAACTTATAGTAAGTGTCGTGGTTATTGTGCTTTAACTACAAATACCACAGTAAAACTATGGCTACTGTGGTGAACTCATAGTAAGTGTTGTGGTTATTGTGCTTTAACTACAAATACCTCAGTAAAACTATAGTCACTGTGGTAAACTCATAGCATGTGACATGTTGTGGTTATTTTGCTTTAACTACAAATACCACAGTAAAACTATGGTTACTGTGGTAAACTCATAGTATGTGTTGTGGTTATTTTGCTTTAACCACAAATACCACAGTAAAAATATGGTTACTGTGGTAAATTCACTATGTGGTGTGGTTATTTTACTTTAACTACAAATACCACAGTAAAACTACGGTCAATGTGGTAAACTCATAATATGTGTTGTGGTTATTTTGCTTTAACTACAAATACCACAGTAAAATACGGTTACTGTGGTAAATTCAGTATGTGTTGTGGGTATTTTGCTTTAACTACATATACCACAGTAAAACTATGGTTACTGTGGTAAATTCAGTATGTGGTGTGGTTATTTTTACAAATACCACAGTAAAACTACGGTCACTGTGGTAAACTCATAGCATGTGACATGTTGTGGTTATTGTGCTTTAACTACAAATACCACAGTAAAACTATGGTTACTGTGGTAAACTCATAGCAGGGCGTAAGCAGCGCATATTTTTTTCGGCACCCATGTTAACGGATGAGAGCGTTCACACAGCACGCAGGGGCGGCGCGGCAGTGCGGAGCAGGAGCAGAGCAGGAGCGGCAGTGCCGCCGATCGCGCCGAGTCTATTTTGCGCTGCTTACAATTAAAGTGACAGGACATTATTTATGATCGACACTCAAAAAAAAAAAAATATTTAAAGTTTGTAAATGGGATGTAATGTATTTTAAACAGTTACCATGAAGTTCAACAATTTCGTAGCAAGTTGTAATATATATCATGTAGTTTATAGGCCTATATGTTGGCATAGAAGCAGATGTCATGCTGACAACAGGCCTCATCAACAAACGCACGTGACAGCGCCCGGTGTAGCCAGACGGGGGTCTTCAGAGTACACTTGGAAGATGACCTAATGGACGACACCCGTCTCATCGTAGAAGTGGAAAAACAAAAAGTTATTTATGACCCAAAAATGTTTATGTATAAGGACTTACAAGCCAAAGAAAAGGCATGGGATGCAGTGGATTGATCATTTGATAATACACGAAGTGACAAACGAATAAATACATATTAAAATACGTCACATAAATAGTACACATGTAGCTACACCAAATAAGTCTATGATGTGGGTGACTTGTTTAAAAGTGCGTTTTTCGTGTGTTTGCTAATATCCCTATTACGTTTACACAGTGTTAATAAAGACATTTACGATGCATGTTGAAGATGTTAGCATGGAGATTGCTTGTAAATCTGCTGTTTATGAGTATGTTTATCAGATATTGCTTCATTATTAAATAAGCGTTCGTCAGCAGGCATTATGAAGAGGTTTGCTAATAAATGTTAAATGTTGAATAAAGATGCAAAATATGTCAACATTGTAGATGTAATCTTTTGACCAAAACTTCAAAGGCATGTAATTCTCCTATAATTAATGTGTTTTTTTACAAAGGACTAGTCATTTTAAGTTGGCAGATGGTACGTCATTTTTAATGTTTTTTTTTTATTAAAATACAAAAAGTACAATCTGTCCAATCAGTACAACTTTTTACAATCTGTAAATAACAATCAATACAAACAAACATAAAGAACAGCAGCTTACAGTATATATGTGGAAAAAGAAACTTCTGGTTACAAGTACAAACCTTTAAAATATTGACCATATTCAATATAAACACAATGTATAAAATAACTATAACATTTCTGCTATGGTCAGTTATTGTTTTTTTGCTGTTCCGTTGCCTGGGGGCACCCAAAATCTACGTCGTATCCTTCTTCGTAATCTCCGTAGTAACAAATATAGCACAATTGCCTTTCTTCTATCTACAATACGTACTGCAGATAAACACAGATGCACATGTACAGTGTAAATAAAACAAATACAGTTATATAAACTATTCTAATAATAAATCAAGACCAATTGTATTTAAAATTAGATTCGAATTTGCCCATTCTGTACAGAAGCCGCTGTTCAGCCGCGCGCTGCAAACGCTACAGGTGTGAAAGGGCAATGGGCGCGCGCTGCTCCTGCTCTGCATACGCATCGCTTCTGCGCCGCTCACGCTTGCAGTGTGAAACGGGCGTAAGTGTTGTGGTTATTGTGCTTTAACTACAAATACCACAGTAATACTACGGTCACTGTGGTAAACTCATAGCATGTGACATGTTGTGGGTATTTTGCTTTAACTAAAAATACCACAGTAAAACTACGGTTACTGTGGTAAACTCATAGTAAGTGTTGTGGTTATTGTGCTTTAACTACAAATACCATAGTAAAACTACGGTCAATGTGGTAAACTCATAGCATGTGACATGTTGTGGTTATTTTACTTTAACTACAAATACCACAGTAAAACTATGGTTACTGTGGTAAACTCATAATATGTGTTGTGGGTATTTTGCTTTAACTAAAAATACCACAGTAAAACTATGGTTACTGTGGTAAACTCATACAATTTTGAGTGGTTATTTTGCTTTAACTACAAATACCACATTAAAACTACGGTTACTGTGGTAAACTCATAGTATGTTTTGTGGTTATTGTGCTTTAACTACAAATACCATAGTAAAACTACGGTTACTGTGGTAAACTCATAGTAAGTGTTGTGTTATTGTGCTTTAACTACAAATACCACAGTAAAACTACAGTCACTGTGGTAAATCCATAGCATGTGGTATGTTGTGCTTATTTTGCTTTAATTACAAATACCACAGTAAAACTACGGTTACTGTGGTGAACTCATAGTATGTGTTGTGGTTATTGTACTTTAACTACAAATACCACAGTAAAACTACAGTCACTGTGGTAAATCCATAGCATGTGGCTTATTTTGCTTTAATTACAAATACCACTATAAAACTATGGTTACTGTGGTAAACCCATAGTATGTGTTGTGGTTATTGTGCTTTAACTACAAATACCACAGTAAAACTATGGTTACTGTGGTAAACTCAGTACAATTTTGAGTGGTTATTTTGCTTTAACTACAAATACCACATTAAAACTACGTTACTGTGGTAAACTCATAGTATGTTTTGTGGTTATTGTGCTTTAACTACAAATACCATAGTAAAACTATGGTTACTGTGGTAAACTCATAGTAAGTGTTGTGTTATTGTGCTTTAACTACAAATACCACAGTAAAACTACAGTCACTGTGGTAAATCCATAGCATGTGGTATGTTGTGCTTATTTTGCATTAATTACAAATACCACAGTAAAACTATGGTTACTGTGGTAAACTCATAATATGTGTTGTGGGTATTTTGCTTTAACTAAAAATACCACAGTAAAACTATGGTTACTGTGGTAAACTCATAGTAATTTTGAGTGGTTATTTTGCTTTAAACTACAAATACCACATTAAAACTACGTTACTGTGGTAAACTCATAGTATGTTTTGTGGTTATTGTGCTTTAACTACAAATACCATAGTAAAACTACGGTTACTGTGGTAAACTCATAGTAAGTGTTGTGGTTATTTTGCTTAAACTACAAATACCACAGTAAAACTACGTTTACTGCGGTAAACTCATAGTAAGTGTTGTCGTTATTGTGCTTTAACTACAAATACCACAGTAAAACTATGGTCACTGTGGTAAACTCATAGTACGTTTCGTGGTTATTGTGCTTTAACTACAAATACCACAGTAAAACTATGGTTACTGTGGTAAACTCATACAATTTTGAGTGGTTATTTTGCTTTAACTACAAATACCACATTAAAACTACGGTTACTGTGGTAAACTCATAGTATGTTTTGTGGTTATTGTGCTTTAACTACAAATACCATAGTAAAACTACGGTTACTGTGGTAAACTCATAGTAAGTGTTGTGGTTATTTTGCTTAAACTACAAATACCACAGTAAAACTACGTTTACTGCGGTAAACTCATAGTAAGTGTTGTCGTTATTGTGCTTTAACTACAAATACCACAGTAAAACTATGGTCACTGTGGTAAACTCATAGTACGTTTCGTGGTTATTGTGCTTTAACTACAAATACCACAGTAAAACTACGGTCACTGTGGTAAACTCGTAGTAAGTTTCGTGGCTATTGTGCTTTAACTACAAATACCACAGTAAAACTACGGTCACTGTTGTGAACTCATTGCATGTGAGATTTGTGGTGATTGTGCTTTAACTACAAATACCACAGTAAAACTACGGTTACTGTTGTAAACTCATAGCATGTGACATGTTGTGGTTATTGTGCTTTAACTACAAATACCACAGTAAAACTACGGTAACTGTGGTAAACTCATAGTAAGTGTTGTGGTTATTGTGCTTTTACTTAATTTGAGCCCCGTCAAGTCAATTATTTATTGTCTATTTTCTATCTTAAATTCCGATTTTATACACAATCATTTTTGTTTCTATAACGTGTGAATATATCCCCGATCGCATTCTGCAACGAGAATAATCAGAGCGGCTTGTTATCCCAAGTTTATTTTCATTTCCTGAGTCCGCTATTAGCTTATAGCCCTTTAGCAAAGCCAGCGCGGGTGCCGCTAATACCCGTTTCACACACACACACACACACACACGAGAGCGTTGCAGCTGTTGTGATTCACGCGGGGGGTAACGATACCAAGCTGCGGCAGACGGAGACACTGAAGAGGGACTTCAGGAGCCTGATTGAGACGGTACGCAGCACATCGCCTGCGACGACGATCATCGTGTCAGAACCTCTTTCCACGTATGGATGAGGACACGAACGGTTCAGTAGACCGTTTGCTTTAAATGAATAGTTGTTTTCATGGTGTAAAGAACAGAAAATTCTCTTTGTCAATAATTGGAATCTTTTCTGGGAGCGTTCTAGGCTATTTCGTGCTGATGGCCTGCACCCCAGCAGAGTCGGAGCGGAGCTCCTGTCGGACAACATCACCAGGACGCTACGCTCCATCTGACTAATAAGTCAGTTCTCAATAAGCTGCTATGATGACTTTTGTTCCACCCACTTAAATGATAAAGGTACTTGCAGTGTCCAATCTATACAGACTGTGTCTGTTCCCCGAATAGTGAGATCAAAATATAAATTTAATGCAGGATCTAGAACAAATCTGATCGTGATTAAACCAGAAAAATGCTAAATAAATTAACAAAAACTATTTTTAAAACTCTGGCTTATAAATATCCGGTCACTCACACCCAAAGCAGTTATTGTAAATGAAACGATCAGATCAGATAATAGTTTTTACGATTCAGATAATAGTTTTTACGTACTCTGTCTGACTGAAACCTGGCTTAAAACAAATGATTATTTTGGTCTAAATGAATCTACTCCACCAAGCTACTGTTATAAGCATGAGCCTCGTCAGACTGGTCGTGGCGGCGGTGTCGCAACAATATATAGTGATATTCTCAATGTTACTCAGAAAACAGGATACAGGTTTGACTCATTCGAAATACTTACTCAATGTTAAACTGTCAGATAAGCAAAATAAATCTGTCCTATCTCTTGCTACTGTGTATAGACCGCCAGGGCCATATACAGATTTTCTAAAAGAATTTGCAGATTTCCTCTTAGACCTATTTGGTTAATGTTGATAAAGCACTAATTGTTGGAGATTTTAACATTCACGTTGATAATACAAATGATGCGTTAGGACTTGCGTTTACTGACCTAATAAACTCTTTGGTGTCAAGCAAAATGTCACCGGGCTGACACATCGTTTTAATCATATGCTAGATTTAATAATATCGCATGGAATTGATCTTACTGATATAGATATCGTACCTCAAAGTGATGATGTTACTGACCATTTTCTTGTATCGTGCATGCTGCATATTACTGATATTAACTATATGGCTCCGCGTTATCGTCCAGGCAGAACTATTGTTCCAGCCACTAAAGACAGATTCACCAATAACCTGCCTGATTTCTCTCAACTGCTCTGTGTACCCATAAATACAGATGAACTGTCACGACGCGGCGTGGAAGCCCGTGGAAAAATGGAGATCTGGGTCCAAATGCAGGTAAGCAAGTTCTTTTTAATAAATAAAAGGCCAACAGGCAAAAACAAAACGTACTCTGTAGCAGTAAACAGGAACACAGACAAACCTATACATACTCACATCTGCAACAACAGCATGTGAGTAGCAATCCAACCAGGCAGAGGGATGGAAATGAGGTGCATAAATAGTCCACAGTGATTGAGACCAGCTGGGAAGTGATGAGTTGCAAATAGGGAACAGCTGAGGATGTGCTTAGTGACAGGTGTGTGGAATGAAGGAGAAATGAGTCCAGGAGGAAGAGAGATGGCGACCTCTAGTGGTGAGAGGGAGGAACGCCGGCCTGGACTCATGACATAACCCCCCCTTTAAGGAACGGCTTCCAGACGTTCCAAATCACCCAACAAGGGGAACGGCAGAGCGGGGGCGGAGTAGGGGAGGGATGGGGGAGGGCCAGGCCCATGTAGAGGAAGAGGGCCTTGAGACAGATGCAGCCACGGGTGCCAGGGTGGGGCAGGCAGAGCAGGAGGGTTGTGAGCGGATGCCGCCGCTTCGGGAGCTCTGTGAGCGGATTCCATGGGCTCCAGGAACGGAGCGGGCTCTAGAGCGCACTCTGTCGGCTCACAGGGCGGAGCGGGCTCTGGAGCACACTGTCGGCTCACAGGGCGGAGTGGGCTCTGGAACAGACTCTGTCGGCTCACAGGGCGGAGCGAGCTCTGGAGTGGACTCTGTCGGCTCACGGGGCGGAGCGGGCTCTGGGATGGACTCTGTCGGCTCACGGGGCGGAGTGGAGCGGAGTGCGTGGGCTCCCGGACCGGAGCGGAATGCGTGGGCTCCCGGAATGGAGAGGAATGCGTGGGCTCCCGGAACGGAGCGGGCTCTGGAGCAGACTGCGTCGGCTCCCGGAACGGAGCGGGCTCTGGAGCGGACTCTGTCGGCTCCCGGAACGGAGCGGGCTCTGGAGCGGACTCTGTCGGCTCCCGGAACGGAGCGGCTCTGAGCGGACTCTGTCGGCTCCCGAACGGAGCGGGTCCTGGAGCGGAATGCGCGGCCTCGGACCAGAACGGAATGCGTGGGCTCCTGGAACGGAGCGGACTGCGTGGGCTCCCGGAACGGAGCGGGCTCTGGAGCGGACTCTGTCGGCTCCCGGAACGGAGCGGGCTCTGGCGGCTCCCAGAACGGAGCGGGCCCCACCACCTCAGGAGCTTTGTGAGCGGACACCACCGTCTCGGGAGGAACATGAGTGGGCACCGCCGCCTCGGGGGCTCTGTGGACAGACACCGCCGCTTCGGGAGAAACATCCGCGGGCTCTACCGCTTCGAGAAGGCCTGAAGCGAGCTCTGCTACCTCGGAGGGAACATCAGCAGACCCCGTTAACGTTACCTTGGGAGCCTTCTGAGAGCGTACCACCTCCTTGGATAGGACGCAAACAGATAAAGCCGCTCGCACCGACATCAGAAGAGGATCCTGCACGCTGGTGATCAGCCCGAGATGGCCGAGGAACGGGCTTGAGGCTTTTGGAGGTTGGTGAGCAGTCACCGCCGCCTCGAGAGGAATGTGGGCGGGCACCGCCACCTCAGGAGATCCGTGAGCGGACGCCACCATCTCGGGAGCTGTGTGAGGGGGCACCGCCGCTTCGGGAGCTTTGTGAGCAGACGCCGCCACTTCAGGAGCTAGATGAGCAGACGCCGCCATTGACCCCACTCTGAACGCTGAACCGCTCAGATGCAGAGCCAGGTTGAGTTAGTCCTCCAGCAACTCCTCGGGGTTCCAGTACGGCATCCTGGATTTGAAGGGCTCGGACAGGCCCCCCCAGAAGAAGACCAGGAGGCAGGTCTTCTCTGTCGCCAATCGCCGAGCGACTTCCCAGAAGCGCCCGGCGTACTCCTCGATGCTCCCATCTCCCTGATGTTGGTGAGCTTTCCTGCTGGACCCATGCTATGCTGGTTAGATTCTGTCACGACGCGGCGTGGAAGCCCGTGGAAAAATGGAGATCTGGGTCCAAATGCAGGTAAGCAAGTTCTTTTTAATAAATAAAAGGCCAACAGGCAAAAACAAAACGTACTCTGTAGCAGTAAACAGGAACACAGACAAACCTATACATACTCACATCTGCATCAACAGCATGTGAGTAGCAATCCAACCAGGCAGAGGGATGGAAATGAGGAGCATAAATAGTCCACAGTGATTGAGACCAGCTGGGAAGTGATGAGTTGCAAATAGGGAACAGCTGAGGATGTGCTTAGTGACAGGTGTGTGGAATGAAGGAGAAATGAGTCCAGGAGGAAGAGAGATGGCGACCTCTAGTGGTGAGAGGGAGGAACGCCGGCCTGGACTCATGACATGAACTAGACACAATTACTAGCAACATGGGAACTATCTTCTCTAATATGTTAGAAACTGTTGCCCCCATCAAATTAAAAAAGGTTAGAGAAAAACATGCTGCGCCATGGTACAACAGTTATACCCATTCTCTCAAGAAAGAAACTCGTATTCTTGAGCGCAAATGAGAAAAACTAACTTGTAAGTCTTAAGAATTGCGTGGAATAACAGTATGTCCAGATATAGACAGGCTCTAAAAACTGCAAGGACCGAGTATATACGCAAACTCATAGATAATCACCAAAACAATACAAGGTTTTTATTTAGCACAGTGGCTAGATTAACAAATAAACAGATATCACCCAATCTAAATATTCCCTCACAGTTAAATAGTAATGACTTTATGAATTTCTTTACTGATAAAATAGATCATATCAGAAATACAATAAAAAATGTAGATTCTACAGTGTCTAGTACTTCAGCTTCATTCATCGCACCCAAAGAAAAACTTCATTGCTTTACAACTATAGGACAGGATGAGCTAAATAAACGTATAACTGCATCTAAACCAACAGCATGTTTATTAGATCCTGTACCCACTAAATTATTGAAAGAGTTGTTACCTGTAGCAGAAGAACCGCTTCTCAATATTATTAACTCCTCTTTATCTTTAGGTTATGTCCCAAAACCATTTAAGCTGGAGGTTATTAAGCCCCTTATTAAGAAACCAAAACTAGATCCTTGTGAACTGGCAAATTACAGACCCATTTCAAATCTTCCGTTTATGTCAAAAATATTAGAAAAAGTAGTGTCTGCTCAATTGTGCTCCTTTTTGCTAAAAAATTATATCTATGAAGAATTTCAGTCGGTTTTAGGCCCCGTCATAGCACAGAAACTGCACTTGTTAAAATTACAAATTTTACTTACTTTACTTAAATTTGACTTGCATCAGACAAAGGCTGCATCTCGTTGCTAGTTTTACTTGATCTTAGTCCTACGTTCGACACTATAGATCATGACATACTGATAGATCGATTACAAAACTGTACAGGTATTCAAGGGCAGGCTCTAAGATGGTTTAGATTCTACCTGTCCGATCGCTACCACTTTGTTTATTTAAACTGAGAGGCATCTCAATTATCACCAGTAAAGTATGGAGTACCACAAGGATCTGTCCTAGGTCCTCTGCTATTTTCATTATACATGTTGCCCCTTGGTAATATTATTAGAAAATACGGGATTAGTTTCCATTGTTATGCTGATGACACTCAACTATACATCTCAACAAGACCAGATGAAACTTCTAAACTTTCTAAGCTAACGGAGTGTGTTAAAAATATGAAATATTGGATGACCAATAATTTTCTCCTATTAAATTCAGATAAGACAGAGATATTACTTATTGGACCTAAAAACAGTACATTAGCAACTAGACGGATGTACTGTTACTTCCTCAACAGTCAAAAATCTGGGTGTTATATTAGACAGCAACCTATCTTTTGAAAATCATATTTCCCATGTTACAAAAACAGCATTCTTCCATCTTAGAAGGTTCAAGGTTCAAGGTTCTTTATTATTTGTCACATACACAATCATACAGTGTATAATCAGTAGTGAAATGTAGGTCGGGACAGGTCCGCTCAATGGACAGTGCAAAAAAAAATAATAATAATGATAAAATAGAAAATAAAAATAACATAAGCAATAAAACAATGAAACATAACACAAGATAATATATATATAAATATAGGTGAGAATGAAAAAGGGAACAAATAATAAAATAAAAAGTGTAGGATGTGCAATGAGATAAAATGTGCAATACAGTATACTGTGGATAATAAATATTAATAAAAAAACACGGATGTGCAAGAGAATGTGCAAATAGGTTGTACCGGGTATGTACACATAGCAGCAGTGTGGATGATGGAGAATAATGGGTGTGTTACAGTTTATTAAATTGAGTCCTGCTGATGTGATGATGTTATGAGACTGAGTTTAGGAGCCTGATGGCCTGAGGGAAGAAACTCCTCCGCAGTCTTTCAGTCTTTGCCATCATGCTCCTTAAGCGCTTGCCAGATGGCAGTAAACAGAAATGATGGTTACCGGGGTGATTCGAGTCCTTGATGATTTTAGCAGCTCTACTTCTGCAGCGTTTGCGGTAGATGCCCTGCAGAGAGGGGAGAGCAGACCCTGAGATGCGCTCAGCTAAGCGCACGACTCTCTGCAGAGCTTTGCAGTCCTGGTTTGTGGCATTATTATACCACACTGAGATGCACTGAGTCAGAACACTTTCTATGGCCCCTGAATAGAAAGTTTTCAGGATAGCTGGTGAGACCCTGAATTTCCTCAGCTGTCGCAGATGGTACAGTCTTTGCCTGGCTTTCTTGACCTGTGTTTGGATGTGTTCAGTCCAAGTCAGGTCCTCGGAGATGTTTACACCGAGGTACTTGAAGCTGCTCACCCTCTCCACAGGGGTCCCGCTGATCATAAGAGGAGTGTAGGGCTGCTGCTGTCTCTTCCTGAAGTCTACAATCAGCTCTTTGGTTTTGCTCACGTTCAGAGAGAGGCAGTTGTCCTGGCACCATGATGTAAGTCTCTCCACCTCATCCAAGTATGCGGCCTCATCGTTGTTGGAAACGAGGCCCAGAACCACAGTATCATCCGCAAATTTAATGATAGAAGTGGAGCTGTGTGAGGACACGCAGTCGTGTGTGTAGAGAGAGTATAGCAAGGGGCTCAGGACACAGCCCTGTGGGGCTCCTATGTTCAGGGTGATGGAGTTGGAGGTGAACTGGCCGAGTTTCACCACTTGTGGTCTGGCGGTGAGGAAATCTTGAATCCAGTCACAGAGTGAAGTGTTTAGGCCAAGGTCTGAGAGTTTGACAGCTAGCTTGGTGGGGACTATAGTGTTGAAAGCTGAGCTATAGTCTATGAATAGCAGCCTGACATAGTTGCCATTCTTGCTGTCGATGTGAGTGAGGGAGGAGTGCAGGACCTGGGAGATGGCATCATCAGTAGACCTATTTGGCCGATAGGCAAACTGAAGAGGGTCCAGAGTAGCAGAAATGGAGGAGCAAATGTGTTTCTTTAAAAGTCTCTCAAAAACCTTCATGACTGTCGATGTGAGGGCAACTGGACGATAGTCATTCAGGCAAGAGGGTTTACTGTTCTTAGGCACAGGGATTATAACAGATTTTTAAAGGAGGTGGGAACAACAGAGGTAGCGAGGACTCATTGAAGATGGAAGTAAACAAACCAGCAAGCTGATCAGCACAGGACCTCAGAACCGCCAGTAATCCCATCAGGTCCTGCTGCTTTCCTTACGTTCACTCTCTTTAGTTCCCTCCGAACGTCGTCCTCTGAAAAGGTGATAGCATAATCATTGCTGCTCTGTCTGCTGCTTTCTGACGCGCTGCTCGGCAGAGTCGCGCCGCCGCCATTGCATTCAAAGCGGCCGTAGAATGTGTTTAGCTCTTCGGCCAGTAACGGATCTGCTCTCACTTCTGCGGAGGAGTTATTTCCAGAGGAACAGATGGTCTTCAGTCCCTGCCACATGCGTCGAGAGTCATTGAGCTGGAAGTGTGACTCAATTCTCTCCCTGTATCTGAGTTTAGCAGCTCTAACTGCCCGACGGAGAGCGTAGCACGAAGTTTTGTACTCGCTCATGTTTCCCGTCAAAAGACCAGCGTTGTATGCGGCAGTGCGATGGTTAACCGCATCGCGGATTGATCTGTCCACCCACGGTTTCTGATTGGAGAATGTCCTTATAGTCACGGTTTCAGTGGCTTGCTCGGTTAGCGTGTTGATAAAGCTTACTGCTACATCCGTGAATTCGCTGACGTCAGATGAACTCGCCCGGAACATGTCCCAGTCGACGCTATCAAGAGACGCCTGTAGCATAGCTTCAGAGTGGGGGACCAGCTGCGTCACTTCCTCTCCACCGCGGTTCATGAGTGATCCGTTGTTTGTATTCCGGTGTGAGAAAAATGGCGACATGATCTGATTTGCCAAAAGCCGGCAGTGAACGAGCTTTGTAGGCATTCTTAAACTGGGTGTAGCAATGATCCAGTGTATTCTGTCCTCTAGTTGGACAGGATATATGTTGGTGGAAGTTTGGCATGACTTTTCTGAGGTTGGCTTTGTTGAAGTCCCCAGCTATAATACATGCTGCGTCAGGATGTTTGTTGATGTTGCCGCTGAGCTCGTCGTGGAGTTTGGACAGAGCCAAGCTAGTATCTGCTTGAGGTGGAATATAGACGGCAGTAACGATGATCGATGTAAACTCCCGGGGAAGATAGAACGGGCGGCAGATAATGGAGAGGTGTTCCAGATGAGGCGAGCAGGAACGCGACAGAATGGAGATATTCCTGGGGTCACACCATTTCTTGTTAATCGTGAAGCACACTTCACCACCTTTGGTTTTACCGGCCTCGGCTGTTCTGTCCATCCGTAAAACAGAAAAGTTATCAGACGGCGTTACAGCGGTGTCCGAGACCGAGGGCGTGAGCCACGTTTCGGTCAAACAAAAGATGTTGCAGTCCCTAATGTCCCGTTGGAAACTAATCCTGGCTCTAAGATCATCCATCTTATTCTCCAAGGATCGGACATTAGCGAGCAGAATACTCGGTAGAGGAGGACTGTGAGCCCTTTTTCTCAGTCTGTTGCGTATTCCAGCGCGTCTCCTGCGATGTTTCCTTCGCCGCCTGGGATTATTGAGGCGGCCATCGTTAACCTCGGTGCTCCGAAGTATCTCCAATGGCCACGCTGGGTCCGTGGATAAAGTGTCCTGAAGCAGGTTAGTGCAGTGGTGCCCAATGTCCAAAAGTGTTCTTCTGTCATATATAAACAGTGCAGACGTTATGCGTGTAAAAAGAGAAAGTAAAAATACGTAAAAAAGTATATAAAAGCACAAATTGAGCGGAGCCATCCCTAATGTCGACTGTACAGCGCAGCGCCGGAAGCGGAAAAAAACATTGCCAAGAGCTACGGAACATGTTAACTGTCTCTGATGCAGAAAAGTTAGTTCATGCATTCATGACCTCTAGACTGGACTATTGTAATGCGCTGCTAGGTGCTTGTCCTGCATCCTCAATAAACAAGCTACAGATAGTACAAAATGCTGCGGCAAGAGTCTTTACCAGGTCAAGAAAATATGATCATATTACTCCAATTTTACAGTCACTGCACTGGCTACCTATTAAGTTTCGTATCAGTTACAAAATATTATTACTTGCCTATAAGGCCCTAAATGATTTAGCTCCTGCGTACCTAACTAATCTTCTATCACGCTACAATCCAACCCGCTCCCTAAGGTCGCAAAACTCTGAACTCTTGGTAGTACCTAGGATAGCGAAGTCCACTAAAGGAGGTAGAACTTTTTTTTATTTGGCTCCCAAACTCTGGAATAGCCTTCCTGATAACGTTCGGGGTTCAGACACACTCTTTCTACTTAAATCTAGATTAAAGACATCTCTTTAGCCAAGCATTCATATAATGCATCTCACAATCTTGTACTGCCAGTCTAGCTGAACAAATGCACATTATTATGCTATAGCTTGGGTTAAACTGATAATTTAATCCAGGGTTATTCCTGGATGGAACAACTGCTACGCTAATTGTCTTTATTGTATCTCTGTTTCCGCCAGAGACATTTTCTAGGAATTACACAAGCTTCAGTCTGGATCCAAACCTTTAACAATCTGAGATGACCGAACACCTGAGAAGAGACGATAACAACCCCTTGGAGGACCTCAGAAGAAGCCAACCATCAGCGATTATACTGAATTAACCAAATTTTGCCATAAATGGTGGATCAGCACCTAGAGACAAACTCTACAGCCCTGAACGTCAGCGGAGTCTAGGACACATACAGTAGATGAGCCCCAGAGACAGATCTCCAGTGAGGAACTCGTCACCAAGCCATACATCGGGGAAAGACCACTGGAACCACTTAAAATTTGACTTTGATGCAGTTGGAACAAACTATTGGTTCGTCTGGCCGGAGGGGAACTGGCCCCCCGACTGAGCCTGGTTTCTCCCAAGGTTTTTTCTCCATTCTGTCACCGATGGAGTTTTGGTTCCTTACCGCTGTTGCCTCTGGCATGCTTAGTTGGGGAATCTTCATTTCCAGCA
Source organism: Gymnocypris eckloni scoliostomus (assembly GCA_027564155.1). Classification (NCBI taxonomy): domain Eukaryota; kingdom Metazoa; phylum Chordata; class Actinopteri; order Cypriniformes; family Cyprinidae; genus Gymnocypris; species Gymnocypris eckloni. The sequence goes on along the minus strand of CM050422.1, from coordinate 22,105,954 downwards.
AAATCATCGACTTGATTGCACAGATATTATTTAAACTGAACTGAGCTGGATGATGCCATCACTAAATTCAATAATGAAATGCATTCAGCTGAAAATTAATTGAGTGTTAAATCCTGTCATTTTACATTATTGACACAATTTTACTATTTTGATACTGTGCAGTGGTTTGTTACAATTTGTATTGTTACAAGCACTATATAAATAAAGGTGACTTGACTTGACTTGACTTTAACTACAAATACCACAGTAAAACTACGGTCACTGTGGGAAACTCCTAGCATGTGACATGTTGTGGTTATTTTGTTTTAACTACAAATACCACAGTAAAACTACGGTTAGTGTGGTAAACTCATAGTAAGTTTTGTGGTTATTGGGCTTTAACTACAAATTCTACAGTAAAACAACGGTTGCTGTGGTAAACTCATAATATGTGTTGTGGTTATTTTGCTTTAACAACAAATACCACAGCAAAACTGCAGTTACTGTGGTAAACTCAATGTGTTGTGGTTATTGTGCTTTAACTACAAATATCACAGTAAAACTACAGTCACTGTGGTAAACTCATAGTAAGTGATGTGGCTATTGTGCTTTATATACGGCCGTTACTGTCTGGGCCAAATGCTTAACATTTATTATTATTATTATTATTATTATTATCATCATCATATTAAACTCTTGCAAGAGATAAAAGCTGACGGTCTGTAAAAACAATGTATATATAGATAAATACATACATATATATATATACATACATTTACATACATACATATACATATATATATATATATAAATCTGACGGGCCCACGTTTAAAAAATGGTCCGGCCCTTCTGGCATTTGCCAGAATTGCCAGATGGCCAATCCGCCCCTGGATGCGATTCGCCGTCCATACGGTAGAGGACAAAATGGTTAAAATAAATCAATGAGTTGAAAGATTTAAATATAGCCTATATTCACATTTTATTATTTGTTCAACATATATGTAAACTAATAAGCTATGTGAATATATTTAGGAAGTTAGTGATTGACTTTGCATGATAGGCTACATAGCCTACTGTCCTATTTTGTTAACCATTTGAGAACGCATTTTTTTCTCATTCAGCTCGGTTTTAATTAAAATATCATAATTACCATCCTGACCTGATATTTTTTTAAACAACATTGTGAAGCAACAGTGAAATATTTGTAAATAGCAATGTAAAATTAGCTGGAAAGTGGAAAATAAGATACAAATAAATTAAATAAATGAAAATATAGTAGTCTATAGAAAGTACACAAACCAAATAATTAAACCAGTGATATCATCATAAACAAATACAAATTAATGGTTTTGTTAAATATTAATTATAAACAAACGACAATGATATTGGCAATTAATTTACATAGGCAGGTTAAGTGATCTGCGCTCTCCCATAATGAAACACAGTGAAATATTTGTATAAATTATGTTATTTTGACTCGAAATGTTTCATTTAGCCTAATCATAAATCGCCATCGGATCATGCATATTTCCAATATATGTATTTGCTGTGGAACTGCTGATGTACAAACGGTCAAACCCGCTTAATAATACGATGATGCAAATTATTTGATTCTTTGCAACAAATCACAGTTATCACTGCTTTTTAATATGACAGGCAGATTTCAGAAGACTAAAATGTGAAAATTGTATCTTAATGGTAGACTACTGCGATGAAAAAAAAACATAATTCTGATGTAGCCTACAATCGGGCTTAACCCGATGCATGAAAGAGACCTGGTGCCGCCTATTTGCTACACGTAGTTAGTTAAAAAAAAGTCGTTTCCAAAACGTATTTATCAAAATTGTTGCAATCTCGATTCAACAAATATTATGTTGCTTTCAGTTTGTTTACAAGTCTTTTTCACGCAACTCACTCCTCAAATAATAGGCGTGTGTAAATGTGACAGGGAGGTGCGGTCAGAGTAGTGAGAACGTGAGGGAAAAGTTCCACCCTCACTAAGGAAAACAAAAGTTTTAGTTAAAACATGGTCACGACGTGCATTCAGCTGCAGCACCCATATGGATTAATTCTCGCTGTACAAGAGAACTGAGAGTGGATACAACATACTGGGCAATGTACTGGAAAAATGAACAAACTACACCGAAGGAAAGTCCAAGCAAGAACACTGTAAGTGTCACATTAATTGCTTATATTTTTTAAATGTCTTATTGTACATTTTATTTGTATTTCCTTACATTTAAATTTCTTGTTTTATTGAAGAATCCTTGTGATCTCCATATTTTGGAACATTTATAACATGTTCATTAATATATTTAAGTTTAATATCATTAATACAAATTATAAATATATTAAACTTAAAGAACAAAGGCTGCAGGCAAACTGTGCATCATTCGTTCACTAAATATTAGCCTATTTATTCCTGTAGGCTATATTAGCGAGAACTGAAACGGCCTTCTGAATTACGGTAGGCTACCATCATCAGCTGCGCCTCGGGCAACGCCTGTGTGCAATTAATATAAATTAAGTAATCGGGGGAATTTTTTTCTTTGTCACGGCGGCAGTTGTTTTTTCTTAAGAGAGTTTGGAAACACTTTAAACGGGTTTAGAAAGAAAGAAAAAATTAGTCATAATTAGCCTAAAATTAGGTAATTAAGCCCTTGAAGGCGACAGAAAACCAGATAATATGTACCTGAGGAGATTCAGCGCACGAAATGAAGAAGATGACGCTTTGCGTTAAGAATCGCCGTGTTTCTGCACCTCTCCTTGCTCGCTTGTAGAGGTTGTCATGGTAAAAAGGCAAGTGGCCGTTAATGGGTCGCTTGGCCGCCCAGGTTAAAAGGCGGCAGCGCTAGCGGGCAGATTATAGCCTGTTTGAGCTGCTCTCGTCATGCCCGCGCCTTGTGGATGTTCAGTCCTCTGCACGCCTCACACCATACAGCTGCATCAGGTTATAAACGCAGCCGTATTGGTTATAATTATTTTAAAATGTCTGGACTTAAGGACTACATCCTTTTATTTATGAACGTATGAAGGATATAGCCTATATGTTTTTAGTCAAAGACTTTTTGAAAGATCACAGGAAGGTCACTGACCTCATATTTAGTAGCCATAGTTTTGTCAAATAGTATATTTAGCTACGTTTTGAAATACTCAAACTTTGTTTTGTTTTTTTCAGGATAAAATCCAAGAGCTGTTTGAAGAGGTATCGTGTTCGTCGTCGTCTTTGTCGACCGGCTCTTCGCTTCATGCCATGACAGAGAAAGCCATCTGCACCAGCTGTGGCACTGAGATCGTCGACAAATATATGTTGAAGGTGCGTATTAAATATTTTACGTTTATAACAAATCTTTCAGACGAGTCTTGTGTATATATAACCAAATTAATCACAACTAAATATGATTACCTTTTTTTAATCTTATCTACACAAATGTTTCGTTCGAAACCGAAAAATATTATTTTTACACCTCAGGTGAACGACATGTGCTGGCACGTGAGATGCCTGTCGTGCAGCGTGTGCCAAACATCTTTGGGCAGACACATCAGCTGTTATATAAAAGAAAAGGAGATATTCTGTAAATTGGACTACTTCAGGTAAAGAAGATATCCCAACCCCCGCCCGCCAGCAATTTGTGAAAAAGAAATACTGAAAATAACTTTGGAAGTAGACCGCTGTCGATGGACGACCATCAATATGCCGATGCCTCAGCGTTTTCTTATGAAGTGACTTAAAATGATGTAATTGTTTACTACCGAAACACTGCATACTTTCCCTCATTACATCTTAAGTAGACCATAGTCGACCAGCGTTTTCATGCCTTCTCTATGGTTTTTCCTGGAGTGCTGTATCTACCAAACAATTGCTGTTACTATCTACCAAACAATTGATGTTAGTCTCACTACAAAGAACTTCCACTAAGGCTTGTTTAACTTTTAAAGATAGAAGTTCTTATTAAATACTTTTTTTTTCTTGCAGGAAGTACGGAACGCGTTGTGCTCACTGTGGTAGGAACATCCATTCAAATGACTGGGTCCGCAGAGCAAAAGGAAACACCTACCACCTGGCTTGTTTTGCTTGCTTCTCTTGCAAGAGACAGCTGTCCACAGGAGAAGAGTTTGCCCTGGTAGATGAGAGGGTTCTGTGTCGTGTGCACTATGACTGCATTTTAGACAACCTGAAACGTGTCATGGAGAATGGTTAGATTTGGCAAATGTTGTAATTTAAATGATTATCTAGTATATCTTCTCAAATGTTTAAAATGAACACAATGTTAACTCCTGCATTAATTTAGCTCCTATGGAACCAGATCTTGAGTTTAATTCTGTTCTTGCTGATGGGACTTTGTGGTTTGCTGTAGGAAAAGAAGTGAATGCGGAGGGAGCTGTTCCCTCAGAGCAGGAAGTAAATCAGCCTAAACCAGCCAAGAGGGCACGGACAAGTTTTACAGCTGACCAGCTACAGGTTAATATTGAAATTCTCATCTTATTTTTTTTCTGAAAAAAATGCTAGATACTCAAAAACATAGTATCCATTTCCTTGCATTGGCTCCTCGATGTTAGACTTTTTTAAATATATAATTTGAATAAAGGTAATGCAAGCCCAGTTTGCTCAGGACAACAATCCAGATGCCCAGACTTTACAAAAGTTGGCAGAAAGAACTGGTCTAAGCCGGAGGGTTATTCAGGTATTATTGTGTGTGTGTGTGTGTGTGTAATTAAATTCATTTTAAATTAGTTTTATTAGCATTTGTTTTATTGTAACTTTTCATGCATACTACTATTATATATTACTATACTGGTGTACTGTCAATACTTCATCCATCTGCCACTCAGGTTTGGTTTCAGAACTGTCGAGCTCGTCATAAGAAGCATGTTAGCCCAAATCACTCTTCAGCCGCCTCAGTGTCATCTCTGCAGTCCACTCGGCTTTCTCCTCTAATAGATGAATTTCAGTACACTGCTTTTGCCCCTGTAGACACCCCTATGCTGACTGCGCTACACTCCTATATGGATGGTATGTTATGTGGAATATCACTATATTCTATGTATGTGCATTTTTTAAATGCATTTTCGTACTAGCTAAATCAAGTCTTAAGTAATATGTTATTTTACTATACATTTTTATTTTTATTTAGTGCATATGCTAAGCAGCTCTTCGTGACTGAAGTTTTGAGACTAGACATTAACTTTTCATCTTTGTAGTCCACTCTCCCTCTTCACTGGTTCTGCAGCCTCTCTTGCCCCATTCAATGACACAGCTGCCCATCAGCCACACCTAAGACGTCCACTGCGGCCACATGGTCAGGTCAGAGGACAGCATGAGGAAATATTGATTCTTTATACTGACTATTGCACAAGACCCATGATACTTTCTTTCATGGGCACTTACTGAAGGATATCCGTCTTGCAATGTTTAAAGTCTTAATTGTGAAAAAAGCCTGAAGTTTTTGTTTAATATATATATATTATCTCTATAGTGATGGAATACGATTTCATTTAATTTATTTCTTGTATGAGAGCACTTTGTTTTAAAATAACTATCATGGAGTTCTTAGTTTCTGGTTTAGTTGACACACTTTTTTTGTATTATTATTCTAAATTTGGAATGTGAAGAAAAGCCAATAGAATCAGATTTGTCTCTAGCACTGATCAAATTAAAGCTTTTGTTTAATACTGATTCTGCTTGAGAACTTGGAGTTGAATAATCAGAGGTTTGAGTTATTTTGTGACTGTATGGCTGGAACAACTTGTAGAAAGTGTATTGTGCTTCTAGGAAACCTAATTATAATTGAGCAATAAACTAAACTGGTTATTAAATGCCGTTTAAATTCAATTACAAACATTGTGAATTGTGAATGTCAATTTTATTCAAGATATACACCCATAATTGTACATCTGTAAAATGTTAAACAAAATAGTTTTCTTTGTGACATACAAAGTGTTTTATTGTATGCTCTTGCACTTTGACACTGTGCATTTTGATATTTTGGTCTGATTTCATGCTTAGTTTGTGTACACCTTTATAGATAGTGCAGTTTGCCAGGAGATCAGTACGGAGTCATGCAGACCAAGAGCATTCCAACTTTGTATGTTTAAATAAAATGCAACAAATATGGATGCACTGGACTGACTATTATCACATCTAGCAGAATGATTGCTAGAAATAGTGTTCTTGCTAGACCTGAGGAGCTTTGTCAGCAAGTTGGTTTTTGTATAAGGCATGTGCAGCGGATTCATTTTCCTCCACATCTAGAGTTGTAAGTAGACATAAGGATGATTTTACGTGCACAAGTGGGTTAAGCAGCAATGTCTTTGTTTAACTTATCCCAAACCAAGAGCAATTTCCGCTAATTTCTGTATTATGTTATTGAAATGCTTATGATTTAAAATATCACTGTAAGGTTAAACATATATCCAGTTAATGGTTTTTGATGAGAGATACACAAAACAAATTTGTGAAAAATTGGTGGTGTTGAAGTTTTAATGCATTTCAGTTGTAGTTGTATTTTAACAGAGATTAATTGCAGCTGTGCTGCATTGTTTTACAACTTAGGAAAATGTATTTGTGAGAAATTTGCAAAATGGACCCGAGGGAAAGCATTCAGGATTCTTGTAGTATTATTTAAACAATTGTATTAATTTAGAGATTACAAAAAAGAACAAATACAATAAATACCACTCCTAAAACAATACAAAGGTGTTTTTATCTAGGATTATAGCATTTGTAACTCTCAGTACAATAACAGAACCTAAATGTCTCCAGACATTGAGCAGGACAGTTCTTGCTTTATTTCCAATTATCATAATCTTTCAAGAATACTGAAACAACAGTTACTTAGTAGGAGATAAAATGCTTAATTTCACAACCTCACTTGCCAATCTTAAAGGAGGCATGTACTGTAATTTCTACAAGGGCTGTATTACTCTGTCACATCCCTTGCCATCACAAAATAAAATATTATGAAAGCCTTTTGCTGATCTAAGGTGTATATAGTGCTTTTTAAAGACCTAAACATGTATGGGTTTGTTAACATCTGTTGAAGTGTTTTGAGCAGGGAAAACTGACATGCATTCATAAATATGAATAAAAAAGCCACTTTAATCCCATTCATTTGCAGCTGTAAAACCAGCTAAAATTGTGGGAAGAAAACTATGAATCAGTCATTCAGTTTTATTCTGAAAAGGCAAATAAGTTAGTTAGCTCTCATGTTCAACTTTTTCTCAAGGTGTTCAAGCTCAGGCAGCTTTTTAAATACCAGTTATTGGGTAAGTTATATTTTTTCCGGAATAATGCAGCAGTCAGAAGTAAGAGGCAAACATGTTAGAATGCCTGTTAGGGTCTATGTCAAAAAGGACAAAGCTCTGCGTCCTGAGTTAGTTTCTGTTATAATGCAGAGAGTCTTTGGTCTTTGATCTTGAGGTGGATGGTCATGCCATCACTTTCCATAATCCTCAGCTCCCATTACAAAATGTACTCCACTTTAGCTATAATATATAATGTAAGCTAATTCATGCTAAGAATGTAAGCCAATTAAAGGTATTCTCATACATTTCAGAGGGATTTAGAAACATGAATTCCTGGGGCTCTGCTCAGCCCTTCCCAATATTGTTTTCAGGCCAGGAGACATGAGGAAAGGTTTGGGTGTTGTCCCATCATTTATTTTTAAGTCTTTGCCTGTGAATGCCATATAGTCATAGGATTGAAAGAGAAGAAAAAAGATGGTGTTCAGGAGGAAACCAAGAAATAAAGGACATATGTATCAGGAAATCAGCTGTATAAAACTGAAATAGAACGTCAAAAATAATTTCAAGCAACATCATAACAATGAATAAAGCTTCATGCATGAAACTAAATATTATATTAATATTCTACAGATTTTCCTGTAGCTCAACTAGTAGAGCATGGTGTTAAGCAACGATGGATTCCCAGGGAAAGCAAGAGCTGATTAAATGTAGAAACTGTAACTTGAATGCAATGTAAGTCGCTTTGGATAAAAGTGTCTGCTAAATGCATAAATGTAAATATTCAACATGATACAGAAATAATTGTAGTAAAACTTACAGAAACAAAGAGGTGTCCACACACATTGCATAGACGCTGAAGAAGCTGTGTGCAATCAAGTATGAACCCAATACTACTGTCTGTCAAAGAAAGAGAGACCTGCCTGTCAAAAAAACGTCTCAACCAGAAATTAGTCCCAATAAATAAATAAAACATTTCTAAAGAGACTTTCTTAACAAGAGTGGCACGTAGAAGTAATTCAACACGGGAGCGCCCTCTTGGATGATGGGTATATTGCGTGTAAAGAGGAGGAAAGCAAATACACCCGCAGGTCATAATTTATAGAGCCCTCAACCACAAACCTCAACAGATCGCTACTCTGTTGCACTCTCACGCCCTCTTGTGGTGAAATGAAACATGAGCATACACCACCGTATAATTAAACAAACTGCCGATACACTTTTAAATAAATGCAAATGGAAATCAAATATAAATTCCTACACTCTTAAGCAATACTGTACGCCACCGTTTAAAAGTTGGGGGTTGGTAAGATTTTATTTATTTATTTTTTAAATATATGCTAGAAGGCCTATTCAAAATTCGAAGGGGATCAAAAAGGTTAATCAAAGTTGTCCTAAGACAAGAATGCATTTTTATTTTAGGACAACTTTGATAAAAGTTTTGATCCACTTCAAATAGTGACTAGAGTAGGCCTTTTTTTAAGTCACATGCTTACCAGTAGTGTAGTCAGCATATCTGTCAACACTCCCGTTTTTCCCGGGAGTCTCCCGTATTTCACATCCATCTCCCGCCCACTCCCGTTTTGTTATTTCTCCCGGGAAACTCCCGTAATTTGTATGGCCCAAAACTAGTTATATGAATACTCGTATCAATATTATATTCCAAGGTTGCCCAGTTGCCAGATCTTGTATGAAACGCATCACCTCACACAATCGACACAATACACACATTTCAAACCATTTCTGACCTCAACCTGGCAACCTGTGACACGCGCTGTTGACTTCTGTGTAGGCAGGGGCGTGTTTAGTGTTTTGGGGGCCCTCAGCAAGTGTTCCCGGAGGGGCCCCCCTCGGTGGATTTTGCGAACTATTCTGGGGTAGGGATGGGTATCGTTTATATTTTATCGATACTGATATGATACTTATCAATACAGTTATCCATACTACTCTCTAAATTTGGTGCAAAAATAAATTATGTAAAAAGATGTTGAATATTTCAAGTTATTTTATTACTGCAGCTTACAAATGCCTCCAAGCAAACAGAAAAAAGGCACATAAAGCATTTTTTTTTCAAATAAAAAGGCCCTTCAGAGAGAGAGAGAGAGAGAGAGAGAGAGAGAGAGAGAGAGAGAGAGAGAGAGAGAGAGAGAGAGAGATTTCCTCAGCATACCATAGCACAACATATTTGAACATCATGTGCATAGGAGCACAACAGAATGTAATAGAGAATTCTGGCATCTCTAGCTATTTTTATTAACGCTTTACGATTCCTGTAAAATTGGCCTAAAACGCCTAAAAAGGCATACCCAAAGTAAATTGCAAGCTGTTCTTGGGCCATTTGGATGATATGCATGGAGTTGGTCTCCTTTGAAAGGTAACACTCTGAGCTTTGTTTCTCAACAGTCAGAATCACTGTAAGTCTTACTGATATTGAGTAATAGCCCTTTGAACACACTAAAAAATGAAAAAAATAATTCCGCCTGCATTTTTTTTGTAAATAGAAGCCTGCAGATGACTATAGCTGGGAGGTATGAACTGGAAAATACATTGGGATCACAGAATGAAGCCTTACCAAGCCAAATTTCGCATTTTATAAACATTATATTAGAACAATATATGTGTTTTACACATGTTTATCTAATTTTATGTCTAGGCGCTTCCAAAAAAATTACACTTGGGAGACTCCAAACGACCCTTTGTAACCAATGACACATACAATGCTGTAATTCTTGAATGCTTAAATGTACAGTCATTATTTTGGACTCTAATGAAAGGTTACACTTAGAGCTATTCAATTTCTCATCCAGATTCACTGTCAATAATTGCTGACACATAGTAACTGAAGCATAAACACATTATAGTGACATTTATTTATAGAATCCAAAATGTGTACACTTTTAAAATTACATATATATTTATAATTTATAATCTAAATTATTATTTTTTTCCTATATTTCTATTTCTGTACATTATTTAATTTGTGGTTTTTTCTTATATTGGTGTTATATTGCTTCCCTACTGTGTTATTCTTATGTATTTCTGTACTATCATGCATGTCTGCATTATGTCAACAAAAAGTGGTCTGATAAAGTATACTGATTGTACATGCTGTGTTTATTGTATCTTAAAATGGTTTACATAGTTGAAATCACAAGAATCTCAGCTTTCTCATATATGACATGTTCAACTCTTCGTTTGTTGAGTTTTTGTGTCTGACGACTTTACCCAGTCACCACTAGGCGGAGGTACGCTGGATTCTTAAAGGGTTAAAGAAAATTAAAATATTGACTTTCTCAGGGAGCGGGCGTGATTTCTCCTAACAGAGAGTGTCCCTCTATGTTTTAGAGTCCTGTGTTTTAGTGTCCCGCTATGTCTCTGTTATACATGATAAAAAAGGCTTCTTTTTAACACGTAGACTTATTTATAGTGATTCACCAATCAGGATTTTACAGACATTTATTCAGGTTCTGATTTTCATTTTTGAAAGTGGGGTGAACTCCCCTCTTAGGTGACTCTTGTGGGAGGGAGGATTTCTTTTTTCATTTGAGTGGTGGAGGGGGGAATTATTTTACTTTTTTCCCCAAAAAATATGTAATTAAATGTTTGATCATGCTGTGTATTTTTGTTTTTACAATGGGCAATTGTTGAGAGTGCACACTGGAGAGCGCATGAGTGCTGAATAGTTTAAATATTGGCAAACTTAAAAAAGAAACGCAAATTCTAAACTTTAGTGGTGATGCATGTAAACTGTGACAATTTCTGTGTCAACCGAACAGTGCAGTGTAAAACTCGTTTATAGTGCAGATGCGATGTAGTGATATGAAGCATTTGTGCATTTTGAGATGGAAAAACAGAGAGCTCGTGGATAACTCATGCTGTTTATAGAATTACACCTCACAGAAAGTTTTCAAATTATTTTATAAGTTATTTAATAAAGAAATATGAATTGTACCTCACCTTCAGCATTATAATTATTTTACACACACCGGACAGAGTTTGAGACTGTGCGCTGCATGTCGTGCCAAACCTCCGACGGAAGACAGCTTGAGATGGGTTTAATGAGAACAGCTTCTAATTCGTCATTAACACAGAAGTACGGAGATAAAACAAAGCACGTATCGATAACAGTATTGATTGTCCTCAAGCTTATCGGTAGTCCGGTATTGACCCAATTACGCACCGGTCCAAAACAATGCCGGTTCTCAATTCCCATTGGTAAAAACCGAGTTCCACGGGTGCCCCCTGGACCGCGGGGCCCCACGCAATAGGGTGGGTTGCGTGGTGCCTAAACACGCTACTGTGCGTAGGAAGTAGATGCGCTGGGAAGTTGGATCTAGCATCAGAGCTAGAAATAGAAGGAGAGTCAGGTGGTGCTCCGGTGAAGAAAAACAAACATTTGTTTAAATTTAACAACAGCTGGACAGAAGAATTGAATGTCTTGTCTCAAAGCCATGTAAACAACGCCCACACCTTTTGCAAAGTGTTAAAATCAGATTTTAATAATGTACAATGTGATGTAATGTAATTTGTTCCACAGTGTTTAACTGCTGTGCAGTCTTTCTGTTTAATTTTAAAATAAAAAATAAATAGTAGGCTAATAATAATAAAAAAGAAACACGTGTCACGTTATTATGATTTTTATTAATAATTGTGTATTGTGTATGTAGGGTGATTGCAGGTAAAGTGGGCCACTTTTAGTAAACTGTGCAATTTAGATACATAGATGTTTTGTTCTCTATTCTTTATACTTTTAACTTTAATGTCCAGCTATAATATTTCAATTTGAATATGGTTCACATTAAGTGTTATTTACATGGAATATATGAATGAAAATTTTTAGATCATGCACTCCAGAAAAAAATATTGTCAGATAAAGAGGGCCATCCCTTATTTATCAAAAAATATTCTGCATCTTAATTAAAAACACATTATTTATTAACACATTATCTGACATACATATTTAACAAATCCAAAAATATATAACCTACAGGTTATGAGTAAAATAAATACTGTGTAAATCCTCATCTCAATTCATGTGTGAAATTTCAAACAATTGAAAGATCATGTTGTGTTGACTTTAAATTTGATTAAATCTGAATATCAGAATTTTCAGAAATTAGAATATTGACAAAATTAACTCTGCTAAATTAATAAATGTAAATTTACAATGTGTAAAAAATGTGACTATAGCACAAGCAACAACAAATAGTAAAACAATAATAAGAACATTTAAAATGGTAAAAAAAAAATTATGTCTATGTTCTCTAAACACTTTAAATTAACTTTAATTTTGTCCACATTTAAAAGTTTAATCTTCAATAATTTAAACAATATTTAATCACCTTACAAGAAAACTAACACATAAAAAACAAAATTGGCATTTTATTCACTGTTAACTGTGGAAACAAAAATAGCATGAACTGTCCCAATAATATTTGTTTCCATTTAGTGAGCAACCTTATAATTTAGAAATGAAAATCTTATGTTAAAGGGTTTTCTATCTTTCACCATGACACAGTCCTCGTGGCCACAGCCACCAGTGTCATATTGCCCATATCAACCAAAAACTATTTTATTATTTAGAGAAACAGTGTCCCTTTAATTAAGAACCATTGTTATGCTCTGAAAGTGCAAACCCATTGAGCACAGTACAATCAAACTTAAATGGCCCACTTTACCTAATGGCCCACTTTTCCTGCAATCACCTAGGGCTGTAGTACTCGAGTCCGGTCTCGGACTCGAGTCCGGACTCGAGACGTTTTTCTATCGTCTCGGACTTGTCTTGGACTCGTTGGTATTTGGACTCGGACTTGTCTCGGACTTGGTCATCGGACTCGCCAAATGTTCAAGTTGGTCTCGACCGAGTCCAGCAATATATGCTTTTTTTTTCTCTTTCAAAACAAAGACTCGCTTGTTCCGCAAACTCCATCTAGAACGGGCATTGTCATTGGTCCATCTAGAACGGGCATTGTCATTGGTCCATCTAGAACGGGCATTGTCATTGGTCGCCTGTTAAATGCACAGCTGCGTCATATGAGTGTGCGCGCTTGCGTGGAGGCATAAATTATCTTTATTTTGGCCACAGACACGCTGTCGGCAAGTTGCATAATACATCGAATTTAACGTTTTGCCACAATTAGATTTTTTATAAATCGAGGAATCGTGATTTTGAATAGAAATATTACCAAACGCTAGAATTAGACACTTTGATAATAACAGTAAAGAGAAAAGAACGATCCAACCGCATGTCACATGATTAATCGCTCACGTGTGATGCTCTCTAGGTGCCATTCACACAGAGTGTGTTTTTGTGTTGATGCGGGCAGTGGAATAGGAAAAATACAAGAAGATGTGAGTTAAACATCTTTTAATAACTAGAGCTCCGCGTTTTTAGAAAGCCGTATCAAGCACGAGACGCTGCAATAGACGCGAGCGCAACATGTTTACAAACGCTCATAGAAAAACAACGGAACAGCAGCGTAATCAAATACAAAACCCGTGAAGAAACTTACTGTACATGTACTGTATATCTGATCTTTCAGGTTTGCATCAGGGTGACAGGCTGAGAACTGCTGTTCATTGTTTTACAGAGCCTTTATAGTTAATAATAGCACTCTAGGTGTTATACCTTCAGTCATTTTGAATTTGAATTGCTTGAGTTTTTTTGAGCATTTGTCTTGTATTATTTCAGAACATATAGCCTAATATGAATAATATAAGTTTGTACAAGATGTAGTTGTAGTTCATCTTTTCTGCAAAGATATTTAGTGATTTGTTTAACATTTACATCATGAAGACAACGTCATGTGTGGTGCACTTAGAATATACTATTCTTTAACTAGAGGGTTAATCAAGAGAAAGTTTCTTGAATCATGTTATAGTTACATTTTCAAGTTGACTAGATAAAATCTTACAAAATCGAGAATTGGTCAAATATAAGTGAAATTGCTAAACCTAAAATATCCTCCTGAGACGCCCCCAAAAAAAAATAGTTTTCATGTCATTACATTGTTTAGACCATAAGAAAATTATATGTCCTCTGTAGAGGACACAAGGACTAAAATTAAATGGCATGAATAGAAAACGGCAAAATCAATGGGAGTTTTTTTGAATCACCAAATACATTTTTAGGTTTCAGGATTTTTTTATACTAAACTTTATTTAAGGATGTTTTTCAACTATGTTTTAAGATGTATAACAACATGATTTGATATACTATTTTGTTTTATGCAATACGTGTGTAAAAAATTCCATGAACTGGTTTCCCATTAAACACAGTGTATCTATACACTATATCTAATTTGCTTATTTATGTGTTGCTGTTGGGACAGAATGTTGAAAAAAAAATCATAATGGGAGTAATACATGGCCAGATTTTCATAATAATATATGATATTTCATAAGCAAACTGATATATAATTTATTTCCCTATTCAATTGCTGTCTCCCAAAATGCATAATAAACATGCTTTTAGTCCTGGTGTCCTCTACATTGAACATGTATAAAATGATGTCCTGTTTCATAACAGGAAGTTATATTTGAATTTGAAAATCCATAACATTTTCCTGAGATGTTGCTTTATGACAAACAATCTGAAAATGATTCAGATTTAAAAGACATTACAGAATATAATCATATTTCCATAAGGATGTACAGTTTTTCACTAAATTAAATATTGCCATCTTTAAAGGCATAGGAGAGGGTTTAAAAAACATTTAGTATCTCTATAAAGCCCTGAATGTGCTCTGTACAGGACATCCAGACTTATAACTGTGACATGCGAGGTCTCAGAGAAACACACTAAAATAGAATGTCCACTACAGAGACACAAACTCCATAGCTGGGTCTCAGGAGGAGAAATAAAATAGCCTAATTTGATCCTACTGTGTTGCTGCACATGCTTTTAGATCATTACAAACAATAATGCAAAATTATTATATTAGAATAGAAGATATGCCGTCTCTCGTATCACATCAATTATCAATAATTAAGTATGTGGTTTTGAAGAAGATTTTTTTCTTTCTCTGTTTTGACCGTCTCATTTGGACTTGGACTTGGACTTGGACTCGAACCTCTTTGGACTCGGACTTGACTCGGACTCGAACCTCTTTGGACTTGGACTTGACTCGGACTCGAACCTCTTTGGACTTGGACTTGTCTTGGACTCGACAAAGGTGGACTTGACTACAGCCCTACAATCACCCTACTTAAATAACAATTTGAAAATCTCTCAGTAGTGGCTAGTGTTGATGATAGGTATGGTAAAGTGGTGAATGGAATTTATTTTGCAATATCACAATCTATCCTGCTAGTAAGTGGTATAAGTAAAAGAAAGAATGTAGCCTACCTTGGTGGTCAGAAGAATGCTCGAAAGCAATTAAATAAATTAATAAAGCATTTTTTTAAAGAACACTCACCCCAGAAGCAGTCACAGATTATCAAAAGAAAAGAGCTTATGTTAAAAAGGTTATTAAAAATATGAAGAAGACAGCATGGCAAAGCTTCTGTAATACAATAGGGAGGGAAACCGAAATAAATGCAGTCTGGCATATGATAAAGAAAATGAATGGAATTGACAGCTTCAGAAAGATACCTGTAACGGAGGAAGGTGTGAAGGTAGCCATAATAACTAAAGATAAGGTCACAATGTTGGCTCAAACATTTGCTAAAGCTCATAGCATTGAAAACTTCGAGGCGGCAATCTTAACAAGACGACAGCAAATTATGAATATATATTGAAGTACTTGCAAGAAAAAGCAAGAGTTTAATAGTAATTTTGACGAAGAATTTAATTATTTTGAATTAAAATCAGCTATTAATAACTCAACACCAGGTAAAGATATACGTTTTAAAATCTTAATGAAACTATCAGCTAAAGCAATAGAAGCATTATTGGAATTGTATAATTTTACATGTGTGGCAGGGTAGTTGGATCCTCCCTGTATTCATGTTAGCATATTGTTAGGCATAGGTGGGTTTATAAAGAGCTGATTTGTGTCAGTCGGATGCAGTGTTGCCAGATTGGGCGGGTTCCGGGTTCCCACCCAATTAGGCGGTTTTGAATTTGATTGTGCGGGTAAATATTGGCAACAAATTTGGGCTGGTTTGGGGTCAGTTTGGTGGTTTTCAAACATATAAATTATATAGGCTAATCGGTTAACATACAAGCCCAAGTGTGCATATACTACATCCAATCAGTCATCACTACGTACACACACTGCTGCAAAAATTATTGGTGCTGATGTTGACGTCGCGGCCGCATTTTTAGCCAATCATGATCAGCAAGCAGACGTGATGATTCACGAGTGATTAGTTTTCAGCTTGATAATGGATCTGATTTTGAATGTATGAGCAGGGCCGTCGCTAGCAATTCTGGGCCCTGTGCACAGAATTTGCTATGGGGTCCCCTCAAAATCATGCTTTTTTTGGGTGGGTGAGTTGCTATCGTAAAATGTAAAATAACGTTCAGGGTTGGGGCTGGACACTGGGGTTAAAATTTGGCCCTGGACAAATCCAGCCCATTCAGCCCAAATATATTCCCCCTTGAATGCTCTAATGGGTCATAAGGCCTTAAATCTGAGTAAATAAATGAATAAATAAAACAGGACAGAAATTAATACTGATAGATATTACTGAATTCTCGACAAATGCAACAAAATTAATAATGCATTTTTGTCACATAGAAAAAGACTTGACAGAAAAGCATTGATTTTGAGCTAGACTGCTGGAAAGTTACTGCTAATCAATTCTGTCATCATTTCATTCCAAGCGACTTTCTTCTGTTGAACACAAAAGAAGATTTTGTAGAATGTTACCAAACCATTTTGATTACCCTTAATTTCTATGGACCAAAATTTCTTGAATTTATCAAATTATATTCCACAGAAGAATGAAATTCATTCAGGTTTGGAATGACATAATGTTGAGTAAATTATGTCAATTTTCATTTTTGGGTGAATCTCCCTTTAAGAACTTTATTACTTGTAAATAATAAGCACCTAATTTATATGTATCTTTAATCAGGCCCTCATTGAATTCAAATGTTGTTTTAATTATAATTAATTAGAACTAAACATCTAAAAAGAAAGAAGTTCTTGCTTAGAATCCAGAGTTTAGCTGACTAAGCCTATTAGATGGTGTCACAAGATGTAAAACCATGGATATATGGTTTAAAAAAAATAAGTAGCCTAATAATTAACTATACAATTTGTAGTAAAAAAAACTACAACAACAACAACTAACCATTAAGAAACAAATACCTTCTATAACATTTAAATATTCCCCAAAATGTAATAACAGTAACATTTAGAATAAATACAATCCGGTAACGCATAGACTATTTGTGTTAATAACTTAAAGTTAAATTACTATGGTGCTGTATTGACAAGCCATGAGCGTTTTCCAAGATACCTCTTTGTCGCCGCTGTTTTCAATTAAATTCAATTCAAGATGAGGTCCTCCGAGGGGTTGTCATCATCTCTTCTCAGGTGTTCGGTCATCTCAGATCGTTTAAGGGTTGGATCCAGGGATGTTAATGTCAGAGAAACAAATAAAGACAATTAGCGTAGCAGTTGTTCCATCCAGGAACAACCCTGGATGAAATTATCTGTTCAACCCAAGCTAAAGCATAATAATGTGCATTTGATCAGATATACCGGCAGTATAAGATTGTGAGATGCATTATATGAACGCTTGGCTAAAGAGATGTCTTTAATCTAGATTTAAATAGAGAGTGTGCCTGAACCCCGAACATTATCAGGAAGGCTATTCCAGAGTTTGGGAGCCAAATATGAAAAGTTCTACCTCCTTTAGTGGACTTTGAGTACTACCAACTGTCCAGAGTTTTGTGACCTTAGGGAGCGGGTTGGATTGTAGCGTGATAGAAGATTAGTTAGGTATGCCGGAGCTAAATCATTTATCAGTAATAATATTTTGTAACTGATACGGAACTTTATAGGTAGCCAGTGCAGTGACTGTAAAATTGGAGTAATATGATCATATTTTCTTGACCTGGTAAAGACTCTTGCCGCAGCATTTTGTACTATCTGTAGCTTGTTTATTGAAGATGCAGGACAACCACCTAGCAGTGCATTACAATAGTCCAGTCTAGAGGTCATGAATGTATGAACTAACTTTTCTGCATCAGAAATAGTTAACATGTTCCGTAGCTTGGCAATTTTTCTAAGATGGAAGAATGCTGTTTTTGTAACATAGGAAATATGATTTTCAAAAGATAGGTTGCTGTCTAATATAACACCCAGATTTTTGACTGTAGAGGAAGTAACAGTAGTTGATGAAGTATCATCTAGTTGCAAATTGTGATACAAGATATTCTGTGTACTGTTTTTAGGTCCAATAAGTAATATCTCTTTCTTATCTGTATTTAATAGGAGAAAATTATTAGTCATCCAATCTTTTATATTTTTAACACACTCCGTTAGCTTAGATAGTTTAGAAGTTTCATCTGGTCTTGTTGAGATATATAGTTGAGTGTCATCAGCATAATGGAAACTAATCCCGTATTTTCTAATAATATTACCAAGGGGCAACATGTATAATGAAAATAGCAGAGGACCAAGGACAGATCCTTATGGTACTCCATACTTTACTGGTGATAATTGAGATGCCTCCCCATTTAAATAAACAAAGTGGTAGCGATCGGACAGGTAGGATCTTAAAGCCTGCCCTTGAATACCTGTATAGTTTTGTAATCGATCTATGAGTATGTCATGATCTATAGCAGTGCTTCTCAAAGTCCGGACTCCGGTCCGCATCCGGACCCAGAGGGAATTCAATCCGGACCCGCCTCCATTTCGTGATTCAAGAGCACTAATTATATTTCCTACTTTGATAAACGTATGTTCAACTTGTAAATCATCTGTTTAGTTTTTAAATGTCTTTTTGGAGATGGTCCGAAATGAAAGCACAGGGGATTAAACTTTTCCTTCATGAAATTTGTTATCATGACATCCAGTGAGCTTATGACGTTTGATAATTTGGCGACATTTCACTGCAAATATGACTATTTTATTATGATCATTAGGGACCGAGCACCGATGGTGCGAGGACCCTATTGAATCTGCTCTGTTTATTAGGGCCCAAGCCAGAAAGGCGCAGGGTCCTATTGTTTTCCTTAGGATTCATTTTTTTTTTTTTTTGACTATCCAGGCATTTTTGGGGGGCTTAACATGGTCAAAAACTCTTGAAAATTTGCACACACAATGGAACCCGCGGCAGTTAGGACGCCGCAGAGGCTGGGACCCGGGCATGGTACAGAGGCTCTACGGCGCCCCCTGGAACACCATCAGAAAACTTGATGTGTAGCTCACACATACTTGCACGTATTCATATGAAACTCGGTACACATATAGATCTCTTCGAGCCGAACAACTTTTGCACTGCATGTCATAGGTTACGCCCAACAGGAAGTCGGCTATTCAGGGCTGTTTAAAAAGCACATGCTCTGGAATTTGAAATACTCCTCCCAGGATTTTCAACAGACGAGCACCAAACTCGGTGAACGTGATCTCAAGACATTGGGGATGCTAAATTGCGGAGGGATTTTTGATATCTCGAACGTTTTGCCCGTGGCGAGGCGATGAAGTTATGGCGAGAATTGAGATACAGGAAGTGTCTAATAAAGTCCACATACATTGTCTGATTTTGATCACACTTCAGTGGTTTGTTCGGTGTATGAAGCCGATCGCATCGATGTGACAATTATGAGTCAAAGTTATAGCGCCACCAACTGGCAGCAGGAAGTGTGTCATTTTCAAAATGCTTTGAATTCACCATCTTACTTTTACCCAATTTGCTTCAAACTTCATCAGAATAATGTAAAAACACGGCCGATGTGAAACGGTCAAGGGAATATTGATATCTAAAATACTGTTGCCATGGCAACGCGTCAAACCTCAATATTATTTTCTGGTGATTTTGAGGCACTTAATATGTTTAGAATTTCATAAAACTCAACACACACATAAGTATTAATTATAGATAGACACTGGCAAAAGCTCATAAACGGGCATGGAGGAGGCACTCTATACCTTTTGTCAAACTCAGTATATATATATATATATATATATATATATATATATATATATATTGTTCTCATCAAGCCGGACAACTTTCTAATTTACACTCATTAGCTACGAGCAACAGGAAGCCGGCTATTTTTATTTGTGTGTGGAGTTTTGGAGAAAATATGCTATGACGTATTGCATACTGCTCAGAGGAGAATTATATATGCACTCCAAACTTTGTCTTCGTGATGCCAAAACATTGAGGAACTTAAATTGCGAACGGCTTGTGGATAGCTTGAAAGGTGTTGAAATGGTGATTTATTAGAGAGTAAAAAAAGATAACATTAATTTTCATATATCTTTAAAGTGCAGTTTCCAGACTCTTCAAATCGTTTTATTTACAAAGAGCCATTATGAGGAAATATGTTTAGTTAAAAAAATTATCATGCTCAGGGACAACAACACAAAATTAAAACTATCACTGTTAATATGTAAAAGGTGAATACTGTAATACCAAGGATGAACACAAGATGGAAGCATAACCTTAATCCTGAAGAACTACATGATCTGTTTCTCTGTGTATTAGAATTAAAAACAATGCATTTAATCAGTTGAAATGTTCTGCACTGTCGATATACTTTTACATATTTATTGTAGAGACTTATTTTAGAGCCAGTAGAGAATTAAAAACGTTTTTTTATTTTAATCTTTAAGGAAAAATAATTACAAGATCTATATGTTCTAACTTGTTTCACTTATAGGATAAGGAATATTTTAAGTATGTCCCTTTACTGCTCAGTTCAGTTAAACAGAATAAAAAACATAGACATAAAATAAATTATGTATTTTACTGGTAATATAGTTGTATATTATTGTTTCACAAATGCTTATAGATAATTTTAAATGGTTATTGTCATGAATCTGGTTGCCACTCACTCAAACTGCACATCACCCATGGACTACATCTCCCATCATGCACTGCACTCACACATTCCCGTCCACCATTACACCAATCACACAGCTGTCACCATTCACTCATTAGTCTTGATTGTCTCACCTCACCTTGTAACGCTCTGACCCGGATAACTCTTTAAATCCATGAAATGAAAGAGATGGAAAACGAAAAGTTGGTGTCCCACACATTTAATGGTTGGTACTCAACAACGCGCTTCTCTCATACATGAGAGATTAACTCTTTCTTGGCGTTACAAACAAGAGTAAATACAAAATAATAACAAGAAGGCAGAGCGGAATTATCATCCATGGTGGTTCTCGTTCCACAGTCACGTAGTCCTTCTACGTCATCACCATATAGTGCACGTTATAAGTGAAGGGATCAGTCTCTTAAAGGGCACACCGCACAATAATGTGATGCATGCAAACACAGCTTTGGCCGTTACAGATTCCCCGCCGGAAAGAAAAAGGCTGTCCCCAGCCGTACACAATATAAGGACAACATTTGAATTCAGCTCCATACATGGAAATTTGGAAATCTATCAACCCATACCATGTTTCACATACAAAAGGCAATAACTGGCATACATGTCAGTACAAGCTACATAATTACACATTATGCTCTTCAAAGACAAACCACAAAGAAACAAAAGCTTGTGTAACCAAACCATATGTGTAAAACATTTTTTTTTTTTTTTGTCAACATAAAACATGAAAATGTAAGTATCAGAACCATGCTTCCTAGATGCCCATTGCTATGCAAGGAAAGAACAGCGTACTAGTAACATGAACACATTATTACTTCAGATCCAATCTGTCAGTATGATACTCGTTAGTCCATTTCTTGTCTGACCACCCTGAGGTGATTCTAGGGGCCAGTCTAGGTCTGAGATTGTAGCGATGACCTTCAAGATCAACGTCAAAGTCAGGAAGTTGTGTATGTCGTGAAGATGTGCTAACGTCAGTGTCAGCATTGCGAGTACTCATGTCATGCTTGGTCACGTCATGTGCATTGTCAGTGAAATCGTCACAATTAACATCAGCCTCATTAGACAGTGAAAAGCATGCGTCTTGAGGTTGGTCCTCACTTATTTGTGTTACCAGAAGAGCGTCCTCCAATCCCTCATCGGGTGTTTCAGACCCATCCTGAGGTCCACTTGGTGTATGGCTGCTGCATGCATTCCAAGTGTGGAAAGGTTGCATATTTACCACATGATAGACACCAGCATCCTGTCCTGTATCTAACTTTGCAAGCCTGTAGTTCACAGCAGACAAAACTTGAGTGACACGGTATGGACCAGAGTACAAGGGCGCCAGTTTTGCTGTAAAATTGGCCAGTGCATCTGATTTAGGGTGGGTTTTCACTCTGACAAGGTCACCAATGGCATAAGAAACAGAGCGACGTCTTTTGTCATAGTGCTGCTTCCGTTTGTTGTGACTGATTTCCAGGGTTGCCCTTGCGTGGTCATGTGCCTCTTGCAACGTCAATCTCAAACTCTCGGGATAAGAGATTTCATGTTCCTCCATTCCATTCCAGACAGGCTGAGTCATCAGATCCAATGAAGTGTCTAACTCCCTCCCATACAACATCATGGACGGGGTTTGACCCGTACTCTCATGAGGCGCTGTTCGTAGTGCAAAGCAAATTTGTGGGATATATCGGTCCCAGGTGGTGTGTTTATCATCCACGTATGCTCGAATTGCTGTCTTCAGAGTCCGATTCACCCTCTCTGTGGCATTCGTCTGTGGGTGATATGCCGTTGTGAGGCGATGTTCTGTTCCCAGGAGTGTGAGCACCCGTTCGAATAGGTCGCTCACGAAAGGGGAACCTCTGTCTGAAATTAGATAAGCGGGGGCCCCGTGACGGGAAAACACTTCACTTAGCATTTTGCTTGCTGCCACTTGAGCCATAGCTTCTCTCACTGCCACGATCTCGACCCACTTTGAAAAATAATCAACAAAAACCAAAATGAAAGCATTGCCGCGGGAAGTACGTGGCAAAGGGCCAACAAAATCCACCCCAACATACTCCCAAGGTTTCTGGGGACGAATTGGGACCATTAGACCAGCAGGCTTTCTCTGACTTGGTTTCGTTAGTTGACAAACCGTGCAAGAGGTTACATATTTCTTCACCTCAGATGCCATTTTAGGCCAGAAAAACCTGAGCTTCAGTCGGGCCAAGGTCTTGGTTATCCCTAGGTGACCTGCAGTTGGGTGATCATGGTAATACCTCAGCAAGGTACCTCTGAGAGACGTAGGAGCATACAGCTTTAAACATTTCAAAGGGTGGATGCCACAAGCAGGTTTGGGATCGTTAAAGTACAACAGGCCATCATGAATGGAATATTGAGAGCAATCATCCCCGTCGCTATCCTGTTGGAGCGCTGCCTCCATTTTATGAAGGAGATCACCTGTGATCGTATCATCAAGTTGCAATTGTCTGACATGAGATCGATCCGTAAGAGTTACTGAAGATAGTGTACGGAGATCGAGACCACCAATCACAGCGTAGTCAGGAAGTATATCCATTGGTGGCACATCATCCTGTAGAGGATTCCTCGACAGAGCATCAGGCACCTTGTTTCGAGATCCAGGCTTGTGGACAATATCGAAATCGAAGTCCTGAAGGCGGAGAGACCAACGAGCAAGGCGGCCGGTGGGGTTGGGACGGGACATCAACCACTTGAGCCCACTGTGGTCAGTGAAGATTGTGACATGGAGACCCTCAATGTAGGGCCTAAAGTGCTCAAGGGCCCAAATGACAGCCAGACATTCCTTCTCAGGCGTGGAATAAGGTTTCTCCGATTTATGCAGGGCCCGACTAGCGTACGCCACAGCAACCTCTCTGCCATGCAGATCCCTCTGCATCAGTGCAGCTCCTAGTCCCACATCACAGGCATCGGCATGAATAAAGAAAGGTTCAGTAAAGTCAGGAAAACTTAGCACAGGTGCCGCAGTAAATTTTTGTTTCAGAAGGTCCATGGCGTCTTGGCAGGCACTGTCCCACACAAAAGGAGCATCATTTTTAGTGAGCGCGAACAGTGGTTCAGCGTGGCGGGCGTAGTCCTGTATAAAGCGACGGTAATAGCCTGATAGGCCCAAAAACTGCCTCACTTGTTTCACATTGACAGGGGTTTTAAAGTCCATAACAGCCTTCATTTTGTCCTGGTCCGGCAGGATGCCACTTGGACAGACACGGTACCCCAAGAAGGTGAGATCTTTGCGACAAAACTTGCATTTGGCTAGTTTAATGGTCAACCCAGCGGACTTGAGCCGTGAAAGGACTTCCCTGAGGTCATCGAGATGTTGCTTGAAAGTGGGTGAAGCCACAACAATGTCGTCCAAGTAGACTGCACAGCACCTATAAATAAGACCAGCCAAGACACTATTCATTAGCCTTTGAAAGGTCGCTGGTGCATTGCACAGGCCAAATTGAAGCACCCGGAACTGAAATAGCCCACAATGTGAAACAAAAGCAGTCTTATGTTTTGAGTCTTCTGCCATGGAGACCTGCCAGTATCCCCGAGCAAGGTCGATTGTGGTCAAAAATTTCCCTCTTGAAAGGAAGTCAAGGGACTCATCGACCCTTGGTAATGGATAAGAGTCCTTCACGGTGAGTTGGTTCAATCCACGATAGTCCACACAAAATCTTGGTTCACCACAAGGTTTCTGAACAATCACAACAGGGGCAGCCCAAGGGCCCGTTGCAGGTTCAATGATGCCGTCGGTCAACATTTTTCCTATTTGATCCTCAATCAACTGCTTTTTGGCTGGGGAGGTTCGATAAGGGGGAAGGTGGACTGGCTTGGCATTCCCCGTATCTATCGAATGCTCAGTTAGTGATGTGCGACCCAGGTGACCATCGAAGAGGCCAGAAAAACTTTCAAGTAGCCCTGACAGCTGTTCCTTCTCAGTATTACTGAGACATGCTTCCTCAACCTTTCCTCGAAGTGCGGAAGATGGGACTTCCATAAACAACAAGCTACTGTCCAACTCCTGCACTTCCCTGTCTTCCATCCCCTCTAGTAATAAAGGATCGTCGCCCATGACAACAGATCTGGATGGGATGTGAATGGTGATGGAGGCACGCAACATGAAGTCCATCCCCAAGACCAAGGTTGAGGGTAAGCGTGGTACAATGGCAAATCGGTGATAAAAACGCTGTCCCATAAAGCCAAAAGCCAACCATGTCAATCCTAAGGGTTGACATGCCCCACCATCTGCTAGTTGGATTGGGGGAGCAGACCATGGTTTAATGTTAACCTTCATTTTTGCTTGATTCTGAACAATGTCCACTTGCACAGCAGAAAGTGACGCGCCAGTGTCAAGTGTAGCATCTAACACCTGGCCATGTAGATTAATCTTAACTCTAAATGGAGTGTTCCAAAAAGAAGATGATGTGGGATCTTCCACATGACAAAGGACTGGTTGTTCTGGAATCGCAGCATCAGTCGGTTGAGGCGAAATTATCTTCTGGAGGGAGGATTGCCTCTGCGAATCATCCTCCCCCCCTTGAAGTTTCCCTTGTGCAAGATAAATGGATTCCCTTCCCCTGCATTGCTACTTTCGGGGTTGTTCGTATCTCTTGCATCAAGAGGAGGTTCCGAATGTGCATTATGGGGCTCACTTTGTTGTGAGCGCATTCCAGAAAGTGAGTTACAGTCTGGACATGTACGAGAAGTGAAGCCAGGGCGGGAGCACTTGTAACAGTAGATTTCTTTTCCAAATTTAGCTTTACTCTGCGTTGAAGGCAGTGAACATTTACTTGGCCCCAGGACCACATGGAGCTCGTGAGCCCTCAGAAGAAGATCCATGCCTGAAGAAACAGAAGTTCCATAGAGAGCCACTCTATACTTTTCAAGAGAATGTTTACAAATAAGGTCGATTTGTTCTTGCTCCGGCGGAGGAGTTTTCAGTTTTCTGAATTCACTTAGCATGTGAGCCACAAAGGTAGGAAGGGGCTCTTCGAGACTTTGTACACGGTCCAAGATACCTCTCATTATTTGTTCCTGGCTATCCGAAGGAAGAAAGACTTTCCTGAAGAAATCACAGAACTGGGTCCATGTAACGACATGTGTGTCAAGGACAGAGAACCATTTCTTTGGCTCTTTTGCCAAAAACCGTGGCAGCTCATGAAGAATTTGAGCATCGGTTAAATCAAGGGAAGTTCTGTAAACATTGACCGATTGTAGCCAATCCTCAGGACTAACGTGTCCATCTCCCGCAAACACAGGTGGTTCAAGCCTTGACTGGTACAGTACAGATGCAAGGATTCTGCTAGTATTACTCACATCAGAAGAATTTAGCTGTGGTGAGAAGGTCATACCTTGTAATGGCACTTGCCCTGGAGGAACATGGCTGTGTGGCGTAGAGCTGGCCATAGGAGGTAGCTGTGCATGTGGCGCCACAGGGGTGTCAACATCAGGAGGACCAAAACGTCTTAATATACTCTGCTGCAACTGGAGAGAATCATTGAGGCACTGCTGCAACACAGAAACTTCAGCTTGTAGGAGTTCCACTTGAGTCTCCAGGCTCACTCGCCGTGGTAACTTATGTCTCTGTCTGGGAGCAGAATCTGGTAATGAGTAGGTCAAGTCAGTATTAAGGTCTGGATGAGTAGCCATCACAGTAAATGTGCATTCACATAAACAGTATATAACAACCGTAAAAATGTTAAATGTAACCCAGAAAAATATAACCTGCTTTTAAAATGCACACCCCATCAATTAAATCAGCAACAAAATTCAACAATCTCTCATCAATAATCCTTTTGAGTTGGTAATGGTAGTAAAACCTTTTCACGGTCTCTTTTACATGAGCTTAATATTTTTCAATAGACCCAGAGCAAGAAAATGTTTCTTTAAATTGAATAAAATGTCATTTGACCATGCAAATATGCCCAAAGTTAGAAATTACCCTTCAGTCCAGCATAAATAAATTCAGTTCACGATGAAGAAAAATAAAACTGTTCCAACTGGTGTATTGTCTCCTCAAAGTATTCAAAACGCTGTTCCAATGCACAAAAATGAAATACGAATAGTCTTTGGGGAAAAAAAACGTTGCTATTCGCTTGTGCAATCAAGTTCAACGCACACACACAAAATTCGTGCTGAAAGATCCCAGGAAGGTCATATACAAAATGTCAGTCTGCACCAATCAGTTCGTAATTCAATATCAAAATGTCCAACTAAGCACAAAATTTCCAAAGTAATCCGCTGTTTTCGTCACATCAAAGAAAAATTGGCGCAATCCACTCACGCAGAAACACAGGTGTTCGTCGCACACATGGCACCTAGCGTTAGCAAGCTAATCTCACCAGCTCCAACGATGTCAATTGAACACTCTCACAGTTCCCAAACTCCTGTAGTTTTGGGGTTTTATCGCCGCAGATTCCACGTAGATGACGGATCCAGCTTCAAGTTGTTCGGGCGCCAATTGTAACGCTCTGACCCGGATAACTCTTTAAATCCATGAAATGAAAGAGATGGAAAACGAAAAGTTGGTGTCCCACACATTTAATGGTTGGTACTCAACAACGCGCTTCTCTCATACATGAGAGATTAACTCTTTCTTGGCGTTACAAACAAGAGTAAATACAAAATAATAACAAGAAGGCAGAGCGGAATTATCATCCATGGTGGTTCTCGTTCCACAGTCACGTAGTCCTTCTACGTCATCACCATATAGTGCACGTTATAAGTGAAGGGATCAGTCTCTTAAAGGGCACACCGCACAATAATGTGATGCATGCAAACACAGCTTTGGCCGTTACAACCTGCACCTCATTCACTCACACACATTTAAGCAGCACTCTCACATGCACTCACTGCAAAGTCTTGTTTTCCCCTGGTTAACATTCTGAGCGTTTCCCCTGTTTTCTTATTCCCTGTATTTACTCTGACCGTTTGCTGCCTGCCCTTTTGACCCTGCCTGCCTGTTGATATCTTCTCTGTCTGCTGCCTGCCCCGACCTTGCATTGTCCCTGTTGCTGATTCTGTCTAGCCTTCACTACTCCTGTTACTACCTTTGACCATTGCCTGTCTGACCACCTCTTGTCAAAATAAAGCTGCTATTGGATCTCACTACACTGCCTCTTCATTACAGAAGACTTCGCCATCTCAGATCCAGCGGCTTTATTTCGGCCACCCAGCCTAACCATGGACTCCGTAGAACAACTCCTACATCTTCGCCAGGGAGGCCTGTCTGTTAAGGAGTACGTTCACCAGTTTGGTGAGCTGTCAATTCAGGTACCGCTGTACGATGAATTTTTGTTCAAAGACTTGTTTTATTTCGGGCTCAATGAACACAGCAAATCCCAATTTGACAAATCTCTGTTTCCTGGTGGGGAGTTTATTGGCAGTTTAAGGGGTCTTATGGACTATGCTATGTTGTATGCTGGCTCTTCCTTCACTGTGGGTGTTCTAGAGCCCGCTCCGTCCCAGGAGCTCGCAGAGTCCGCTCCAGAGCCCGCTCCGTCCCAGGAGCTCGCAGAGTCCGCTCCAGAGCCCGCTCCGTCCCAGGAGCTCGCAGAGTCCGCTCCAGAGCCCGCTCCGTCCCAGGAGCTCGCAGAGTCCGCTCAGAGCCCGCTCCGTCCCAGGAGCTCGCAGAGTCCGCTCCAGAGCCCGCTCCGTCCCAGGAGCTCACAGAGTCCAGCTCTCCTTCGTCTCCGCTGGTCCCGCCCAGCTCGCCTTCGCCGCTGGTCCCGCCCAGCTCTCCTTCCTCCGCTGGTCCCGCCCAGCTCGCTCACCGCTGGTCCCGCCCAGCTCTCCTCTCCGCTGGTCCCGCCCAGCTCGCCCGCCGCTGGTCCCGCCCAGCTCTCGCTTCGCTCCGCTGGTCCCGCCCAGCTCATCGATGCCTCCGCTGGTTCCGTCCAGTTCTACTGAGTGCCCAAGAGAGTCAGAGCCGCCCGAGCGCCACCGAGATTCAGCGCTTCCAGAGTGCCCCCTCGAGGTAGTGGAGTTCACCAAGAACTTTCATGGAGGGAGCTCCCTCCATTGCTCACGGAGACCCCGGACCCGCCATGGCCCATGAGGTCCCCTGATCCATCATGGCTGCCCGAGGCCCCGGATCTACCATGGCCGCTTAAACTCCCTGCTTCGGGTTCCTGAAACCAAATGTGCTCTCTCTGCCTCTTGTGTCTCCGTCCGTTTCCTCTAGGTCCCAGTCTCGGCCAGGGATCTCTGCTCCGCCCTGGAGGGCACCTGCTCCGTTGTGGAGGCCTCCAGTCTGTCTGCTCCGCCCTGGTGGGCGTCTGTCCCGCCTGCTCCGCCCCCTGGTGGGCGCCTGTCTCGCCTGCTCTGCCCTGGTGGGCGCCTGTCTCGCCTGCTCCGCCCTGGTGGGCGTCTGTCTCGCCTGCTCCGCCCTGGAGGGCGTCTGTCACGCCTGCTCCGCCCTGGAGGGCGTCTGTCACGCCTGCTCCGCCCTGGTGGGCGTCTGTCTCGTCTGTCTCGTCTGCTCCGCCCTGGTGGGCGTCTGTCTCGCCTGCTCCGCCCTGGAGGGCGTCTGTCTCGCCTGCTCCGCCCTGGTGGGCGTCTGTCTCGTCTGCTCCGCCCTGGTGGGCGTCTGTCTCGTCTGCTCCGCCCTGGAGGGCGTCTGTCACGTCTGCTCCGCCCTGGTGGGCGTCTGTCTCGTCTGCTCCGCCCTGGTGGGCGTCTGTCTCGTCTGCTCCGCCCTGGTGGGCGTCTGTCTCGTCTGCTCCGCCCTGGTGGGCGTCTGTCTCGTCTGCTCCGCCCTGGTGGGCACCCGACCTGCCAGAGTCACCCCACGTCTCCGTCGACCTGCCAGAGTCACCCCACGTCTCCGTCGACCTGCCAGAGTCACCCCACGTCTCCGTCGACCTGCCAGAGTCACCCCACGTCTCCGTCGACCTGCCAGAGTCACCCCACGTCTCCGTCGACCTGCCAGAGTCACCCCACGTCTCCGTCGACCTGCCAGAGTCACCACGTCTCCGTCGACCTGCCAGAGTCACCCCACGCCTCCGTCGACCTGCCAGAGTCACCCCACGTCTCCGTCGACCTGCCAGAGTCACCCCACGTCTCCGCCGACCTGCCAGAGTCACCCCACGCCTCCGCCGACCTGCCAGAGTCACCTCACGCCTCCGCCGACCTGCCAGAGTCACCTCACGTCACAGCGGTCTACCCAGTATCCCTTCACGCCCCTGCTGTCTGCCTGCCCTGCCCTGGTGGGCTCCTGTCTCATTGGCCCCACATGGACCTGGCCCTCCATTCCCTCCCGGTTCCACCTCCGCTCCACCGCCTCCTGGATTGTGCGTTTTGTGTAAAGCGCCTGGAAGCCGCTCTTAGGGGCTCTGTCATGAATCTGGTTGCCACTCACTCAAACTGCACATCACCCATGGACTACATCTCCCATCATGCACTGCACTCACACATTCCCGTCCACCATTACACCAATCACACAGCTGTCACCATTCACTCATTAGTCTTGATTGTCTCACCTCACCTGCACCTCATTCACTCACACACATTTAAGCAGCACTCTCACATGCACTCACTGCGAAGTCTTGTTTTCCCCTGGTTAACATTCTGAGCGTTTCCCCTGTTTTCTTATTCCCTGTATTTACTCTGACCGTTTGCTGCCTGCCCTTTTGACCCTGCCTGCCTGTTGATATCTTCTCTGTCTGCTGCCTGCCCCGACCTTGCATTGTCCCTGTTGCTGATTCTGTCTAGCCTTCACTACTCCTGTTACTACCTTTGACCATTGCCTGTCTGACCACCTCTTGTCAAAATAAAGCTGCTATTGGATCTCACTACACTGCCTCTTCATTACAGATATAGATCATAACATTTTTGGCAACTGTTGTAATTTATAGGGCACTGACAACATAATTTGGTAAAACTGCACGCTATGGGTCATTAGGTAAGCTTTAGTAAATAGTCAGTTCATCCTTTATAAAGCATTATCCCAAAATAAAGAGTTATTAGTAAGCAGTTTATAAATACAGCTATAAATGCCTGTTTTTTTATTTATAAGCATATCTATTACAAAGCAGATTTAAAGGCTCAGTTATCTTCCTAAGAGTAAAAAAATAAGCAAACACAACAAAGAGGGATACATAACTCAGAAATATGTATTTCAAGATGCAAAAAAATGAAAGTGTAAAACTGTACAATTTAATTTAATGTATTTATTTTCAATGAAATTGTAAAATATTATTTGTCTCTTATTTATCAGGTTTACTGTTGTATGGTTTCATTTTTTTGCATTTATAATTGTACATTTAAATAGTTTATTAATAATTTACTTACAATTTCTAAATGATCTTATGAACCACTGTTATTTAATCATAATGTTCATGTTAATTCACAGTGCATTAACTAATGTTAACAGATACAAGTTTACATTTGAATAATGTTTTAGTTTAGAACTTAATATGAACTGACATTAATAAATACTATATAATAAATGCTAACATGCTCCAGGGCAACCAAAAAAATGAAATGTATCACACTCTACAGGACTCAAGTGAAGACTATAATACCAAGGATGACCACTTGATGGAGTCAGAGGATTAAATATATATTTTTTTATTATGCATGATATCAGATAATATGTCTTCTAGTGCCAGTATAGGTTTAAATATGTATTGTAGAAACGCTTATAGAGCATTCATTTTTTTATCTTTAAAAGAAAATAAAAGTTTGATAATCCTTCCCTCTCACTGATAGGATAAGGCATATTTTAAACCTGGCCCATTACTGCTCAGTTTAATTAATTAGAGTAAGAAACAAATACATGAAATAGGCTATTACTTATTTTACTGGTAATGTATTTTATATAATTATTTCACAAGTGCTTATAGATTATTAAAATAAAAAAAATGGTTACAGATGCAAAAATGAGTTGGTAACAATTTACAATACATTATCTTAGGTTGACATTAGTTA
Organism: Gymnocypris eckloni scoliostomus; assembly: GCA_027564155.1. Taxonomy (NCBI): domain Eukaryota; kingdom Metazoa; phylum Chordata; class Actinopteri; order Cypriniformes; family Cyprinidae; genus Gymnocypris; species Gymnocypris eckloni. The sequence continues at coordinate 22,073,850 of CM050422.1, read as the reverse complement.
ATGAATTAACTAACAATGAACAATATATTTTTGCAGCAGGCATTAATCTTTTTAATGTTAGTTAGTAAAAGTAGTCATTTTTGTATTAATTCACAGTACGTAAACTACATAAACTAAATATGAACAATATATTTTTCCTTTATTTATTTGTGTTAGTAAAAATTAATCATGATAGTTCATGGAAAAGTACATTGTTAAAAGGTTTGTTACCACTATAATAATGCCTCATTTGTTAACATTAGTAAATGCATTAAATAACGTGAACTAAAAATGAAAAATATATTTTCACAGAATCTATTAATGTTTGTTGATGTTAATCAAAATGTTCATGTTAATTCACAGTGCATTAACTAACGTTAACAGATAAAACTTTAAATGTTAATAATCTTTAAGTTTTGATTATTAACTAACATTAATAGATGCTTTATACGTATTGTTCATGTGAATTAATATAGTTAATGTTAATAATTGTAACCTTTTCGAAAGTGTTACTCAAGTTTTATATGTTGTTCTGTGTCTGTGTGTCTGTGTGTGTGTGTGTTTCACAGACTTGATGGTTTGGATTAACCCTTTAATTGCTGTATCCCTTAAAACCAGACTGCCAGAGGGTTACTGTAATTGCATGTGGCCGCTGTGCCCCGAGAGAGAGAGAGAGAGAGAGAGAGAGAGAGAGTTATTTAGCATTACAGCTTAAGAAATGTCTTAGGCCTTATCAGTTTTAGGGACAAAAAATGTTCTTAATTTTTTTTTTTTTTTTGCTATTTATCGCAATTTTTTTTTACAACATTTCAATTCTCCACGGTAACATTACATTGCTGATTTGCACAACAGTCCCGCATTTCTCTGACTAGAGAAAACATCACTAAAACCCACGCAATCAACAAACACACACTTGCAGATAGTAAGTTTGTGATCAACACTTGTCGCCTCTGGTGACGTAGCAGCCAGTTAGCCAGTTAGATGTATGATGATGTAACAGTAACCAAGTGGTGTCTCAATTCATAGGGCTATGTTTTCACCCCTAGCACTTACCACTCGGTTTCGAGGGACAAGGGCTAGGGGTAAGATGAAGGGGTAGGGGTAAGACAGAGAATTGGGATTCATCCTTATTTATCTTCCTAATAGAAAAAAATAAACAAACACAACACAGAGGGATTCAGACATACAGTGGGGCAAAAAAGTATTTAGTCAGCCACCAATTGTGCAAGTTCTCCCACTTAAAAAGATGAGAGAGGCCTGTAATTTTCATCATAGGTATACCTCAACTATGATAGACAAAATAAGAAAAAAAAATCCAGAAAATCACATTGTAGGATTTTTAAAGAATTTATTTGCAAATTATGGTGGAAAATAAGTATTTGGTCAATAACAAAATTTCATCTCAATACTTTGTTATATACTTTGTTATATTTGTTGGCAATGACAGAGGTCAAACGTTTTCTGTAAGTCTTCACAAGGTTTTCACACACTGTTGCTGGTATTTTGGCCCATTCCTCCATGCAGATCTTCTCTAGAGTAGTGATGTTTTGGGGCTGTCGCTGGGCAACACAGACATTCAACTCCCTCCAAAGATTTTCTATGGGGTTGAGATCTGGAGACTGGCTAGGTCTTTTCAGGACCTTGAAATGCTTCTTACGAAGCCACTCCTTCGTTGCCCGGGCGGTGTGTTTGGGATCATTGTCATGCTGAAAGACCCAGCCACGTTTCATCTTCAATGCCCTTGCTAATGGAAGGAGGTTTTCACTCAAAATCTCACGATACATGGCCCCATTCATTCTTTCCTTTACACAGATCAGTCGTCCTGGTCCCTTTGCAGAAAAACAGCCCCAAAGCATGATGTTTCCACCCCCATGCTTCACAGTAGGTATGGTGTTCTTTGGATGCAACTCAGCATTCTTTCTCCTCCAAACACGACAAGTTGAGTTTTTACCAAAAAGTTATATTTTGGTTTCATCTGACATTCTCCCAATCCTCTTCTGGATCATCCAAATGCTCTCTAGCAAACTTCAGACGGGCCTGGACATTTACTGGCTTAAGCAGGGGGACACGTATGGCCCTGCAGGATTTGAGTCCCTGGAGGCGCAGTGTGTTACTGATGGTAGCCTTTGTTACTTTGGTCCCAGCTCTCTGCAGGTCATTCACTAGTTCCCCCCGTGTGGTTCTGGGATTTTTGCTCACAGTTCTTGTGATCATTTTGACCCCACGGGGTGAGATCTTGCGTGGAGCCCCAGATCGAGGGAGATTATCAGTGGTCTTGTATATCTTCCATTTTCTAATAATTGCTCCCACAGTTGATTTCTTCACACCAAGCTGCTTACCTATTGCAGATTCAGTCTTCCCAGCCTGGTGCAGGTCTACAATTTTGTTTCTGGTGTCCTTTGACAGCTCTTTGGTCTTGGCCGTAGTGGAGTTTGGAGTGTGACTGTTTGAGGTTGTGGATAGGTGTCTTTATACTGATAATGAGTTCAAACAGATGCCATTAATACAGGTAACAGTGGAGGACAGAGAGCCTCTTAAAGAAGAAGTTACAGGTCTGTGAGAGCCAGCAATCTTGCTTCTTTGTAGGTGACCAAATACTTATTTTCCACCATCATTTGCAAATAAGTTCTTTAAAAATCCTACAATGTGATTTTCTGGATTTTTTTTCTTCTTATTTTGTCTCTCATAGTTGAGGTATACCTATGATGAAAATTACAGGCCTCTCTCATCTTTTTAAGTGGGAGAACTTGCACAATTGGTGGCTGACTAAATACTTTTTTGCCCCACTGTATTTGTTTTAAGATGCAGAAAAAGTTAACAGTAAAAATTTACAGTTAGATTGTATTTATTTTCTATAAACGTGCAAAAGAGTATTTGTCATTTATTTGAAGCTGGCAAAGTGCAACTTCCAAACACTTCATAAAAAATTACATACACAGAACAAGTCATTCTGAGGAAATGTGATTAATTTTATTAATACACAATACACTACGGATAGCAGAACATTAAAAACTATCAGACATCTGATGTCACTCTGCTTCTGTGTGTGCGAGGGTGAGATATATATATTATTATTAGGGACCGAGCACAGATGGTGCGAGGACCCTATTGAATCTGCTCTGTTTATTATTATTATTCTCCCAAATGAATAGCATTTTTGAGGGCCTTAACATGTTCGAAAAGTTACGAAATTTTGCACACGCTTTAGAACTGGTGAAAATTTACATCTGATATGGGTTTCAGGAGTAGGTGTGGCAAAATGGCTCGACAGCGCCACCTATAAATATTCATCGGAGCTATGGTAACATAACAATACCTACAAAAAAGTCTTGGAGTATGAAATCAGAAACCCAACAGGAAGTCAGCTATTTTAAATTTTCTCGTCATATTTGTGTCATTTTTGCCATTTTCAGCTGTCGTACTTTAACGAACTCCTCCCAGAGATTTCTTCAGATGAACACCAAAATTGGTCATTGTAATCTAAAGCCCTTTGTGACGTTAAATTGTGAAGATCTAGAGTTTTCATCGGGGGGCGTGTCCTTGGCGTCCTGTCAAATTTTGATGTTTCGCCATGAAACAGGAAGTTGTTATAACTCAGGCATGCAATGTCCGATCTGCACCAAACTTCACATGTTTGATAAACTCCTGACCTGAAGAGATCTACGTGACCATATTCAGTTATAGTCATAGCGCCACCTGCTGGCAACAGGAAGTGACATGTTTTACTCTGTAACTAACTCCTCCAAGAGATTTAAAAAAAATTCTCGTCATATTTTGTGTCATTTTTGCCATTTTCAGCTGTCATACTTTAACGAACTCCTCCCCAGAGATTTATTCAGATGAACACCAAAATTGGTCATTGTAATCTAAAGCCATTTGTGACGTTAAATTGCAAAGATCTAGAGTTTTCATCAGAGGGCGTGTCCATGGCGTCCTGTCAAATTTCGATGTTTCGCCATGAATCAGGAAGATGATATATCTCAGGCATGTTATGTCCGATCTGCACCAAACTTCACATGTTTGATAAGACTCCTGACCTGAAGAGATCTACGTGACCCTATTTATATAAATTCAAAGCGCCACCTGCTGGCAACAGGAAGTTATATGTTTTACTCTGTAACTAACTCCTCCTAGAGATTTAATGACATCAACACATTATTTGGTCAGTCTAACTTAAACGCCTTTGTGATGTTAAATTGCGAAGATCTAGAGTTTTCGTTAAAGGGCGTGTCCTTGGCGTCATCACAAATTTTGATGTCTCGCCATGGGAATAAAAGTTGTTGTAACTCAGCCATACAATGTCCGATCTGCCCCAGACTTCACACGTTCGATAAGAATTCAGGCCTGCAAATATCTAAATATGAATATTCCATTATAATCAGAGCGCCATCGGCTGGCAACAGGAAATTACTTGTTTTACACTAACTTAAACATGCAATTTCCAATCTGCATCAAACTTCACATATTTTGTAAGAGTCCTGGCCTGAAGAGATCTACGTGACAATATTCATATAAATTGATAGCGCCACCGGCTGGCAATAGGAAGTGACATGTTTTAATCTGTAACTAACTCCTCCTAGAGATTTAATGACATCAACATAATATTTAGGTCAGTCTAATCTAAAGGCCTTTGTGATGTTAAATTGCGAAGAGCTTGAGTTTTCCCTAATGGGCGTGTCCATGGCGGCGTGACAAAATTCGATCTCGCCATGGCAATAGAAGCTGTCGTTACTCTGCCCCAAACGTCATACGTTTGATAAGAGCCATGGCCTGAACACATCTAAATACGAATATTCCATTAAAATCAGAGCGCCACCTGCTGGCAACAGGAAATTACTTGTTTTACACTAACGTAAACATGCAATGTCCAATCTGCACCAAATTTCAAGTATTTGTTAAGACTCCGGACTTGAAGAGATCTACGTGACCATATTCAGTTATAGACATAGCGCCACCTGCTGGCAACAGGAAGTGACATGTTTTACTCTGTAACTAACTCCTAGAGATTTAATGACATCAATATAATATTTAGGTCAGTCTAATCAAAACGCCTTTGTGATGTTAAATTGCGAAGAGCTTGAGTTTTCGCTAATGGGCGTGTCAATGGCGGCGTGACACATTTCGATGTCTCACCATGGGAATAAAAGTTGTTGTAACTCAGCCATACAATAACCGATCTGCCCCAAACTTCACACGTTCGATAAGAATCCAGGCCTGAACATATCTAAATATGAATATTCCATTATAAGCAGAGCGCCACCTGCTGGCCACAGGAAATTACTTATTTTACACAGACAAAACATGCAATGTCCAATCTGCACCAAACTTCACATATTTGGTAAGACTCCTGACCTGAAGAGATCTAAGTGACCATATTCATATAAATTCATAGAGCCACCTGCTGGCAACAGGAAGTGATATGTTTTACTCTGTAATTAACTCCTCCTCGAGATTTAATGACATCAACATAATATTTAGGTCAGTCTAATCTAAAGGCCTTTGTGATGTTATATTGCGAAGAGCTGGAGTTTTCGCTAATGGGCGTGTCCATGGCTGCGTGACAAAATTCAATGTCTCGCCATGGGAATAGAAGCTGTTGTTACTCAGCCATACAATGTCCGATCTGTCCCAAACTTCACACGTTTGATAAGAGCCATGGCCTGAAGACATCATGCCAATGTTTAGTTATAGACATAGCGCCACCTGCTGGCTGAAGGAAATTACTTGTTTTAAACCAAATTCAACATGCAATGTCCAATCTGCACCAAACTTCACACGTTTGATAAGAGCCATGGCCTGAAGCCATCTACGTGACAATGTTTAGTTATAGACATTGCGCCACCTGCTGGCAACGGGAAATTACTTGTTTTACACTAACTTAAACATGCAATGTCCAATCTGCACCAAACTTCATATGTTTTTAAAAGTACTGGAAGAAGACATCTACATGCCAATGTTCAGTTAATGTGGCAGCAGGTTTGGTACATATAAATGACTTTGACATATTCCTCTATATTTACCTTTTTAAATGCATATTGCTCACTGTTCCCTGTCTTTCCGAAGCCACCGGTCGACGGTGAGCCGGGGGAGGTCCCTTCCATCGCTGCTTGCAGCTTTAATTAGGGACCGAGCACCGATGGTGCGAGGACCCTATTGAATCTGCTCCGTTTATTATTAGGGACCGAGCACCGATGGTGCAAGGACCCTATTGAATCTGCTCCGTTTATTTAGGGACCGAGCACCGATGGTGCGAGGACCCGATTGAATCTGCTCCGTTTATTATTAGGGTCCGAGCACCGATGGTGCGAGGACCCTATTGTATCTGTGTTGTTTATTATTATTATTCTTTTCCAAACTTAATCGCATTTTTGAGGGCCTAAACATGCTCGAAAAGTCAGGAAATTTTGCACACGCATCAGAACTGGTGGAAATTTACGTCTTATATGGGTTCCAGAAGTAGGTGTGGCAAAATGGCTCGACAGCGCCACCTATACTCATTCAGCGGTGAGCCCTCGGGCTACGTTTCACGTACATGTATGAAAATCGGTACACTCATGTAACATAACAATACCTACAAAAAAGTCTTCTGGAACGAAATCCGAGACCACACTGAAGTCATTAATTTTGAATTTTCTCATAATATTTAGTGATATTTTTGCCATTTGAAGGTGTCATACTTTAACGAACTCCTCCCAGAGATTTATTCGGATGAACACCAAAATTGGTCATTGCAATCTAAAGCCCTTTGTGATGTTAAATTGCGAAGATCTAGAGTTATCATCGGAGGGCGTGTCTGTGGCGTCCTGTCAAATTTTGATGTTTCGCCATGAAACAGGAAGTTGTTATAACTCAGGCATGCTATGTCAGATCTGCACCAAACTTCACATGTTTGATAAGACTCCTGATATGAAGAGATCTACATGACCATATTCAGTTATAGTAATAGCGCCACATGCTGGCAACAGGACGTGACATGTTTTACTCTGTAACTAACTCCTCCTACAGATTTAATGACATCAACATAATTTTTAGGTCAGTCTAACCTAAAGGCCTTTGTGACGTTAAATTGCGACGATCTAGAGTTTTCATGGGAGGGTGTGTCCCTGGCGTCCTGTCAAATTTCGATGTCTGGCCATGGGAATAAAAGTTGTTGTAACTCAGCCATACAATGTTCGATCTGCCCCAGACTTCACATGTTCGATAAGAATCCAGGCCTGAACACATCTGAATATGGGTTTCAGAAGTAGGTGTGGCAAAATGGTTCGACAGCGCCACCTATACTGATTCAGCGGAGAGCCCTCAGGCTACGTTTCACGTACATGTATGAAAATCGGTACACTCATGTAACATAACAATACCTACAAAAAGTCTCCTGAACGAAATCCAAACCCAACAGGAAGTCGGTTATTTTGAATTTTCTCGTCATATTTAGTGACATTTTGCCATTTGCAGGTGTCATACTTTAACGAACTCCTCCCAGAGATTTATTCGCATGAACACCAAAATTGGTCATTGCAATCTAAAGCCCTTTGAGGCGTTAAATTGCGAAGATCTAGAGTTTTCATTGGGCGTGTCCGTGGCGTCCTGTCAAATTTCGATGTTTCGCCATGAAACAGGAAGTTGTTATAACTCAGGCATGCTATGTCCGATCTGCACCAAACTTCACATGTTTGATAAGACTCCTGATATGAAGAGATCTACATGACCATATTCAGTTATAGTAATAGCGCCACCTGCTGGCAACAGGAAGTGACATGTTTTACTCTGTAACTAACTCCTCCTAGAGATTTAATGACATCAACACATTATTTGGTCAGTCTAACCTAAAGGCCCTTGTGATGTTAAATTGCGAAGATCTAGAGTTTTCGTTAAAGGGCGTGTCCTTGGCGGCATCACAGATTTCGATGTCTCGCCATGGGAATAAAAGTTGTTGTAACTCATCCATACAATGTTCGATCTGCCCCAGACTTCACATGTTCGATAAGAATCCAGGCCTGAACACATCTAAATACGAATATTCCATTATAATCAGAGCGCCACCTGCTGGCAACAGGAAATGACTTGTTTTACACTAACTTAAACATGCAATGTCCAATCTTTACCAAACTTCACGTTTGACAAGACTCCTGACCTGAAAAGATCTAAGTGACAATATTCATATAAATTCATAGCGCCACCTGCTGGCAACAGGAAATTACTTGTTTTACACTAACTTAAACATGCAATGTCCAATCTGCACCAAACTACACACGTTTGATAAGAGCCATGCCCTGAAGACATCTACGTGCCAATTTTTTAGTTATAGACATAGCGCCACCTGCTGGCAACAGGAAATTACTTGTTTTACACTAGCTTAAACATGCAATGTTCAATCTTCACCAAACTTCATATGTTTGATCAAAGTTCTAGCCTGTAGACATCGACATGTTAATGTTCAGTTATGGACGTTGCGCTACCAGCAGGCAGCAGGTTTGGTACATATAAATGACTTTGAAATATTCTTCTATATTGACCCTTTTAAATGCATATTGCTCATCGTTCCCTGTCTTTCTGAAGCCACCGGTCGGCGGTGAGCCGGGCGAGGTCCCTTCCGCCGCTGCTTGCAGCTTTAGTAGGGACCGAGCACCGATGGGAGGACCCTATTGTATCTGTGTTGTTTATTAGGGACCGAGCACCGATGGTGCAGAAGGACCCTATTGAATCTGCTCCGTTTATTATTATTATTATTATTATTATTATTCTTCTTCTCCAAACTTAATCGCATTTTAGAGGACCTAAACATGCTCGAAAAGTCAGGAAACTTTGCACGCATCAGAACTGGTGAAAATTTACGTCTGATATGGGTTTCAGGAGTAGGTGTGCAAAATGGCTCGACAGCGCCACCTATAAATATTCAGCGAGTGCGCCTCGAGCTACGTTTCACGTACATGTACGAAAATTGGTACACTCATGTAACATAACAATACCTACAAAAAAGTCTCTTGGTACGAAATCAGAAACCAAACAGGAAGTCGGTTATTTTGAATTTTCTTGTCATATTTTGTGTCATTTTTGCCATTTTCAGGTGTCATACTTTAACGAACTCCTCCCAGAGATTTATTCAGATGAACACCAAAATTGGTCATTGTAATCTAAAGCCCTTTGTGACGTTAAATTGCGAAGATCTAGAGTTTTCATCGGAGGGCGTGTCCGTGGCGTCCTGTCAAATTTCGATGTTTCGCCATGAAACAGGAAGTTGTTATAACTCAGGCATGCAATGTCCGATGTGCACCAAAATTCCCATGTTTGATAAGACTCCTGACCTGAAGAGATCTAGGTGACCACATTCATATAAATTCATAGCGCCACCTGCTGGCAACAGGAAGTGACATGTTTTACTCTGCAACTAACTCCTCCTAGAAATGTAATGACATCAACATAATTTTTAGTTCAGTCTAATCTAAAGGCCTTTGTGATGTTAAATTGCGAAGAGCTTGAGCTTGAGCTAATGGGCGTGTCCATGGCAGCGTGACAAAATTCGATATCTCGCCATGGGAATAGAAGCTGTTGTTACTCAGCCATAAAATGTCCGATCTGCCCCAAACTTCACATGGTTGATAAGAGCCATGAAGACATCTACGTGCTAATGTTTAGTTATAGACATAGCGCCACCTGCTGGCTAAAGGAAATTGCTTGTTTTACACTAACTTAAACATGCAATGTCCAATCTGCACCAAACTTCACATATTTGGTGAGAGTCCTGGCCTGAAGACATCTAAATGGCAATATTCAGATGTAATCATAGCGCCACCTGTTGACAACAGGATATGCCTTTACACTAACTCAAACATACCATGTTCAATCTGCACCAAATTTCATATGTTTGATAATAGTACTGGTTTGAAGACATCTAAATGCCAATGTTCAGTTATGGACATAGCGCCACCAGCTGGCAGCAGGTTTGGCACTTATAAATGACTTTGACGTATTCCTCTATATTTACCTTTTAAATGCATATTGCTCACTGTTCCCTGTCATTCTGAAGCCACCGTCGGCGGTGCCGGTGCGAGGTCCCTTCCATCGCTGCTTGTAGCTTTAATTAGGGACCGAGCACGATGGTGCGAGGACCCTATTGAATCTGCTCGCTTATTATTCTTATTATTCTTCTTCTTCTTCTTCTTCTTCTTCTTCTTCTCCAAACTTAATCGCATTTTAGAGGGCCCAACATGCTCGGTGTCAGGAAACACATATAAATGACTATGACACGTTCCTCTATATTTACCTTTTTAAATGCATATTGCTCACCGTTCCCTTTCTTTCTGAAGCAACTGGTTGGCGGTGCTGGGTGCGAGGTCCCTTCCATCGCTGCTTGCAGCTTTAATTAGGGACCGAGCACCGATGGTGCAGAGGACCCTATTGAATCTGCTCCGTTTATTATTATTATTATTATTAGGGACCGAGCACCGATGGTGTGAGGACCCTATTGTATCTGTGTTGTTTATTATTATTATTATTATTATTATTATTATTATTATTATTCTTTTCAAACTTAATCGCATTTTTGAGGGCCTAAACATGCTCGAAAAGTCAGGAAATTTTGCACGCATCAGAACTGGTGAAATTTACGTCTTATATGGTTTTCAGAAGTAGGTGTGGCAAAATGGCTCGACAGCGCCACCTATAAACTCATTCAGCGGAGAGCCTCGGCTCGTTTCACGTACATGTATGAAAATCGGTACACTCATGTAACATAACAATACCTACAAAAAGTCTCCTGAACGAATTCAGAAACCCAACAGGAAGTCGGTTATTTTGAATTTTCTCGTCATATTTGTGACATTTTTGCCATTTCAGGTGTCATACTTTAACGAACTCCTCCCAGAGATTTATTCGGATGAACACCAAAATTGGTCATTGTAATCTAAAGCCCTTTGTGACGTTAAATTGCGAAGATCTAGAGTTTTCATCGAGGGCGTGTCCGTGGCGTCCTGTCAAATTTTGATGTTTATGAAACAGGAAGTTGTTATATCTCAGGCATGCTATGTCCGATCTGCACCAAACTTCACATGTTTGATAAGAACTCCTGACCTGAAGAGATCTAAGTGACCATATTCAGTTATAGTCATAGCGCCACCTGCTGGCAACAGGAAGTGACATGTTTTACTCTGTAACTAACTCCTCCTAGAGATTTAATGACATCAACATAATATTTAGGTCAGTTTAATCTAAAGGCCTTTGTGATGTTAAATTGCACAGAGCTTGAGTTTTCGCTAATGGGCGTGTCCTTGGCGGCATCACATATTTCGATGTCTCGCCATGGGAATAAAAGTTGTTGTTACTCAGCCATAAAATGTCCGATCTGCCCCAAACTTCACACGCTTGATAAGACTCCTGACCTGAAGAGATCTAAGTGACCATATTCATATAAATACATAGCGCCACCTGCTGGCTACAGGAAATGACTTGTTTTACACTAACTTAAACATGCAATGTCCAATCTGCACCAAACTTGACATATTTGGTAGGCGTCCTGGCCTGAAGACATCTAAAGGCCAATATTCAGATGTAATCATAAGCGCCACCTGTTGACAACAGGATATGCCAGACTTTACACTAACTCAAACATACCATGTTCAATCTGCACCAAACTTCATATGTTTGATAAAAGTGCTAGACTGAAGACATCTACATGTTAATGTTCAGTTATGGACATAGCGCCACCAGCTGGCAGAAGGTTTGAAACGTATAAATGACTATGACACATTCCTCTATATTTACCTTTTAAATGCATATTGATCACCGTTCCCTGTCTTTCTGAAGCCACCGGTCGGCGATGAGCCGTCGAGGTCCCTTCCATCGCTGCTTGCAGCTTTAATTATTATTATTATTCTTCTTCTCCAAACTTAATCGCATTTTAGAGGGCCTAAACATGCTCGAAAAGTCAGGAAACTTTGCACACGCATCAGAACTGGTGAAAATTCGTCTGATATGGGTTTCAGGAGTAGGTGTGGCAAAATGGCTCGACAGCGCCACCTATAAATATTCAGCAGAGTGAGGCTCGACTCGTTTCACATGTACATGAAAATCGGTACACTCATGTAACATAACAATACCTACAAAAAGTCTCCTGGAACGAAATCGAAACCCAACAGGAAGTCGGTTATTTTGAATTTTCTCGTCATATTTAGTGACATTTTGCCATTTGCAGGTGTCTATACTTTAACGAACTCCTCCCAGAGATTTAATCGGATGAACACCAAAATTGGTCATTGCAATCTAAAGCCCTTTGTGACGTTAAATTGCGAAGATCTAGAGTTTTCATCGGAGGCGTGTCCGTGGCGTCCTCTCAAATTTCGATGTTTCGCCATGAAACAGGAAGTTGTTATAACTCAGGCATGCTATGTCCGATCTGCACCAAACTTCACATGCTTGATAAGACTCCTGATATGAAGAGATCTACATGACCATATTCAGTTATAGTAATAGCGCCACCTGCTGGCAACAGGAAGTGACATGTTTTACTCTGTAACTAACTCCTCCTACAAATTTAATGACATCAACATAATATTTAGGTCAGTCTAACCTAAAGGCCTTTGTGATGTTAAATTGCGAAGATCTAGAGTTTTCATGGGAGGGCGTGTCCGTGGCGTCCTGTCAAATTTTGATGTCTCGCCATGGGAATACATGTTGTTGTAACTCAGCCATACAATGTTCGATCTGCCCCAGACTTCACATGTTCGATAAGAATCCAGGCCTGAACACATCTGAATATGTGTTTCAGAAGTAGGTGTGGCAAAATGGCTCGACAGCGCCACCTATACTGATTCAGCAGAGTGCGCCTCGAGCTCCGTTTCACGTACATGTACGAAAATCGGTACAATTATGTAACTTAAAAATACCTACAAAAAAGTCTCCAGGTACGAAATCAGAAACCCAACAGGAAGTCGGCTATTTTGAATTTTCTCGTCATATTTTGTGTCATTTTTGCCATTTTCAGGTGTCATACTTTAACGAACTCCTCCCAGAGATTTATTCAGATGAACACCAAAATTGGTCATTGTAATCTAAAGCCCTTTGACGTTAAATTGCGAAGATCTAGAGTTTTCATCGGGCGTGTCCGTGGCGTCCTGTCAAATTTTGATGTTTCGCCATGAAACAGGAAGTTGTTATATCTCAGGCATGCTATGTCGATCTACACCAAACTTCACATGTTTGATAAGACTCCTGATATGAAGAGATCTAAGTGACCATATTCAGTTATAGTCATAGCGCCACCTGCTGGCAACAGGAAGTGACATGTTTTACTCTGTAACTAACTCCTCCTAGAGATTTAATGACATAAACATAATATTTAGGTCAGTCTAACCTAAAGGCCTTTGTGATGTTAAATTGCGAAGATCTAGAATTTTCGTTAAAGGCGTGTCCATGGCGGCATCACAAATTTCGATGTCTCGCCATGGGAATAAAAGTTGTTGTAACTCAGCCATACAATGTCCGATCTGCCCAGACTTCACACGTTCGATAAGAATCCAGGCCTGAACACATCTAAATCTGAATATTTCATTATAATTAGGCGCCACCTGCTGGCAACAGGAAATGTCTTCTTTTACACTATCTTAAACATGCAATGTCCAATCTGCACCAAACTTCACATATTTGGTAAGAAATCCTGGCCTGAAAACACCTAAAGGCCAATGTTCAGATATAATCATAGCGCCACCTGCTGACAACAGGATATATCATGTCTTTTACACTAACTCAAACATACCATGTTCAATCTGCACCAAACTTCATATGTTTGATAAAAGTATTGGACCTGAAGACATCTACATGCCAAAATTATAGACATAAGCGCCACCTGGTGGCTACAGGAAATTACTTGTTTTACACCAACTTAAACATGCATTGTCCAATCTGCACCAAACTTCACATATTTGGTAAGATTCCTGGCCTGAAGACATCTAAGGCCAATATTCAGATGTAATCATAAGCGCCACCTGTTGACAACAGGATGTGTCAGGCTTTACACTAACTCAAACATACTATGTTCAATCTGCACCAAACTTCATATGTTTGATAAAAGTGCTAGACTGAAGACATCTACATATTAATGTTCAGGTATTGATCGCCACCAGCTGGCAGCAGTTTGGCAACATATAATGACTTTGACATATTCCTCTATATTTTGCATATTGCTCACTGTTCCCTGTCTTCTGAAGCCACCGTCTGAGCCCGAGGTCCTTCCATCGCTGGAAGCTTTAATTAGGGACCGACTGGCATGAGGACCTGTATCTGTGATTATTATTATTATTAGGGACCGATAATATGGTGCGAGGACCCAATAATCTGCAGTTTATTATTCTATTATTCTTCTTCTTCTTCTTCTTCTTCTTCTTCTTCTCCAAACTTAATCGCATTTTAGAGGGCCTAAACATGCTCGAAAAGTCAGGAAACTTTGCACCATCAGAACTGGTGAAAATTTACATCTGATATGGGTTTCAAGTAGGTGTGGCAAAATGGCTCGACAGCGCCACCTATAAATATTCAGCGAGTGCCTCGAGCTTTCACGACATGTACGAAAAATCGGTCACATGTAACTTAACAATACCTACAAAAGTCTCCAGGTACAAATCAGAAACCCAACAGGTCGGTATTTTTGAATTTTCTCGTCATATTTTCATTTTGCCAGCCATACTTTGAACTCCTCCCAGAGATTTATTCAGATGAACACCAAAATATGTAATCTAAAGCCCTTTGTGACGTTAAATTGCGAAGATCTAGAGTTTTCATCAGAGGGCGTGTCCGTGGCGCCTGTCAAATTTTGAGCCATGAAACAGGAAGTTGTTATATCTCAGGCATGCTATGTCCGATCTACACCAAACTTCACATGTTTGATAAGAATCCTGACCTGAAGAGATCTAAGTGACCATATTCAGTTATAGTCATAGCGCCACCTGCTGGCAACAGGAAGTGACATGTTTTACTCTGTAACTAACTCCTCCTAGAGTTTAATGACATCAACATAATATTTAGGTCAGTTTAATCTAAAGGCCTTTGTGATGTTAATTGCGATTTGAGTCGCTAATGGCGTGTCCTTGGCATCACAAATTTTGATGTCTCGCCATGGGAATAAAAGTTGTAACTCACATACAACCGATCTGCCCCAGACTTCTGTTCGATAAGAATCCAGGCCTGAACACATCTAAATATTCCATTATAATCAGAGCCACCTGCTGGCAACAGGAAATTACTTGTTTTACACCAAATATAAACCAATCTGCACCAAACTTCACATATTTGTTAAGACTCTGACTTGAAGAATCTAATGACCATATTCAGTTATAGTCATAGCGCCACCTGCTGGCAACAGGAAGTGACATGTTTTACTCTGTAACTAACTCCTCCTAGAGATTTAATGACATCAACATAATATTTAGGTAATCTGCCTGTGATGTAAGAGCTTGAGTTATGGACATGTCACAAATTTCGATGTCTCATGGGAATAAAAGTTGTTGTAACTCAGCCCAATAAACCGATCTGCCCAGACTTCAATGTGATAAGAATCCAGGCCTGAACACATCTAAACATTCCATTATAATCAGAGCGCCACCTGCTGGCCACAGGAAATGACTTGTTTTACACCAACTTAAACATTTGTCCAATCTGCACCAAACTTCACATATTTGGTAAGATTCCTGGCCTGAAGACATCTAAAGGCCAAAATTCAGATGTAATCATAGCCACCTGTTGACAACAGGATGTGTCAGGCTTTACACTAACTCAAACATACTATGTTCAATCTGTACCAAACTTCATATGTTTGAGCTAGACTGAAGACATCTATATGTTAATGTTCAGTTATGGACATAGCCAGCAGGTTTGGTACATATAAATGACTATGACACCTCTATATTTGCATTTTAAATGCATATTGCTCACTGCCCTGTCTTTCTGAAGCCACCGGGTGAGCGAGGTCCTTCCATCGCTTTGCAGCTTTAATTATTATTCTTTAAACTTAATCGCATTTTGAGGGCCTAAACATGCTAAAAGTCAGGAAATTTGCAACGCATCAGAACTGGTGAAATTTACGTCATATGGTTTCAGAAGTAAAATGGCTCGACAGCGCCACCTAATATTCAGCGGAGAGCCCTCTACGCTTTCACGACATGTATGAAAATCGGTACACTCATGTAATAACAATACCTACAAAAGTCTCCTGCAAATCAAACCCAACAGGAAGTCGGTTATTTTGAATTTTCTCATGCATTGACATTTTTGCCATTTGTCATACTTTAACGAACTCCTCCCAGAGATTTATTCGATGAACACAAATTGGTCATTGCAATCTAAAGCCCTTTGAGACGTTAAATTGCTAAGATCTAGAGTTTTCATGGAGGGCGTGTCCGTGGCGTCCTGTCAAATTTCGATGTTTCGCCATGAAACAGGAAGTTGTTATAACTCAGGCATGCTATGTCCGATCTGCACCAAACTTCACATGTTTGATAAGACTCCTGATATGAAGAGATCTGACCATATTCAGTTATAGTCATAGCGCCACCTGCTGGCAACAGGAAGTGACATGTTTTACTCTGTAACTAACTCCTCCTAGAGATTTAATGACATCAACACATTATTTGGTCAGTCT
Organism: Gymnocypris eckloni scoliostomus; assembly: GCA_027564155.1. Taxonomy (NCBI): domain Eukaryota; kingdom Metazoa; phylum Chordata; class Actinopteri; order Cypriniformes; family Cyprinidae; genus Gymnocypris; species Gymnocypris eckloni. Next base: position 22,057,247 of record CM050422.1, on the reverse strand, counting down.
AACCTAAAGGCCTTGTGATGTTAAATTGCAAAGATCTAGAGTTTTCGAAGGGCGTGTCCATGGCGGCATCACAAATTTCGATGTCTCGCCATGGGAATAAAAGTTGTTGTAACTCATCCATGTCCGATCTGCCCCAGACTTCATATGTCGATAAGAATCCAGGCCTGAACACATCTAAATACGAATATTCCATTATAATCAGCGCCACCTGCTGGCAACAGGAAATGACTTGTTTTACACTAACTTAAACATGCAATGTCCAATCTGCACCAAACTTCATATGTTTGATAAGACTTTGACCTGAAAAGATCTAAGTGCCAATATTCATATAATTCATAACCTGCTGGCAACAGGAAATTACTTGTTTTACACTAACTTAAACATGCAATGTCAATCTGCACCAAACTTCACATGTTGATAAGAGCATGCCCTGAAGACATCTATATGCCAATTTTTTGTTATAGACATAGCGCCACCTGCTGGCACAGGAAATTACTTGTTTTACACTAACTTAAACATGCAATGTTCAATCTGCACCAAACTTCATATGTTTGATGTTCAGCCTGAAGACATCGACATGTTAATGTTCAGTTATGGACTGGCGCCACCAGCAGGCAGCAGGTTTGATATAAATGACTTGAAATATTCCTCTATATTACTTAAATGCATATTCCTCATGTTGTCTGAAGCTCCAGCCAGGTCCTTCCATCGCTAGCTTTAATTAACCGAGCACCCTGCGAGACAGAATCTGTTCAGTTTATTACAGCACCGATCATAGGACTATTGAATCTGCTGCTATTATTGCCAGCACATGCAGGAAATTCGTTATTGACATAACACTGCAGAGGTTGAATCTGCCCGCTTATTATTATATTATATTCTTCTTCTTTCAAACTTAATCGCATTTTAGAGGGCCTAAACATGCTCGAAAAAGTCGGCTTGACATCCAGAACTGGTGAAAATTCGCCTGATATGGGTCAAGTAGGTTAAAATGGCTCGACAGCGCACCTATAAATATTCAGCGAGTCGAGCCACGTTCACACATGAGAAATCGGTACACTTGTAACTTAACAATACCTACAAAAATCTCCAGGTAAAATCAGAAACCCAACAGGAAGTCTATTTTGAATTTTCTCATATTTGTCATTTTGCCATTTTCAGGTGTCATTTTAACGAACTCCTCCCAGAGATTTATTCAGATGAACATCAAAATTGGTCATTGTAATCTAAAGCCCTGACGTTAAATTGCGAAGATCTAGAGTTTTCATCGGAGCGGTCCGTGCCTGTCAAATTTTGATGTCGCCATGAAACAGGAAGTTGTTATACTCAGGCATGCTATGTCAACACCAAACTTCACATGTTTGATAAGAATCCTGACCTGAAGAGATCTAATGACCATATTCAGTTATAGTCATAGCGCCACCTGCTGGCAACAGGAAGTGACATGTTTTACTCTGTAACTATCTCCTCCTAGATTTTAATGACATCAACATTTTAGGTCATCTAAAGCCTTTGTGATGTTAAATTGAAGATCTAGAGTGTATGACCATGGCCACAAATTTCGATGTCTCGCCATGGCAAAAAGTTGTTTTAACTCAGCCATACAATAACCGATCTGCACATGAAAATCAGGCCTGAACACATCTAAATGCAAATATTCCATTATTTAGCGCCACCTGCTGGCAACAGGAAGACTTGTTTACTTTAAACATGCAATGTCCAATCTGCACCAAACTTCACATATTTGAGACTCCTGACCTGAAGAGATCTAAGTGACCAAATTCATATAAATTCATAGCGCCACCTGCTGGCAACAGGAAGTGATATGTTTTACTCTATAACTAACTCCTAGAGATTTAATGACAACATATATATTTAGGTCAGTCTAATCTAAAGGCCTTTGTGATGTTAAATTGCGAAGAGCTTGAGTTTTCGCTAAAGGGCTGTCCATGGCGGCGTGACAAAATCTCATGGAATGACGCTGTTGTTACTCAGCCATAAAATGTCCGATCTGCCCCAAACTTCATATGTTTGATCGCCATGGCCTGAAGACATCTATGCCAATGTTTAGTTATAGACATAGCGCCACCTGGTGGCAGAAATTACTTGTTTTACACTAACTTAAACATGCAATGTCCAATCTGCACCAAACTTCACATATTTGGTAAGAGCATGGCCTGAAATTCTAAAAATCAGATATAATCATAGCGCCACCTGCTGGCAACAGGAAATGTCTTCTTTTACATATTTTAAAATCATGCAATGTCCAATCTGCACCAAACTTCACATTTTTGAAGAGTCACCTGAAAACATCTAAAGGCCAAAAATCAGATATAATCATAGCGCCACCTGCTGGCAACAGGAAATGTCTTGTTTACACTATCTTAAACATGCAATGTCCAATCTGCACCAAACTTCACATATTTGGTAAGAGTCCTGGCCTGAAACACTTAAAGGCCAAAATTTGATATAATCATAGCGCCACCTGCGACAACAGGATATATGTTTTACTAACTCAAACATACCATGTTCAATCTGCACCAAACTTCATATGTTTGATAAAAGTATTGGTCTGAAGACATCTACGCCAATGTTTAGTTATAGACGCCACCTGGTGGCTACAGGAAATTACTTGTTTTACACTAACTTAAACATGCATTGTCCAATCTGCACCAAACTTCACATATTTGGTAAGATTCCTGGCCTGAAGACATCTAAAGGCCAATATTCAGATGTAATCATAGCGCCACCTGTTGACAACAGGATGCCAGGTTTAAACTAACTCAAACATACTATGTTCAATCTGCACCAAACTTCATATGTTTGATAAAAGACTGAAGACATCTACATGTTAATGTTCAGTTATGGACATAGCGCCACCAGCTGGCAGGGTTTGACACATATAAATGACTATGACATTCCTCTATATTTACCTTTTAAATGCATATTGCTCACGTTCCTGTCTTTCTGAAGCCACCGGTCGGCGGTGCAGTGGTCCTTCCATCGCTGCTTGCAGCTTTAATTATTATATTATTCTTCTTCCAAACTTAATCGCATTTTAGAGGGCCTAAACATGCTCGAAAAGTCAGGAAACTTTGCACGCATCAGAACTGGTGAAAATTCCTGATATGGGTTTCAGGAGTAGGTGTGGCAAAATGGCTCGACAGCGCACCTATAAATATTCAGGAGGCGCTCGAGCTACGTTTCACGACATGTATGAAAATCGGTACACTCATGTAACATAACAATACCTACAAAAAGTCTCCTGAATCAAACCGAAACCCAACAGGAAGTCGGTTATTTTGAATTTTCTATAGTGACATTTTGCCATTTGCAGGTGTCATACTTTAACGAACTCCTCCCAGAGATTTATTCGGATGAACAAAAATTGGTCATTGCAATCTAAAGCCCTTTGTGACGTTAAATTGCGAAGATCTAGAGTTTTCATGGAGGGCGTGTCCGTGGCGCCCTCTCAAATTTCGATGTTTCGCCATGAAACAGGAAGTTGTTATAACTCAGGCATGCTATGTCCGATCTGCACCAAACTTCACATGTTTGATAAGACTCCTGATATGAGATCTACATGACCATATTCAGTTATAGTAATAGCGCCACCTGCTGGCAACAGGAAGTGACATGTTTTACTCTGTAACTAACCTCCTACAAATTTAATGACATCAACATAATATTTAGGTCAGTCTAACCTAAAGGCCTTTGTGATGTTAAATTAAGATCTAGAGTTTTCATGGGAGGGTGTCCATCCTGTCAAATTTGATGTCTCGCCATGGGAATAAATGTTGTTGTAACTCAGCCATACAATGTCGATCTGCCCCAGACTTCACATGTTCGATAAGAATCCAGGCCTGAACACATCTGAATATGTGTTTCAGAATAGGTGTGGCAAAATGGCTCGACAGCACCTATACTATTCAGAGATGTACTTTCACGTATATGTATGAAAATCGGTACACTCATGTAACATAACAATACCTACAAAAAGTCTCCTGAACGAACCAAAACCCAACAGGAAGTCGGTTATTTTGAATTTTCCGTCATTTAGTGATTTTTGCCATTTGCAGGTGTCATACTTTAACGAACTCCTCCCAGAGATTTATTCAACACCAATTGGTTGAATCTAAAGCCCTTTTAAATTGCGAAGATCTAGAGTTTTCATTGAGGGCGTGTCCGTGGGTCCTGTCAAATTTCGATGTTTCGCCATGAAACAGGAAGTTGTTATAACTCAGGCATGCAATGTCCGTGCCAAAACTTCATGTTTGATAAGACTCCTGACCTGAAGAGATCTAGGACACATTCATAATTTCATAGCGCCACCTGCTGGCAACAAAGTGATATATGTTTTACTCTGCAACTAACTCCTCCTAGAAATGTAATGACATCAACATAATTTTTAGTTCAGTCTAATCTAAAGGCCTTTGTGATGTTAATTGCGAAGATTGAGCTAATGGGTGTCCATGGCAGGACAAATTCGATATCTCCATGGGAATAGAAGCTGTTGTTACTCAGCCATAAATGTCCGATCTGCCCAAACTTCACTTTTGATAAGAGCCATGGCCTGAAGACATCTACGTTAATGTTTAGTTATAGACATAGCGCCACCTGCTGGCACAGGAAATTGCTTGTTTTACACTAACTTAAACATGCAATGTTCAATCTGCACCAAATTTCATGTTTGATAAAGTACTGGTTTGAAGACATCTAAATGCCAATGTTCAGTTATAATATAGCGCCAGCTGGCAACAGGTTTGGAACTTATAAATGACTTGACATTCCATTACCTTTTAAATGCATATTGCTACTGTTTATGTGAAGACTTGGCGGTGCTGCAATCCTTCCATCGCTGCTTGCAGCTTTAATTATTATTATTATTATTATTATTCTTCTCCAAACTTAACGATTTAGGGCAAACATGCTAAAAAGTCAGGAAACTTGCACACGCATCAGAACTGGTGAAAATTCGTGATATGGGTTTCAAGTAGGTGTGGGCAAAATCAGATAGACCTATAAATATTCAGCAGATGCGCCAACGTTTCAACATGTATGAAATCGGTACACTCATGTAAGATAACAATACCTACAAAAAGTCTCTAACGACCAAACAACATGTTATTTTGAATTTCATTATATTTATAACATTTTGCCATTTGCAGGTGTCATACTTTAACGAACTCCTCCAGAGATTTAATCGGATGAACACCAATTGGTCAAATCTAAAGCCCTTTGTGACGTTAAATTGCGAAGATCTAGAGTTTTCATAGGGCCTGTCCAGCGCCAAATTTCGATGTTTCGCCATGAAACAGGAAGTTGTTATAACTCAGGCATGCTATGTCCGATCTGCAAAACTTCACATGTTTGATAAGACTCATATGAAGAGATCTATGACCATATTCAGTTATATAGCGCCACCTGCTGGCAACAGGAAGTGACATGTTTTACTCTGTAACTAACTCCTCCTACAAATTTAATGACATCAACATAATTTTAGTTCAGTCTAATCTAAAGGCCTTTGTGATGTTAATTTGCGAGATTTGAGCTAATGCGTCATGTGACAAAATTTCGCCATGGGAATAGAAGCTTGTTTTACTCAGCCATAAAACCGATCCCCAAAAACTTCACATTTGATAAGATCCCCTGAAGACATCTAAATGTTTTCAGTTATAGACATAGCGCCACCTGCTGGCTACAGGAAATTGCTTTTTTACACTAACTTAAACATGCAATGTTCAATCTGCACCAAACTTCATATGTTTGATAATAGTACTGGACATCTGCCAATGTTCAGTTATGGACATAGCGCCACCAGGGCAGCAGGTTTAAACTATAAATGACTATATTCCTCTATATTTACCTTTTAAATGCATATTGCTCACTGTTCCCTGTCATTCTGAAGCCACGTTGGCTGGGTAGGTCCTTCCATCATGCTTGCAGCTTAATTATTCTTATTATTCTTCTTCTTCTTCTTTTCTTCTTCTTCTCTTCTTCTCCAAACTTAATCGCATTTTAGAGGGCCTAAACATGCTCGAAAAGTCAGGAAACTTTGCGCATCAGAACTGGTGAAAACATCTGATATGGGTTTCAGGAGTAGGTGGCAAATGGCTGACAATATTTAGATAAACACGTTCACGACATGTACGAAATCGGTACACTCATGTAACTTAACAATACCTACAAAAGTCTAGAAATCAGAAACCAAACAGGAAGTCGGCTATTTTGAATTTTCTCGTCATATTTTGTATCATTTTTGCCATTTTCAGGTGTCATACTTAACTCCCAGAGATATTTCAGATGAACACCAAATTGGTCAGTGTAATCTAAAGCCCTTTGTGACGTTAAATTGCGAAGATCTAGAGTTTTCATCGGAGGGCGTGTCCGGCGCATCCTGTCAAATTTTGATGTTTCGCCATGAAACAGGAAGTTGTTATATCTCAGGCATGCTATGTCCGATCTCACCAAACTTCACATGTTTGATAAGAATCACCTGAAGAGATCTAAGTGACCATATTCAGTTATAGTCATAGCGCCACCTGCTGGCAACAGGAAGTGATATGTTTTACTCTGTAACTAACTCCTCCTAGAGATTTAATGACATCAACATAATATTTAGGTCAGTTTAATCTAAAGGCCTTTGTGATGTTTGAAGAGCTTGAGTGCCAATGGGCGTGTCCTGGCGGCATCACAAATTCGATGTCTCGCCATGGGAATAAAGTTGTTGTAACTCAGCCATGCAATAACCGATCTGCCCCAGACTTCACAGATAAGATCCAGGCCTGAACACATCTAAATATGAATATTCCATTAATCAGAGCGCCACCTGCTGGCCACAGGAAATTACTTGTTTTACCAACTTAAACATGCATTGTCCAATCTGCAAAACTTCATATATTTGGTAAGATTCCTGGCCTGAAGACATCTAAAGTCAAATATTCAGATGTAATCATAGCCACCTGTTGACAACAGGATGTTTACACTAACTCAAACATACTATGTTCAATCTGCACCAAACTTCATTTTGAAGACTGAAGACATCTACATGTTGAGTTATGGACATAGCGCCACCAGCTGGCAGCAGGTTTGACATATAAATGACTATGACAGCCTCTATATTTACCTTTTTAAATGCATATTGCTCACTGCCCTGTCTTTCTGAAGCCACCGGTTCGTGGTGAGGTCCTCCACGCTGTTGCAGCTTTCATCCATGATGCTTTATTGACCTTCCATCATGGTGCAGAGTAAATCTGCTCGTTATTATTAGGGACCGATCGGCGGTGCGAGGACCCTATTGAATCTGCTCCGTTTATTCTTATTCTTCTTCTTCTTCTTCTTCTTCTCCAAACTTAATCGCATTTTAGAGGGCCTAAACATGCTCGAAAAGTCAGGAAACCACACAGAACTGGTGAAAATTTACGCCTGATATGGGTTTCAGAAGGTGTGGCAAAATGGCTCGACAGCGCCACCTATAAATATTCAGGAGTGCGCTCGAGCTACGCTTTCACGCATACACGAAAAATCGGTACACTTATGTAACTTAACAATACCTACAAAAGTCTCAGGTACGAAATCAGAAACCCAACAGGAAGTCATTATTTTGAATTTTCTCATATATTTGTGTCATTTTTGCCATTTTCAGGTGTCATACTTTAACGAACTCCTCCCAGAGATTTATTCAGATGAACAAAAATTGGTCATTTCGTTAAATTGCGAAGATCTAGAGTTTTCATCGGAGTCCGTGTCCTGTCAAATTTTGATGTTTCGCCATGAAACAGGAAGTTGTTATATCTCAGGCATGCTATGTCCGATCTACACCAAACTTCACATGTTTGATAAGAATCCTGACCTGAAGAGATCTAAGTGACCATATTCAGTTATAGTCATAGCGCCACCTGCTGGCAACAGGAAGTGACATGTTTTACTCTGTAACTAACTCCTCCTAGAGATTTAATGACATCAACATAATATTTAGGTCAGTCTAACCTAAAGGCCTTTGTGATGTTAAATCTAGAGTTTTCAGAGCGTGTCCATGGCATCACAAATTTCGATGTCTCGCCATGGGAATAAGTTGTTGTAACTCAGCCATGCAATCCGATCTGCCCCAGACTTCATATTGATAAGAATCCAGGCCTGAACACATCTAAATAATATTTTAATTAGAGTGCCACCTGCTGGCAACAGGAAATTACTTGTTTTACATTACTTAAACATGCAATGTCCAATCTGCACCAAACTTCACATATTTGGTAAGAGTCTGGCCTGAAAACATCTAAAGGCCAAAAATCAGATATAACCCACCTGCTGACAACAGGATATATCATGCTTTACACTAACTCAAACATACCATGTTCAATCTGCACCAAACTTCATATGTTTGATAAAAGTATTGGTCTGAAGACATCTACATGCCAATGTTTAGTTATAGACATAGCGCCACCTGGTGGCTACAGGAAATTACTTGTTTTACATTAACTTAAACATGCATTGTCCAATCTGCACCAAACTCCATATTTGGTAAGATTCCTGGCCTGAAGACATCTAAAGGCCAATATTCAGATGTAATCCTGTTGACAACAGGATGTGTCAGGTTTACACTAACTCAAACATACTATGTTCAATCTGCACCAAACTTCATATGTTTGATAAAAGTGCTGACTGAAGACATCTACATGTTCAGTTATGGACATAGCGCCACCAGCTGGCAGCAGGTTTGACATATAAATGACTGACACATTCCTCTATATTTACCTTTTAAATGCATATTGCTCACCGCCCTGTCTTTCTGAAGCCACCGGTTGGCGGTGCTGGGAGGTCCCTTCCATCGCTGCTTGCAGCTTTAATTATTATTCTTCTTCTCCAAACTTAATCGCATTTTAGAGCCTAAACATGCTCGAAAAGTCAGGAAACTTTGCACACGCATCAGAACTGGTGAAAATTTACGCCTGATATGGGTTTCAGGAAAATGGCTCGACAGCGCCACCTATAAATATTCAGCAGAGTGCTCGCCACGCTTTCACGTACGTATGAAAATCGGTACACTCATGTAACATAACAATACCTACAAAAAGTCTCCTGAACGAAATCAGAAACCCAACAGGAAGTCGGTTATTTTGAATTTTCTCATATATTTAGTGACATTTTGCCATTTGCAGGTGTCATACTTTAACGAACTCCTCCCAGAGATTTAATCGATGAACACCAAAATTGGTCATAATCTAAAGCCCTTTGTGACGTTAAATTGCGAAGATCTAGAGTTTTCATCGGAGGGTGTCCGTGGCGTCCTGTCAAATTTCGATGTTTCGCCATGAAACAGGAAGTTGTTATAACTCAGGCATGCTATGTCCGATCTGCACCAAACTTCACATGTTTGATAAGACTCCGAGATCTACATGACCATATTCAGTTATAGTAATAGCGCCACCTGCTGGCAACAGGAAGTGACATGTTTTACTCTGTAACTAACTCCTCCTATAATTTAATGACATCAACATAATATTTAGGTCAGTCTAACCTAAAGGCCTTTGTGATGTTAAATTGAAGATCTAGAGTTTTCACGGGAGGGCGGTCCGTGGCGGCCCTGTCAAATTTCGATGTCTCGCCATGGGAATAAATTGTTGTAACTCAGCCATACAATGTTCGATCTGCCCCAGACTTCACATGTTCGATAAGAATCCAGGCCTGAACACATCTGAATATGTGTTTCAGAAGTAGGTGTGGCAAAATGGCTCGACAGCGCCACCTATAAATATTCAGCGGAGAGCACGCAACTTCACGTATGCATGAAAATCGGTACACTTATGTAACATAACAATACCTACAAAAGTCTCCTGGAACGAATCAGAAACAAAACAGGAAGTCGGTTATTTTGAATTTTCTCGTCATATTTTGTGTCATTTTTGCCATTTTCAGGTGTCATACTTTAACAAACTCCTCCCAGAGATTTACTCAGATGAACACCAAAATTGGTCATTGTAATCTAAAGCCCTTTGTGACGTTCAATTGCGAAGATCTAGAGTTTTCATCGGAGGGCGTGTCCGTGGCGTCCTGTCAAATTTCGATGATTCGCCATGAAACCGGAAGTTGTTATAACTCAGGCATAGAATGTCCGATGTGCACCAAAATTCACATGTTTGATAAGAATCCTGACCTGAAGAGATCTAAGTGACCATATTCAGTTATAGTCATAGCGCCACCTGCTGGCAACAGGAAGTGACATGTTTTACTCTGTAACTAACTCCTCCTAGAGATTTAATGACATCAACATAATATTTAGGTCAGTATAACCTAAAGGCCTTTGTGATGTTAAATTGCGAAGATCTAGAGTTTTCGTAAAGGCGTGTCCATGGCGGCATCACAAATTTCGATGTCTCGCCATGGGAATAAAAGTTGTTGTAACTCAGCCATGCAATGTCCGATCTGCCCCAGACTTCACACGCTCGATAAGAATCCAGGCCTGAACACATCTAAATAATAATATTTCATTATAATTAGAGCGCCACCTGCTGGCAACAGGAAATTACTTGTTTTACATTAGCTTAAACATGCAATGTCCAATCTGCACCAAACTTCACATATTTGGTAAGAGTCCTGGCCTGAAAACACCTAAAGGCCAAAATCAGATATAATCATAGCGCCACCTGCTGACAACAGGATATATCATGCTTTACACTAACTCAAACATACCATGTTCAATCTGCACCAAACTTCATATGTTTGATAAAAGTATTGGTCTGAAGACATCTACATGCCAATGTTTAGTTATAGACATAGCGCCACCTGGTGGCTACAGGAAATTACTTGTTTTACACCAACTTAAACATGCATTGTCCAATCTGCACCAAACTTCACATATTTGGTAAGATTCCTGGCCTGAAGACATCTAAAGGCCAATATTCAGATGTAATCATAGCGCCACCTGTTGACAACAGGATGTGTCAGGCTTTACACTAACTCAAACATACTATGTTCAATCTGCACCAAACTTCATATGTTTGATAAAAGTGCTAGACTGAAGACA